>CM035818.1:53216024-54416024 GCA_020458035.1 Magallana ariakensis
GATTTCACAAAAAAAAAACCTTAAGTTTTTACCTAAGTTTTATCTCAAATCATGAGAATTTACTCAGCTGAGATTTTTCTCAAATTGCATTTCCCAAAACAAACTTAGTCAATTCTCAGCTGATTTGAATTTTTTACTTAGCTGAGTCAAGAATTTTCATTGTCACAAGTGGCCCCATATAACTTTTGTTTTTGAATGCGTCACAGGGGCAGATGAACAGACGAGGAAGTCACGGATATTTTTTATTGACGAAGCCGTATCCGGGCAACTTTATTTTTCCGGATTGCTAAGTGACTAATGGCGGCAAAAATGAATAAAACAATCGCTGTGAATGAGAATGTTTTTCTATATCGTTATACTTTACCATGTATAAATTTATTTTATTTCTAAAGGTAAATTATGAATATTTCAACTAATTAAATTAGTAATACTTCAATCTTAAACTTAAAATATATTTACATATCGTTGACCCCTGACGTCATGGGGTTATCATTCATTCTGAGCAATGGCGAAGATGAGCTTCACAACTTCAGTCATCATCCTTGTAAGTGTGAATTTTATATTAAAAAACTGTAAGATTGCAATCAAAATGACATGAATAAGTGAAATAAGTCACAATTAATGTAAATCGATCATTTAGCTTGGAAAGTTCTAATTATATTGCTTGTAAATATATCACACACTTATGCTATAGACTGAAGTATAAAATCCATTAAAATGAGAGTTTCTTTTAAACGTGTTTGGTAGAATATTATTAAATGATTATGAACAAAATTATTATGGTATTGTTTGTTGGTTTTTATATCCATATCTTTTGATAAAAGCAAAACAAACAAGTAAACAAGGCACAGTTCATGTCGATATAAATAAAGTGGGCGTGGCTCTTTGTTTACTGTTTATTGTAAGGCGAATTTCGTTTTTTTTAATAAAGAGATAAACAGGTTAAGATCATAAGTTTATTCCAATCATGGGCCCTTGCATATACATGTGTATGACTACACTATATAAGGTTACAGTGAATGTCTATAAATGAAAGATACACACAAAAATGGACAATATACCAGGCACTACACTGTTATGCTTAACCACAGCAGTTGGAACGTACACATACCCACATATATTATAGATAAATTTGCATTCCAAATGTATTTCTCATCTGGTTTTTAGTTTGTTTTGAAACCATACTTGCAAATACTTTATTGTCATTCTCACAATGCCAGGTGTCCTGTGTCCAGCAGTAAGCCCACATCAACTAGTGGGCACTGGATCCCTGGCAATGTGAAAATGATGTGTTGCAACAGTATAAGATTCTGATATTGCATTATTGTTATTGACTTTACATGTAGTTGAAAGATAGAACAACTTGTTATATGAAATTGCTGTTTTGCAATGATACATATTGCTCTCAATCTGTGAACTAAGTTCATCATACAGATTCACAGTAGCTGTATTGATAACCATCCTCTGCATTTACATTTTAAAAAATAAACACTTATATATATATATATATATATATATATATATATATATATATATATATATATATATATATATATATATATATATAAAGGCACTTTTTAAAAATGTATTCATTGATATTTTCTTTTCTTTTTCAGGCATACATACTGAGCTTGATTATGTCAAGCTCATGCATGCATACAGGGATGGAGCATAATTACTTTTCTTTTTCAGTGAGTATTTGTGCTGTATATGTGAGAATAGCTTATAATAACATAATGGCAGTAAATAATTCCTTACTTGGGACAAGAAATAACCCTCTTATCTGTTAGCATTTTTTGTAAAAATTAATTAATCAATGCATGCCATTTTAAATTGTTCATCTAGCTGTTACACATAGTTGTTTTCTTTGTGTAAACAAAGTCAATGATTTTACAATATTTTACTAAAATTATTAGGATATTCAACCCCAGCTTGCTACAGTTGACCAGCAAACACCACAAACCAGAACCCCCCAGATTACATGTATGACGAATGGCACATCTGACCAAACAACTGAGGTAAACTACTGTTAGTTCTTAATGACTTTAACAAATTTTCTAATATACCGGTACTGTATATCCCAGGGTTTTTTTTTTGCATTATCAGGCACAAAACTTGCTAAAGTCGTGAAAATGTGTAATTGTTTTTTTAATTATTTGCCTCAGTAATTTTTTGAAACTTAAAAAGTTTTTTATAACAAACAATACCAGGTATAATTTCTGCTTATTTATTGAAAAAGATTTCGAATACATGTATATCATCGCAAAATTACCAGATATACAGTACCTTAAGAGGAATCAATGGTTTATAAGAGCTCTATATAAAAATATAGGAAATAGTCAAATTTTAAAGCTAAAATATGTAATTAGATTTTTTCTTTACTATATAAGATATATATATACATGTACTATATATCCAAAAATATTAAATTTTAAGAAAGATATGATAGATAATCTGGTGTCCATCAAGCCTCCTTGATAACCTAATATTTCACAATTACCGGTAATGAAAACAGATGTGATGTATAAATTCACAAGAATGTTTTAACAGTTTCAGCTGCAAAACCTTGAATTGGAAGAAATGGAATTGAATGTAAAAGAGGTAATTTAAATACAACCTTCATTTAAGATTAATTACAAAATTACCACAACAAAAATGATAATGCAGGTGTGATGTGTAAATGTAGTCAAACAGCCTTACTTTCTACACTAAATAGCAGATGATTTAGATTATGATGAATGATTTCAACAGCTACCCTAAATTTTACTGATATAAACTGGGTGAGAGCAATTTATGCTTTTTTTAAAAGGATACCGATATCTAGAAAGCATAAAATGCATAAAACTCAATTTGTACTTGTATATATTTATTACAATACTAACCAATGGGTCTCATTTAATTCATGGACAAATGTTGCTTTTATGCTAAATGTTTGATTAATTAAATAATCCATTTGCGTGTTTTACTTATTCAGTGAGAATTGTATTTATTCAGGTTAAACCACTGCAGCTGTAAAATTTCATGGAATTAAGATACATGTACATATAATTATTAAATATTATAAAGGAAAAATCCATGCAATGACTTGCTATATAACTAAGACCTCAAAAACTCTAAAACTTCAAAAAATTAGAGAATACCAACTCTCCATTACGATTATATGCTTACAACTGGAAAGAAGTAAGTTTCTAAGCATGGCTTAAAGGTGATAACTTATGTTTGTTTTAGATGTATACATTCTGGGTATGTTCTGTTCTTCATTTAGCTTTTTTACATATACATATGTACATGTATTTGGCTATCTAAAGCAATTCCCTACTAAATTAAATATTGTAGCACAAAGTGAAATATTAACAAATGACATTAACTTGATGTATTGATGGATTAGGACAGTCAGCTTATTAATTTAACAAAATGTCTTATCAATAAGATACCAAAATAATTATATTGTTATTATACTGGGTTCACAACAAATATAAAACAATTGCTCGTGAACTACTAAGTAGGCACTCACATAAATTACCATCCAAGATAATTAAACTCTGCATTATTGGGTAAATTATAATTTTTACATGTGACAAGTTTCTGCATTGTAATAGAGGCATCTTTTCTAATCATTTGGTGGCCTTAAAAAAGGCCGTTTTGACTGGATGGTAGGGTCAACAGCAAAGGTCAGCTAACAGGAAACCTATCTGTACCAATCTGAACAGGAAGGAGCCAGCTGTGCATCACAGGACCAGCCGAAGGGCTGCAAAAATGCTGTGATAGAAACACCTGTTTCCATCATCATTGAGGTGAACTCCATCCCTGTTAAAGTGTTTCTTCTTAAAGAATTTGTGGGTAAAGAAAAAGACTTTCTTCCCCTGCTCGAAAGCACCAAATTCTTTAAGAAGAAATTTATTGACCCGTTTCTTCTTACGGTCATAAGACCGCGAAGAAAGACCCCTGGGTCGCCTTTGACAGAAGATGGAGGCCACAATGATGGTGGAATCCGGGTGTTTCTCCCTCAGCACAGTAATCAGCCGCTTCAGCTTCACTAGAACATCAGTGGCGGAGGTTGTGTCGTTGATGTCATTTCCCCCCAGCTGAAGCAAAATAACGTCAGGACTGATCCTCTCTACCAAATGCATGTCAAGGTGGTACACCTGTGGGACAGTTCTGCCTCCAACACCATGCAGATGGACATCCAGGTTGCCATGCCTCATCTCTCTGCCGTTTACCCTCATCCAGTCTCTCAGTCGCCTGATAAAGCTGTGCCCAAGAACAAGTGCTCGCATAGTGGCAGCTTCTCTAAATGACTACACTGCTCGAGTGTCACGTTTATATAGCCGAAGAGCGGACGTCTGAGAAAGCAGTTATGAGTCAACACACTAGACAACGAGTTGCGTCCCTTTCCGATCAGCTGATATGATTTTGTGCTTCTTTGAATATCATTTTCGGAAATATTGAGTAAAGATTAGTGTTTCCTCTATAAATTAAAGGTTGTAAAACACTCTGTACCTACGAAAGTACCACACAATGTACCGAATACTTTAAATATAGATTATTTCATGAATACAAGGTAGATTTATGTTCAAATTAATCACTTTCATGAGCATATTATTTTTATTTGTGCGTTAATAATTTGATTTGGAGTAAAAATAAATTTTACATGACGATATAACAAGGTTAAAAAATATATCCAAGTATTTGTTGTAATCTGACATCGCATTTATAGAAAGAAATTTGTAAAAACTATTGACTATGAAACACAATGTGAAACACGGCGGTATCCATATATATGATATTATAATAGTAGATATTTCATGTAGGCTCAAATAAATCATTTTTTTTTAGATTATATATCAGTAAGTGCTAAAACATTAAGCAGACTTATTATGCAAGCAGAAAATATTTGTTAACAGACAAAATTGCAAAACCATGCCGACCTTCAGCTGATGATAAACAAGCATGCACTGACCCAAATATCCCGAACATTTTCAACTTTTATTTTACACCATTTATTCCTCTGATTGACTCAAGTTAACAATATAAAATTGAATTATGAATTACGTATGTTTGAATCATTTCTCAATGAATGAACGATAATTTAAAAAACTTATTGTTTGTATGTGTAGTTCGAATTTATTGTTTACATTGGTTTCCGAGCGATTAATAAATGGTAACAATTTCTTTCATTCTGCAATTAATTATTTAATTTTGTTATTTGTATTTATTCATAATATTGTGCTTTTTACTCGTTAATTTATATATATTTATAAGTATAACCAACTCGGGAAAATATAAGGTAGTCGGAAACGGTTTTCGCATTACATGTAAATCTCGCGAGATCACAGCTGCTGTTCATCTGCCCCTGTGACACATTCTTTGTGTTTTTTTCCTCAATAAAAACAATCGTCTGCTTATGTTTTAAACAGAGGAAATCAACAAGAGTCATAAAATGTTAATCAGTCATGAAATTTTCACTTTCTTACTGCTAAATATAGATTACATATCTACATGATCTTATATATTATATAGCAAACAAAAAAACCCACATTAATTACATAATGGTAACCTTAAAATCATAAGAAACTAATGTATAATCACTGCACAGTTATTCCATTTAACACAAACAAATGAATTAAAGTCTGTCCCAAGTTATTGCTTCCATCACTTTTTTATGATTTTTAATAAAAATACACATACCTGTGAAAGAAATACAGTTGAAATCGATAAAAGAGAAAATGTCCAAGATATCTTCATTTAAAAATTATCATTTTTCAGTCATAAACGTTTACAGGAACGAAAACAAATTTCTTACGAATATATATAATGGGAAATGTTTACATCTTTTCTCCATTCGGAACTCACTCGGAATACCTCGCACAATTTTTCAACGTTATCATCCGGGCTAATTAATGGCTGATGCCATGCAAAATCCCCGTAGACTTTCTATTTTGGGATATGTATTGAAACCTGAAGCGGCAGAGGGGGCGTTTCAAAACAGATAATCTGAACATTTTTCATATTAGTGGATGAACGAACACGTAGTTTGGGCACAGAGGTATTTATGATTATCAAAATATCAAGCGAAAAGTGGTGGAAACAAAAACTCGGGACAGAGTATAGTTCCCTTTGTTTACAATTTTGTCAAGGGAGATAACTGTCCCAAAATAATTATTTAAAAAAAAATATTTTTCAATCCTCCATGAAATATTGCATATACGCTGATTATTGAGTGGAATAGATCTAAGCAATGAACTGATGTTTATATGACATATTCAAATTTGAGATTTGACTTAAGTCTGCTGAAGGTAACTTAAGATTTTTCTCAAATTGAGTAAGAAACACAACTAACTTAAAGATTCTTTTGTGAAATGCAAATATTTGGGTTTTCTCAAATATGAGAGAAATCTCAGACTTAAGTCTGACATTTGACTTAAGTTTTTTTTTGTGAAATCGGAGCCAGGTTTATGTTATTGAGTGACAATGTTGCTCAAATTTTAGAAGTTGACGTTCCTTGTTAACAGACAAGAAGTCATTATTTATGCGACAATTTGTAACGCAAAATAATATTATGATTTGATCAAAGTCAACAAAGCTTAAAATGAGCGGTTAAATCATCAAAAAAATATTGACTTGTTCTTATCGTTTAGTACAAGTCGACATAATTTTGATAATATATATACGTTTAATGGACATCATTTGTATTGCATAATTTTCTATTTGTATTCTATGACATTCCATTTGTAATCTATAAATTTCCATTTGTATTCTATAATTTCTTATTTGTATTCTATAATTTTCCATTTGTATTCTATAATTTTCCATTTGTGTTGTATAATAATAGAATACAAATAGGAAATTTTACAATACAAATGGAAAATTATAGAATACAAATGGAAAATTATAGAATACAAATAAGAAATTATACATTACAAATGAAATTTATACAATGCAAATGGAAAATTATAGAATACAAATGGAGAATTATAAAATACAAATAGAAAATTATACAATACAAATGAAATTTATACAATACAAATGGAAATTTATAGAATACAAATGAAAAATTATTGAATACAAATGGAAAATTATAGAATACAAATAGAAAATTATACAATACAAATGAATATTTATACAATACAAATGGAAAAGATCGAATATTGCAACGTTTGGCATGCCATAAAAAAGTAATGTACAAAGATGTTTTATCATCTAATACTTGTATAAGATCGGGTGTACCGCAAGGTTCAGTGTTAGGACCTTTGCTCTTTTTGATATATGTTAATGATGTCTCAAACAATATGTTATCATTTTGTCGACTTTTCGCAGATGACAATTGTATCCAATATGCATCGCATGATTTTTCTAGCATTGAACGTAATATAAATCATGATTTGTACATTTTGGAACAGTGGTCTAGTCGATGGTTACTTAAATTCAATCCAAACAAAACTAAGGCTGTCTTTTTTACCACAAAATCAAGCTACGAATTACCCGACATATTTTTCAGCATTAAAAGTTAGAATATATCTCAACACACAAACACTTAGGTTTACATCTAGCAAGCGATCTAAAATGGTCGGAGCACATTAGTATTATAGTAAACAAAGCACTAAAAAAATAAGGTCTGTTGAAAAAAACTTAAATTTAGTCTTGGAAAAAACAGCCTTTCCAAAATGTACATTACATTTGTAAGGCCAATTCTCGAATAAGTCTCAGTTGTTTGGGATGGCTGTAGCCAATATGACATTGACAAATTAGAGAAAGTTCAGTTATACGCTGCCCGCATTGTTACAGGGCTACCAATTATTGCTTCTTAACATTCTTATATTTTGAAACGGGCTGGGAAACTCTTTCTGCTAGAAGAATGACGTCTAAACTTACCACTATTTACAAGATCCACAATAAGTATGTCCCTGAATATTTGTCTCAGATTATTCCTAATACTAGGAGTAACGATTCTGCATATAGAACTATGAACACTGAAAATTATAGTTTACCTAGGTGTAGAACAGAATTATTTAAGAAATCATATATACCTGACACTATTCAATTGTGGAATACATTAAGTATAGGAGTAAGAAATGAAACTTCCATACAAAGATTTAAGAATTCATTATATAAAACTAAAAACATAGCAAAAGCTCCCTCATTTTTTACACATGGTAAGCGCAAGCTAAACATAATACATACCAAGCTAAGACACCATTGCATACTCAATTATGATTTACACAGAATAAATATTATAGAAAGCGGTAATTGTCGGTGTGGATCACCCGAAGATGCTTACCATTTTTTCTTCAAATGCAAATATTATACTATCGCTAGAAATAATTTTTTCCTTAATCTGCTACTAGACCATTTTCATATACATGTAATTAATACTCATCTTTTATTATGGGGCGATGAGTCATTATCCCTTGCAATTAACAAGCAATTATTCTCATTAGTTCAACTGTATATCAACGAAACTGGTAGATTTGTTTAATATAGTTTATGTGCATGTTTCTTATTCTCGTATATATCACTTATTTTCATTTATTGTAATAACAATTTAATATCATATTATAACAGTTGTAAGTTTTGTATAATTTTTCTATTTATGGTAAAGACCTAGAAAGTTGTTAGAACTTGTGTCCGAACCATTTGTATATGTATCTTATTTATTTAAATATTCCTTACCATATAATACATGCAGATGGTAGCTTAAAAATCATATCTAAAAGTTTGAAGATAAATCGATAGCTTATTTGTTGACCACCCAGCCTCCTTTGATATCAACTGCTTTATCTTTATAAATGAGTTGTCTGCACATTAAAACCTTACATGTTTTGACACAGATGTACAATCTGTCGGACTCCATTAAATAAACTACCCCTCCCGCCAAAGATAGACCTATATTTCCCTGCATGATCTTGTATAATATTTTTTACAATCGGTAGTAATTTAAAATGGAACCATAATTGAGTATGTAAAAGTTTAACTGTTAAATGGTTTCACATTTCACTACATTACAGCGCTATCAGTGTATTTCAGGTATGAATGTATTTTCAATATTATTAAATATTAATAAGCTCGAATTTTTAAAAGATATAATTACTTATATTAGTATTTTTTATTTTCAAGTTTCTTTTCCGTTCTATTATATAAATATTATCTGCCCAATTAATTTATTTGTTTGTGTGATAGTTAGAGTATTATGTCTTTGTGTATACATTTTGCTTAAAGTCTATGTTAATACAAGTCGATTACAGATAGGAAAGAACATAATCAACTTGCGCAGTAAAACTTAGATCTGGTGAATTTAAGATTTATTATTTTGACAGTGAAATGGCTAAATACGCGGAATTGTGCTCATATGCCTACTGTTTATATCTTATTTCAAAAACACATGCTTTACACTTGAATAAATCAAACAAATAAAGAATTCAAATTTATATTTCCGAGTTAAGTGAAAATCAGTAGGACGGAATACACAATTATTTACCACTGGTACATCCAAGCACCGGTATTTCAATATGCTTGGTTGTACCAATTCCGCGTGTTTAGCCATTTCACTGTCAAAATAATAAATCTTAAATTCACATGATCCTCCTCTATTTCCTATAATATAGTATCATATAGCAGAATACAAGTTTTACAGCCCAATTTTTGTGTATTTTACAGATTTATATTTATTTAAAGTACAAAATTAACTGAAAACCTGTAAAATTACCGTATGTGTTACAAGCAACAAAATACACGTTGTTTTAACAAATTAACTCTTGACAGTTATGTGTTCTTGTTTTGGAGGAGATATTTACTTGGAATTGCACCTATATCTGTCTCGAATCTTAAATATTAATAACGCAAGTGAATGAAAAACCACGTTTTTATTCAGTACTGAGTAGTCAAAACTTGTTTAAATCAAAGAAAATGATTAAATGTCATAGCTAACAATGTGTTCTACCGTCTACATCCCAACAGATACGATTAAAAGTATGAAGTATGTAGTTGTACTTTATTTCCCAGTATTTCCGGGAAATACCAATTACTCCCAGGTAATACAAGTATTTCAGACAGTCTTTGTATATATGGGCGTTTTTTGACAAATCTGGTCAATATTTTAAGTGTATTTTTGCAATAGCATCATGTTTAATTAAATCTTATCCGGTTTACCAATGCCAATAGTGAGTTGATGTCGTATTCAAATGAACTGGTCAAAAATTATGCAGTGATTTAGAGGTGACAGATGGTTGTTAATATGTGTTTTTGTGTAAAATAAAATAAACGCTATCAATCTATCAATCCCTCCATCCTCAAAGAAATATCTGAACATGCTCTTAACCCAATAAAGAGATAAAGAAAGCAGTTGGCAGTAAGCAGTTGGCAGTAAGCAGTAAGCAGCTGACAGTTGACTGTCGTATATGGAATTCCAGATAAGTGCTTTATGTGACTATTTATAATTAATTAATAATTTTATCCATAGATTTAAAAGATAGTGTCCTTTCCGATATATTTCATTTTATCAAATAAAATATACAACATGACTACTTTTAGTCATGTTGTATATTTTATTTGATAAGATGAAATATATCGGAAAGGACAGATAATTTTTATGTTTATTAACAGTGTATGTGTGTTTAAGTAAATATATATGAGTTAAATTGTTTTGTGTAGAATATTAATAGAGGAATTTTTAGTCATAGTTTGTTTGATAAAGTAGAATAGTAATTTTGTTTTATTGATCTCATTTTTTTTGTTCAGGTTTACTGTTTACAGCAATGTACACATTTATTGCCTTTTACTTTTAATTCAAAATACATTACAAAATGTTAAATACAATGATGACAATGAAGGTCATTTTCGGCATATCTGAAAGTTACAGATTTTTTTTGTACAAAGCAACGCTGTTCAAAGTTAATACCTAAAGGTTGTCCAATTACATGTACTTATCAAAACTTATTCTGTTAGGTATGCGGAGCAACAATGTCGCAAAAATGTAGTATTATGTATTTTATTAGTCCGACGACCAAGTTAATTTACATATGGGTGTTATGATGTTTATTATTGTTATTAAGGTTTCCTTTTATCTTTTTTTTTACCTGGTGTCAAGATCAAGATGTGCTCAGGTGTCAGCAGATTTTTCTTTGTTAGGGGATTATCTACGTTAAACTAATTATTTCTTGATGGCCAGTGTCCGGAGAGTAAGGTCACGTGGGTCAAAGTTAAAATTACCAAAATAATCTTCGAACAAAGAATCTAAATTTTGATTGGCTGAAATAGACCAGGGAAGCCCAGGTCTCCGATTAATGTAGCGTACCCTACCTCGGTCATTCTGATCGGAGACCTGCAGCAATAAAGTTCTAATTATTTTCTGACGGCTTCCCTGCCTCTATTTTCAGGTAAAATATGGTTTGGTTTAAGTTCTCTTTAATTTCAAAGTTATTTTAAAAGCTTTTTCATTTTTTTTTCGGAATGTTTAACAGTTCTTTTCATCGTTGAAGTTAAATGTGTTTTTAAGAAATTTGAGCTTTCGTGTAAGTTAAAGTTTTTGTTTACTTCATTAATTTTCTTATTCAAGTTATATTTGATTTAAGCCTTGCTTTTCTATTTTAAATTGTTAACTTTAGTTGCAATTCTGCTTTAGTTTATGAATTCATTATTTTAATCAGTTAATTATAGATATTTTTGTTTATTGATTCATAACTGACATCTGCGGCACTAGCTCTTTATTTCTCATTACAAAGTCGGAAATAGTTATTCCGTTTTTGGTTCTTGATTTTAAGACTTGTTTACTGTACAGCGATGCAATATAGGGAAAAGGGTACCAATTCATTTCCCATAGAGCTCAATGTTAACCTAAACACACCTTGCTAGTTTGCTATTTTACTTACAGACATATCCTTGGTCACATTTGAAAGTTCATTCCAAGCACTAACGACAAATCACTAGAAATATATATGGTCCCATTGCGTTTATAGGTCAAAATTGAGCTTGTTTACAACTTATAGCGATCCGCAGCAAATGAATCCAAGTCTCAAAAATGACACCCACCTCCTATTTCAACCCCTCTTATTTCTTTACTTTCTGCAGTACTTCTTCATTCCATCATTGAATTTAAACAGTGATAATTTTACTTTAAAATGATCATTATTTCAGCAATTAAATCAGCCAATCACCTAAGCCATACCTTTTTCTGCTCGGCTCAATCTTGTATAAACACTTCGAATGCGACTTCTCGCAGCTATCGACCTACCCATTCTGCGCATGCGCGAACTACGTCACAGTAGTCTACTTTCGAATTGAGGTAGAAATCGTACCGCTTCGCTTCGTTTAAGTTGTTTTCCATACGGTAAGCTTAAAGAAAAAGTTTATTTAGAATGCCATATATATATTGAATGCTTTATTTCTTATCAACGTTTAATCGATAAGTATTGAAACGTACGGGTAGGCACTAGTGAATGCATGCACTCCTAAGTCGTCCTTCCGAATTTTCTCAGATCGGGGGGCTACTTTCTAGCATAGACTTATGTCTATGTTTTTAGATAGTGCAACGGAGAGAAAACCCATGGGTTCCGACAATGGGGAGCTACAGACATGCAGCTAGCCAACACACATTTGTTCACAACGAGCTTAATTATTTTGATGTTCAATGTGCAACAAGGTGGTAGCTATTTAGGAATGTTAAACATTATGTACATTAACAAGATGGAACGTTACAGGTACCAATCTCCCAAATGTAACATAATAGTCCGTTTTGGGATATAAAACCCAAAATGTTTCAAGGAAAACACATAAACATTTTCCTTCTTTATATGTACATAAAAATATATGCAAGACTATAAGTTTGATGTAAAAGACAAGTCATATTTAATTTGCTTGAAAAACTACGCACATCTATGTTACATATAACAATGTGTGATGGTTTTTGCCTATATTTTTTATTCAAGTTATTTCCATTTGACCCGACAGGGCTTAGCATGTGGGTGCCTTGAGTGTAGAGCGAATCAGGGAAAATAATAGTCCAAGATTCCTCTGACTCTAACCCCCGCTTTTATATTGGGATGTCCCCCGCACATCCAAATATAAAAGCGGGGGTTAGAGTCAGAGGAATCTTGGATTAGGAAAATAATTGTCACCAAAAAAATATAACTGTAAGTTAACCATTTAAATCATAATGTAATCAAATAAATTGAGACCACCCACCAAACTGCAAAAGATTCAGCACAACTGAAACACTTTGTCTCAAAGAAAATACAGCTGTAACTTGTGGATGGATCTTGGGGAAAAAAAACAAACTTCAAATTTTAAATTAGAAAAATAAATAGTTTGGCCATGCAACTACACTCTATATCAATCATGCAGTCACCAGAATACAGAGCCACGTTAATGGTTTCATTTAAATTTGGGTAAAAGTCAGGACTATTTTTTGGCCTTATCTATTATACTTATCTATAAATCTTCAGCCTGACAAGCTGGAGAGACATTGTAAAGAAAATATCTTGGAACTTTTTAGTTTAGGAATCGATAAGTTATATATGAATATTGAAAATGTAAGACAATTTGCTGCATAAACGGAACAGAGTATTTAAAATCCAATTTCTTGGACTTGCATTAATCTCTAAATAGGTAGTGTATTGGCAGTCTGTGGCAACACTGACGTGGGTTCGATTCCCATCACTACCAAATTACAATGAGATGAATGGATTTTTCCTTTAATTTTGGAAAAGAAATTGTCAATTTGAATTTCATGCCTTAAAATGACAACAGGCTAACAGACAACTAAACAATTTATTGAAAATCAAATAAATAATATTAAAGCTCTAGTAACATAAAAATATTATTTTTTTTTGTATAGTGATGAATAGGTTAGAACTAAATACAAACTAATATATGTAGCATATTATATCCAGGTGGGATTTTTTTGTGTCACAAAATATGCAGAAATGTGGAAAATATGCAAGTTTTTGTATGTGTCAGTCATTTTCTTTGATTTAAAGTTTCTTTAGCAAACAATACCGTAGTTTATGAGTAGTGAATATTTAGGGATGTAATAGTGATTGAGAAAAGGTGAAAATTAGAATAGATCATCACAAATATATATAGTATATATACTATTTTAGATATTGTTTTACCTAATGTTTTTTATTTTGTATATAATATCTATTCACATAATTGTAAGTGTAAGTTATTGTTGGTTTTCTTCTCTTATATTCATATTGCACATTCAGGGCCAGAAAGAGTTAATTTAAAACAAATTAAAAAGAAAAACTTTAGTGATGAATACTGGTACAGTATATTTCAATTCAATTCAATTTCTTTATTGACCAAGTAAGGGCCCTCATGGGGCAACATGAAGATTGTAGTAGATATACAATTATAAACATTCAATAAACATATACAAGAGGGAAAGAGTTGGATGATTGAAAGAGCTAGGACGGACATGAACATTTAATTAGCATATACAGTCAAACTTCGTTATCTCGAACTAGATGGGATTGTTTAAAAACTTCAAAATATCCAAGTATTTGAGATATCGAGGGTAAAATATTTAAACAAAATATGTGGTTGGTACTTACAAATCACTTTGACATATCCATTATATTTGAGATATTAGACTAATAGTGTTTGAGATATATCAAAGTTCAACTGTATATGTAATATGTATGTTAATATACTCAATACATATATGTATATTTATAAATTATATTAAGCACTCTTACATAAATATGTCAAAATGCATACAAATCTGAAATAGTTTATCACATGATTGCTAAAAAGGTATTTGACTCAGAAATACAAATTAAGGCAATGCCTTTTGTAAAAATTTACCAAGAGAGTTTAATATATCTAATTCTTCACATTTTAAAACCCAAAATAATTTTTGTTTATCTTTCAAACTAGTAAAATGTTTTAGTTAACATGAATTTAAAACAAACAGTTCCTCTCTTTCTTTTGTGAATTTGCTACATTGGATAAGAAAATGCTCTTCATCTTCAATTTTTTTAAGTGTACAATTTTTACATACCGGTAATCTTTCTGTTCTAGGTGTGTTATTATAGCTGGCCAATTTTATGAGAAGTATGTGTGCTGATATATGCAGTCTACAGATTGGCTTTTTGTATTTAACTTGGTTGGTAAGTGATCAAATCTTCTGAGAAGCCATTTGGGCTTCACAGGATTTGATCACATGACCAACCAAGTTCATATCCCAGTGAACGTTTAATTTGCAGTTTATTTCTTAAATGAATTCTCACGGTGGTCAATACAAGTTTTAACCATATATTCCTCAAGTACATGCAATGCTATTAATTGCAGTATATTTGCATGTGACCGAGCTTAGTGCACTGATATATAATATACTAATTAAATAGTGCACGTTTCATACTAGACCGGTTTTACAAGTCTTATACTTTTAATTATATTGTATGTACACTTATTCAGGTAGTCCATCCATAACTCATAAACTTTAGACTTTATAATAAATGGAATTATATGACTTTATTATACCTCTACTTATTTTTCATTATATAAGAGTAGTTCCATATATTTTGCGGATTCCCTGAAAATTGCCGTAAACAGACTGATTCATTGCAAAACAATAGGTGCGTCAGTTCGATAAACTAATACACACCTATTTGGAACACTTAGTACATGTAATTCCTGTTAACCGAAGGAAAAAATTCAAAATATTCCGAACAAAATCATGAATATTTAAGAAATGAACTCAATGTCTACCCAAGTTATACGAGTATAACCTGGTTTGGGGCAGTTTACGCTTTATAATCCACGAAGTGGATTATAAAAAAGTGTAAATTGCTCCAACCCAGGTTATACGAGTATAACTTGGGTAGATATTGAATTCATCTCTTATAATTTAATTATCTGTAATTTACTGTACAAATTGAGTGCGTTTTACTTTTTAAAATGATATTAATCTGTTCGAAATTCAAACATAACGTCAAGCGGATTAGTACGTTTTTGACGTTGGTGCATTGTGACGTGCAAACCAGGTTATACACATATAACTATATTTTTCTATCCAATCAAATGCTGCGTTACAACCAGAATTAAATTATTCATAATTGTATGATTTAATTCTAGTTGCAAAGTCCTTTTTGATTGGCTATATACTTATTCATCTTTATCGTATAACATAACTTGCCTACGTCACAATACGACACGCGTGCAATTTAACTTTATTTACTTTGACGTTATATTAAATTATTACTTGTTGGATACACAAAGAATTATGTTAACTTGAACTTTTTCTGATTGGTTGTATCGGTATAATAAAACAGTTAAAGTATAGCATTGAGGGAGTCAGCAAGATTCCAGTTCCCCTCAAGAAAACCTTGGCTATTTCCCTTGGCTTCGCCTCTGGAAATAGACTTAATTGCTCTCGGGGAACTGGAATCTTGCTGACTCCCTCAATGCTATACTTTATTTGTATAATAATGACCATAATGTTATAAGACATATGCCAAATACTAAAATTTCACCCAAAAATTTTTACGATTTACTGAAGGTATGGGATATAACCCTCTCTTCAACACATGCTTCCACGCTGCATGAAAATGTTGACGTCTTCTGCATTGAAATAAAGCAAAAAAGACTATCTAAACAGAAAAATCTTTTTATTTTATTATATTCAACAGTTTTAAAGCATTATATTATTCTTAATACAATTTATTTTCCTTAACATTTAAAAAAAAAAATTCATCAAATTACCTCCCTTCCAAAAATAAAAAACATAGGTAATCACATATAACAGATAACAAGGCTCACTGAGACGAGGCATCACCTTTATGAGACCACCTTTATCATATTATATTAAAATCAGTTAATGATCTTAGATATTCATGGATAATGTAGTGTGGTTTGACACAATATCGTAAATCATATGTTAAAAAATTGTTTAATAGTCATGTTGATACAATGTTTTACAATACACTTATATACAATACAATGTTTCATATAATTTATCCATATGATACAATATAATACTATAATATATATGTTAAAATGTTATATTGTAACATATGATAAGACATCGTATCAAGAAATGATATGGTATTGTATCATGTTAAACATTATTGTATTTGATTACATAAAACAATATCATAAAATAATATATAACACAATATATTATCATATGATATAATTTCATATCGCATTATAAATCACAATATTGTAATGACACTATATTATATTGTATAACGTATAGTATGATATCATTTTTTAAAATAATGATATCACATATTGTATTGTACAGTATCATATATTATACATAATACGTATCATATGATACAATATCATTTGATACAATAATATATTATATTATAAAACATCATTTTATACAATATCGTATCTTATGATAAAATATTATATATATATAGAATCTCTCTAATGATTTGCGATGGTATATGATTTTTATCCAACGAGTTATGTGTTTTATATTCCCGAGCCTTGGCAAGGGGATAGAAAACACAATGAGTTGGATAAAAATTATATACATGTACCATCGCAAATCATGAGTGATTCTTTTTTTCACATGTTTTACTACAAGTTAAACCTCAATCTTTTGTTAAACCTTAATCTTTCTGTAAACATTATAATGATTGTGAGTTGCACAACACATTCACTACAAGATGTCAACAACTTTACACGTGGAAAAAAGTTCCTTGAAGACTAACAAACAAACATTTCATTTTCTGGTATATTTTTATCAATTTATAAAAAAATCAACTGAAACAGCATTAAATGCTGCACATAGTTAACTCTACGCTTTTCAACTTAATTATTTTGTTACTTTTTCATTCTACGTCAATAATCTGCCTAAAGCTACGTAACGTTTAATTATGACGTCACGTGGCAGAACACACAATGGAATATCAACAATTTATCCAATGCGTGATATCCACCGTATATTGAGATAAATATGTATAAATATGTGGTAAATTCCAATATTATATGAAACTATATCATGTGATACTACTAAAATCATTAAAACTATGTGCTAAAATTTCATTTTCAGTTATATGTTGCTGAGTTTTTCTAATTACATGTAGCATTGACAGGGGTTTTACATCTTCAATAGCATTATGTGGTCTGAAGAGATTTCACCAAAAAATCCCTCTTGTAGTCAGGCTGTCCTGGGAAAATTTTACGGAATAGAAAAAAGGAATCAATACAAGCATGAACTACATAATATAAAACATCAAGTAAATGACAATATCATGCTGCACCAACTAGAACTGGAAAGTCAAATCTTCTTACATTGTGAGCAATCAACACAATACTGGTAACTTCTTCAGCCAATTGAAGAAATCCCTGAAGCCATCACCTATACCAAATGCTTTCTTTCTTTCTCCGTTGACCTTGAACTCTCCAGCTTCATGACATAATCCAGTGACTCTTGATGCCTCCTCAGAGATGGACATTTTCGGAAAGATGTAGGCGGTGAATGTTTTTATCTGATCCAATCTCGTTCGCAGATAACTGAGAGGGAATACATGTCCTCGGACTGAAAATAGAAATATTATATATATGACATTTTTTAGCTTTATACAAATATTTTTTATTCTGAATGAAACAAGGTATACTGTGTGGAAAACAGCTATTAATTCAATATTGTCTTCAAGACCTCTCTTGTTTCCTTGATTCTTGGTGAATATATACTTCAAACATTTCTATAAGTGGTTAATCATTGTCTTGCTAATCTTTACAATTTTCTGATAATTATATTTTACAATACAACTGTTTCCCTATATTCTTGACAACATGGTTTTTATCAAGACATTTCTTCATATTTATACCAAGTTCACTTCTCAGGCTTGAGATCATAGTATTGTCCTCATCTCCCTCCAAGATTTCTACAGGAGTACCATTTTCATTCAGTTCCTTCTCTCCAGAGACACCACTAACACTCTCCATCAGTCTCGTACTACGTGAATGGTTTTTCGTGCATCAATGAGGATGTACTTTCATCCCAGGATCCCTCGTTTCCAGCACTTATAAAAACACCACAGGTCCGATGTAAAACCACAGCTTTGACAGCCTTCTTTCCGTACTTGAAATTGGACATGAAGAATGTGTGGGCTGTAAAACGGTACAATTTTAAAAAATAACTGATGAATACTAAATTTCACATCTTACATAGATTGTAGAGAAATATTCATGCTGCATGTAACTACTTGACTTACATATAAGGCTATCAAAACCTCTTTTATGTCAACTGCACAAGTCATCCCTGACCCTGAAGGATGATTAACTATAGTTGATAGACTGTCTGTATCTCTTCTTTCAACATCATGGATGCTTGTATTACTTGCTTTTGGGGTATCAGGCAAATCAGTGGATCTTTTCTTAAAGCTTGCAAACTTTTCACTGAAATTTAATCAACAAATATCACACCCCTCAGTGTGATGATTGCAAAATATAAAACATTCTAAATTCTTTTTAAAATACATAATCTTTTATTCAAGATAAAAAATACCATAATATAATTTGTGCTCACATACCTATAGTGAGAGGTGATGCATCTGTAATACAGATACTCCTACTTCTTCTACTTCTGGTCCCTTGTGCTCCCTAGCTGACAAGGATTTGTCAATGCCTACATCTCTGAAATAGAATTTGTCCATTTAAAATTGAAAAAGTACAGTAATCCTGAGCAGAAAAATGCAATAAAGTTTGTTTTGGATTTCACTTTAAACTACACACAAAACAATTATTCATTTTAATTTTTTCAGTACTGTTTGAGGAAAATCATAAAACATGAAAGATAGGATGCCAATTTTGTAACTATGCTGATTGAGATATCCTTTTCAAAGTATCCGATTGTTCTCTTAAATGTGGTTTATTTTGATTAATTTGATTCAATGATTCAACATGTAATATGCAAATGAAATCTAAGAAAACTGCATGCTGTATAGAATATTTGTTTTTTGCTAACTTGCATTGAGTCATATTAGTTAAACTATTTTCCCCAAAAGAGCAATTTGTCGATGAAATATTCCCAATTGAATAGGTAAAGGACCCTGTACCAAAAAGGTTTAATTGCATGAGCCCTGACTGCATGTGTATACACGTGTTTCTTTGAATATTGATCAGATATTTAAAAATATAAAATGTGTGTGCATATGTGCATGTAGACTACAGCTATGCATTCATAATAATACACATAAATTCGTTCATAACAAAGATGTGTGAAACACATTTATTTTCCAGATTAAGAAGTAGTTTTATGTTATATGTTTTGCCCCTTTGATCCCTGATACATAAATATATGATATTATGGGTGTATTTGTGAGAATATTTAACGTTTGCTGTTTGTTTCCTTCCTTTGTGCGTGTACACGTGCATATACTACGTTATTTTAATGCTCGTTAATTAGTATAATTAATCGATAACTGTATTACTACTGGAAAACTTGACTTACCTTTAATTCTAAAGTGAAAGAAGGGTTGCGCATGCGCAAACATTTGGAGAAATGTTCCGATCAGATTTTCGGATGAACTCGGCAGCTTTGGGCCAAACGTGGGGTAGGTCGATAGCTGCGAGTAGTCGCATTCAAACACTTCTCTGATGTCAACATCCGGTGCATTGGTACTCTCATTCCAACAGTTATATCGTAAGTTTATACTTTTAATACTTAATTGATCTTTATTTAAAGGAATACTCAGGTAAATTTATGCATTATATTTGAATCACCGCTTCGTTTGTGTAAAGCCTCGTTCATCAGATAACTGTTGACTCTATTTTCTTTTATAAGTTCGAATTTCCTCGACAATTGTTTACATTAACTATTATTTAGAAAAATGTCATTGTTTAGATTTTTTATACAGAGTGAGTGATTTTATATTGTTTCATCACTCTGATAGTCACCAGCGTTAGGTAGGCTAGGGCACCCACATTTGTAATGCTTAATGCGGGTAGTTGTCATAATTAGGTCTTTCCACCTTTCAGGTGAAAGACCTTTTGTTTTTCTTCTGTTTTTTATTATTTTTTTTCTCCTCTTTTTTCCAGGGACAGCTTTTTTATTTCAAAAAATATTGAAACAATTTTTTCTTAATGTTATTGACCATATTCATACCGAAAGGATCCGAGGCCCCCTTCTAGTTGTTATTGCCCCTGAAAGAATCTAAATTTTTATAACATCGCTTCCAACTTTTTTATTATTAATCATAGAGACTTCGGACCACTTGGGATTGGAGCGTCTACCTTGGCTGAACAAAATGACATAAAGGTCAAAGGTCAAAGTCAAACAAACAAATTTTTTGCAATCGCAATCTTTTGACAATTTTTTTATGAAATATCGCAGAGAAAATATTTCATTAATTTTAATTGAAAAAACATTATAATAAACAAAAAAAAATAATGAGGTGGAAAGACCTCTAATTGTTCGAGAACAATTAGTCTACTAGTTTTTATTGTGCCTTGTGACTAATATTGTGTTCATTCTGATCGGAGATCTGCAGCTGCAATAAAGTTCTAATTATTTTCTGAAGGCTTCCCTGCCTCTATTTTCAGAGCAATAATCCCAAACCTTTTGGACTGGACATTGCTAAAAGGGTCCTCCCACATCAAGCGAGTTAAAGAATTCCCCATTTAAAGTCATAGTCAAAAACACGACACGACAATATTATAGAATAACAATTTTAATATTTAGAATTTTTTTTTTTAATCATAAACTTGATCAGACCGTTTTTGGCATGTATTTATTGATAATTATATTACGCATCAATTGAGACCAAATTTAAGGCTCTAAAATACCGTATAAAACAATTTTTCTCATTACTATGGAATTCCAAATACGACAGCCAACTGGCAGCTGCTTACTGCTTAATGATATTTACAAACAAATTGAAAAAAAACTGCAAAATTTTAGAAAAATTGCAATTTTTCAAACTTGAACCGATCCCAAATGCAAAAGAACTGATCCTGATCAGAATTAATTTAAATTAAAATTTTACAAAGATAATGCAGTTTATTCTGAAAAATTAATACGTATTATTAGATCAATAAACGAACGAACCATTTTAAAGCCAAACAACCTGGAATTTGTATAAAGTCATGATATATATTTTTACGGATTCGAATTAAATATTTTCCAATTTTTCTTAAATTTCACAATTTCATTTCAATTCCAATGCAAAAATGCAATTCATATAATTATAAGTTCAAGCATAAATATTTACATATATACATACAAAAAAGTCATCTTTAATAATTTAAAGGGGGGGGGGGTCCATCGGCACGAACAAACACAGGTTATGACGCAAATATTTGGTTAGGTGGAGCTTTGAGGGTCCGACTATAGCATGTAGCAGTGTCTCGGATGTATCTGAAGTTAAATATTCGAAGTGCACGCAGATCTTTTTCTGGCAACCATGTGAAGTAGTTACGTCCTAGAAGGAAGAAAAAGAAGAAGAAGAATATATCATCCCTGAGACAGAATAGTCCTAGAAATTACAGTTTGTGGATATATATTTCCGATTTGATAGGTAGAACGTTGATTTTGTGCATTTTTGAATACAAAATATGGAAAAACATTAAGGCGTTGTTAATCGTTGGCAGTTAGATTGTTTTATAGTTCACAACCATAGAGGACTGTGGAAAGAACGATTGTCTAATAGAGACAAAGTTAGCGGGTTAAGATAGTTTGAGCCTATATCGTTGAGAGCGTAATGTGATTTTTTTTCCATTTCTAGAAGCTTTTAGAATTCTATCACAGAGTGTTAAGTTTATTGTTGATAATAATGTCTAGGTAATTATAGTTATCAGCACGTGGAATTATTGTATCACCAAGTTTCCATATACAATTAAAATCCAGTTTGGAACGTTTGAAGCGGACCGGACTTGTAAATGCTCAATTATAGGGATGTCAACGAGTACTCGAGTACATCGACTAAAATTTTCTTAGTCGATTACACGTTAAAAAATGAAGAAGTAAAATCAAAACACTTTTTTTTTCTTAACGCTGCAGTTTTGGAGCTTAGAATAAAAATAAGAGATTTCTTTTCTCTGCATATTTGATCATGTCATACTCTATTCCATCGAACTGCTGTCCCTGGTATATTTTTAAGCGCGGCTAAAAATTGATCTCTTTTTAATTTGTAGATCAAATTATTGTTTTGAATAGAAGTACTTATGCAAACATGTACTTGCATAGATCAATTTGTGCTTCTTCTAATTAGTTATTTATTGGATTAGACGTTTATATTAATAAAAAAATTGATCATCCCAAGGCGTTTGTTTTTATAATCATTAACTTTAATTTTTGATTTGGCACGGCACGGGACGTCAAAAGAAAAAGGAAATGCGAAGACATTAGCTAACGGATATTTAGATAAAATACTTTTTAATTTATTTGAAATCAGATACATTTAGTGCGTATTTTCATAAGTTTTTAAATGTTCATGGTTTAAGATACGGTGTATGTGACAGTAGAATTATTTGATTTGAAAAGGACACACAGTTTCAAATAAATCAACGAGTACTCGACTATCGCTCGACTAAAGGCTCCGATTAATCGACTCCAACCGAGTAAAATTGACATCCCTACTCGGTTTTTAGGCATTGAAGGAAAAAAAAAAACCACTTCCTGGAATATTCGTAGGAGACACCAAACATGCGTTGTAACGCCGATCGTGATATTGCATTGCACGCGATATCAGCAAGCGATGGGCAAACACAAATATTTGTACAGGACTTTTCCAGGTTAACAACAAGTTCATTGATATACACAAGATATAAGTAGGTTGACAGAACTCCACCTTGACAGAACTTCACCTTGTCGTACACTTTGTGACATAGGAAACGTAACAGCAGAGCAACTAGTATGTAGCTATCGCAAGACGTCTTAGGTTTGTCTCCTCCCTTTATTTAATGGTACTATAAATCCACGTTTCCAGAATTCTGGGATTTTCTGATATACAATTATTGGAATAAAGAGTCTAACGAGACATATTCAGAAGGTCACCGCCAAAAATGAGATGTTCATAGGTAACCAAGTCTGGTCCCGGAACTTTACGGCGTTTGAGTTTGTTGAACACTGCTAATATGTCATTGGTTGATATTTGGCCACCAGGTAGTTCGTCATGGGATTGAGTACATTTGGTTTCGATGTTCATGTATGTCGTTTCTTAGAAATACAGTTACGTACATTTAGAATAAATATAAAATAGAACGAAAACTGAACTGATAAACATACTGATCTGAGATAAAAAGGAGATCCTTTGATAAATTCTTTTTAACGTTAATCCCTGTTTTGCATTGTAGTGTACACATGAACAGTATCCTGGCCAAGAGCTTCATAGTTTGAGCCATGGCTTAACAAGTCACTGTTTTGCATCGTAGAATATTCATGAACAGTATTTTGACAAAGAGCTTCATAGCTTGATCCATTTGCCTCTTCAACAGGGGAAAGATAGCCTCTGATTAAGTTGAAAAAATAAAAAAATAAAACAATTGTAAGCAGTACAAAAACCCATTATTTAGAATCTCACTTAGACTGTAGATGGTTGATTCTCCGGTATTTTGAATACGGATTATTGATAAACTATATGTAATATATCGATCAGTTTATTACAATTTTAACTTAGTATCAAAGTGTCAAAATATCAAATTTACTTACACCATGTCCACATCTTCTGTGTTGTTTACTCTTTTGAACCGTTTAATTCTTCCGGACAAAATGAAATTCAGAGTTGTTCTGCCTAAAATCAACGTTATGACCATAAAAACAATCGCAATCACAATCCAAACGTTTACCGAACAGAATGTACTGCTATTTCTTACTACACAGTTTTGTACCGGTAAACATGGATTTTCTGGACAACTCTGTACAAATTCCAATCCAATATCCTCGTGTCTCATAATCATCATCTTGGACTAATAGGTGACGTTTTATGAACTGTTGAACGTTTTCCCATTGAAGTAATTTGATGCCACACACTGGTAGTATCCACTGTCTGTGATGTTTGTGATGGTAAAGGATAATCCAGATTTATTGGCAGAGAATTTGTACTTTTCAGCACTCACAATGTTTGTGAAATTAAATATCCATGTATAATTTGAATTTGGGTTTCCGTCAGAAATACACTCAAATTCCACGAGGTCTCCGACATGAAAATCGGAGAGGGAAAAGAACGATTTTATCCTTGTTGTGGATGGACCATCTGTAAACAAAACTTAAGAGTCTTGATTTCTATACTGATTCGAGTATATATCTAAATTATCTATATGAAATAAAACAAGTTATTAGATAAATGAAGCAGTAGCATCGGAAGCAAATTAAAAAAAAAAGGGGGGGGGGTAGACTTTACAGAACACTTGACATGCAAAAAAAAAAAGGATTATGGTAATTGTTAATTGTTAAGTCTTTGCATGTCTATGTCTAATCCACTATCTCCCCCGGTGCCGACGCTTATGTGTCAAGTTTTGTTTCGATACAATACACGTTTTACATGACTGTACAATATAATGTTATAAGTATGTGTATATAAGCCATATGTAATGAATAGAAATGCTATAAGTTTTTTTTTAGGAAGGAAGATCATAAAATCAAAAAAAAAAAAAAAAAAAAAAAATCAACAAAAAACTTACAGAACACTTCTATAGGACCAATGTCTGTAGCTGGGACTGGTTCTTTTGTGTATTGATTTTGTGACGAACACCTGATTACTGCTCCATTATCATCCTTGGTAAGATTGTAAGTTGTTGTTAGATTTACGATGTGTGTACAGTTCACAGTATCTGATTTAACTTCAGATTCGTTTTTGAGTAGCCGATTCGTGTTTGAGTTTTTATATATTTTCCATATTTTGAGAGATCCTTGTGGGTTTCCGACATCTCCTACACATGACAATTTCATCATTCCATGTTCCTCAAGGCTGCTATTCAGTTGGATCGAGAAAATAAATGGCTTTTTCGCATGGGCTTGAAAAAAGTCAAATTTAGTTATAGCAATGTTTCAATGTTCTCATTCAATATTTTAATGTTATATTAAAATTAAAATGTAAGTTTTTTAAATAAGCATGATTTATATTTGTTTATGTGGAACAATGATACATAGATTCAAAAATAAGCAATCCAAGCCAACTGAATAACGGCTTTCAAAAGAAATCTTTTTCTTATAAGTATTGTAATCATACTCTCGATCAAGTACGTTAGGCATATAACAACATAAAACAAAATTTCCTGGAACACACACACAAATAAAAGTTTATCAAATACTTAAGTAGGATTGGATCACATTCCCATTCGAATTCAAATAAGAAATATATCTATCATTTGACCTTGCTAACCTAACGTAGGATTCTAAGACTGTTAATGGTAAAAGTATATTCAGAACGGCAGGTATTTTTAAATTTTTCATTATATCTAAACATGGCAGTTTCATTCTTTTACATATATATATATATATATATATATATATATATATATATATATATATATATATATAAGCACTAAAAATAACCAACGACACGAACAATAAAGAAAAATATTGTCAAATTTTCGGGACAACCCGTCCCTTCTTCAGGACAACAAAGTAAAAACTACATATGAAAGGAGTAAAAAATCTACAAAACTAGCACTAAACTAAAAACTAAATAATATATAAAACACCGGATGGGAACGTGGCAACTACATCTTTGTATTAAAGATCATAAGCCCGAGAAAGAAAAATCCCGTCCGACTCAGCGGACGGTCTGTGTAGAAGTGCTGAGAGATAACCCGAACGAATTAATTAGCTAATTTGGGGTTGGTGTTAATTAAGTTGTACTAGTAAGATAATTCGTAATGAAGGTTTGTAGAGAGACAGGTTCTGTAAATGACCACATAAATATACACAAAAGTGTAAAAACTAATAGGAGTTAAATAAAGAAAACAAATGGATAAAAACAACAATTAAAAATAGCAAAATAAAAAAATAAAAAGTAAACAAAAAGAACTCGTACAGATTAAACCGATTAAGGAACGAGCTAATAAGTTGAATAATTAACGTGAATGATAGTTTGTACATGGAGCCAAAAAGATGATGATGGTGATATTGCATAGAAAAAAATCAGGATGCTTTAGTTGATGTTCATTTTAGTGAAGTCACTTAATTTGTTCATGCCGTCAGGGCGGAATGACTTTAGTCTATGCATCCAAAATTTTTCTTTATTTTTTCTCTCCGCATCTGTCCAGTCTGGGTTGTGATCAATAACCAAAACCATCATGTCCTCCCATTTGTGACCATCTAAGTTAAAATGTTCCCCGACGGGTTCTTTAATTTTCTTAGTTTTGATGGTGGAACGATGGTTATTGATGCGCCTGCGGAGGTCTCCTGTTTCCTCATCGTATTGTTTCTGACAAATTTACAATTGATGAGGTATATACAATTGTCAGTACGACAAGAAGTATTTGCGAAAATTTTGTAAGTACGGCCAGTAATGGGGCTAGAAAAGTCGTCCGCATCAGAGCTGTGTTTGCACAACAGACATCTGGTGTCAGAACAAGTCTTAAAGCCACCATTAGGTAGAGGGTTCTTTAGTTTGGTTCTTACCACCATGTCCTTAAGGTTTCTAGGGCGCTTGAAAGCTGCCATTGGGGGGTTTTTGAAAACCTCAACCATTTTATCATTGCTGTAAAGAATTGGCAGGTTCTTCTTTAGAACTGCATTTAGACCCTTAAGGACAGGGTGGTAAGTAGTGACAAATGGGACTTTGCTGTCTTCGTTTTTAGGTTTGTATTTCAAAAGGGATAATCGATCCTCTTTAGCTAAATCATTAATTGCATTTTGTACAGAGTGCGAGCTGTAGCCCCTGGCACATAAGTGGGATTTTAGGAGTTTACTTTGCTCAGAGTATAGTTCTTGAGTTGAACAAATACGTCTGACTCTGGTGGCTAGGCCTTTTGGTATGCCTCTAAACGTATGAGGTGGGTGGCAGCTAGACGTCATTAAATAGAGGTGGGAATCTGTAGGTTTAGTATGAAGATTGAAATCGAGTTTACCATCGATTAAAGTTGAAGTAGTGTCAAGAAACGTATTACCGAATCTGAATCATCACTACTTTCCAAAGGCCTCAACTTTTGCCCTACACCCCGGGAAGTAAACGAAAGGGCTGTAAGAGAGGACACTAGGGCATTTTTCCGTAGACTTAGACTGAAAGAACATTTCTCTAGAAAAGACTCCAGTTCTGATGTAGGTGACAAGGCCCAAACTTTTTTACAAGACCTTGAAAACCATAAACTGTACAGGCCTAAGAGCAGCTGGGAACCAGCCCCTGGCAAATGTGGAGCCTTAGAATCGTATATAGAAGCTGTCGAGTCAGACATCGAGAAACTCCTTTCCAAACAACATAGACACCCGGATAATCTAAATAAAGAAGAAAGATCAGCGTTACAAATCCTGAAGAACCGGGAAGACATCGTCATTAAAAGAGCAGATAAAGGGTCAACAATAGTTGTGATGGATCAAAACAAATATCTTGCAGAAGCATACAGACAATTATCAGATGAACGTATTTACCAAAAGCTTGACACTGATCCTACAGATGACTTCTCAGATGCTATCACCAAAACATTAGATACTATGTTTGAAAATAATGAAATTGGTTACAATGTGTACACTACCCTTCTTCCTATCAACTGCAAGCCCGGCCAGTTTTATGTTCTTCCAAAAATTCACAAACCTGGAATGCCAGGACGTCCCATAGTAAGTGCCATTGGACATCCCACTGAAAAAATTTCAGAATTTATCGACCTTCATCTCCGTCCACATGTTGAAAATTTACCATCATATCTTAAAGACACAACAGATTATCTCAACAAAACGCCATCTTCAAACCTTCCAGATAATACTATTCTCGTGACGATGGATGTTACATCCCTCTACACCAACATCCCGCATGACGAAGGTATTGCAGCCTGTAAAGAAGTATGGGACGCTAGGGAGGTTCAGATCAGTGCTAGTTTTGTAGATGTTTTACTCCTTTCATATGTAGTTTTTACTTTGTTGTCCTGAAGAAGGGACGCGTTGTCCCGAAAATTTGACAATATTTTTCTTTATTGTTCGTGTCGTTGGTCATTTTTAGTGCTTTTTTATATCTCATCATATAACCATGTATCTTTTGATCCGACACTATAGATAACGAGTGTTGTTGGTTTTTTTAGTGCTTTATATATATATATATATATATATATATATATATATATATATATATATATATATATATATATATATATATTGGTTATTCGATGTTCTTTACATCATCAAAAAAATACATTTCTTGCCATCATTTTTTAAATAATAGATCTAAAGAATTGAAACAAGATATACGGATATCTGACATTTTTTCGAACAAAAGTGAACCGGCACTAGTACTTCCCGATTAAAATAAATCACATAATAAAATTGGGTGTTTGGAAAATATGCATTAACTTTACTTCAAAGAAAGTTTTGTTTGTTGGTTCTAGGTTTGTTTGTTTGTGTTTTAGTTATACCCGCACTTTCTAAAGAAAGTTCGGGTATATTGTTGTCGTCCTGTTTCGTCTGTCCGTCCGTCCGTCCGTCTGTCACGTTTTACTTTCTCAAACTGCTCTTACATCGTATAAACTAGCAATCTGAACTCTTGGGGTTGGATTGGGGGTGTCATGTTGTTTTGTAAAATGGTTTCAAAAATTCTCTGGTAGTCCTGGGGGTCAGATAATTGGTAAAAAATGACGTTTTTTCACAAAAAACCTTCTTCCTCGAACTCCTCCTTCATTTTCAACAATAGACAAATCATCTTTTGGAATATGTTTTGGGGTACCTATAGATGCGCTATAAGGTTTCGGAAATTTCAATTTTGCCCTGGGGGTCATTTGGTGGCTGAAAAATGACGTTTTTTTTTTTTTACAAAAAATCTGGTTTAAAAAACGTCATTTTTTTTTGCAGTAGCCAAATGATCTTCTAGAATATGATTGGGGTGTCATTTTGAAGTGTGATCAGGTTTAAGAATTTTTTTTTTCATCACAGGGATCGGTGGGCAACAAAAAATGACGTTTTTTTGCAAAAAAAGTATGGTTCCCGTAACTCCTCTTACAACTTTTGGAGTAGCTACATCATCCCTTGGGATATGATTGGGGCTGTTCTATAGATGTGCAATAAGGTTTTAAAAATTTTAATTTCATCCAGGGAGTTGAATAGTAGCAGAAAATAGACATTTAATACTCCTAAAAAAAACCTAGATCCCAGAACTCCTCTTATGATTTAATGAATAGACACATCATATCTTGGGATATGATAGGGGCTGTCCTATAGATGTGCAATAAGGTTTTAAAAAATTTAAATTTCATCCAGGAAGTCAAATAATAGCAAAAAATTGACGTTTATCACTAAAAAAAAACTACATCCCAGAACTCCTCTTATGATTTAATGAATTGACACATCATATCTTGGGATATGATAGGGGCTGTCCTTTCGATGTGCAATAAGGTTTTAAAAATTTAAATTTCATCCAGGGAGTCAAATAATAGCAGAAAATTAACATTATCCCATGTGCGGATCTAGAGATGGGGTCAAAGGGGGGAGGGGGTCCAGATCCCCCCTCCAAAAATCCAATTTCTTTAAAATTTAAACCACCAACCTCCCTGCAAACTCGAATAACTGTCAACCCCCCTTCCCCAGAAAAACTCTCTGGATCTACGCATGTATCCCTCCTTACACTGTAAATAAAATAACTTTTTTTTCTTAAAATAAAACAAGAGGCCAATGGGCCACATCGCTCACCAGAACAACAGTTCGTTGTAAATTCTATCTCATAGCATACGCTATTTCTATTTTAAACTTTGAATCTCTCTCTTTAGAATCTACACTAGTTGAGGATGTTTGCGTAGTAATCTCAAAAACTGTAGCAATGTAGTTCTTAAGAAGAAGATTTTTAAACATTTTCCCAATTTACTTCTATGTTAAACTTTGAACCCCGTCAAGGACCCCAGTGTTGGTCCGGGGTCACGGCCTTACAATCTAGAATTTTCACTATTTGAGGATCCTTGCATAGTAATCTTACAAACTGTAACATTGTAGTTCTTGAAAAGAAGATTTTTAAACAGGGTGTCATGATTTTTACAATTTAGAATTCTTCACTATATATACAAGCTTTTATTAAATATTGGCATTTCTGGTGCAGTGGTTCTTGAGAAGATTTTTAAACATTTTTCCTACGCATTTCTAGGTTAAATTTAAAACCCCGCCTGGGGTCCCAGTTTTGGTCCGGGGGTCATGATTTTTATAATTTATAAACTTCACTATATATACAAGCTTTTGTGTAAATATTGGCATTTCTGGTGCAGTGGTGAGAAGAAAATTTTTAAAGACACACACCTATACTCACTGTTTCGCAATTATCTCCCTTTTAAAAATGGTTTAGCCTTTATTTTAATAATTAAGAATCCCCTTCCTATAAGAATGCTTTGTACCAAGTTTGAATGAAATTGGCCCAGTGGTTTTTGAGAAGAAGTCAAAAATGTGAAAAGTTTACAGACGTACAGCTAGACCGACAGACGGACGTACGGACAATGGGTGATCAGATAAAAACCTTGCATTTATTTGATTTAATTGTCGAATGATCTATTAAATTCAAAATATAATTTGGGGTCTTATAAGATTTTATAAACTGTTAAAAAATGTTTTTAAAAAAATCACATTACACCTTGCATAATTGTCAAATGATCTATTGATATTTCTTTTTTTCTACCTGGGGATCCATAACTAATATCAAAGTTAAAATTAATAACAATAAATGATTAAAATGAAAAGTTTATCCTCCACATCCAACCCCCACCCCCCAAATCAAACCACAGGTTCTAAAGATTCAGAGTCTTCTTACATTCTTACATGTGTACAGTTGCGAATTATAAATCATCTTTTGATTGGTATTTTTCTCTAGATGCTCATTAAAATTTTGGAAATTGCTTTTTAATTTTAAAGATAAACAAAATGTTATATATGTATTCGGGGCAATTGTAAAGTCTCCTAAACAAAGCAGGTTCATTATTAGGCTAGGAATTACATGGGTAAAACACGTACTACATATGAATAGGATAAAATACTTTATTATTTCCAGTTCTAGAAAGTCAGGGTGTCTCCAAAGGGGTATAACCTATATATACCATTTGATGTGCAATTTATGACACAAAGAGCAAGAATAAATGTGGTTTAGGGATAGGAATATCAAAAGTTATCAAAATATCATTATTTCCTATTTCAAGGGGGGAGGGGGTGGGTGGGGTGGAGGGGGGGGGTTTAAAGACAACGCCTGGGGGTCATGTACTTTATACCATTTGATGCATTATAATGACATTAGAAACAATTGAGAATATATATATGGTTTAGTGGTGGGGATCTCAACAGTGTTCAAATTATTTGGTATTTTCCTGTTCCATGGGATCAGAACAATCCCATATGGTCATGGCCTATATTATATTTGATGCATCATAATACATTAAGAAAAAAAGGACCCCTTCCTCCCTATCATATTTCATAAAAACATGATGATTTAAGTCTCTACACTTACACATGTAATACACAAATTTAATACAAAATCTAAGTCTGACAAATGAAAAAATAACTTTTGCAATTAAAATGACAGAAACTGTACAAATGCAATAGAATAGGTAATGATGATAAGCTTATTTAAATATAAAAAGATGATGATACAGTATTCTGGCAAAGGAAGATCACTTATTTAGAAAGTGAAAGTAAAACTTATACCTATACCGGTGGCTTATAATATTGTTCTACTACATGTTTTATGCTTACCTATATTGGTCAACATCATAATGATTATCCAATAAGAGCACAATATGAATCCCTTTTGCTGATCATCACAAAAGAAACGTTTATGCATGTTAATTAATCCTTTTCTGCATATGGAAAACACATAACGGTATGTACACCACGTGCAACCAATCTAACCGAAGAGCTGGGTAAAACTAGTACCCGCTAATGCGACCTGCAGACCTGTGTAAGTACGTTAACTTCAGACAAAGATCGGTTATTTGTAACATGCATGTATTTTTATAATTTATTCTTCAAAACCCGCTGCACTATTTTATTAGGTATATAACTATGTAAAGCACACATTTCAGTCTTAAGGTGGTACAGGGCACCTGCATATTGTGAAGTACTCCCTATTGAAATAAACAGTAAAGTATAAATATAATATTTTCCCCCAAAATAATGTTAGCTAACAGTGAAGCGCAATGGGTTAGAGCATTAACTATGTGTCTGTAAGTAGAGAAATAAAATCCTGCTGGGGCTTTTCTATTTTTTGCTTAAGTTTCAAAAATTTTGAAATCTTATTTTTTTATTTTTTTTTGCCAAATACATGTACTGTAAAATTTTAAAATTCTAAAACATCACCATTTTGATTATAAGGCACTTTTATCCACATAAAGATCAACATCTTATACGTCTTATACCACCTTAAATCAGTAATTATCTTCTGTCCTCGCAGTTTTCCATTGAAAATCATTGTGCAATAAAATTATGTCATTTATATTGCACTGTTTAAAATCTTCTTTGTTGCAACTACATGTACATGAACAGGCAGGCTTTCGTTGTTATCAAAATAGTCTGATGTTTATTTATCCCTGAGGAGTGTGTGCGTGTGTGTGTGTGTGTGTGGGGGGGGGGGTTTCAGAGTAATACATGTAATTGTGTTTGCTAGGGGAGGGAGTTGGGGGGATTGGGGTCCGAGGTGTATTTTTGGTAAATTTACTGTATTACGGTAATATAAATGAATTTTCAAGGGGGGAGGATGGTCAAGACCCCTCACTCCCACCCCTTCTCTAAATCCGTGCACACGATGATGTTGGCACACGGAAGCAAATCTAAAGCCGGCAACCGTCGAGGGGAGGGGCATAATTTAATTTTGTTTGTAATAATTATATAGACCATACTTTCTATGACATGAAATGCTAAGAATTTTGATAAACTTAAAATTCACATGCAAAAAGTTCAACCCCGAATTGTACATAAAGGGCCGCTATGTGTATTATTGGATGGAATTTCAATTTATGAAATTATAATTTTTAAAAAATTACCGGAAATTGCATGTATCCTTCGTTTTTACTAAAACTGGTACAAAACAGTGATATTTAGGGGCAAACACTTGGTGCGGGTATTACTGTCTAATGACAGCATCTAGTTTTGTTCTGTCAATGTTTTTTGTGTGGGTTTTTGTGTGAAGGGGGGTTCATATTGATATGAAATATAATAATCAGAGTCGTTTTAATTAATGCAATAAACAAAAGGCCCAAAGGCCACATCACTCACTTGAGCAACAATATTCATAACACAGAATTAAATTAACATTATAGTATTGTCAATTTTTATTCACATATTACCAAGGCCCTTTTGTTGTTTTGAATTTTTCTCTATTCCTATTTAAAATCCCCCTCCCCTTTGAGCCCCACTTTTCTCAATGGAATCATGATCATGATCAAACTTCAATCTGCACAATCTGTGCTTTCACATACGTTTAAGTTTTTTTACTTTGCTTTTCAAAAGGCTTTTAAAGATTAGTTTCTATATCTTCCAATGTAAAAATTTAACACCCCCAGTTTTGGCCCCACCCCCGGTGACCATGATTTTAAACTTTAATCTACTTTACATGAGGATGTTTCCACACAAAGAGCTTTTCTAAACTAATAATTTTCAGAAGAAGATTTTTAAAGAATTTCTTTTATATTCCTATGTAAACTTCATTTCCCTAATGTGGCCCCAACCTACTCTCAGGGGCCATGATTTGAACAAACGTGAATTTACACTACCTGAGGATGCTGCCACGCAAATAAAAGCTTGTCTTGCCCAATGGTTTTTGGGAAGAAGTTTTTAAAAAGAGTTTTCCTATATATTCCAAAGTCTACAGTATCTGAGACTGTTGACACGTAATTTGAGTTTTTCTGGCCAATAAAAAAAAACATAACCCTACCCCTCATTGTGGCCCCACACTACCCCAATTGTTTTTGAGAAGAAGATTTTTAAAGATTTTTTTCTATATATGTATATCTTTCTATGTAAAACATGATCCCTCATTGTGGTTACACCCTACCCCCGAGGACCATGATTTAAACAAACTTGAATCTACACTACCTTTCACACAATTTGGGCTTTTCTCGCCTAATAGTTTTTGTAAGAAGAAGATTTTAAAAGATTTGTTCTATATATTCCTACGTGAAACTTGACCCCCCCCCCCAATTGTGACCCACCCGACCCCAGAAACCATGATTTGAACAAACTTGAATCTTCACTAACTGAGGATGCTTCCACACAAATTTGAGCTTTTCTGACCTTATAGTTTATGAGTAGAGGAGTTTTAAAAATTTTCTCTATATATTCCAATGAAAAACTTGACCACCACATTGTGGCCCCACCCTTACCTCCGGGGACCATGATTTGAACAAACTTGATTCCAAACTACCTTAGGATGCTACTACACATATTTGAGCTTCTCTGGCTAAATTGTTTTTGAGAAGAATATTTTTGAAAATCCAAATTTAAATTATCTTTAGAGAGGGTGTGGCCCTCCATTTGAACAAATTTGAATCCCCTTCAGCCATGCCAGTAATGCTTTGTGCAAAGGACTATATATGGTTTGAGCCTAAAAAGGCCCCCTAAAATGAACATCATCATTTTACTGTAATTCTTTGTTTTCTTTGTAGATATATACATTTGGAGTTTATTCATAAATTTCATTTTAAATAAAGTGCCTTCAATTTAAAAATATGACATCATAAAGTTTACCTTTTCCCGCCATTTTCGCATTTTGAGCTTAAAACTGCTGGTTTTCAAGCAGTTTTTCTTTAAGAAAACATTGAGCGATTGCTTGAACAAACAAAATGTTTTCACCAAAGATGTATCAAGGCAGTACTTATTGATGACAAAAATTTTGTTCTTGTTCAAAGCGTCGCTCTATATTTCCCATTCGAAAAAAGATAAGAAAATTGTTAAATAATGACCGATTTTGATTGAATTATAAAAATAGCGTCACTTCTGACGTCATATACTTCCAGTGCGTGCAAATTAATCAAATAAATGGGTGAAAAATAAAGTATATATCAACTCTTCTAAAAAATAACACAACAATTTTATGTACCTGAAGCACTTTAAAAAATGGCGAATTATGGGGGCCAAATTTTACTAATATCATATATAGTTCTTTTCGTTGAAAACGGCCTAGTGGTTCTGGAGAAGATGAAAATGTAAAAAGTGTACGACATCGACGCCAACGCAAACGACAACAACGACAGACAAAGGACACATTTTGATCAGAAAAGCCCACTTGAGCCTTTAGCTCAGGTGATTCAAAAATATAATTTTGATACTACTGATGCAAATAAAATAAACAATAGTTTAAATGGATTTGTATGAAGTTGTGCTGAATGATTTTTTTGTAGATATAAACTATGTAAACAACACTACATGCATATAAAACTGTACGGTACCTTGTATATTAACATCTGTGTTATTCTGAGTTGTTCGTACTGCTACACCGTCGTGGTATCTTATGAAACATTGATATTGTCCGTTGTCGATACATTTGACGTCTTTGATGATAAGAACGACGCTTGTTGAATCATTACCAAAGCGATGAAGTTCGGATCGGTTTTTCAAGTACAAGCCACCACCACTATAGTCGGCAACAGTCTTGGAGACTTCTGCCAGATCCTTGTATTCATCGTCTGATATTTTCTTCTTCCAAAAAATAATTCTTATGTCGTCGTTGTTTTCCAGTTCATATGTGCAGTTTAATGTAATAGTTGAGTTTGATTTAAGAGTAATGTTTATTTCTGGCGGTGTTGTAATCTTCAGACAAAATATCCTAAAAACGTCATTTTTTACTTAAATTTATGACAAAATGATGCACGAAAAAAGAAGTATAATATTTTATTTGTGTACACAGCCATATGTGCCTCACATGAAATTCACGTGAAAAAAGCAACACGTGAATATCACGTGCAGGTTTGTGTGAAATGCACATGAAATTAACGTGAAATTCGTGTGAAGTGAAATTAACGTGAAATTTTTCATGTTAATTTTACGTAAAAGAACTACGTGAACATTTAAACAATGTTGTTATATTATTTGGACACAAATGTAATCATTAAGAAGAAGACTACTTCTAAAGTATTTGCAACTGTAACAATTTTTGGTGAATGTATATACCAATAACTAGAATCATATCCAAATTGACTTGATAATATTTTTAATTTGTAGTTTTCTACCTCCACCTCTAAATCTATTAGATTTTTATTCTTGCAAATTACCAAAGATAAATTGCCATCAGCTTTCAACTGTATGTTACGCAATGTCAAAAAACTTTCAGAATTTTTTTTTTTTTTTTACAATTTTGATTGTAATAAAAAAATCCTAATAGTTTATGTGTCCATTCCAATTGATGGTTCTCTAAATCATTTCCTCTATTTATTCTTAACATGCTGAAGATGTACTCTTTTCTCTATTTATCATAAAAAGAATATAATTTTCTAAAGTATTTAGACATTTTTAAAAATTCATGCCAAATTTGTTTAGCTACAACGGTTGTTCGGAAATCAGGAGACATAAAAATAATTTCCCTATTATGAGTGATGAATTATGATGAAAATTGGCATAAACATCGAAGAAATCCAATATTTAAGAAAGTAATATTAAAAAATATTTAATTTTATGTTTAATGTATGACCGTACATAAAAAAGTCGGAGGTCGGAGTACCCGGCGCAGGCATAAACTCGGAGATTTAAAGAATTAAACAACTACATGTACTCCCTAAGTGTCGGTAGACCAACAATTGATACTAAAGGAAATCAAATGATATATGTTCATTTTTCTGGAGTTGATTTTAAACAACTCTCCTATGAATATTGAATATTGCACAACATGATTTATATGGGTTTTTCGCGAAATTCCTGTTGGAGAATTCATATTATAAAAAATGTGCGTAATTCAAATACATATAGGAAACTACTTGCCTTGCAAAATAACATATCGTTGATTTCAAAATAAATTTTTATCGACAAAATCAACTCCCGTCAGTACTTCAGTACTTTGATTCTATTTATTGTGGCTTACTTTTGTGCAAGTTCCACTACGATCGAGATGAAATATGAACTCTTGAAATGTGTTTAAAAAATTGCAACAGCGGTTTGATCTCATATTTATATATTATGAGAAATTGTTGTTTCCAAGTTACCACTTAATTATTGTATAAAAGTCCTTTATGTACATGTGGAAAGGTTGAAGACGCATATTATTTTTTCCTCATGTAACAAATAGGCTAAAGCCATAGAAGAGTTATTCAATTATGTTTTAGCATAGGCGATTTAAGTATTGTTACATGTAATACGCATATTTTGCTTTGGGAAGATGTAGATTGTGTAGATTCAAAGTTGTGAAAATCATGATCCCCGAAAGTAGGGTGGGGTCACAATGGGGGGGGGGGGGGGTGGGTGGGTGGGTGGGTGGGGGTGGGGGGTTGAAGTTTTTCATAGGAATATATAGAGTAAATCTTTAAAAATCTTCTTCTCAGAAACTAATAAGCCAGGAAAGCTGAAACTTGTGTGGAAGCATCTTCAGGTAGTGTAAATTCCAAGATGTGAAAATCATGTCCCCTGGGGGTAGGGTGGGGCCACAATGCGGGTTTGAAGTTTTACATTGGAATATATAGAGTAAATATTTAAAAATCTTCTTCTCAGAAACTAATCAGCCAGGAAAGCTGAAACTTATGTTGAAGAATTCTCAGGTAGTGTAGATTCAAAGTTGTGAAAATCATGTCCCCCGGGGGTAAGTTGGGGGCTCAATGGGGGGTGGACGTTCGACAAAGGAATATATAGAGTAAATATTTAAAAATCTTCTTCTCAGAAACTAATCAGCCAGGAAAGCTGAAACTTATGTTGAAGAATTCTCAGGTAGTGTAGATTCAAAGTTGTGAAAATCATGTCCCCCGGGGGTAAGTTGGGGGCTCAATGGGGGGTCAAATCTTCAAAAAGGGATATATAGAATAAATATTTAAAAATCTTCTTCTCAGAAACTAATCAGCCAGGAAGGCTAAAATTGTGCGGAAGCATTCTCAGACAGTGTAGGTTCAAAGTTGTGAAAATCATGACTACCAGGGGTAGGTTGGGGCCACAATGGGGGTCAAAGTTTTACATAGGAATATATAGAGTAAATCTTTAAAGATCTTCTTCTCAGAAACTAATCAGCCGGGTGATTCTTTATAATTGTTTAGACTTTGGCTCCTGGACAATTCTCTGGCCTCACAAGGGGTTCAGGGTTTGATGCAGGTTATATCCCATATATAAACAATTGTTATGGATCTTTTTGAGAACTGCAATACTCAACATGTGATATGACTCTAAAATCATCCTGTTAGAAAAGGGAGTAATGATTATAAACATAAGAATATCCAGGGGTGGGGGGTAGAATTTATTTATACAGGATCTACATGTATTATTGTACATTTTCCAGATAGTTTGTATTTTGACTCCATTAAACTGAATTTATCGTACATACTGTTCCTCATGTGAGCTATGTGGCCCATGGGCCTCTTGTTCAGTGTCTTTGTCTATGATAACACTAAAAATCGATTTTGTGATGTGTGAGGACGCAAGCGGGGTTTGCATAATTAGTATTCTAATATTTTATCGCACAATTGATTAAAAATTATATAAATATAAGTAGTAAAGAATCGTTCTAAAGAATATTTTAGGGTGATCATTTCCGTCAGGGCGTAATCAAATCTATCATAAAACCCTTTGGAGTTTATTGGATTTGAATACGCCCGACCAAAATTATCGCTCGTGATACTCAAAGAACGATTTCTTATTTCTTAAATATAATCCGTTCAAACTAAACCAGGGGTAAGAAAAAAATATAATACCAAGCTGTTGAAAAACGACTCCGGATATAGATTTTAAACGGAGAACAATGGCCCTTCGTTCAATATTAAACATAGGTAATCACTAATTACAAAGCTCACCGAGACGAGGCATCACCTTTATGAGACCATCTTTATCATATTATATGAAAATCATAGTTAATGATCTTGGATATTAATGGATACTATTTTGACACAATATCGTATATTATATGTTAAAAAATTGTATGAAAATCATATGTTCATTTCATCTGTGTAATAAGATACAATGTTTATCAATACAAAAATATAAAATATGATATTTTATCCTATGAAACTTAAAATATATATCATTTACTGTAATAGATAATGTTGCAATATGATATTGTATTATGTGATATTGTATTACATTTGATACATAATATAATATTGTAGCATATGATAAAATATAATTTGATACAACATTGTATCATATCATTTGATACAATATCATGTGATATAGTAATATATTATATTATAAAATATCTTATTATATGATACAATTTTATATATTGTAATATCATATTATACAATTTCATGTGATATAATTATATATAATATAAACCAATATAATAATAATAATTATATTTAATATAAACCAATATCATAGTATACAATATTATATCTTATAATAGGATATTATTTATTAAACAATATCGTTTCATATGAAACAATATACATATATTGCAGAATCATATGAAACAAAAACGTGATAAAATAATATATAATACAATATCATATTATACAATATAATATAATAATATACAATACTGTACATTATATTATCATGATTCAATATCATGTCATAATGTACGAAAAATTGATACAATATCATACTGTACCTTATAACTTTTAACGATATAATATATGATATAATATTGTATCATATAAACAATTGTGTATCATATCATACAATATTATATCATAGGAAGCATGTTATATCATTTAACAGCAAAGACATTTATCAAGCAGGTTTGAGTGAGGTAGATTTTTTTAGTATCCTTGATAATGGAGATTAGGCTCTGAATCTGAAGCTACCTCTGCGATTCATTGATATTATAGTTTAATCAAGTATGCAAGTTTGAAATAGATCTATTATCTATAAAACATGTGACGTTCTAAAAATCTGAATCTCATCCAGCATCCAAAACCTAGGGCTCATATTCAGCATTCAAGCCTGTCAGGTGCATCAGTATCATAAGATGCATCATCCATGAAAGTTAGGACCAGTAATAACTAAGATATAATCATCAGAGGGCACCTGCTCCAAAATCTTTAACCAGCTCTTAAAACCTTAACCTCCTCCAGCATCCGAAACCTAGGGCTCAGATTCAGCATTAATGCCTGTCAGGTGCATCAGTATCATAACACGCATCATCCATGCATATATGGTGAAGTTAGGACCAGTAATAACTAAGATATAATCATCAGAGGGCATCTGCTTCAAAACCTTTAACCAGCTCTAAAAACCTTAACCTCCTCCAGCATCCGAAACCTAGGGCTCAGATTCAGAGTTCAAGCCTGTCAGTGCACCAATATCATAAGACGCACCATCCATTCAAGTTTGGTGATGTTAAAACCAGTAATAACTAAGATATAATCATCAGAGGGCACCTGCTCCAAAAACTTAAACCAGCTCTAAAATCCTAAAAAAAGAAGAAGTTAGGACCAGTAGTAACTCCAGCATCTGAAATTTATGGCCCAGATTCAGCATCTAAGTCTTTCAAGACTATAAGTAGGTCCAGATGCATCATACATGAAAGTTTGGTGAAGATAGGACAAGTAATAACTTAGATACAGGACCTGCAACAAAAACCTTAACCAGGTCCGGACGCCGACGCCGAGGGTATAGCATAAGCTTCCCCCGACTTCGTCTCGGTGAGCTAAAAATGAACCCCCAGTTTTGAATTTTAAACCCGTCATATATACATCTATATAACAAAATTCAGTCTGGATGCTGTCCTTAAGATTATCAAATTATGTTTATGGAATCAAAACAGACACTCCGCATAACTCCTTCACTGAATTATCATTTACCTCTAATAAAGAGAAGTCCAAAACACAAAGTGAACATTCTTCTTCTTTTTAAATTCTGTTTAGTAAACAAGAAAATGCGATATAGCGATGCAGTGTTTTATTTAAAATGCCAACTAAATGCTGTATTAAAAGCAATGATAACATCACAATTGTTTACTCTAAATATCAACTTCCGTAATAGACCCTGATGATAAAATCTAGATTTTAAAACTCTATTTTCTAGTTTTAAATAATTGGACTCCAAAGCGAGGTTTACTGCATTTCAATTTTTCGGTAATGAATTAAGGAGGCTTGACGCTCAACAAATCTCATCAGATTTTTCTTTGAATTTTAAACATGATATTTAGCAATAAACTACATTATTTATGAAATGATAAAATCCAAATGTTTAGGTTAAAAAGGGAAATTTTTTTTTAACGTAATACAGAGCTCTTCGTCTCAAAAAGATAAATAATGTCTTATAAATAAATTAAAGTCTACAGGTAGAATCCACAACAACATAATAAACAACATAATATCAGAATAAACAAGGATACTTACATTTACTGTGTGGGTTTTTAACTAATAAAAACAAATCCCAATGTCCGGCTTTATATATGGTAGGGAAGTTAAACATGTCCTTAACATTTTACACGTTAAAATATTAATGAAAAGTTCATGTACACAGTTAAAGTTTATGAATCTCAAAGTTTAAAGTTATAAACTTGTTCCTTACATATATATTTCTAAAGTGTAAGTACTTTGTAAATATCCAAGCATTTTATTAAAGATGTAAGAAGGAGTTATGTTCTTAAAATATTAACTAACCAGAATATGACACGTTTGTAAATAAGATATAATCGAGACATGCGATGCATATAATGTTTCGAAATTAAAACTTTTACTGGGATCAAAATGAAATGTTTTAGAAAGTTGTTTACATGTCGAGCAAATCAAACTTAAAGTCTGTACATGTGCAGTCTTATTTTCGTATTTTATATATTTATTGTCTAGCTATGATGACGATAGCAAGTTTATTAGCTATTTTACTATACTGAAGAAACCTTGATTTGTCGATGATGTAGAATTTGTCGTTGGTAAACAAGTTTGATCAGGTTATCGGACTTCGACTTTAAGGTATAATTATGAAAAGACTATAAGGTGTCCGAATTTAAACGCAAGGGAAATTGAATGTTTCCGGTTAATAGTTTCGATGATTATTTACTGTTGGCAAATAGCAAGAAAACTAATCCACGATAAATGAAATTGCTCGTAAACGTTCCTTTGTAGTTTTAGTAGAAATGTTTATTTTGTTTGTTTATTTATTTGCAATTTATCGTTTTGTCCTTAGGAGGTGACTTGTTGTCAAGAAAATTTGACAATTTTTTTATTGTGTGTCATTATTCATTTCTAGTGCTTTATATGTTCTACTGTATATATTGGCTTAATATCTTTGTTATAAATCCGACACTATATAAAAGTGCCTGTTTGGGAGGGCAACAATTGACACCCCGAGAAAGCCATTATCAACCGACGCGAAGCGGAGTTTGACAATGGTTTTCGAGGGTTGTCAATTTCAACTATTACCCTCCCAAACAGGCACTATTTATTTTATTATACTGAATGTCTTAATTTTAGAGAAAAGTTTACTGCTTTTATATATGTGTTGCTAACGCTGAGGGTAATAGAACGGACTATCAACTGCGTCTAAACCAATCAGATTTCAGTATTTAAGATGAAAGTATAATAACATAAAATGTCCAATTTATGTGCTGTTGATAAGTGTGCAGATGTATACCAATTCTATTTGAGCCACAAAAACATTCCTAAAAGGGAAAGGAATAACCCTGCTATTCTCGAGGTTGTACTGATTAAAGGATGATCTCCCTAAACATATGAAAGCGATGCATATTTATGCAATGAGTTATAGTAAATTATAGTAAATAAAATATACACTGCTTTTAATAATTTTAACACAAGGCACATCCTGATTAGTGCCGATAGCTTGGATCATTTTTGTTGTAATGATAAGATTGACGCATTATCGATGATTATGTTCACGCTGTAACAGTAACAGTAGATTTTGTTCTGTTTTTTGATCTTGTCCTTCCAATGAATAACAAGAGAAAAGCTGTCAATGTGACAGCAAACCAGGTTATCTTTTGTGTGAATAGTATCCATAATCTATTTGTCAATCCTTAATTGATAAACACTACCTATACAGAGAAATGGCGGTACTCTATAGGCAATATTTTGCGAAAAATAGCTAGTTCAACAGGTAGTATTTTGTTCTAAAGAAGATGGGTGAATAAGGCGTGTAAACTGCCTATATGAGGATAAATAAGATACTATAAAACTAAAATGTCAACAAATCTTATAATTTATTTTTACATATTTGAAAACAATGTGTATTTACCATAACATCGATTTATAACCCTTAAATGTGTTAAATATTAGGAATAGATTGATTTAAACTGGCTTATGTGTGTCAAAACATCCATATAGTGTCATTATTAGAACTCCAATGCCTTTTCTTTTATAGAGTGGGTCTGAGCTCCATTTTTTTGTCATAGTCTATATAAGGTTTAAAGGAAATCAAACTGATTTTAGTCAACGAAAACGTGGAGAGATGACCCACAATACTTTAAAAATGTCATTTTGTATCTCAACAATTGAACGTTTTACCAAAATAATACAAGTCCGTAAGTTCGTGGTTGAAGTAGCATATAGCATTTAACAATGGAGTTTGTTGTGACTGAAATGGTTCAGTGGTTATAGCACCAGACATTAGGTAACATTATAGAGCTAGGGTTTTTAGGTTGTGGGATCGATACCACCAAAAATATAGATTTTTTTTATCATTTGTTAAAATTTTCAAAACTGAATATAGTTAAAAACTGTGCCTTTGTAAACTTGCATTTTAACATTATCAAGTATATTTAGTTGGAAAAAATTAAATTTAAATTTGTTTTTTGAACAATTGATCTGTAAAACAATAACTTCCTCTCAGAGTAGTTTTCCATACAATAGGGGTACCCTATTTACAATATTATGCCAAAAAAAGACTAAGTTCAACATCTGGTATTTTTTGCATAAATTGTCAAAAATCTAAATCCAAGTAACGAACAATTTCCTACCTTCAAACTGTATGAGGAATTATCCGTACAATACGGGTACCCAATATGTAATATTATGCCAAAAAATTGACTAATTTCATCAGCTGGTATTATTTTTATAAATTATAAAAAATCAAAATCCAAGTTATATGCACATTTCTGATAAAATGTACAATTGATCTGCAAAACAACAACTTCCCATCTTGAAAACTGTAGGAGAAGTTATCCGTACAATAGGGATCCCATTTTGGCAGCCGCCCGACCTCCCGCCATTTTCATTTCAATAACCGGATTTTTCCTTTGGAAAACCCGGTTGAAAATGAATAGGATTTGTGAAACTTGGTACAGTAGACGATATTTTTACGAAAGATCTAGAATTACGCAGATCGACAAAGACTCGTTTACACATCACATGACTTTATTTACCACCAAATTCTCACCAGTTGGGAGACAACATACCGAAAAGAAATAAAATTCGTTTATAACACAGCTTACAAATAATGTATTTGCATAAATGAAGGTTAATGGCATATGAACAACACGCTTAACCAAAATTATGTCACGTGACACGCGTGGCACAAACGAGTAATATTTAAAAATATGAAAGGTTAAGAGGGCTCGATGGTCGTGGCCATTTTAAGACTATATTTACCTCCTTTTGACGAAGAGCTCTGTATAAAGATATAGGAAAATCGGTTCTCTTGTATTTAATAAAATACATGATCCTTAAAATCGGTGTTTATAATGTGTCTTACTACACACGAAGAAAAAGAAAAGCGAATTATACTTTATCTTGGTTCGCTGACTTAATTTTAAGAGTTGATTAGAATTATAAAAATTTGATATATCTATTTTGAATTTTGACATTGTTATTGAGTTCTTCGGAAAATTTGAACATCTAGAGTTACTAGTATTTACCATTTGTTAAGGATACTTATTTTTCTGAAGTATGATTAACAAACACATGCATGAGGAATAAAATCTTATTCGCACAAGTTTTCAAATTTCTTAATAAATTGTGTTTGTTCATACGGAAAAAATTTAGTTTCGTTACAAACTGTGCATATAACAGTGTGTGCTTACGCGACTGCATTGCAGTCTGAGTTCCATTACGAAAAACCATATATCGATATGATTATGTTTTAAAATTGCTTACTAAAAAAAAAATCTTAATTTTACTTATATATATATATATATATATATATATATATATATATATATATATATATATATATATATATATATATATATATATATATATATATTTTGTATAGATATAAATTTACATACAAAGTTTATGCATGATTCTCAAATTGATGTTAATGAAAATTATATATCTGACAAATCAGTCTTTTCATTTCACGTTTTCATTAAAATTGTTAATTGTCTTGCATATATCAAAATCACTAACTGCAGGCTCTAAATAAAACATTATATAAAATTATGATTCTATACATTCATCTCTTAATTTTGCTAGAAATATCGTGTTTGTTCGCTTTGCTCTGTGTCCAGTTGATTAAACGTCATAAAAACTGAAAAGTTGTAATATTCCATTAAAATTTGAAGTCATATACTACCAGTGAGGTCATTTGAAGAAACAAACAGACGAAAAATATATTCCATGTCATCTCTTAAACAAAATATAAACTATTCTTATGTACCTGGATCATTTTTAAAAATATCGATTCATTTTAAGTCAAACATAATGTTTAATATTTGAAGTTATTTAAGTTAATTGTTCTTTGTCTCGTTAATTTTTAATTCTTTATAGCATATATTTCTAACTTATATATGTGATTGTTTGAAAATATACATATGAAAGGCATTTCAACCTTCCAAAGAATAACTATTTAAAGAAAAACACGTTTTCTTACAAACAGACAGAAATTATAGGTACACATTTTTGTTTGAAATCAAGCTATACAACTAATAAAAACAAAAAACTTGAAAGAATGTTTAAAATTGTTTAATAATTTGCGAATTCTTTAAAATTTATTACAATAAAAACATTTCCTGTAATATTTCAGTCATTAATCTTTGACCTTTAACTATTTTAAATTTTGACCATGAAATTTCTACGACCCTGCGAAAATTTTTACTTGAGATTTTATCTTCCAAAAAAGTACAAATTAGCCGTGAGGTATCATTGATTTTATGATTTGAAAATGTTTTATAATATGATAATAAATGAATTTAATAATTTTTGCTAAGCGCATTGATAAAGTTTTCCGGTCAATTTTTCTTTTGATACGTCGATAAATAGAAAAATTATTAAATTCATTTCTTAAGACAACATAAGCATGTATATATAAATATACTGTACCTTGTTTATTAATATCTGTGTTATTTAGAGTTGTTCGTACTGCTACACCGTCGTGGTATCTTATGAAGCATTGATATTGTCCGTTATCGGTACATCTGACGTCTTTGATGATTAGGACGACGCTTGTTGAACCATTACCAAAGCGATGAAGTTCGGATCGGTTTTTCAAGTACAACCCACTATAATATGCACCATCAGGCGTGACATCTACCAGATTCTTGTATTCATCGTCTGATATTTTCTTCTTCCAAAATATAGTTCTTATGTATTCGTTGGCTTGTAGTTCATATGTGCAGTTTAATATAATGGATGAGTTTGATTTGAGAGTGGCGTTTCATAAGACACCTAAAAAAAATCAATGTATACAAGTAGCTCTGGTTCAATTAAATGTCAATTGAATTGAACTCTTGTAATCAATTGTATTTAGGAAATATGTACAATTTATTGAAATTAGGGGGTTTGATCTAAGTGTAATGTGTTTTTGTTTTTTTTTCTGAAGGAGGAGTTGAGATAAGCGGGAAGAAATGTCTACTGAATAAAAACCCAAGAATACACTTGTACATGCAAACAAATGTATTACGTATTTAAGTAATTCAATTATCACCAGTTATATATCCGGCGGATCCTGATAAGTGTTATTGATCTTCAAGAGTTGATGTAAAGCTCCTGTACGGTAAGTTACTGTTCTTGCATGATATATGTGCCTTTCTTGCACGATATACCTACCGGTTTAGGCAGTTACTGTACACATTTTGGAAAGGTGAAAACGGTTTACAACTTTATCAATGATAAACACTTATAGGCATACCTTGACCGCTTTGTGTTTCGGTGTCTGGTTATTCTCGATTTTTATTTTTTAAAATCCTATATTAATTAAAGCGCATTTGAGTTATGTTCTTCAGAACAGTAATTCGTTTGATTTATTTACAACTGGCTGACATTATCCGCATATAAAGATATGTAACTTTTATATTTTATTAATATGGAGTTCAAAATCTTTTGAATATTTGGATTATGTAATAATGCATAGTGCAAGATTAGTTCTTTATTGACATTTTGCAGTTAAGTTGTAATCTTTAAAATTATAAGTCTATAAGATTGAAAACATTATTAATAAATTTTGTACATGAGGCTCTTGAAGCATATGCTGCCAAATATCGATAGCTACAAGAAAAGTAGCAGATTGTTTTTTACAGCGGCTTGGAAGGGCCAGCCTTATAAATTCTTATTTGTTCGGACGAATAAGTTATTTGTTCGGACGAATTACGATTTGTTCGGACGAGCTAGGATTTGTTCGGACGAAGAAATTATTTGTTCGGACGAATAAGCTATTTGTTCGGACGAATAAGCTATTTGTTCGGAAGAATTAGGATTTGTTCGGACGAATTAGCTATTTGTTCGGACGATTTAGTTATTTGTTCGGACGAATTAGCTATTTGTTCGGACGATTTCGTTATTTGTTCGGACGAATTACGATTTGTTCGGACAAGTAAGTTATTTGTTCGGACGAATTACGATTTGTTCGGACAAATAAGTTATTTGTTTGGACGAATTACGATTTGTTCGGACGAATTGAGTCTGAGGAGTCTGAAAGATAATTTTGTTTGCCGCCCCGGCCCCCGTCTAAATGCCCATTTTAGGCAACGCAGGATTTCTTTAGTAACTAAAAATAATTTCGCGCTATGCCATAACAAATAATGCTACTTAAGTCCTTTATCGACATGCAAAGCAAACTTGTGACAGATTTTGAGACTTGAGCTTATATCCTGGCAGCAAAATATGTCAGATATTGTATAAATACAGAGGCGTCGAAAGATATTTCATATTGGGGCGGTGAATTTTATCGATAATATGGGGAGGGGGGGGGGGGGGTTGAACCAGATTTACATGTAAGTTGTTATTCTACAGTGTGTCAAATTATTCTTGAATTTGATAAATTATATTGTCGCTTTTTTATGGCACTATAAAAGAAACCAAGCAAAGTAACACTTAATCTTTGTTTCTTACCTTTGACGACATAGAATGTGTATCAAGATAACGTAACTCACATTTATATTAAAGAAGTTTATGTGCATCATGCGCAGATCTAGAGCTTGGAAAATTCAAATTTCTTAACTTTACATAGTAAAGTTACCAAAAATAGGCTTAGCCCCCCCCCCCCCCTCGACAAACATAAATATCCCTTGGAACCCCCCCCCCCCCCCCCAAGCCCACACAACTTGATATAACTTATCAGTCTCTGTTGCACTTCAAAGACATCTATACTTATATATTAGGGAAAGTTTACGTAGCGAGTGAATACATTTACTGGAAACGTATTTAGAGTATACATAGAAGTTAAGATTTGACATATGTTGAATAAATAAAATTAGTCGTTTCGTTTCTTGAATGCGCGATTTTTATTTTTGATGGATGGAACTTTCCAGATCGAGGTAACCAAGAACGCGAGTTGACTAATTCACGTAAAGGCGGAAAGTGTAGTACGAGGTTATCATGCATCGCGGGCAGATAACCTGGATCAGACATTTTTGTTTAGTACAAAAAGAAAACATGTTAAAAAATAAAATGAGCCAATTTGACCCCCTTCACCCATAATTATTCCAAGAAGTTATTTGTGATAAATTTTAAAGTGAAATTTGAACTAAAGAACATTAAGATGCGACGCACTATACGCCAACTCCCTGGTTGAATATAAAATAAAAAAGTTAGTACATTTTAATTTTTCCAGTCAGCATCAACAAAAACAATTTCAGTTTAGATTTTCATCCCTGCCGACTCCTTTAAACCCATGATGCTGTTGCATTTTAATTTCAATTTTAAAGTTTAGGTTAAGACGTCAACGAAGAAAAAATTCTAACACAGTTTATACAAAACATATTAAGCAGCGTATTATATTAATGTGTTAAGTGTTAATTCACGCGCTTGCGCGGGATTTCATCTAGTATTATATATTTTTATAGCCCATAATATAAAATCAGTTGTTCCTAATTGATCATCAAAGCTGAAGAACGATATTCCTTTAATTGCAAACCTATCTAATTAATTCACTGTTGATTGTCAAATCACGTCAGAAACAGGTATATATACCCAACTTTTGACTATGTAAACAATGAAGTTACCCTTCGCTGCTCCATTGAACATAAATCGCCGTTATCATCGCCGCTCCAATTTATACAGATCACCGTTATTAAATTTCAATTCAGTCTTATTTTTTTCAGAATTCATTTTTTTGCAAAAATTATTGGGGCGGCGACCGCCTCTGCCGCCCCTGTTCCAACACCCTTGAAATATCAGTGACTAGTACATGTATAACATTGAGGTGTTATCATTTGAAGGAAAAACGACATTCTACGAAATGGATCACTTGATCACAGACCCTCTCTCCCTTTATCATCTATATCATTGCCAGATCAGATAGCCTTATAAATTGCTCATCAAAAATGCTGTTTTATATAAATATAACATATTCGTCCGAACAAACAGCTAATTCATCCAAACAAATTCTAATTCGTCCGAACAAATTCTAATTCGTCCGAACAAATAGCTAATTCGTCCGGACAAATAACTTATTCGTCCGAACAAATCCTAATTCGTTTGAACAAATAACTTATTCGTCCGAACAAATAAGAATTATTTATTTTTTCACGCCGCCGTATTTTTTATCTATGTCTCAAGTTTATTTTATCATGTTTCTGTTATTGTACGTTTATGCCCCATTTACTATAAGAACAACTGAAATATTTCGTAATGAAATGGTCATAAAACACATTACTACAAGAGATATATACATCATTTAATTACATTTTAATTTTTTGTGCAATTAAAAAGTATTTGTTAGGAAGTGATGAATGTTTGTTTTCCATTAGAAAAACTTCATAGTGTATATTTAAATCAACAGGTGGATATCACAAGGGGTATTTGTCTTCTTCTTATATGATTCTGGATAATGTTCATGTCGTTGCTTTATAAATCCAGTAGTTCTTCGAAAAGGAGTGTCATTTTGTCTCTGTTTGTCTTTTCATCAGTCTGTAATCTTTTAACATTTACGACTTCCTCTCCAGAACCATTGAGCCAATTTCAACCAAACCTGGCACAAATTAATCTTTATGATATTACACGATCCTAAATTGTCACAATAAGGGTTCCCCACACGATTAGTAAAAGTTCCTTAAAGATTTATGGTCATAGTTTGAGTCAAAATACATTTTGTTTCCGTTTTTAATGTTTACAATGCTTCTTTGAAGCATTTCTAATAATCAACAAAAATGTCAATGTCAGTCGTTAAGTTATAAGCAATATACAGAGCTCACGATTCTTTGTTATGTAGACAAGGCTCGTGTCATGTTTTTTGTTTGAAAAAAAATAAAACAGTAAAATCGAATAAAATTTTGTCTAAAATCGCGACCTTGCCCCTTTAAACAAAACTGGCTATATTTTAAAAGGTATACTATTCTAGCAATGTTTTCAATTTGAAAATGAGAGAAAAATAGCAATTTAAATAAAAAAACTGCCCAAAGCGGTTAAAATGTCGCGTTCTAATGTCTGGTTATGAAAAGTATAAGATACGGGATATGTAGGACCATTAAATAGCAAATTCCTTTAAAAAAGGAAATAAACTTGATATTGTGGAGTGTCTTTTATATCTTCTAAAGGTTCCTCGACCCACCAATATGATATTGGCTGGATTGATAAAGAATCTTTTTTGAAAAGTGATTTTAAAAACAGAGATTAATATCGCCTTTCAATTTTTTAAATGATTTTTTTTGTATTTTTTTCAGTGAAATGGGAAAAATTGTTTTGACTGCAATGAGTGTGTTTTAGAGCTCAAAACGTTATCTTAATTTATGTGTAATATAATCAGTAATAAATAAATGCCATAAATGGTCGGATTAGGTTTTAAAATAAAATTTAAATTGTTATTTAATATTGTAAAAAGCAAAATTCTAGAAAAACTGCAAATTATCAAATTGAACCGATCACGATTGGAAAAAACTGATCTTGATTAGAATTGTTTTAAAATTAAAATTTTAAACAAAATACTACAGTTTATTCTGAGTAATTGATATGCATTATAAGGTCAGTAAATGAACAAACATTGTTTAGCTAAACAACCTAGACTTTTCGCAAAATTGTGATATTTTCCAACTTTATGTGATTTTGTTTGGGATCAGTTTAATTACGGATAGGTTCGAATTCACGATTATCCATTTTTTTTTAAATTTCACTCTTTTGTTTTAATTTCTTGCTGAAATATGATTATATAGCAAATGTTTAATGCGTTGATTTGTAGTTTTTATCCATAGGTTTGAAAAATATCTACATTTTCTATTTTCATAAATATTTTTTTCAAACATATCATAAAGTTTATTTGGCCGTCATTGACCTGTATTTATAGATAATTGTATTGTGCGTCAATTGATACCAAATTTTTAGCTTTAAAATTTGCTGTTCGTAGCCAAAACGATGTTTCCGGTTTATATTAAAAATACAAAAATATTCATATAAATTAATTGGAAGTAAATTTCGGTCTCATTTTTTAAAAATAATTTTTACAAAATCAGTCTTTATCGACCCATCATCTAATGCACTGGTGTGTCGAGCCACCTTAAAAGCACTATACCAGATGCCAATATAATAATATGTTTATTTATTTTTATGTAGATTCTAAATCGCTTAAGAACCAGTTCAAACTTTAACATAGGAGTGTATAAAAGCAAGTGCAATATTGAATAGCTTATTGTTTTGGAGCCATTAAACTTTAGTTAGATTGTATCGAATTTATTAAAATAAATTATTTCAATTACCTTTCATAAAAAGAAGCCCAAAATAGAATGTGGTCATTTTTCTGTTGTTGGTTTATCTGTCAAAAAGATAAAAACGTTAAACCACTAATGTCTTCAGTTTAATTTAATGACAAACTGAAGTAGTGATTCCTCATTCATTATAATGAGATTGGTTTCTAATGATACATTGTAAGAATAATAAAGCATATTTTATAAAAAGATCATGTAACATTGAATGTTTTCGACAAAAATATACAAACACTCAACATTGCATATGGTCCGACATGTTTATGTAGATGTGTGTAGATGAATAATACACGTACATGTACCGTTCATAATAATGACATCGCTCACCTAAGCAACAAGGCATAATTATGACCCAAGTTCATGATCTTGTCTAGATTAAACGATCTCTACTTGTACATAACTTGTAGATTAACGTCATTGAATAAAAGATAAAATATTTCGTCAGTAACTATAAACTTAATCAAAGTACTGAAAGTACTGAGAAGCGCTAAGCTGTCCCTACATGAGCAAAAATTAATTACATTATACATGTATTATGATGAATGAATTTAAAAGTTTACATAATATATATATATATATATATATATATATATATATATATATATATATATATATATATATATATATATAGCCAAGATATTGCATTTTTGTATAAATTGAACTACAAACAATATGTAGGACTGCGTTCAATAACCGATATGCGTGCATAGCCGCTAGGTTATAGATATCTAGGTCTATTAAATGATAAGCTAGCCTAGCCTCTAGTTCATTGATTTGAAGTTTAAATTATCAATAGATGAATAGCTTAATCGACATGATTTGGTAATTTATTGCAGAGGTATATGTGTTAAAATTCAAACTAACTTATCAAACGAACGAAAAATCATTAAATAATATAAATTGTTTGTTTGTTGCAACTTGGTAACTAAGGCAGCCAACTTGAATTTGATATTTAGTCAAGGTCCGCTACATGTACCTAGCGGCTAGCTAGCTAATCGTTGAACAACCTAGTTGCTACAAAATGTGCCTAGCCAATAAAATCATGAACGCAGAGTTCAGAATTTTCATCGCCTGGAGTTATCGTTCGTAACATGAGTTATCTCTCCATTAGAGCAGGTATAGCGCTATGTAACCAGTGTAAACAAATGGTTGAAATAAACGTTTTTTGTCTTGTTTAATCGGTTATTGATTCAAATTGTCATTGTAAAAAGACGATTGTGAAGTTAAAGGATGCTGTAATACTAAAAAAAAAAACAGTAGGGAGATTTGACGAGTGCGTTTAATTGTACCATCCAGGCTCGTACCATGGTTTTTGAAAGTGGATGGGAGGGACTTGCTATTCATTTCCTTCTTTTCACAGAGTCACATTTTTTTTTTATTTGATCCCCAAAAAGTGGTGGGGGCAACTTCATGCTTATTCACTTTTTTATATGAAAATTTATGAAAAATATCTGCTGAAAGAAGAAGTTGGGGGGGGGGGGGCTCATTGATGCTACGCTCCTGTCATATACCAGTAATTACCGGTAATGCAGTTGTTGGCGGTGAATTGCGTGGTTTAAGGAGAGCGCAGCTGATACATGTACACGACGTACATTGTATTATCAAGAGAAGTGGACATGCAAAGCAGTCATAAAGACATGGATGGTTTTGTCTGTCCACCTCTCTAAAGAGAAAGTTGCATTCTATCAGTACTAGTAGGTCGAGGTACAAAGATACGCATTATACCAACGTATCTGCATTGATCATTGGCGAACGTTACTATACTTCCTCTTGATGGATTTCAGCAATCTCATCAAAGGCTTGAAAAAAGGATCTCTTATTTTAAACCGAAAACAAATTCTAATTTCGATGAAATCTTGATTGTAAAGCACTGAGCTCTAATTTCAACAATGTCATTCCTCTTAACGCTTTCACTTATATCTTATACAATAAATCTGTTTTGTTTAGAAATTCAAATGGTTGTCATTGATTAAACATCCTGCATGACAGATACAGCTGCCTGAATTGATGACCGTCGGTGCTTGGTTAGATACAAACTAGACTTTGACCCATGCGTGCACGGGTTGAAATTGCATATGATATCGGTTTACGAAATAGATATATCGACATACCGTATTGTTGACATTTACATAACCAAGCTTTAGGTCTACAATAATGCTATTATTAATTTCACTTCACTCTACTTAATTAGAATAATCTAACTGTGTCTCGGGACAGGCCTTCACCACAGTTAAAATGCCTCCCATATACCCGTAATGTAGCAAAAAATTGCAGAATCGCTCCGAAACGATTTTGGAGAAAATTAATGAAGCTGCATTGAAAATAACAGTCAAATTATTCATAACAAACCATTTTGAAGCTGTAAATACCTTTATTCTGAAAATTTAATTCTTATTAATGAAGAATTCAACACTTTTTCACTTTTTTTCACACCATGTTGACATTTGGAACTCTCGGGATATTTCAAATTAAATGCACTGAGTTAGAGTTATCTCCGGTATTTTCTTTGATGAACAGAATATATAGCAAATTTCCAATGAAAATTTACACGTATTTGTGTTATCGTTTCTGAGTTTATCCATGCAAATGTGATATTGTGGAAACATGAACTAAAGAGCCTCCCGTGAATAAGCGTGAATGTAATGCGCATGCGCAAGATTGGAAAATCCCAAAAAATCCAGGTGATTTCCGAATGTTTTAAAGGAATTTTTGTTGATTATTAATTAGCGAAGCTTGATTGAGGGAAAATAAAAACAAATGGTAATCTTCAAGTACCAATGATGTTTAAAATATATAAAACAAAAGACAGTACTTCTCCGATTTCTCGGTATTAAAGCCCAAAAATTCGAGTCTATTATTTTAATATAGTATTATAGATAGTATACCCACTGCGTGTATATATTTTTTTATGAAAGCATATAACATTTCAAACGAATGCATCTCAACAGGCTAGCGCAAACAGAGTGTGTGTGGGGAGGTGGGGAATCAGACCGACCGAAAATCATGATGAAATACAATTAAAACATTAAATTAATCACTTTATAAATTCCCAAAATCCCAGTCCGTAAAGTTGGCGGGGGGGGGGGGGGGGGGGGGTCTCGTACATGTTTCTTTGAATTTAATCAGAATTATATATATGCGTACTTCCCCATTATTGTTTTTGCGTTGTCCTCAGAGAAAGGAGAGAGACAGTTCGTTAGGAATTTATATTTCTATATTTGATTTCTAAAAAAAAGTCCGCTTTTCAACTCCAGCCCTCTCTAATATTTATAACATCTTTCATTTCTGCATAACATGCATGGTGGATTCATTTTATCAGAGAAATCACTATATTACCATCCATCCGCTAGCTCTAAAATTGACAGAAGGAATAATTGTCCAAAAATATGTATATCACGTTATACATTTTATTGATTGTAATCAAACGCATTCTCTGCGTTCACTTTAATTTTTTATTTAATAGATAACTTTTGATGTTTTCTGTTAGGTAATTAAAATAAATAATCAAATGTTTTTGTTGTAATAAAATCATTATTAAAAAGGTTCGCTCCTCAGGTTTGGGGTAGCCATTTTAGGTTACCTCTAGTCTGAAAATTCTGCATCACATATTAATTCTAGTTGCATATTTATATTTAACAATGCCAAATAAACTATATTGAATAAAATTGTTTTTAAAAAATTACATTTTTACAGAGTTTAGTAAGGGACTATATTTTGTGGCGGAAGGTTTTCAAGAAGGAAATGAACAATTTTCATAACTCACTAGTTTTAAAGTACTGTTACTTTAGCTTCCTAATTTTCAGCGCAGACTAAACTTCTAGTTAGTTTTTGTATTACAATATATTTATGATGTTCTAAAAAACATATTTAAACAATATTTTGATATTTCTATTGAAATATTTTGGCATATTTAGCTTTTATTTCATAGAAGTTAAGAAAAAATTAACTCCAATTTTGGCCTTAAATTAGCTTATTTCATGCTATATCTCAAATTTTTGAGATGTGACCCCTACTTGTTTTACTTTTAAATGAGACATCAAATGTATGTCTATTTGTATGCAAAGTTTTGGAAAGATGACATTACTATGACTTTTTTTATTTGCGTTATATAATTTGATTACTCCAAAATTTTGAAACATCTGTTGTGTTCATTATGTACTGGCCTTTGAAGCCACCAGTAAAGCAAGAATTTTTAAACTTTGACTTAGATTTTTCTTTTATAGTCACTACATGTGCTAAACTTCATACTGTATTAAAATCATAACTAAATAATAGTTAAAACTATAAATATTTGTTTCATTTCTTCAAATTATCAATTTCTATTTTAAATTTTAGCAAAATTTTCAGGAAAATTATCATTTCTGTTTGGGGCCCAATATTTCCAAAAAATAGAATAAATGAACATTATAGGTCCCCATCTTTATATCCAAGTGGTTTTCGGATGATTGACATTACTATTATTTCAGATGCCAACCTCCTTAACGTCGTATATGTAAACTCCCGCACTGCTTACTCTTCTTCGAATAACCGGAAGTAATGCATTACTGCTATAAGGGGAAGATAACTCTTTCAGTAACGATAACTCTAGTTTATGGGAAGACCGAATAAAGCGAGATTCGAACTCTAGGATCTGTGTTTCACAATCTTATAGCCACTCGACTAAAATGTTAATTGAAGAAGTGGGTTGAAAAGATGGTTTTAACATATTAAAAATGTTTCGAACTGAGTGCCGAAATATTTGTGTCGGTGTAGCTTTCTCCTATATAAAATGTTTGGATATATATCTTAGAATTAAAAATAATTGCGAAATATTTGGGAACACATAAGCAATTTTAAGTTTTTATTTCAGGAGGGGAAAAAAATGAAATCTGTAAGTCTGATCAAGTTTTAATGCAATACCTGTAGAAAAGTGCCATTAAAACATATTCTGAATTATAGAAATGTACTTAGTAATATGTAGGGAATTTTCCTTCAGTGAAATAAATGTTTGAATAGAAATACAGGTAAATTTCGGTATCTCGACTTTGGGGGACCCTAATAAAACTTTGAGATATCCGGGGATTCGAGATATCCGAATTGGCTTTCCAATTTTAATTCCGTAAGTTCTTATATCAACACGTGTTTTGGCACCGGTATATGCATAACCCTTCTATTACTTATAAACGAATAATCAACCATTTGATTAAATATTTTTAATTTGAGTGTTTTTTTGTGAAATACATATCAATATTTGTAAAAGCAACCAAATTATAAAAATAAATATTTCGTTAATAATACGACTTCACATGCTCTTTACTCTCGACGTTAACACCTTTGAGTAGGAAGAAGCACTTGCAATGTAATTACTGAAATTTTTCACGTAGGAAATGAAAAATACGGATTTGAAAATTAAAAAAAAACATAAATAAAGAATCTAGAATCACAATTCACATAACATATTTTTATATCATTTGTGTTTGTGAACTAACATATCTTATATTAATTCATTCCGCTCACAGCTTTAGTACTCATATTGGATACAACCTGTGTACGATGAACCGGAAGTCACTTTACACGCTGCGTGTTCTATACATGAACTGTTTCTGTCAAATTTAAATAAGTTTTCCCTTAAATCTTCGTATTTCAATCATGCTCTATTGTTATTGGAGCTTACATCAAAAAAATTAAACTCGATCCCGTAATTAATCGTTTTTATAAAATTGGCAGTTATCAACGGTAGATCAATTTTCCGTACACACTGTGTTTTATGAAACACATTATCGGTAATCCTGGCTGTGTTTTAATCTGAATTTTATAAATAGGTACTAGATGTTAAAACACCCAAGCTACCATCCAAATTAACTTACATTGTGCAGTTCGATATACCACAAGTTTTGAAAGGTGTGAAAATTGCCGCGGGCAGAAATATGTGAAGTAAAATCACCAATTTTGTTCAGCTGACCGGAAAAATGGCACCACAGGCAAAATTAGGGCTTCGGCCTTTCAAAATACTTCGACATAAGTGGGGTATTCGAGATTACCTTATTCGAGATATCAGGAATTATTAAAATCATTTAAATAGAGAAAACGGTCGGGACCGTCGGTAGACGTCGACATAAGCGTGGTATTCGAGCTTACCGTATTCGAGATATCAGGAGTTTTTAAAATCATTTATATAGAGAAAACGGTCGGGACCGTCGGTAGACCTCGACATAAGCGGGGTATTCGAGATATCCCACGTTCGAGATACCGATATTTACCTGTAAGCAGAATTTCCCTATAATAAGGAAGAATGAGAATACCACCCTAACAAATTTTGAAAGAAGAAAATAGTGAAGTATATAAGACTTATAACAACATCGTATGATTTGAGAATGTACATTTCAAAATTTTAATAAATTTTTTTTTTAAAAAAAAAGCATTACTTGTACTATAATTACTACTACTGCAATAACACACAAAAGTTCTAATGCTAGCTATATAAAAACAGAAAACAATTTTTCAAAAGCACTACTACTACAGCAATAACATACAAAGTTCAAACTTTTACAAAAGCACTGCTACTTCTGTAATAACCTATAAAAGTTTTAATGCTAGTTTTATAAAACAGAAAACAGTTAACTACTAGTGTAATAACAGAAGAAAAGAAAATAATCCCACTTTATATGAAATAAAAGACTGACTAGTGTAAAATCGCATGCTACATAATTTGTCATGGAGTGGCTTCAGAATTTGCGTTAAATCATAATACTATAGTCCGTCTACATGTGCAATGTAAACAAATAAATGAAAAGTTTTTATGCCTTTATCATACACTTGAAACAAATCTTTTTTCTTCCGACACTAAGTTGCAGATTATTTTCTTATGAAATGCTTTACTGTTGATCGACTTTATATTCTAAAAAAATGAAAGTCTGGAATTCTGTTCTTATTTTCCAATAGTACTTGTACTACTTTTGAAATACATAAAACACTATTCTATTCATCTTGTATTGTCAGTTCTGTTCTAGGTCTAGGAATATTTTTGCCATTTTACCGACATCACAACCCGTGTACTTATGTATGAAACCCCATTGTAACATGATGCTCACAAAACTACGTATGCTCTTTGACCTTTTAATGCATCGACAAATACTCTTTTATTTTAATTTGATGTTTAAGAAAAAAAGTAGTGTGGTAATTTGTTTTGCCTTAACACCGATACCGCAGCCGAGTAAGTCTCTGCATTCTATTATTAGACATCGCGTCATCAGATTATTTTAGATAATTATATGTGGCACTTATTCGGAAGTGACATCCCCGAAAAGCAATGCCAATAAGCGCTTGACGTACGTACTGCGTACGCATAGCGCTTAAAAATGAATTAAATGTTGAGTCAATCCATCACGTAAGTCTCAAAACTAAATAAAACTTATATTATGCGTAAAAAAATGTGCATTTACCTCTTAAACGCATAAAAAAGATATTCCTACCCAACAGTGGTGTTTTATGATTAAGGTCTTCCGTTTCCAACGGGAGACCTTATAGTGATTGTAGTGTTTTTTGTTTCTTTCTTTCTTCTTATTTTTTTTTCTCCTTTTTTGTCGGCAGAATTTCTCAGAGATGTCTGGATAGATTGTCCTGAAATTTTCAGGGATGATTGAGAATGATAATATTTCGAGGGTTGTTTTTCATTTTTTCAGAAATCATTTCCGGTCATCCGTTTCCTGTCCCGCGTCATAAAACCTTGTTCCCTCGAGATCTCAAAATCGGCAAATACTTGAGCATTCAGACTTTGTGGGATGATAGACCTATAGTTGTAGATATGTTTAAACTATTTTGTTTTGTTCGTCGTAGCTTCCGGTCGTCACCGGAAGTGCTTTAAAATTTATTTAATTTACGCATTTAATTTATTTTACATAAAATGAATATGCTGGTATCAATCCTTACATAAGTCATCTATACGATGCTTAATAAACAAAACAATCTACTTCCGGTGAGATATCTCAATTATCTCAGATAGCTCTTTTAAATCAAATTTTGTTCCCAAGAGATCGCAGAAACTGTAAGTGATCAAGACACGAAACATTCATGGATGATAGACATTCGATTGAAGATGTGTTTAATCGTTTTCATTTTCTCGACCGTCACTTCCGGTCCATACCAGAAGGGTTCAAACAAATCTAGCTGTTTATTTGTTTAACTGTTATCCTTTGATAATTTTAGTTAATTCAATAAACAATAATGTACGATAGGCAATTGCACAAAAAATATATAATTTAATTTTCATTGAGCACTTCCGTTTGTCCATTTCCTGTCCCGAGACAAAAAACCTTATTTTGACCAGATCTTAAAAACGGTAACGACTTGAACAACCAAACTTTGTGGTATGATAGACCTATGTATGTGCATATGTTTACACAATTTTGTTTTATACGGCGTAGCTTCCGGTCGTTACAGGAAGTACACAAAAATTTGAATTTTTAAAACTATTTTGGTTATTTAGCATGGAAATAACATTTTAGCAATAGAAATGCAGAAAATGTCATCTAGACATAGTTAAATAAACGAAAAAATTATACTTCCGGTGAGACATCTCAAATATCTCAAGTAGCTTTCTTTTATAAAAATGTTGTACCCTCGAGATCTCAGGAACTGTAAAAGATCAAGATACAAAACTAATATGGATGATAGACATTTGATTGAACATGTGTTTAACGGGTTTCATTTGGTCGTCCGTTACTTCCGGTTTTCATACGAAACGTTCAAGCAAAATAAGTTTTTTTAAAGTTTAGATTTTTTTAAAAATTTACTCAGTGTGATGAACAGTAACGTACCGTAGGTAAATGTACTAAAAATATCTACTTTTAATTTCCTAAATCACTTCCATTTGTCCGTTTCCGGTCCTGAGACAGAAACCTATTCTCAGCGAGATCTCATAACTAACAAAAACAGAACAGAAAGTACTCAAAAATTGACTTTTTGACTGTTTGTTTTGTTTTACATAGAAATGATAAGTGGGGAATTTCATTACTGTATATATTATATCCATTTTCGTTTTACAAGACAAATGCATTTTTTTTTACAGATTAATACATGAGGAACGGAAGACCGAAGACCTTTTTGTTGCTAAAGCAACAAGAGTCTAGTTCTAAATAAATTTACATGTAGCGAAAATTTGTCTACCATTTTCACAAAGACAGTAAATAAATGTTCAGTTTCGTATTCCTTTATATGAATAATAGTTTTCAAAAGTAAATTTGCAAATATATCCACGTTCGCAAAATGAATAAGACATATTTAAATCATTATCAGTCAGCATGGTCAACTTTATTAGTATATGTTGTTTCAAAATAATTCAATGGACAACAGTTTTGTTTCCTGCCCAATGAAAAATATATCCAAATTTTTCACGCGTACCTCAAATCCATCGTCACTTTGCATTATTCAAATAAAAAGTAAATAATCTTGACCAAAGGTGCGGCGTGTTTCGTCGGGGTTTATATAATTTGCAATCTACACTATCTTTAAATGCTTGCATAGTAATCTCACTAACTGTAGCATTGTTGTTCTTGAGAAGAAAAAAATTAAACATATTCCCTTTGTATTTGAATGTTATACCCCTCTTGGGGTCCCAGTATTTGGTCATGATCACGGTTTAAACAATTTAGAATCTACAGTATATTAGAATGCTTGAATAACAACCTCACAATTAGTAGCATTGAGTTTCTTGTAAAGAAGATTTTAAAAATATTTTTCTGATCAGTTTCTATGCTGAACTTTAAACCCCAGCAATGGTTAAGAGGTCACATTTTTAACAATTTAGTATCTACACTATCGGACGAGCTTGCATAGCAATCTCACAAAATACAGTATGGTAGTTTTTGAGAAGAACATTTATAAACATTATGTCTATATGTTTGTATGTTGAAATCTGAACCCTTTATTAAGCCCCAGTATTGGTCCGGTGGTCACAGTTTGAACAAATTAGATTTTACACTCTCTTAGGTTGCTTGCATAGTATCTCACAAATTGTAGCATTGTAGTTTTGAGAGAATCATTATTAAACATTTTAACTATATATTTCAATGTTAAACTTCGAACCCCTCTTGTGGCCCCATTTTTCTGGTTCAGCGGTCTCAGTTTTTTACTATTATAGAATCTTTGATATACTTACAAGCTTTGGTGTAAATATGGGCATTTTTGGTGCAGGGGTTCTTAAGAAGAAGATTATTTAAAACTTACGCCCTATTGTCAATATTTCGCGATTATCTCTCTATCAGAAAGGGTTCTACTTTTTTTTTTTTTTTACAACAATTTAGTTTCTATTTCCCATAAGGATGCTTTGTACCTAGATTGGTTAAATTTTGCCCAGTGGTTTAAAGAAGTAAAATTACAGACAGACAGGCAGACAGATGGACGACGGACAACAGGTGATCAGAAAACCTCACTTGGACCTTCGGTTAAGGTGAAGTGAAATGAGCGTCATACATATGTACTTCGTGTCTACTATTGTTGTATTATGTGCTTACTATCAGACATAAATGTATGCCGCAAAAATATCTTAAACAGAGAACCACCTCAATATTGACAATGCTATTACATGTACTTCTGTGCAATATTTTTGCAGTATGTTTGATTGTTGAATAAATACCATTTTTGCATTCAAAAGAGATGTTAAAAAACCCTCAAGAATCTGGACCTAGGTTATTATCAATGAAACGTGACTTACTGCGCAGAAGTTATCTTCAGCAAAGAAACCACAAAATAGCATCAGCGTTCCAGCCAACTCATATTACGAAATGGTGAATCAAAACGCAATATAGTGTTATGGAGCCGCAGTCAGGATATAATTCATGACAGATTTCAGTGGGGTATTTTTTGGAAAGGGGGGGGGGTTCCTCGCATCTCATTTGTGAAATAGTTTGTCAGTACAGATCCACTTAAATTTCTTTGCAGAACTTCATGAAAAAAATTCTAAATATAGGACACAATGTTTAGATGAAATTTTGATGAGTTGTTTTTGTGAATTTTGTCCCTTTAAAAGTTTAAACATTTAACAATATTGAATATACAGTTGAAACAGTTGGTCAGTGCAAATTCAAGAATATTTGTATTTGATAAAGACATTGGGATAAAAGTGCATATTTGCATAGTTTTAAAGCGTTAATTTTTATAAAAGTTATGGTCATTTATATAATTATTTTATGTATATATTAAAAACAATGTCATTTAGGATCTGTAACATTAGCAAGTTATGTGGGAGTGTGAGGTTTAATAATAATATAAAAAGCCTGGGGAGCACGGTGCACATCAAAATATTATTTTTATTTAAAAAGACATATAATATTCAAAAATAAATTACTATGAATGGACCTGAAACCAAGTAGTGAATATAATAACAATCAAGTAAGGTATTGAAATGATATTTTATGTGCAAAATGTTTACGCGATATTAGCCGGGCGCTGCTGAAAGCAGAGACATGGCTGTAGGGATCCAAATCGCCAACGTTACTATAAATAGCACAGCTTCAAAAAGTAAACAAAAACCCAAACAGCGTCAGAGTAAAAGCTTCCGCTATACCAAACAGTTCCACAGACAGCCATGTTTTGTGAAATGTATTGTTTTAGGGGGTTTATTGCGAATACATTTAGCGAGGAGTATTTTTTTGTTTCTTACTAATTACGAGTTTTAAAAACATGACTTATAGTAAGCCTTTTTGACACTTACAATGCGCATGAATTTCCATGAACTACTTTACAAAGCATTAGTATTCGGCTGCATATCGAAGAAATAGGGGAATGAGTTTATAACGCTTGTTTCAAAGTGCAAATCACAGTTGATTTTTTTTCTACTAAACTGATATATTTCTTCGCTAATAGCTGCTTTGAAAATTAAGTCACTATCCGGCGCTTTGTCGAAATTAAAAGCATATGAGAGAGAGAGAGAGATAGAGAAAGAGAAAAAGAGAGAGAGAGGAAGAGAGAGATGTTGTTAGTCTTTACTGCACCATATGCATAAAACACATCAAAAGAGTCCGGCTTTCAGTACTTCAGTACTTTGATATTAAATAGTGTTTAGTTTTTTGAGATAAGCTCATTGAATATGGCTGAAAAAAATGACGTCGCATTTTGTTAGCAAGCATCGAGAAGTGATAGAATAATAACAGAGGATGACGTTGTCCTATAGTTGTTATATTGTAATATTATATTTTAAAATGTTCTATTTACACGTAATGTGACACTATATTATTTTCATTTGAATTAATGTTTTAAGGAAATAGAATAGAGGAAATAAATTAAACAACAGGAAGAACATGAAATTAATCAGTCATGATACAATATTTCCCGCTGAATGGTATACAGGAGGGGAAAGCACAAATAGTGCAATAGCTTTCAAACTTAACATAAATGTATCTGCACATAATAAAAAGCGCAAAGAAATACACGATGTGGACTATAACGAATCAATTAACGGGGAAAAATCGATTTGTTTATTGTGTTCAGATGTCAATTTGCAACAGAGAAGAGTTCTACAATTTCTCTTTCAACCAAACTACTTTCTTTAATCTCTGCAAATGTACTACGGTTTCCTACACAATCTAATGAATAAAAACTGAGATATTTTAGAATATTTTTATTTGGCAGGGTATGAAGTGAATGTTTTGTTGTTTTTTTTTTGTTGTTGAAAATATTATTATATTTTGCAAAATAATTGCATGACATTTGCTTATTCTATAAACTATTAGAGTTGTCTCCTTTTCTATGTTAAATGCGTTAAATACAATGCTTTAAAAATTGGGCATAAACATGTATATTAATTCATATGGAGTTTGGGATTCATTCAACCTATGTACAATTCAAAAATTAAAAAAAAGTAATTTCAAATTATACAAAAGCACAACTGACTTTAATTCTAACAGTCGGCAGATAATGCGACAGAAATAACACGAAGCAAAATTAATCTGAAGTGGATTAGACTGATATAATATCCCTACAACTAGATTTAATTAATACTTATCATGTCTTTACAGTTTAAGATAGCTAAAAAATCTAAATTTTCTATTAAGAAAATGTGAGCAAAGTAGAATTCAACATGTCTGTATATCAATCATTAAAATACAACTGACAGTCGATGCTTGTGTGTCAAAACCTCCGACTGCGACGTATATGGAGGTCGTCATCTTAATTCTGTGTGTGTGTGTGAGAGAGAGAGAGAGAGAGAGAGAGAGAGAGAGAGAGAGAGAGAGAGAGAAAGAAAGAGAGAGAGGGGAGGAATGAATTAACGGAGATATAAACAAAGGACCCACTTGATTAAAAGAGATTCTTAAAATACATAAAGAGATAAGAGTCACTTGTTTCAGTTTACGTTTTATTTAAGTGAATAACAACCTAGGATTAACATAAGTGAGGTTTAAAGTAAGATAGGTTACCTTTAATCGTTTATATACTTTTTAAATTCCTATTTCTACTTCCTTATTAACATATAATTACACCGAATGCATGTGTTAGAAGAAACGCAATACGAGGGAGTAAATGGTTTTGTTTAGTACCTAATTGAGATGAAACTTGTCGTTGTACAAACGTCGTGATGCATTATGATTACCCACAGTTACTTATAATCCTTACATTAATGAGGAATGCAGAGTTGCCCCAAATGTCAATCTGAAAAATTTTCAGAAATAAGAAAACTAATGCTTTTTTACAATGACCACATTAACCTAGACGATTCACTTCTAACATGTATGAGGCCTAAAACCCATATCTAAAGAAAATAATTTAAAAATATGTGTAAAATTTTATCGATTGATGTTATTCTAATAGTTTTATGTGATGAGATTTTTTCAACTTAATAATCATAGCTGTACGTTTTGCATTTAACATCTGATTTTCTAATACGCTTAACGGTGACAGTGTTTATAACGATAAAGGATCTGGTACACTTCACGGTGTTGTAGAGCGAGTAATGTACGGTGTGATTGTATGTATTTCTATTAAATTAAAAGGTTCCAGAGATGTTAGTTTTATTGCTTGATTGATTAGAAATATGACGGCTTTCGTGACAAATGTAAATATCCTATTTTTATTTATTAAGTTAGATCTAAGTAAGTTATGGCATTGCTATACTTAGGTATATGTGTTTACAGGAATGTAATAGAGTAAACATGTAAATTAAATTCTTTTTACAAGGGTAAAATAATATAATCCCATAGAGTATGTATGTGATTATGGATTTTGTTCATAAAGTTATTAATTTTAAGGGTTAGATTTACAATAATGTAAAGTTAATCAGTAAATAAGAGTTACTTGCAAACAATCTAATTGATTTGGCGCGTTGTTTATTTGGGCGTGTTATAATTCTATTTGAACTAACTTTGTAATAATTTGAATCACGAAATAATAAATTACATGTATGCCTACGTAAATAATAGTTAATTATAAATCGGGTGACAAAACATTTTTTTTAAAATAGTTCAATATACTTCATGTCAATGTCTGATATTGAAATAAAATGATACTTTTGGCAACTCATTTTAATGGTCAAGCTTGAATAAAACAAAGAATTCTAGACTATAATGTCATCATGATCATGTTTTCCGTGAAGTATAAAAGACTTTATAAGAATCAACAGAGCAACTTAGACATATGAGAAATAACGTGACCAAGAAAGTGCCAATTACTGAGAAAGAGCTTTACGACAAAACTGCCAGAAAACCCTGAAAAATTTTAAGTAATTTTAAGAGAAACAACAATACTTGTCAATAAATAAGACACTTCATCCATATGTGTTTTAGGATGTTGATGTGAGGCAAACAGATTTTTAAAATTTCTAAACCTTAACAATTTTATAAAGAAAAAATAAATAAATTTTAGAAACTGGTAATGTAAAACAGGCTTTCAGATAAGACATTTGTTTTAATAATATATTTATGATGAACAAACGCTAAAAATGTTTATGTTCACCTGTATATTTTTCAAATAAGATTTACTTCCTTGTGTGAGTCCGTTTTTGTCAAATCAAAATATTTTGTACCTGTTTAGTATCTTTCCGTTTTCATCGGATAGTTTATCTTTTATCACAACAACGTTACAAATAAGGTAGAGTTTTGATTTGGAAAATTACTTATAATTGTATCGAAATAGTGTGCCTCATTTGGATATTGTAGAGAATATCTGCAAAGAAAATTTAGTGAAACTTTTCAAAACTTGTTTGGAAATTATATATTGCCTCTTATATGAGTAGGTTTTATCAAACAGTTGTTGCACTATCCCAAGAACTAATTTATACAGACATATGTACAACGAAGATATTAAATATTGTGAAACATTTGAGACATACTTTACAAAAAATGATGGAATACAGAAATGATGTCGAGCCACATTTATCAAATCGAAATATGATGTTTGTCTTGTCTGGTTTCTGACCCATTAAAATAATAAAAGTATTTTCGATTAAATGTACATTTTTTGGGATGTCGGTTGTTTAAATCATCATATTTGTCTTTCCTTTTTACCATTTTACATCTTGGCATAGAAATAAAGAACAAATATAATATTATAACAATGATTATATTTTGCTGAAAAAGTATCAACCGAAAATAATATTTTTTGATTTACAGTATTGAAAATAACTGTACAACAATTAAGATGAAAATCATACAATATTTTTAACTTATTAAAATCAATAGATAATAAGGGATCAGGATTTCAGAGTGTTTCCATTGTTTGATAAAGAGTCATCATCAAGTAGGATCATCATCACCATCATCAATGTATCTATCAATATCATTTACAGCATATCAAATATAGTAAATCAATTTATTTAAATAATAATCTTTCTAATAATTATGAATGATATATAAGAATCTAAAAGTCAAGTAAAAACAAAAACAAAAACAATTTTAAATCGTCTAACCATAATACATGAAGTATTTTAAGATGTGCTTGACTTTAGATGTAGTTGACATTTTAATTTAAACATATTGAAGTTTATGAAATATAGTCAGATCAAAAGTGCATAACGACAGAGCTAGACGTACGGAGGATAAAGGTGTATTAAGCATAAACTAATAACTATTGCCCACTTTGCGCTCATGTAACGAAGAAGAAATATCATGTTGTCATATTTGTGAAAGCTGTATACACAATAAAATATGGCATACAAAATATGGAGCTAAAATGCATACATAATACATCTTAATTTTTTTTAATGCGATTGTTTACTGAAGAAGAACCCTCACTAAGTAATAATAATCAATACAAACCGAAAGGGAAGATAGACTTAGGCCCTTTATTTTTTTTAAATATATTTATAAACAAAACTGTCATTTTAATAATACTTTTATCTATTGTAATGAATCCAAAACAATCCAGCTGGTCATTGCGTTCATTGGTCATCGACAAGGTGGACTGTTGTCCACATTTATTTTAAAGTATATATCAATGATCTTATAGATCCAATATAGCTTACCAGCCCTAATCCCGGTGTTCTCAATGTAAGGAGCAAGGAGCAACTACATAATGCTTGCAGATGACTTATTGTTCCTTTCCCAGTACTAATTTAACTCCAAAAATATTACCAGATGTTCGTAATATGTGATGTTCTAAATTCATTGCATCGAATTTTTATGTTTAAAATTTCCTGCTAACAATGTGGACAACTATTTGTATGGTTTGTTGAACTAATTGCAATACTACAGAAAGAATCATGCAACACTTAGACATAATTAACCATTCGAAATGCGAAACATGACAGCAAAACAACTGGTCTGTAGCTATTGCAAGACGTCTTAGGTTTGTCTACTCCCTTATGGTACGATAAATCCACGTTTTCCAGAATTCTGGGATTTTCCCGATATATACAATTGGATTAAAGAGTTTAACGAGACACAAATTCAAAAGGTCACCGCCATAAATCAGATGTTTATAGGTAACTTGGTCTGGTCCCGTAGCTTTGCGGCGTTTGAGTTTGTTGAACACTGCTAATATGTCATTGGTTTATAATTGACCACAAGGTAGTTCGTTATGCGATTTAGTACATTTGGTTTCGTTGTTCGTTTATGTCGTTTCTTTTAAATACAGATACGTACATTTAAAATAAGCATAAAAAAGAAGGAAAACTGAACTGATAAAAACAGAGATCCTTTGATAACTTCTTTTAACTTTAATCCCGGTTTTGCATCGTATTGTACACATGAACAGTCTCCTGGCCAAGAGCTTCATAGTTTGAGCCATGGTTTAACAAGTCACTGTTTTGCATCGTAGAGTACTCATGAACAGTATTTTGACCAAGAGTTTCATAGCTTGATCCATTTGCCTCTCCAACAGGGAAAAGGTAGCCTCTGTTTAAGTTGAAAAAAATAAAAAAATAAAACAATTGTAAAACAGTACAAAAACCCTAATTGACAATCTTACTTAGACGGTAGATGGTTAATTTTCTGGTATTTTGAATACGGATTATTGATAAACTAAATGTTTCTTTTCAATCGGTATTTTGAAAATTAAACTTAATATCAGAATGTCAAAACATCAATTTTTCTTACCCCATGTCCACATCTTCTGTGTTGTTTACTCTTTTGAGCCGTTTAATTCTTCCGGACAAAATGAAACCCAGAGTTGTTGTGCCTAAAAGCAACGTTATGACAATAAAAACAATCGCAATCACAATCCAAACGTTTACCGAACAGAATGTACTGCCATTTCTTACTACACAGTTTTGTACCGGTAAACATGGATTTTCTGGACAACTCTGTATAAATTCCAATCCAATATCCTCGTGTCTCATTTCTTGGACTAATAAGGTGACGTTTGATGAACTGTTAAACGTTTTCCCATTGAAGTAATTTGATGCCACACACTGGTAGTAGCCACTGTCTGTGATGTTTTTGATGGTAAAGGATAATTTAGATTTATTGGAAGAGAAGTTGTACCTTCCGTCACTCACAATGTCTGTGAAATTGAATATCCATGTATAATATGGATTTGGGTTTCCGTCAGAAATACACTCAAATTCCAAGAGGTCTCCGACATGTAAATCGGAGAGGGAAAAGAACGATTTTATCCTTGTTGTAGATGGACCATCTGTAAACAAAACTTAAGAGTCTTGATTTCTATACTGATTTGAGTATATATCTAAATTATCTATATGAAATAAATCAAGTTATTAGATAAATGAAGCAGTAGCATCGGAAGCAAATTTTTAAAAAAAAAAGGGGGGGGGGGGTGTTAGACTTTACAGAACACTTGACATGCAAATAAAAAGGATTATGGTAATTGTTAATTGTTAAGTCTTACTTTGCATGTCTATGTCTAATCCCCTATCTCCCCCGGTGCCGACGCTTATGTGTCAAGTTTTGTTTCGATACAATACACGTTTTACATGACTGTACAACATAATGTTATTAGTATGTGTATATAAGCCATATGTAATGAATAGAAATGCTATAAGTTTTTTTTATGAAGAAAGATCATAAAATAAAAAAAAAAAACAAAAAAACAAAAAATACTTACAGAACACTTCTATAGGACCAATGTCTGTAGCTGGGGCTGGTTCTTTTGTGTATTTATTTTGTGACGAACACCTGATTACTGCTCCATTATCATTCTTGGTAAGATTGTGAGTTGTTGTTAGATTTACGATGTGTGTACAGTTCACAGTATCTGATTTAACTTCAGATTCGTTTTTGAGTAGCTGTTTCGTGTTTGAGTTTTTATATATTTTCCATATTTTGAGAGATCCTTGTGAGTTTCCGACATCTCCTACACATGACAATTTCATCATTCCATGTTCCTCAAGGCTGCTATTCAGTTGGATCGAGAAAATAAATGGCTTTTTCGCATTGGCTTGAAAAAAGTCAAATTTAGTTATAGCAATGTTTCAATGTTCTCATTCAATATTTTAATGTTATTATACCGTTGAAATGTAAGTTTTTTAAATAAGCATGATTTATATTTTTTTATGTGGAACAATGATACATAGATTCAAAAATAAGCAATCCAAGTCAACTGAATAACGGCTTTCAAAAGAAATCTTTTTCTTACAAGTATTGTAATCATACTCTCGATCAAGTACGTTAGGCATATAATTTCAAATACATCTAATTTGATTCTCTTTTATATGAGAGGACGTAACAAAATTTTTTGGAACACACACAAATAAAAGTTTATCAAATACTTAAGCAAGATTGGATCACATTCCCATTCGAATTCATATAAGAAAAAATATCTATCATTTGACCTTGCTGACCTAACGTAGGATTCTAAGGCTGTTAATGGTAAAAGTATATTCAGAACGGCAGGTATTTTTTAATTTTTCATTAGATCTGAACATGGCAGTTTCATTCTTTTCATTCTTTTATATACATGGATGTTTCCACACAAATTTGAGCTTTTCTAAACTAATAATTTTTAGAAGAAGATTTTTAAAGAATTTCTTTTATATTCCTATGTAAACTTCATTTCCCTAGTGTTGCCCCCAACCTACTCTCAGGGGCCATGATTTGAACAAACGTGAATTTACACTACCTGAGGATGCTGCCACACAAATAAGAGCTTGTCTTGCCCAATGGTTTTTGGGAAGAAGTTTTTAAAAAAGTTTTTCCTATATATTCCAAAGTAAAAATTCATCCCCTATTGTGGCCCCATTCTATCCCCGGAGACCATGATTCAAACAAACTTGAATCTACAGTATCTGAGACTGCTGTCACATAATTTCAGTTTTTCTGGCCTAATGGATTGTTAAAAAGAAGTTATGTCAAGATCTTCTCTTTATATTTCTACTTAAAACATAACTCTACCCCCATTGTGGCGCCACCCTACCCCAATTGTTTTTGTGAAGAAGATTTTTAATTTAATTTTTATTTTTAATTTTTAATTTTTATTTTTTTCTATATTTGTATATCTTTCTATGTAAAAAATGATCCTCCATTGTGGTTACACCCTACCCGCGGGGTCCATGATTTAAACAAACTTGAATATACACTACCTTTCACACAATTTGGGCTTTCTCGCCTAATAGTTTTTGTGAGAAAATTTTAAAAGATTTGTCCTATATATTCCTACGTGAAACTTGACCCCCCCCCCCAAATTGTGACCCCACCGGACCCCAGGAACCATGATTTGAACAAACTTGAATCTTCACTACCTGAGGATGCTTCCACACAAATTTGAGCTTTTCTGACCATATAGTTTTTGAGTAGAAGATTTTTAAAAATTTTCTCTATATATTCCATTGAAAAACTTGATCATCACATTGTGGCCCCACCCTACCTCCGGGGACCATGATTTGAACAAACTTGATTCCAAACTACCTTAGGATGCTACTACACATATTTGAGCTTTTCTGGCTAAATTGTTTTTGAGAAGAAGACTTTTAAATATCCAAATTTAAATTATCTCCCCTTTAGAGAGGGTGTGGCCCTCCATTTGAACAAACTTGAATCCCCTTCAGCCATGCCAGTAATGCTTTGTGCAAACTTTCGTTGAAATCGGCCTAGTGGTTCTGGAGAAGATGAAAATGTAAAAAGTGTACGACATCGACGCCAACGCAAACGACAACAACGACAGACAACGGACACATTTTGATCAGAAAAGCCCACTTCAGTCTTTAGCTCAGGTGATTCAAAAACATAATTTTGATACTACTGATGCAAATAAAATAAAGAATAGTTTAAAAGAATTTGTATGAAGTTGTGCTGAATGATTTTGTTGTAGATATAAACTATGTAAACAACACTACATGCATATAAAACTGTACTGTACCTTGTATATTAACAGCTGTGTTATTCTGAGTTGTTCGTACTGCTACACCGTCGTGGTATCTTATGAAACATTGATATTGTCCGTTGTCGATACATCTGACGTATTTGATGATAAGAACGACGCTTGTTGAACCATTACCAAAGCGATGAAGTTCGGATCGGTTTTTCAAGTACAACCCACCACCACTATAGTCGGCATCAGTGTTGGTGACTTCTACCAGATCCTGGTATTCATCGTCTGATATTTTCTTCTTCCAAGATATAGTTCTTAGGTAGTCGTTGGCTTGTAGTTCATATGTGCAGTTTAATATAATGGATGAGTTTGATTTGAGAGTGGCATTTATTTCTGGGGACGTTGTGATGGTCAGACATAAGACACCTAAAAAATGCAATGTATACAAGTAGCTCTGGTTCAATTAAACGTCAATTGAATTGAACTCTTGTAATCAGTTGTGTTTAGGAAATATGTACAATTTATTGAAATTAGGGTGTTTGATCTAAGTGTAATGTGTTTATGTTTTTTTTTTCTGAAGGAGGAGTTGAGATAAGCGGGAAGAAATGTCTAATGAATAAAAACCCAAGAGTACACTTGTACATGCAAACAAGTATTATAATACGTATTTAAGTAATTAAATTATCACCAGTTATATATCCGGCGGATCCTGATAAGTGTTATCGATCTTCAAGAGTTGATGTAAAGCTCCTGTACGGTATGTTACTGTTCTTGCATGACATATGTGCCTTTCTTGCACGATATACCTACCGGTTTAGGCAGTAACTGTACAATTTTTGGAAAGGTGAAAACGGTTAACAACTTTATCAGTGATAAACACTTAGGCATACCTTGACCGCTTTGTGTTTCGGTGTCTGGTCATTCTCGATTTTTATTTATTAACATCATTTATTAATTAAAGCGCATTTGAGTTATGTTCTTCAGAGCAGTAATTCGTTTGATTTATTTACAACTGGCTGACATTATCCGCATTTAAAGATATGTAACTTTTATATTTCATTAATATGGAGTTCAAAATCTTTTAAATATTTGGATTATGTAATAATGCAAAGTGCAAGATTAGCTCTTTATCAACATTTTGCAGTTAAGTTGTAATCTTTAAAATTATAAGTCTATAATATTTAAAACATTATTAATAAATTTTGTACATGAGGCTCTTGAAGCATATGCTGCCAAATATCGATAGCTACAAGAAAAGAAGCATATTGTTTTTTTACGGCGGCGTGGAAGGGCCAGGTGAAACAATATAATTCTTATTTGTTCGGACGAATTACGATTTGTTCGGACGAACTAGGATTTGTTCGGACGAATAAGTTATTTGTTCGGACGAATAAGCTATTTGTTCGGACGAATTAGGATTTGTTCGGACAATTTAGTTATTTGTTCGGACGAATCCGATTTGTTCTGACAAATAAGTTATTTGTTCGGACGAATTACGATTTGTTCGGACGAATTACGATTTGTTCGGACGAACTAGGATTTGTTCGGACGAACTAGGATTTGTTCGGACGAATTAGCTATTTGCTCGGACGAATAAGTTATTTGTTCGGATGAATTACGATTTGTTCGGACAAATAAGTTATTTGTTCGAACGAATTACGATTTGTTCGGACGAATTAGGATTTGTTCGGACGAATAAGCTATTTGTTTAGACGAATTAGGATTTGTTCGGACGAATTAGCTATTTGTTCGGATGAATAAGTTATATTTATATAAAACAGCATTTTTGATGAGCAATTTTTAGGACTATCTGATCGGGCAATGGTATAGATAATGAGGGGAGAGAGGGTTTGTGATCAAGCCACCCCTTTCCTAGAAGGTCGTTTTTCCTTCAAAGGAAAACACCTCAATGTTATACATGTGTCATGTTGTAAATTTTGAATTTACCGGGTAACAGTAAATACAAAATTTCACGGATATTTCAAGGGTGTTGGAACAGGGGCGGCAGAGGCGGTCGCCGCCCCAAGAATTTTGCCAAAAATGAATTCTGAAAAAAATAAGACTGAATTGAAATTTAATAACGGTGATCTGTATTAATTGGAGCGGCGATGATAACGGCGATTTATGTTCAATGGAGCGGCGAAGGGTAACTTCATTGTTTACATAGTCAAAATTTGGGTATATATACCTGTTTCTGACGTGATTTGACAATCAACAGTGAATTAATTAGATAGAATTGCCATTAAAGAACTATCGTTCTTCAGCTTTGATGATCAATTACAAGTTGTAAGTTAGAAACAACTGATATTATATTATGGGCTATAAAAATATATAATATGTCACCACATCATTCACGGAAATCCATTTAAGGATTTTTAAACGTCTTTGAAGTGCAACAGAGACTGATAAGTTATATCAAATTTACGCGGACATAATTGGTGCTGATATATGCACATGTGCAAATCCAGAAAATTTTGTCGGCTGGGGGGGGGGGGGGTCCAAGGGATATCTATGTTTGGCGTGGGGGGGGGGGGCTAAGCCTATTTTTGGTAACTTTACTATGTAAAGTTAAGAAATTTGAATTTTCCAAGCTCTAGATCCGCGCATGATGCACATAAACTTCTTTAATATAAATGTGAGTTGCGTTATCTTGATACATATTCTATGTCGTCTAAGGTAAGAAACAAAGATTAAGTGTAACTTTGCTTGGTTTCTTTTATAGTGCCATCATAAAAGCGACAATATAATTTATCAAATTCAAGAATAATTTGACCCACTGTAGAATAACAACTTACATGTAAATCTGGTTCACCCCCTTCTCCTCAACTTATCGATAAAATTCACCGCCCCAATATGAAATATCTTTCGAAGCCTCTGTATTTATACAATATCTGACATATTTTGCTGCCAGGATATAAGCTCAATTCTCAAAATCTGTCACAATTTTGATTTGCATGTCGATAAAGGGCTGAAGTAGCATTATTTGTTATGGCATAGCGCGAAATTATTTTTAGTTACTAAAGAAATCCTGCGTTGCCTAAAATGGTCATCTAGACGGGGGGCGGGGCGACAATCAAATTTATCTTTCAGACTCCTCACCCCTCTCCCTTACCGGGAAAATTTCGTAAATCTGCGCATCATCTTGTAAATTGATTTAGACTTTTTTAAAATCTGCGTAACCATAATTATGAAATAAATCTCTCTCCTCTCTCTCTCTCTCTCTCTCTCTCTCTCTCTCTCTCTCTCTAATAATTAACTTATGCAGACCAAATATCTTATTCGTCCGAACAAATAACTTATTTGTCCGAGCAAATAGCTAATTCGTCCGAACAAATCCTAATTCGTCCGAACAAATAACTTATTCGTCCGAACAAAAAGTTAATTCGTCCGAACAAATCCTTATTCGTCCGAACAAATCCTAATTCGTCCGAACAAATAACTTATTTGTCCGAACAAATCCTAATTCGTCCGAACAAATAACTTATTCGTCCGAACAATTAGCTAATTCGTCCGAACAAATGCTAATTCGTACGAACAAATAGCTAATCGTTCGGACAAATAACTTATTCGTCCGAACAAATCCGAATTCGTCTGAAGAAATCGTAATTCGTCCGAACAAATAACTTATTCGTCCGAACAAATAAGAATTATTTATTTTTTCATCTGGCCCTTCCACGCCGCCGTATTTTTTTATCTATGTATCAAGTTCATTTTATCATGTTTCTGTTAGTGTACGTTTATGCCCCATTTACTATAAGAACAAATGAAATATTGAATTAATGAAATGGTCATAAAACACATTACTACAAGAGATATATACATCATTTAATTACATTTTAATTTTTTGTACGATTAAAAAGTATTTGTGAGGAAGTGATGAATGTTTGTTTTCCATTAGAAAAACTTCATAGTGTATATTTAAATCAACATGTGGATATCACAAGGGGTATTTGTCTTCTTATATGATTCTGGATAATGTTCATGTCGTTGCTTTATAAATTCAGTAGTTCTTCGAAAAGGAGTGTCATTTTGTCTCTGTTTGTCTTTTCATCAGTCTGTAACCATTTTACATTTACGACTTCCTCTCCATAACCATTGAGCCAATTTCAGCCAAACCTGGCACAAATTAATCTTTATAATATAACACGATCCTAAATTGTCACAATAAGGGTTCTCCACACGTTTGGTAAAAATTCCTTAAAGATTTAGGGTCACGGTTTGAGTCAACATACATTTTTTCCGTTTTTAATGTTTACAATGCTTCTTTGAAGCATTTGTAATAATCAACAAAAATTTCAGTGTCAGTCGTTAAGTTATAAACAATATACACAGCTCACGATTTTTTGTTATGTAAACAAGGCTCGTGTCATGTTTTTTGTTTAAAAAAAAATAAAACAGTAAAATCGAATAAAATTTTGACTAAAATCGCGACCTTGCCCCTTTAAACAAAACTGGCTGTATTTTAAAAGGTATATTATTCTAGCAATGTTTTCAATTTGAAAATGACAGCAATTTGAATAAAAAACTGCCCAAAGCGGTTAAAATGTCGCGTTCTAATGTCCGGTTATAAAAAGTATAAGATATGGGATGTGTAGGACCATTTAATAGCCAATCTCTTTAAAAAAGGAAATAAACTTGATATTGTGAAAAATTTGGGAGTGTCTTTTATATCTTTTAAAGGTTCCTCGACACACCAAAATGTTATTGGCTGGATTGATAAAGAATCTTTTTTGAAAAGTGATTTTAAAAACAGAGATTAATATAGCCTTTCAATTTTTTTAAATGAATTTTTTTGTATTTTTTTCAGTGAAATGGGAAAAATTGTTTTGACAGCAAAGAGTGTGTTTTAGAGCTCAAAACGTGATCTTAATTCATGATATTGTGTAATATAATCAGTAATAAATAACTGCCATACATGGTGGGATTAGGTTTTAAAATAAAATTAAAATTCTTATTCCTTATATTTTTTTTTAAATCTATGGATAAAATTAAGAGAATATTAGATAGTCACAAAAAGAATTTATAAAACAATGATATTTTACAAAGAAATTGAAAAAAAAATGCAAAATTCTAGAAAAACTGCAAATTATCAAATTGAACCGATCACGATTGGAAAAAACTGATCTTGATTAGAATTGTTTTAAAATTAAAATTTTACACAAAATACTATATTGCATTATAAGGTCAGTAAATGAACAAACCTTGTTTAGCTAAACAACCTAGACTTTTCGAAAAATTGTGATATTTTCGAACTTTTATGTGATTTTGTTCGGGATCAGTTTCATTACTGGATAGGTTCGAATTCGAGATTATCCATTTTTTCTTAAATTTCACTATTTTGTTTTATTTTCTCGCTGAAATATGATTATAAAGCATATGTTTAATGCGAGTAACATATCATTATGTTTATTTGGCCGTCATTGACATGTATTTATAGATAATTGTATTGTGCGTCAATTGATACCAAATGTTTAGCTTTAAAATTTCCTGTTCGCAGTCAAAACGATGTTTCCGGTTTGTATTAAAAGTACAAAAATATTAATATAAAATAATTGAAAGTAAATTTCGGTCTCATTTTTATAAAATAATTTTTACAAAATCAGTCTTTATCGACCCATCAACTAATGCACTGGTGTGTCGAGCCACCTTAAAAGCCCTATACCAGATGCCAATATGATAATATGTTTATCGTAGATTCTAAATCGCTAAAGAAGCAGTTCAAACTTTAACATAGGAGTGTATAAAAGAAAGTACAATATTGAATAGCTTATTGTTTTGGAGCGATTTAACTTTAGTTAGATTGTATTACATTTTATTAAAGTAAATTATTGTAATTACCTTTCATAAAAAGAAGCCCAAAATAGAATGTGATCATTTTTCTGTTGTTGGTTTTTCTGTTAAAAAGATAAAAAACGTAAAATCACTAATGTCTTCAGTTAAAAAATTTAAAAAAAAAAAAAAAAAATAATTGAATGACAAACTGAAGTATTGATTCCTCATTCATTATAATGAGATTGGTTTCTAATGATACAGTGTAAGAATTATAAAGCATATTTTATAAAAAGATCATGCAACATTGAATGTTTTCGACAAAAATATTCAAACACTGAACATTGCATATGGTCCGACATGTTAATGTAGATGGGTGTAGATGAATAATACACGTACATGTACCGTTCATAATATTGACATCGCTCACCTAAGCAACAAACCATAATTATGACCCAGGTTCATGTCCTTTTCTAGATTAAACTATATCTACTTGTACATGATGGGCTAAACTAACTTGTAGATTAACGTCATTGAATAAAAGATAAAATATTTAGTCAGTAACTGTAAACTTAATCAAAGTACCGAAAGTACTGAGAAGCGATAAGCTGTATCTAATTGAGCAAAAATTAATTACATTAAACATGTATCATGATGAATGAATTTAAAAGTTTACATACAATTTATATATATATAGCCAAGATATTGCATTTTTGTATAAATTGAACTACAAACAATATCTAGGACTGCGTTCAATAACCGAGATGCGTGCATAACCGCTAGGTTATAGATATCTAGGTCTATTGAATGATAAGCTAGCCTAGCCTCTAGTTCATTGATTTGAAGTTTAAATTATCAATAGATGAATAGCTTCATCGACATGATTTGGTAATTTATTGCAGAAATATATGTGTTAAAATTCATACTAACTTATCAAACGAACGAAAAATCATTAAATAATATAAATTGTTTGTTTGTTGCAACTTGGTAACTAAGGCAGCCATCTTGAATTTGATATTTAGTCATACAATTTTAGGCTAGTTCCGCTACATGTACCTAGCGGCTAGCTAGCTAATCGTTGAACATCCTAGTTGCTACAAAATATGCCTAGCCAAAAAAATCATGAACGCAGAGTTCGGGATTTTCATCACCTGGAGTTATCATTCGTAACATGAGTTATCTCTCCATTAGAGCAGGTATAGCGCTATGTAACCAGTATAAACAAATGGTTGAAATAAACGTTTTTTGTCTTGTTTAATCGGTTAATAATTCAAATTGTCATTGTAAAAAGACGATTGTGCAATTAAAGGATGTTGTAATACTAAAAAAATCAGTAGGGAGATTTGACGAGTGCGTTTAATTGTACCATCCAGGCTCGTACCATGGTTTTTGAAAGTGGATGGGAGGGACTTGCTATTCATTTCCTTCTTTTCACAGAGTCACAATTTTTTTATCTTGATCCCCCAAAAATGGGGGGGGGGGACTTCATGCTTATTCACTTTTTTATATGAAAATTATGAAAAATATCTGCTGCAAGAAGAAGTTTGGGGGGGGGGCTCATTGATGCTACGCTCCTGTCATCTACCAGTAATTACCGGTAATGCAGTTGTTGGCGGTGAAGTGCGTGGTTTAAGGAGAGCGCAGCTGATACATGTACACAACGTACATTGTATTATCAAGAGAAGTGGACATGCAAAGCAGTCATAAAGACATGGATGGTTTGTTTGTCCACCTCTCTAAAGAGAAAGTTGCATTCTATCAGTACTAGTAGGTCGAGGTACAAAGATACGCATAATACCAACGTATCTGCATTGATCATTGGCGAACGTTACTATACTTCCTCTTGATTAATTAATGACTAATTTTAATTTCATCATCATGGGAATTTAAGAGATCATGGATAAAAAGATTTGCAACCTAGCTTTTGCGTAATTTTATGCATGTGACTTGCAATCATATTTTCATTTAAAGTTGCGTTGCGATTTTGATCGACACCATTTATGTTTATATTTATATAGTTCATTCCATTCTTAAGTTTTCATGAAATGTTTATTCCCTAACATGGTGTTTGCTATAGATGGTACGTAAATAAAGTAGAATTCAATTGTATAAAGGGCGATGAGATAAATGATAAAAGTAATAAAGGAACTAAAAGTAAAACGAACAAACAAACATACATGTACTACAAAAAATGTGTTTAAGCAATCTCATGAAAGGCTTGAAAAAAGGATCTCTTTTTTTAAACCGAAAACAAATTCTAATTTCGATGAAATCTTGATTGTAAAGCACTGAGCTCTAATTTCAACAATGTCATTCCTCTTAACCCTATAACATATATCTTATACAGAAATTCAAATGGTTGTCATTGATTAAACATCCTGCATGACAGGTACAGCTGCCTGAATTGATGACCGTCGGTGCTTGGTTAGATACAAATAGTATACCCACTGCGTGTATATATTTTTTATGAAAGCATATAACATTTCAAACGAATGCATCTCAACAGGCTAGCGCAAACAGAGTGTGTGTGGGGAGGGGGGAGAGCAGACCGACCGAAAATCATGACGAAATACAATTAAAACATTAAATAAATCACTTTATAAATTCCCAATATCCAAGTCCGTAAAGTTGCCGGGGGGGGGGGGGTGGGGGGTCTCGTACATGTTTCTTTGAATTTAATCAGAGTTATATATATGCGTATTTCCCCAAAGGAGAGAGACAGTTCGTTAGTAATTTATATTTCTATATTTGATTTCTAAAAAAAAGCCCGCTTTTCAACTCCAGCCCTCTCCTGCATGACAGGTTACATTTATAACATCTTTCATTTCTGCGTAACATGCATGGTGGGTTCATTTTATCAGAGAAATCACTATACCACCATCCATCCGCTAGCTCTGAAATTGACAGAAGGAGTAATTGTCCCAAAAATAAGAATACAAAATTAATGTCTTTCAATCGCAATTGCTGATTAATCAAAAATATGTATATCACGTTATACATTTTATTGATTGTAATCAAACGCATTCTCTGCGTTCACTTTAATTTTTCAATTAATTCTAGATAACTTTTGATGTTTTCTGTTAGGTAATTAAAATAAATAATCAAATGTTTTTGTTGTAATAAAATCGTTATTAACGTCGTATATGTAAACTCCCGCACTGCTTACTCTTCTTCGAATAACCGGAAGTAATGCATTACTGCTATAAGGGGAAGATAACTCTTTCAGTAACGATAACTCTAGTTTATGGGAAGACCGAATAAAGCGAGAATCGAACTCTAGGATCTGTTTCACAATCTTATAGCGACTCCATTAAGGGTTAATTGAAGAAGTGGGTTGAAAAGATGGTTTTAACAGATTAAAAATGTTTCGAAATGAGTGCCGAAATATTTGTGTCGGTGTAGCTTTCTCCTATATAAAATGTTTGAATACATATACTAGCGGAAAAAAGAAACTGTGCATTATAAGATTTAGTATAATTTTTCTATATCTATTGTTTGTATTTATAAAATTAAACAATCGATAATGGTATTGTTTTTGACAACATCGGATGGTAACCGTCCGGGTGCACGGACTTTTTCATGGTTAGTGAGCACCTGTTGTTTATTGAAGAATTTGTACGCACGAGTTTTACGGGCCAATACTGTTTGGAATAAAAACTGTAAAGGATTTGTTTAAACTTTTGTTGTTAATGAAATCACTTTAGTTTCAACAAAATTTACCCCTATGTCATGCCACGACTCAACGAAAACCAACGTAATCGTGCTGTTGTGATGATGCAAGCTTGAATGGCACAAAATACTGTAGCAAGACACATTGGAGTTCATCGGAACACCATCCAGTCATTATGGAGACGTTCTCAACAATCTGGCATCACCCAGGATCGACCGCGCTCTGGGCGACCTCGTGTGACGTCACGTCAACAGGACAACCACATTAGACTTGTGTATCTGAGAAATCGTTTCCAGACAGCAAGTTTGACTGCCCGTAGCATTCCATGGCTTCGACCAATTAGTCCAAGAACTGTGTGTAATCGTCTGCGCGAGAAAACATCAGACCAAGACGTCCAGCGGTGCGCCCAGTACTGCTTCAACGTCATCGTATCGCCAGACTAGCGTGGTGCACACGACATCTGCGATTCAGAATACAGAACTGGGCCAATATTCTGTTCACTGATGAATCCAGATTTCATTTGGATAGCAGTGACGGCCGTTGTAGGGTGTATCGTCGCGTTGAGGAGCGTTACCAGGACGCTTGTGTTGTGCAACGTCGACAATTTGGTGGAGATGAAAAAATGACAATAACAAACCGTCAACCATCTCAAAAATCCATAAAACGAAATACAATTTCAAAGTAGAGCAACACGGACCTCCAAGATAGAGGTAGGATCAGGTGCCTAGGAGGAGTGAGCATCCTCTGCTGACCGGTCACACTCGCCGTGTGCTCTTTGTCGTAATCGGGAAAATAAAAACCGCAAAAGTCCGTAGACAATTAGGCATGCGACTCAGTGGAAGATTGTATTTGCTGACAAGGTCGTCGTATCGACCATAGAACTTACGAAAAGATGACTTTAAACGAGACTGTTAATAGTCCTGTTTTATCAACTTGTTTGTCAGTAGCTTGCCTCGTCTTAGAAACTGTTCATACGAGGAGCATGCCCTTGCATATCGAATTAACTGAGAGACAAAAACACCATATGCAGGTGATGAAGGTATATTGCTACATAAGTAAGGAAAGTTGACTATAGAAAAATTGAAGTCATCGCGTTTATCATAAAGTTTTGTTGTTAGGTTACCATCAATGTCCATTTCCAGTAAAATATCCAAATATGAAACAGATGACGCTGACTCTGTGGTATCTTTTATTTCAAGTTCACTGGGATATATCGAGTCGACGTAAGTATGAAAATAACAATTGTTAATTGATAATACGTCGTCGATATACCTAAATGTTGAGTTGAAGGCCACAGCGAGTGATTTATTTTTTTCAGGTACAAGTTTTTGAATAAATTCTGCTTCATAAGAATACAAAAAAAGGTCTGCTAACAATGGGGCACAATTGGTACCCATGGGAGATTGTTGTTGGAAGACTTGATTTCCAAAAACTACATAGATGTTGTCTATCAGAAATTCAAGCATCTTTTTAATGTCAACTTCAGAGTACTTTTCTGTGCAATCAGAATGGTTTTTAACAAAATAGTTTTTTAGATTTCCAATGACAAGGTAAGCATTTTTACGACTTCCATTTTATTGAAGAAACAACTGTCGATGATATCAAAAAGTCTGGATTTTAACTTGTCGTGTGGAATGGTTGTATAAAGCGTTGAAAAATCGTACGTTTTGATGCTATTGATTTTGGTAAGATTTTGTGACCTCAAAGTTTCTAATAATTCTTTAGAGTTTTTTAGTATCCACATCTGATTCACACCACTTCTGAAGTAGATTGTTGTACAGTACTCTTGAAGCTTCTCCTTAACTTCTGTAAGAATTTTAGTAAGGAGTAAAGAGAGAGGTTTGGTAGAACATTTACTGGAACCTGCTATATATCTCTGTTTGTAAGGACTTTTGTGAAGCTTTGAAATCCAGTACAAATAAGGTAAATCAAATTCATTTTGTTTATTGTGGATATTAAAGGTATTCATAACCGATTTATGATTTTGAAGTATTTCCTGCTTGGAAAGGCTGCTATGGGTGTAAGTAGGATTACCATGTGTAGAATCGAAACCTAGTTCTTTGAAAATGCAATTAATATAATGTGCCTTACAAACAAAGACACTTGTTACTTGCCTTATCAGCAGGGACCAGTACATACTGATCATGCTATCTACCTAGTTCTTTTCTCACTTCTGCATTATTAAAAACAGAATGATATATGTCGTTTAATACGAGCTTTTAATATACATCTGATGCTTTTAACCCACTCTGACAAGGTATCAAGGTCTTCTTTTTCAGATTTTGCCCATCGCTTGGCGTAGGTGGCGTTATGGTGTTGGGTGGAATATCAGCACGTGGATGGACCCCTCTACAAATTGTCAATGGAAAACTCACCGGCGTACGCTATCGAGATGAAATTATTCAGCGTCATGTGAAACCCTTCATACAGAGACATCAAAATCACATCACTCTGCAGCAAGACAACGCAAGGCCACACGTTGCACGTGTAGTCAGGGACTTGTTTGTTCAACAGAATGTCGATATCTTGCCTTGGCCAGCTGTTTCCCCCGATTTGTCGCCGATCGAGCACGTTTGGGATAAAATGGAAAGACGTTTACGCCGTTTACCAAATCAGCCAGTGACATTGGCTGATTTAGGCCAGGCTTTAACCAACATCTGGAACAACATCCCTCAAGCATTTCTGAACACTTTAGTGGCATCAATGAGGCGTCGCTGTCAAGAATGCGTGAACGCAAATGGTGGTCACACGCGTTATTAATTTTGTTAATTCAATTTCAAATAACAGTGACTTTCGAGTGTGCTGAAATTGACGTTATTCGACGTTGACATTAATGTGTTATGAGATGTTGTTACGAATACATGTGTTAACAGTATTACAAAAAATAAAATTTGTTCATTGTAATTTTTAAATGTTTTTTCATATATTAAATAATGCACAGTTTCTTTTTTCCGCTAGTATATATTTGAATTAGAAATAATTGCGAAATATTTGGGAACACATAAGCAATTTTAAGTTTTTATTTCAGGAGGGAAAAAAATAAAATCTGTAAGTCTGATCAAGTTTTAATGCAATACCTGTAGAAAAGTGCCATTAAAACATATTCTGAATTATAGAAATGTACTTGATAATATGTAGGGAATTTTCCTTCAGTGAAATAAATGTTTGAATAGAAATACAGGTAAATTTCGGTATCTCGACTTTGGGGAACCTCAACAAAACTTTGAGATATCCGGGGGTTCGAGATATCCGAATTGGCTTTCCAATTTTAATTCCGTAAAGTTCTTATATCAACACGTGTTTTGGCACCGGTATATGGAGAACCCTTCTATTACTTATAAACGAATAATCAACCATTTGATTAAATATTTTTAATTTGAGTGTTTTTATTTGTGAAATACATATCAATATTTGTAAAAGCAACCAAATTATAAAAATAAATATTTCGTTAATAATACGACCTAACATCCTCTTCACTCTCGACGTTTCACACCTTTGAGTAGGAAGAAGCACTTGCAATGTAATTACTGAAATTTTTCACGTAGGAAACGAAAAATACGGATTTGAAAATATAAAAAAAAAACATAAATAAAGAATCTAGAATCACAATTCACATAACATATTTTTATATCATTTGTGTTTGTGAACTAACATATCTTATATTAATTCATTCCGCTCACATTGGAAACAATCCGTATAAGATGAACCGGAAGTCACTTAACACGCTGCGTGTTCAATACATGAACTGTTTCTGTCAAATTTAAATAAGTTTTCCCTTAAATCTTCGTATTTCAATCATGCTCTATTGTTATTGGAGCTTACATAAAAAAAAATTAACTCGATCCCGTAATTAATCGTTTTTATAAAATTGGCAGTTATCAATGTTAGATCAATTTTCCGTACACACTGTGTTTTATTAAACACATATCGGTAATCCTGGCTGTGTTTTAATCTGAATTTTATAAATAGGTACTAGATGTTAAAATACCCAAGCTACCATCCTAATTAACTTACATCGTGCAGTTCGATATACCACAAGTTTTGAAAGGTCTGAAAATTGCCGCGGGCAGAAATATGTGAAGTAAAATCACCAATTATGTTCAGCTGACCGGAAAAATGGCTCCACTTCGAGATAAACCAGACAAAATTAGGCCTTCGGCCTTTCAAAATACTTCGACATAAGTGGGGTATTCGAGATTACCTTATTCGAGATATCAGGAGTTTTTAAAATCATTTATATAGAGAAAACGGTCGGGACTGTCGGTAGACTTCGACATAAGCGTGGTATTCGAGATTACCGTATTCCAGATATCAGGAGTTTTTAAAATCATTTATATAGAGAAAACGGTCGGGACCGTCGGTAGACTTCGACATATTAAGCGGGGTATTCGAGATATCCCACGTACGAGATACCGATATTTACCTGTAAGCAGAATTTCCCCATAATAGGGAAAAATGAGAATACCACCCTAACAAATTTCGAAAGAAGAAAATAGTGAAGTATATAAGACTTATAATAACATCGTATGATTTGAGAATGTACATTTCAAAATTTTAATGATTTTTTTTAAAGCATTACTTGTACTATAATTACTACTACTGCAATAACACACAAAAGTTCTAACGCTAGCTTAATAAAAACAGAAAACAATTTTTCAAAAGCACTACTACTACAGCAATAACATACAAAGTTCAAACTTTTACAAAAGCACTGCTACTTCAGAATCTGTAAAACCTATAAAAGTTTTGATGCTAGTTTTATAAAACAGAAAACAGTTAACTACTAGTGTAATAACAGAAGAAAAGAAAATAATCCCACTTTATATGAAATAAAAGACTGACTAGTGTAAAATCGCATGCTACATAATTTGTCATGGAGTGGCTTCAGAATTTGCGTTAAATCATAACACTATAGTCCGTCTACATGTGCAATGTAAACAAATAAATGAAAAGTTTTTATGCCTTTATCATACACTTGAAACAAATCTTTTTTCTTCCGACACTAAGTTGCAGATTATTTTCTTATGAAATGCTTTACTGTTGATCGACTTTATATTCTACAAAAATGAAAGTCTGGAATTCTGTTCTTATTTTTCAATAGTACTTGTACTACTTTTGAAATACATAAAACACTATGCTATCCATCTTGTATTGTCAGTTCTGTTCTAGGAATATTTTTGCCTTTTTACCGACATCACAGCCCGTGTCCTTATGTATGAAACCCCATTGCAACATGCTGTTTACAAAACTACGTATGCTCTTTGACCTTTTAATGCACTGACAAATACTCTTTTATTTTAATTTGATGTTTAAGAAAAAAAGTATTGTGATAATTTGTTTTGCCTTAACACCGATACCGCAGCCGAGTAAGTCGCTGCATTCTATTATTAGACATCGCGTCATCAGATTATTTTAGATAATTATATGTGGCACTTATTCGGAAGTGACATCCCCGAAAAGCAATGCCAATAAGCGCTTGGCGTACTGCGTACGCTTAGCGCTTAAAAATGAATTAAATGTTGAGTCAATCCATCACGTAAGTCTCAAAACTAAATAAAACTTATATTATGCGTAAAAAAATGTGCATTTACCTCTTAAACGCATAAAAAAGATATTCCTACCCAACAGTGGTGTTTTATGATTCTAAATAAATTTACATGTAGCGAAAAATTGTCTACCATTTTCACAAAGACAGTAAATAAATGTTCAGTTTCGTATTCTTTTATATAAATAATAGTTTTCAAAAGTAAATTTGCAAATATATCTACGTTCGCAAAATGAATAAGACATTTAAATCATTATCAGTCAGCATGGTCAACTTTATTAGTATATGTTGTTTTAAAATAATTCAATGGACAACAGTTTTGTTTCCTGCCCAATGAAAAATATATCAACATTTTTCACGCGTACCTCAAATCCATGGTCACTTTGCATTATTCAAATAAAAAGTAAATAATCTTGACCAAAAGTGCGGCGTGTTAGTCGGGGTTTATATAATTTGCAATCTACACTATCTTTAAATGCTTGCATAGTAATCTCACTAACTGTAGCATTGTTGTTCTTGAGAAGAAAAAAATTAAACATATTCCCTTTGTATTTGAATGTTATACCCCTCTTGGGGTCCCAGTATTTGGTCATTATCACGGTTTAAACAATTTAGAATCTACAGTATATCAGAATGCTTGAATAACAACCTCACAATTAGTAGCATTGAGTTTCTTGTAAAGAAGATTTTAAAAATATTTTTCTGATCAGTTTCTATGGTATGCTGAACTTTAAACCCCAGTTAAGAGGTCACATTTTTAACAATTTAGTATCTACTCTATCTGACGAGTTTGCATAGCAATCTCACAAAATATAGTATGGTAGTTTTTGAGAAGAACATTTATAAGCATTAGGTCTATATGTTTGTATGTTGAAATCTGAACACTTTATTAAGCCCCATTATTGGTCCGGTGGTCACAGTCTGAACAAATTAGATTTTACACTATCTTAGGTTGCTTGCATAATATCTCACAAATTGTAGCATTGTAGTTTTGAGAGAATCATTATTAAACATTTTCACTATATATTTCAATGTTAAACTTTGAACCCCACTTGTGGCCCCATTTATTTGGTTCAGAGTTCTCAGTTTTTTACTATTATAGAATCTTTGATATACTTACAAGCTTTGGTGTAAATATTGGCATTTTTGGTGCAGTGGTTCTTGAGAATAAGATTATTTAAAACTTACGCCCTATTGTCAATATTTCGCGATTATCTCTCTATCTATGGAAAGCCACAGGGGACCCCCAAGTCATGTTCTATATATTCATAGTAAATCAATCTTGGGCGGTCATGTTTACAATCCCGGCCAAGTCATGATCGGCCACACGGGACCCCCAAGTCATGTTCTATATATTCATAGTAATTCAATCTTGGGCGGTCATGTTCTATATGTTCATAGTAAATCAATCTTGGGCGGTCATGTTCTATATATTCATAGTAATTCAATCTTGGGCGGTCATGTTCTATATGTTCATAGTAATTCAATCTTGGGCGGTCATGTTCTATATGTTCATAGTAATTCAATCTTGGGTGGTCATGTTCTATATGTTCATAGTAATTCAATCTTGGGCGGTCATGTTCTATATGTTCATAGTAATTCAATCTTGGGCGGTCATGTTCTATATATTCATAGTAATTCAATCTTGGGCGGTCATGTTCTATATGTTCATAGTAATTCAATCTTGGGCAGTCGTGTTTACAATCCCGACCAAGTCATGATCGGCCACACGGGACCCCAAGTCATGTTCTATATATTCATAGTAATTCAATCGGTCATGTTATGATTGCAACTCTGACCAAGTCAGGTTTGGTTTGATAGCATAACATGGCCTTCTTATCTTTGCCGGTCATGATTGACAACCCTGGCCTAGTCAAGATATATCCCATGTTTTACATCTTGACTAGGCCATGATTTTCTATCCCAAGATAGCATTGCGCCAAGATACATTACTTCCAAACGCAGTCAAGATTCACTTCCCAAGATTTTATAGGACCGAGATTCGGCCAAGATAGCATTGCGCCAAGATACATTACTTCCAAACGCAGTCAAGATTGAGTCTTGGTAAAATGGGTAGGCAAACCCGGGCCGGGGCAAAATAAAAGCCGGGGCAGATCGAGATTTTTCAATTTACGTCAAAAATAATAAACCAATGCCATTAAAAATTTCAGGATATGTTACGGACCGGTATATCTGTATTCGCTGCAAATATTGCTGCACAAAAATGCGTATTTTGGAATTTATTAACGATTGTTGATTTCCAAGTTGGTAAAATGGGTAGGCAAACCCGGGTCGACATTTTACGGGTTTGTGGACTTATTTAAGAAGAAACTTAATATTTCATATTAAATTCCGTTAAAACATATGAAATACTAGTTAGAAATTGACATTTATGAAACGGAAAGTGATAATTTCGCGATTAATTACAGGTTTTAAGAAAAACCGGGTCATTAAAACCGGATCCGATCACCCGGGACAGACTCAAAAATTCCGAAATGAGGATGTTAGCTATCACAATATTGTGACATTGCCAATTCGCAAGGAGGTATCCTCATAAGAGCCTTAATTGATAAATTTGAGAAAAGTAATTAATAATCATTTTGGGTGCTACACATTAATTTTTACTTTTTAAAATTAATAAATGAATATATTAAAAGCACTATTTTTATTTCTTATAGTTTTTGAAGTTTTCTTGAGAACTAATTATTTAAAAGAGTGATAATACCAATGAATTATCATGCTGAGGGTTTTATTTGTGGTTTTTTATTATTATTTTGTAAACAAGTACTCTTTTCTTGGTTAACACGGCGTCCTACCAGGCCACAGACTCAGTTGGCACATAAAAACCCCCCACTATCTTACATGCACCAATATTAGGATAGAAATAAAAACAATCGGGAAATTATATTATTAAACATATTCGTAGGAGTGAGGCAAATACACGGCACTTTAGACAATTGAATAAAAAATTGTCACCCGAGTTTGTTACACCTGGGGATTTCTGATTAAACCATTACATAAATCAGGAAAAATTATCCATGTGGGATAACATATAGACACGCAACTATTACGGAATTATCAAGTTTGTCCCGGGTGATCGGATCCGGTTTTAATGACCCGGTTTTTCTTAAAACAGGTTTTTAATCGCAGAAATATCAACTTCCATTAAAAAAATCTTTATTTTTAAAACGTATTTCATATGTTTTAACGGATTTGTACATGAATTATTAAGTTTCTTCTTAAATAAGTCCACAAACCCGTAAAATGTCGACCCGGGTTTGCCTACCCATTTTACCAACTTGGAAATCAAAAATCGTCAATAAATTCCAAAATACGCATTGCTGTGCAGTAATATTTACAGCGAATACAAATATACCGGTCCGTAACATATCCTGAAAATTTCAATGAGATTGGCAGATTAATAACGAAGAAAATTAAAAAATCTCGATCTGCCCCGGCTTTTATTTTGCCCCGGCCCGGGTTTGCCTACCCATTTTACCATAGTCTCGTTCAACCAGACGCTCGGCTGTCTCCGTAAATCTCCGACGAGCAGAGAGTCTGGTAAAGCGTCACGTTGATAACCGCTACCGATAGGGGGCGCTGATTTAGTTTCATTTTGAATTGTTGTCAATGTGTGCCGGTTAAGGATTTGTGTGATATACAGTACTTTATTTTATTGCCGTGAAAATTATTGAACTTACGTCGATTTAGTCTTATTCTTCTTATTCGCTTTCCATAGACTCATTAAACATGGCTGAACTTTACTTGTTAAGTTCGACGAAGCGGTGAATGTTTGTTTATACAGCCACGACAGCTATAAAATAGATTAATGATTGGTTTTACCATATCCCGTAAGGTAACACTCCAAATAAATCCTTTCCGTTTTTAAACTTTTCAGTCGTAGATCTTTCAGTTTAAACGGCAAATTAATTCCATCATAGATATTGTTTACATGTTTATAGGAGGTGTGTTTCTTTCAACCAATCAAATTCAATACCAGTATTTTGGTAAGCCTCGTTTTGACGTTACAAACATTAACGTGACGCTTTACCAGACTCTCTGCTCGTCGGAGATTTACGGAGACAGCCGAGCGTCTGGTTGAACGAGACTAATTTTACCAAGACTCGTCAAGATTCACTTCCCAAGATTTCAAAAGATAAAGACTTATTTCCCAAGATTTCAAAAGATCAAGACTAACTTCCCAAGATTTGAAGTGATCGAGACTCGGCCAAGAATTTTTAGTATGCAGATGCGCGACATTATGAACATCAGCCAGCTCGAAAGTGCGGTGTGATCAGCTGGACTTGGCTATAGACATAATTAGTCAGGAGTCATTGTTGTTCGATGTAAGTACACAATACGTTATTTTAATTTCTTTCTTTTATCTTATAATATGAAGGCATGTCTCTTATCATCGAGGAAATTCGAGTAAGATCTTCAACAAGCAATAAATGTTATTTTATGATCTCGATTTCTCTTAAATTTCTTAATTTTATCTATACATTTATTAACATATAGCTATAATTAATAAATTTATTTTAATTGCTTTAATTTCCCTTCTGTTATAAAATGAAGCAAGTAGAATAATCGAGGAAACTCGAATGAAATGTGCACTATAAGTAATGGGTGTCATTTATAATCTTGGTTTCTTTTTAATTTCATTCTTTGGCATCATTATTGGATGGTGACTGACATATGTCACCAATTTCGGAGGATCTTGATACAATGTATTAAAAGTGTTGGTGTGGAAAAATATGTATGTAAAATTGTAACATTAGTTCATTAAGAATCAATTTGTTTCCCTGAAACATTCAATTAAGATATTATGTATTATATTATATGTAGGTCACAGCGATGTACTGTACTGACTATGATGCTGCAGATACTTGGATAAGGCATGACTTTACAGGCAAGTGCATTTAAATTTGTTATTCCAGGAAGCAGTTTATTATGCATTGCTTCGAGGTGCAACCCCCCCCCCCCCTCTCTCTCTCTCTCTCTCTCTCTCTCTCTCTCTCTCTCTCAGTTTTCCCAAACTAGATGAACAACAGAATACTCATAAAAATAATTTGAATGTTCATAGTGCTTAAGTTTTACTCACTAGCAAATAAAATTTAATATGTACGTTCTGTATATTACATGTTTAAATAAAAAGCATTCTGAACTTTAATCATCAAGAGTTTTCATGAAGATTTCTTGAAGGTACATGTATGTTTCTTTTGTATATTTTGTTTTTCGCGTATTTTTTAATATTAAACTTTCATTATTTCAGCATCCTGTTTTGTGTGCAGTGTAAGGCCAAGGGGTTTGATTGAGGCCAGTTCTACATCTGTGACATCCAGCTTAAAAAAGAAATGTATGTAAAACAATGGTCTCGTTTTTCTTAAATATGACAGTGTACATCATTTTACATTATTATATTAATTTTTAAGTAATGCAGAGTATGGCCTCATGTATTACCACGCAATGTAAAGTAACAAGGCAATGCTGTTTAACACACCCATTTTAGGCAATTTGCCAGTAATGGATTTATTAAAAAAAGAAAACCAACATTTCACTGGTAGTTTATCAGAGACAAAGACACTAGAACATCTAAATAACTGAATCAAGTATTACCAGATTTAAGCATTTAGTATTGAATAGTAGGTATTTTGATTTTTGAGGCAATTTAGTTGACCACTAGTCAATTATTGATGATAAATCTAGTAAATATAAAATGTCCTTTTCTTCTGCTACCTTTTTAGCTCACCTGAGCTGTAAGCTCAAGTGAGCTATTCTGATCACATTTTGTCTGTCGTCCGTCTGTCTGTAAACTTTTCACATTTTCAACATCTTCTCAAGAACCACTGGGCCAATTTCAACCAAACTTGGCACATAGCATCATTAGCCTAAGGGGATTCAAAGTTGTGAAAATTAAGGACCAAGCCCTCTTACAAGTGCATTAATGAAAATTTTCAATGAAATTTTCAAAAATCTTCTTCTCAAGAGCCATTTAGCCAGGAAAGCTGAAACTTATGTGGAAGCATCCTCAGGTAGTGTAGATTGAAAGTTGTGAAAATCATGATCCCCGGGGGTAGGATGGGGCCACAATGGGGAGTCGACTTATTACATAGGAATATATAGAGTTAATCTTTAAAAATCTTCTTCTCAAAAACCGTTAGGCCAGGAAAGCTGAAACTTATGTGGAAGCATACTCAGGTAGTGTAGATTCAAAGTTGTGAAAATCATGACCCCCTGGGGTAGGGTGGGGCCACAATGGAGGGGGGGGGGTAGTCTTTTTACATAGGAATATATAGAGTAAATCTTTAAAAATCTTCTTCCCAAAAACCGTTTGGCCAGAAAAGCTGAAACTTGTGTGAAAGCATCCTCAGGTAGTGAAGATTCAAAGTTGTGAAAATCATGACCCCCGGGGGTAGGGTGGGGCCAAAATGGGGGAGTCGACTTTTCACATAGGAATATATTGAGTAAATCTTTAAAAATCTTCTTCCCAAAAACCGATTGGCCAGGAAAGCTGAAACTTATGTGGAAGCATCCTCAGGTAGTGTTGATTCAAAGTTGTGAAAATCATGACCCCGTCGGGTAGGGTGGGGCCAAAATGGGGGGGGGTCGACTTATTACATAGGAATATATAGAGTTAATCTTTAAAAATCTTCTTCTCAAAAACCAGTGGAAAAAATTGATTTTTATTTATACAGGATCTACATGTATTATACTACATTGTCCAGATAGTTTTTATTATGACTCCATTAAGCTGATTTTATCATACCTATTGTTCCTCAGGTGAGCAATGTGGCCCATGGGCCTCTTGTTTAGTTTGACATATGAAAATAATACCACAAATAACATAAGCATCTGTTGGTTTAATTAGAAACTGTGGAATGTTGCCTATTTCTTTCAGATTCTGCTATTTGCTAGTGTGTAAATGTAGTTGTAGTAGCTTTTGCATATCCAAGAAAGTTAAACTCTGGATCGCATAATTAATGTACAGGGTATGAATGTGCTGAAACATAGTTCTGTATATGTACAAATTTATATTTGCAGGTTATTCAGCATTAGAAATGAATGTTTTACTTATAACTACAGTCATCCAATATATGAAAATGGCGAAAGTTGATGATTTTGAAAGACTGCGCATCTTTGGGCAATGGTCTGGACAAGAAAATCAGAAGAGGACAAGATGCTTGAAACAACTTTGAACCAAATTCTTTACAAGAATCAAATAAATACATTGATTTTTTTTAGGAATGATCATGGAACCATCAACATTATTTAATAAATATTCTTTGTGCATGTTAAGTATTATGATTATTTTTTGTACACAAATCAAACAATTTTATAAAGAACACATGTAAGGACCTCTGTTGTCATCATATTTTCTGTGTAGTGGTGTTAAGCTGAATATATTTCAAGCTGTTCAAACCAAAGCTGAGCAATATTGATCACTTCTACATTTGGTGCTAAATGATGGGCCTATGTAATCATGTGGGCAAGAAAGCTTGGTGAAAACATTCTGAGGTAGTTGTTTAAATCATTTTCTAGAAAGGGGTACATGTTCGTGTTAGTTTGAACACATTTCTGTCATATCTGACAAATACATGTACTGTATTTTCATTGGGTGTTTTTTTGCATGTCACAAAGTTTGCAATTAATGTGTATAAAACAATTATCTCTGCATCAATCATTTTAAAAATTTCTAATGTTTCCAATAGCAAACAATACCAAAGTAATTGCAGAAATGAATCGTGAAAATAACCAATATATAGCTGTACAAGTAATTTTCCTGTCTGTGAAAAAATCGACGTTTTTAATAACTCATTGTGAACAGCTTTTGACAAAGCTATGTACTGGTATTTAAACTAAACATCATTGAGATGGCGACCATCTTAGAGGGCCCCACTTTAATAATAGAAAACAGGATGAAAAGCATTTCGGAGTACAGTTAAACTTCGATATCTCAAATACTTATATTTCGAATAGAATGGATATGTCAAAGTGATTTTAAGTCCGAACCCCATGATTTTTAAGTATTTTACCCTCGATACCCCGAATACTCGGATATCTCAAAGTTTTTAAACAGTCCCATATAGTTTGGGATAACAAAGTTTGACTGTACTTTTGCTTTGACCTTGACCAAGATATTTTTTAGTTGCCACAGAACTTAAGGTCTTTCGATTGTCGCACGACGTCATTGTGAGCATTCCGGAATATTTTACCGTTACCGGTTATAATATTAGTGTTATGTGATGCATGGTTTTGCCAATATTTCTTGATTTATACTAGTGTTTAACACATTTTAAGCTATGTAAAGTGATATGACACTAATGTTTAACAATTTATAGAGATTAGTATGAGTTGAAATCGCTGAATTCAATGAAAAACTGATAAAACCGTACATAGGCAAACTTGACAGAGACTACAATTCATAATTTTTTACCTGGCAAGGTAAACATTTCTTTGCAGATTTCGATAGGATATATAATGAGTTACAAATGTACCAATTTTCAGTGAGTTTGAACCATTATTTCAAAAGTTATAGACTGTTTATGTTGCTAAACTACTTATTCATAGTTGGAAAATTGTATTAAAATGTACTGTAAATGTGACAGCTTTCATACTGGGAAGTTTAAATTTTAAAATACATAAAATAAAGGATCGTGATTAATTTAAAAAAAAATTGCTTTATTAAATAGAAATCAGTAAAAAAAAATGTGATGTTGGAATGGAGAGCAGTCGTCGCTATAATTGCCATGATAGTGTATCTGTATTAGCTCCTACAGCATGAACAAAATATTTGCAACATACCAATATTTAAATTCAATTTGAATGTTTACATATTAATCTTTAAATTTAAACAAAAATTACACGGATTAAACCATAAAAACATCGAGGGTGGAGAAACCTTAAGGTTTAAACTTAAATTACCCCTTTCCAACAGGCAAATTTTGGGTTTAATTGATCTAAACAAGAATTAACCCATTAGGAAATAAATTTTGGTCTAAAACTTGTTTTTATAAGGAATGAACTATAAAAGTTGGTCAGGACAACATTTTTCTCCAACTTTTAAACCTGCATTTAACTACTCAATAAACTTACACCTGCTCCAGCATCAAGATAATCAAGATCAAGCTCTGTATCTTAAGCTACTTGTATTTACACAAGTCTGACAAGGTATAAACAGAATTTACTTTCTTTTATAACCAGCTCCAAGACCCAAAATAATTTGTTTTAAAATCTTACACCTGCCCAAGCAACTAGATAATCAAACTCACTCATGGTATCTGAAGCTACCCCTGTAATTCATTTACATAGTTAAGTCAACCATGCAAGTTTGAGCAAGTACTATTATTTACATAAACATGTGACATGCTCCCAAAACCTTAACGTCCTCCAGCATCTGAAACTTATAGCTCAGATTCATCATCCAAGGCTGTGGAGTACATCAACATCAAATATGCATCATCTATCCAAATCTGGTGAAGTTAAAACCAGTAATAAATAAAGTCATCAAAAGGCACCTGGTCCAAAAACTTTAACCTGCTCCAAAAGCCTTAAACACCTCTAGCATGTGATATTCACAGCCCAGATTCAGCATCCAAGTCTTTTAAGTCCATAAGTAGGTCTAAATGCACCATCCATGCAAGTTTGGTGAAGATAGGACAAGTAATAACTTGGATACAGGACCTGCTCCAAAAACTTTATAAGGTCCGCAAACACCAACCAGGGTTATAACATGCATACAACATGCAAGTTACCACGATTTCGTCCTGGTGAGCTAAAAATCAACATACAGTATATAATTTTATTTTTTATTTTTATATTTGTGACAGCTAGATCTAATACTTCCAATACACTGTATTGTACTCGAGTAGGCAGGTCTACTTTTCAAATCATCACCAAGGTGTCATCTACAGCAAAGCACTGAAAAGAGAATTTTATACTAAAAAATTGATGGCAAAGAGTAACTTTTTAATATTAAATTTGCAGGTATTATCTAATAAGGTGGATGAACAAACATGTATAAATATTTTTGCAATTTCAAATCACTAAATGCATATTCCCAGTCTTAAGAGTCCTCCACACACCTGGGAAAAGTTCTGCATACAAGCCCATTATTCTAAATTACTTAAAGATATGGATTTCTGGCATGTGTTTGCCTTCAGTATGACACAAAAAAATCAATTTGGGTTGAAAAAAATCAGTTTTTAAAATTTTACCACTATTCATGAAAATAAAAATCCCTACAGTATTCGAACTCAGGACCTGCGTGTCGGTAGTTCGAGGCAACATCCAATGCGCCACAGTGATAGAGACCAAATTTTGGCAATATAAACTGTTTCACAATGTATTTGAATCGCCATGTTGTGACGAACTGTCATGAAAAAGTATAAGTCGCTGGGTGTCGAGGATCCTTAAACATATTATACTGGAAAAGAACAATTGATCCCCTCCCCTACCTGATATCTTGCAACAAGGACAAAATCTAAAATTTTGGTGAAAAACTTGAAGATAATAAGAGTGCACAACCAGATATATTGAAAAGGAGGAGAGTCTAATGACAAAAATACCTAAAATAGTGAGTTCTCTGCTAAATCTATAGACGTCGTCAGCCAGGTCCACCCATTGTCGGTCTTTTCAACTCCTACCACTGGAATGTCCTCAAGGTGGTGAGTCAGCAATGATTAGCCAAATCATTGCCCGTCTGTAGATTGGTTTCCAGCTCTGCACTGCTCTTCTCCACCATAACCAGCATGATGACTTCTCCGCTGTTGTTGACAGTCTCTGTATTCCAGCTTTTCTTTCTTTTCCCTTAATTCCCAGAGCTGTCATTGCTCTCCACGTTGACTGGGCTGGGAATCCTCTGCAGCCAATCTCCACTGGGAAAACTCATGCACTCCATCCTTTGCTGCCAATGTCGTCTGCCAGATCTTAATACTTTAACTCTTTCTTGACTCTAATGATAGAAAATAATTTCCAAATAATTTGTTCACTGTTAAACTAAGACGAACCTGTCAGGGAGACTCATGTTTGCATTTTAAGCTTCATTTTTCAGACTAAACCTCAATTTGAGGCTCCTCTGTTACCTCTGCTTAAATTATTTAATTTTTGCAAACATCAATTCATTAAATTGAGGGGTGTGTGTGAAGATTTGTAATCTCAGATTATCTATACCTTAACTGCCTGAGCCAAAAGTTGTACTGGTTATGTTTGTCAAGTAAGACCTGCAAGCCCATAAAGGTCAATCTTTTATACATGTAATTATATTCTCAGTTTCATTAAAATGCACACCACATGCAAACATTTTCTATGTACAAGCATGAAATACATAGAAAATAATAGTAGATTTCCTACAATAGCATACATATTTATTTAGTACATGTATTAACAGGCCAAAATTTACATTGTAGTTTTTAAGATGAAATTAGACATGTTAAATTGTAACAGGAAGATGCTTGACCAATTGTGATAGGTTTCATGAGAGTGACGCAATCCAATTATATGTACAAAAAAAATGTTCACCTTAATATGGCCACTCCGTCCAATAAAAATCTTTAGGCAATGAATTTCAAAATTTAAGAAGAGGGCATTATGTACAAAATAACAATGCATTTACTGTAGTTTATCTCCCCTGTTGTGAAATACAGATGAAATTTTAAAATGTAATATATTTTCACTATTTGGCCATATTTGCCCCGCCCTAGAGCCTAAACCTCTGGCCCAGCAGTCATGAATTTCCCAATTTAGGTAAAGAGCTTTATGAGACATTATAATCATTCATTTAGTATTCTAAATTATATATATGGAATTGCAGAGGAATATTTTCTAAGATTAAATTGTATGTGTCAAGTTGGCACCACCATAGGGCCTAAATCTCTGACCCCCCTGATCCAGGTGTAATGAATTTCACAATTTTTGGTAAAGGGCTTAGTGGACATCATAACCATACATTTCATTTTTTTCCCACATGTGTGGGAGTAGAGAATAAATTTTTGAAAATTTGGGGGGGGGGGGGGGGGTATATTGCATATTTTGCCTTGCCATAATTTAGATTACTCCTATCCTGAGATGCTTCAAACCAAAAATGGTACAATTGGTCTAGTAGTTTTCAAGAATGTAAAATCGTTGACAGATGACGACAGACAAAGAATGATAGCAATATAGGTCAACTGAATGACTCAGGTGACTTAAAAAGTTTAAAGGATTAACGTACCCCATAACAAATGTACAGAAAATCTGGTTCGAGATCAACAGCTTTTGCATCAGAGAATCAATGCAAGTGAAACTTTGATATGGATAAATAGTAGGCCCGTATGATATGCAGGAGGAAAATAGCCATTGATGTCCATTTGCTGGATAATCTTGTGCAGCCCTCTCGTTGTACACAAAACATTGAAAACATGATCCTGAAATAATTAAAATTTCATGTATAATATATATATAGGTAAAAACTCGGTATTTAAAACAGGTACCAAATATAACAATAGAGTGATGAAAGTATTTTTCCTTTGTTAATTGTATAAGTACACAAAAAAATAAAAAATATAGGACATTGCAAAAAAAATTTCCTGCAAACAGGCATACATGTATGCAGCTATACTTTTGTCTTCATCAACTACAATTACCAGTAAATCATGGTTTTAAAGAAGTTGCACTGACAAACTGTTTCAAAAGTATAATTTAGTAATGACCAAGTTTAAAAGAAGCAAAATTCCTGAAAAAACTGAATCTGAATTTTCTGTAAATACTGTAAATTCCTTATTAAACGCGAGGAATTAATTTCCGCGTAAAATCGCAATAAGCTGTCCTCGCGGATTTTACAATCTCGCTTTTATTTTTCAGACAGTTTTGAGCTATTTGAACAACAAATTGGTGCTCGCGATTTTATATTCTCGCGTTTTGATGCAAAACAGCGGAATCGCGAAATTAAGTACTCGTGTAATATAAGAAATTTACAGTATGCTGTTCTACAAATTGTGTTCTTATACATAATGATAATCCTGTAGTTTAGAAAGATAGTTTTGTGAAATTCTGGGACAAAAGCACAGGACTGACTGAATTGTCAGTGACTGATGAACATGTCAAAACTGAATACATGCACAACATCTCATAATTTTGAGATAAATGACACCATTGTTTTACATACATTTCTTTTTTAAGCTGGGTATCGCAGATGTAGAACTGACCTCATCACTTCAATCAAACCCCTTGGCCTTACACTGCACACAGAACAGGATGCTGAAATAATGACAGTTTAATATTAAAAAATACATGAAAAACAAAACATACAAAAGAAACATACATGTACCTTCAAGAAATCTTCATGAAAACTCTTGATGATTAAAGTTCAGAATGCTTTTTATTTAAACATGTAATATACAGAACATACAAATTAAATTTTATTTGCTAGTGAGTAAAAGCACTATTAACATTCAAATTATTTTTATGAGTAGTCTGTAATTGTTCATCTACTTTGAGAAAACAGAGAGAGAGAGAGAGAGAGAGAGAGAGAGAGAGAGAGAGAGATTGCACCTCCAAGCAATGCATAATAAACTGGTTGCTGGAATAACAAGTCTAAATTAATGCACTTGCCTATAAATTCATGCCCATTCCAAGTATCTGCAGCATCATAGTCAGTACAGTACATCGCTGTGACCTACACATAATATAATACATAATATCTTCATTTAATGTTTCAGAGAAACGAATTGATTCTTAATGAACTAATGTTATACATACCGGTACATATTTTTCCACACTATCAACTGAATAGAAAACTTTTAATACATTGTATCAAGATCCTCAGAAATTGGTGACATGTCAGTAACCATCCAATAATGCAATGGCAACTTCTCTGGCCTTTCCAGCAGGCTCTGACAAACACCTCAAATGTATTTCCTAAGCATCCATGACAACCCCCCCTTTTTATAAAACTTGATATAAATATAACACATTTTACCATCTGTTGAGATGTGAGTTAGACTTCATTAAAGTCAATAATATACCCTAAAATATACCACAAAAGCAACACACAAGGCTGTTGAGCTGATACTTATTTTAATGGGAAGCGACTCCATTTTGTATAAAATTCAAACATCCTGTGATGTTAATACATTCGAGGTGTTTTTCCAAGCCTCCCGGAAAGGCCAGAGAGGTTGCGATTGCCAATAATGATGCCAAAGAATGAAATTAAAAAGAAACCAAGATTATAAATGACACCCATTACTTATAGTGCACATTTCATTCGAGTTTCCTCGATTATTCTACTTGCTTCATTTTATAACAGAAGGGAAATTAAAGCAATTAAAATAAATTTATCAATTATAGCTATATGTTAATAAATGTATAGATAAAATTAAGAAATTTAAGAGAAATCGAGATCATAAAATAACATTTATTGCTTGGTGAAGATCTTACTCGAATTTCCTCGATGATAAGAGACATGCCTTCATATTATAAGATAAAAGAAAGAAATTAAAATAACGTATTGTGTACTTACATCGAACAACAATGACTCCTGACTAATTATGTCTATAGTCAAGTCCAGCTGATCACACCGCACTTTCGAGCTGGCTGATGTTCATAATGTCGCGCATCTGCATACTAAAAATTCTTGGCCGAGTCTCGATCACTTCAAATCTTGGGAAGTTAGTCTTGATCTTTTGAAATCTTGGGAAATAAGTCTTTATCTTTTGAAATCTTGGGAAGTGAATCTTGACTGCGTTTGGAAGTAATGTATCTTGGCGCAATGCTATCTTGGCCGAATCTCGGTCCTATAAAATCTTGGGAAGTGAATCTTGACTGCGTTTGGAAGTAATGTATCTTGGCGCAATGCTATCTTGGCCGAATCTCGGTCCTATAAAATCTTGGGAAGTAAATCTTGACTGCGTTTGGAAGTAATGTATCTTGGCCAATGCAATCTTGGGATAGAAAATCATGGCCTAGTCAAGATGTAAAACATGGGATATATCTTGACTAGGCCAGGGTTGTCAATCATGACCGGCAAAGATAAGAAGGCCATGTTATGCTATCAAACCAAACCTGACTTGGTCAGAGTTGCAATCATAACATGACCGATTGAATTACTATGAATATATAGAACGTGGCTTGGGGGTCCCGTGTGGCCGATCATGACTTGGCCGGGATTGTAAACACGACTGCCCAAGATTGAATTACTATGAATATATAGAATATGACCGCCCAAGATTGAATTACTATGAATATATAGAACATGACCGCCCAAGATTGAATTACTATGAACATAGAGAACATGACCGCCCAAGATTGAATTACTATGAACATATAGAACATGACCGCCCAAGATTGAATTACTATGAATATATAGAACATGACTTGGGGGTCCCGTGTGGCCGATCATGACTTGGCCGGGATTGTAAACATGACCGCCCAAGATTGATTTACTATGAATATATAGAACATGACTTGGGGGTCCCCTGTGGCTTTCCATACTCTATCAGAAAGGGTTCTACTTTTTTTTACAACAATTTAGATTGTATTTCCCATAAGGATGCTTTGTACCTAGATTGGTTAAATTTTGCCCAGTGGTTTAAAGAAATAAAATTACAGACAGACAGGCGGACAGATGGACGACGGACAACAGGTAATCAGAAAACCTCACTTGAACCTTCGGTTAAGGTGAAGTGAAATTAGCGTCATACATATGTACTTCGTGTCTACTATTGTTGTATTCTGTGCTTAATATGAGTCAAAAATATATGCAGCAAAAATATCTTAAACAGAGAACCACCTCAATATTGACAATGCTATTACTTCTGTGCAATATTTTTGCAGTATGTTTGATTGTTGAATAATACCATTTTTGCATTCAAAAGAGATGTTAAAAAACCCTCAAGAATCTGGTTATTATCAATGAAACGTGACTTACTGTGCAGAAGTTATCTTCAGCAAAGAAACCACAAAATAGCATCAGCGTTCCAGCCAACTCATATTACGAAATGGTGAATCAAAACGCAATACAGTGTTATGGAGCCGCAGTCAGGATATAATTTATGACAGATTTCAGTGGGGTATTTTTGGAAAGGGGGGTGGGTTTCCTCGCATCTCATTTGTGAAATAGTTTGTCAGTACAGATCCACTTAAATTTCTTTGTAGAACTTCATGAAAAAAATTCTAAACATAGGACACAATGTTTAGATGAAATTTTGATGAGTTGTTTTTTGTGAATTGTGTCCCTTTAAAAGTTTAAACATTCAACAATATTGAATATACAGTTGAAACAGTTGGTCAGTGCAAATTCAAGAATCTTTGTATTTGATAAAGACATTGGGATAAAAGTGCATATTTGCATAGTTTTAAAGCGTTAATTTTTATAAAAGTTATGGTCATTTATATAATTATTTTATGTATATATTGAAAACAATGTCATTTAGGAGCTGTATCATTACCAAGTTATGTGGGAGTGTGAGGTTTGATAATAATATAAAAAGAAAAATAAATTATCATCAATGGACCTTAAACCAAGTAGTGAATATAATTACAATCAAGTAAGGTATTGTTATGACATTTTATGTGCAAAATGTTTACGCGATTAATAATAGTGCTTGGATTTTTTGGGGGGGATAAGCTCATTGAATATGGCTGAAAAAAATGACGTCGCATTTTGTTAGGACTCATCAAGAAGTGATAGAATAATAACAGATGATGACGTTGTCCTAGAATTGTTTGTACCTTGTAATATTATATTTTAAAATGTTCTATTTTCACATAATGTGACACTATATTATTTTCATTTGAATTAATGTTTTAAGGAAATAGAATAGAGGAAATAAATTAAACAACAGGAAGAACATAAAATTAATCAGTAATGATACAATATTTCCCGTGAGAGAGAGAGAGAGAGAGAGAGAGAGAGAGAGAGAGGAATGAATTAACGGAAATATAAACTAAGGACCCACTTGATTCAAAGAGATTCTTAAAATACATGTACATAAAGAGATAAGAGTCACTTGTTTCAGTTTGCGTTTTATTTAAGTGAATAACAACCTAGGATTAACATAAATGAGATTTAAAGTAAGAGAGGTTACATTCAATCGTTTATGTACTTTTTAAGTTCCTATTTCTACTTCCTTATGAACATATAATTACACCGAATGCATGTGTAAGAAGAAACGCAATACGAGGGAGTAAATGGTTTTGTTTAGTACCTAATTGAAATGAAACTTGTCGTTGTACAAACGTCGTGATGCATTATGATTACCCACAGTTACTTATAATCCTTACATAAATAAGGATGCAGAGATGCCCCAAATGTCACTCTGAAAAATTTGCAGAACTAAGAAAACTAATGTTTTTTTACAATGACCACATTAACCTAGACAATTCACTTCTAACATGTATAAGGCCTAAAACCCATATCTAAAGAAAATAATTTAAAAATATGTGTAAAATTTTATCGAGTTTTGTTATTCTAATAGTTTTATGTGATGAGATTTTTTCAACTTAATAATCATAGCTGTACGTTTTGCATTTAACATCTGATTTTCTAATACGCTTAACGGTGACAGTATTTCACGGTGTTGTACGGTGTGATTGTATGGTGTGCAGTTACGGTAATTAAGTATATAAGTATATTGTGTAAGTGAAACTTTAATTGAAAATATTGTTATTTCTATTAAATCAAAAGGTTTCAGCAATGGTCACCAGTGTTCGAGTCATACAACATCAGACCGTCCATGTAACCTTTTTGTGTATTCACCAACTACACTGGAAGCCAGTAATGTCATCCTACATGGTTCACGTGGAAGACACATCCATTGACGAACATGGGAGGAAGCTACTGACGAACGCCATGATTCTTTAATTTCAATATCAACTGTTTTTGTAAATATGTACAGTTGTAAAATTATTAATTTTATTTATAGATAAAAATTGTAAATATCCATGAATGTTAGTTTTATTGCTCAACTGATTAGTTATATGACGGCTTTCGTGACAAATGTAAATATCCTATTTTTATTTATTAAGTTAGATCTAAGTAAGTTATTGCATTGCTATATTTAGATATATGTGTTTACAGGAACGTAATAGAGTAAACATGTAAATTAAATTCTTTTTACAAGGGTAAAATAATATAATCCCATAGAGTATGTGATGATGGATTTTGTTCATAAAGTTATTAATTTTCAGGGTTAGATTTACAATTATGTAAAGTTAATCAGTAAATAAGAGTTACTTGCAAACAATGTAATTGATTTGGCGCGTTGTTTATTTGGGCGTGTTATAATTCTATTTGAACTAACTTTGTAATGATTTGAATCACGAAATAATAAGTTTGCCTACGTAAATTATAGTTAATTATAAATCTGGTGACAAAACATTTTTTAAAAATAGTTCAATATACTTTATGTCAATGTCTGATATTGAAATAAAATGATACTTTTGGCAACTCATCTTAATGGTCAAGCTTGAAAAAAACCCAAAGAATACTAGACTATATTGTCATCATGATCATGTTTTCCGTGAAGTATAAAAGACTTTATAAGAATCAACAGAACAACTTATACATATGAGAAATAACGTGACCAAGAAAGTGCCAATTACTGAGAAAGAACTTTACGACAAAACTGCCAGAAAACCCTGAAGAGTTTTAAGTAATTTTAAGAGAAACAACAATACTTGTAAATAAATTAGACACTTCATCCATATGTGTTTTAGGGTGTTGATGTGAGGCAAACAAATAAATTCAAGAAACTGGTAATGAAAAACAGGCTTTCAGATAAGACATTTGTTTTAATAATATATTTATGATTAACAAACGCTGAAAATGTTTATGTTCACATGTATATTTTTCAAATAAGATTTATTTCCTTGTGTGAGTCCGTTTTTGTCAAATCAAGATATTTTGTACCTGTTTAGTCTCTTTTCGTTTCCATCGGATAGTTTACCTTTTAACACAACAACGTTACAAATAAGGTAGAGTTTTGATTTGGAAATTTACCTATAATTGTATCGAAATAGTGTTCCTCATTTGGATATTTTAGAGAATATCTGCAAAGAAAATTCAGTGACACTTTTCAAAACTTGTTTTGAAATTATATATTGCCTCTTACATGAGTATAGTTTTTTAAAACAGTTGTTGCACTATCCCGAGAACTAATTTATACAGATATACAGTACAAAGAGGATACTAAATATTGTGAAACATTTGTGACATACTTTACAAAAACTGATGGAGTACAGAAATGATGTCGAGCCACATTCATTAAATTCGAATATGATGTTTGTTTTGTCTGGTTTCTGACCCACCAAAATAATAAAAGTATTTTCGATTAGATGTCTATTTTTTTTAAGATGTCATCATATTGTCTTTCCTTTTTACCATTATACATATTGGCATAGAAATAATAAACAAATATTATATGATAACAAGGATTATATTTTTTCGGAATAGTGTCGTCAGAAAATAATATAAATATTGATTTATTGAAAATAACTTTACAGCAATTTCAAATAATCTAACCATAATACATGTAGTATTTCAAGATATGTTTGACCTTAGATATAGTTGACATTTAAATTTAAACATATTGAAGTTTATGAAATAAAATGCATAAAGACAGCTAGACGTACGGAGGATAAAGGTGTGACAAGCATAGGCTAATAACTATTGCTCACTTTGGACGCATGTAGCGAAGAAATAATATCATGTTGTCATAATTGTGAAAGCTGTCGTGTATTTACAATATATAGCGAATAAAACTGTCATTTAGATACTATTATCTATTGTTATGAATCAAAATCAATCCAGCTGGTCATTGTGTTCATTGGTCATCGACAGGGTGAATTGTTGTCCACATTTATTTTAAAGTATATATCACTGATCATATTAGAGGGTTGTCCAAAAAGTTCGTGGACAATGGCGTTTTTGTCATTTTAAATGGGTTTGTATATACATACTTTATATCTAAATCTTTGTCAGAAAATTTCAAATCATAATTAAGTGGTTCTGAATGTTTTCCTTAGACACAAACTAAAATTTTAATGTTTCAAAGGGTCGCGGAAAGTACGCACGGCTCTGCGTAAAAAGTGTCCAAAACTTGTAATTGAGTTTTTACAGATTTTATAAAAACATTTCAAAACTTCATAATCTTCTTTTATGATGTAAACTGTATGGTATACGTCATTTTCATGCGTCATTTAAAGCTATTTTCAAACTAGTAGAGGACTTTTAAAAGATATAAAGGCAAGAACATGTCTTTAAAAACGCCTGAAAAAGCGATGTCAGCTGACCGCACGGAACAGCGCGCCATCATAAAATTTTGTCAACTGAGGTAAAACACCGATAGAAACAAAACAAACGATGGAAAAACATCGAAAAAGTTCGAGTTTACTTACCCAGTGGCAAAACGATAATTTTATGGAGTATGCGATTGTACCCTCTGACCAAACAGTGAATGCGGCATATTACTCTCAGTTAAACCCAGGACTACGACGTTATAGAAACGTTGTTATTACTCAACGTCAGACTGAGCCGTGCAACCTGTATAGGCAATGTATATATAAAGATAACTCTAATACAAAAATGTATATTTCTCTAATTTTTATACATATACATTATTATACTCTATATTAAAATATTATAATACTTTCCTGATAATGGCGCCGTTATTTTGAATAAAAGTTCATGTGTCCACGAACTTTTGGACAACCCTCGTAAATGCAATAAAGCTCGGCACCCCTAATTCCGGTGTTCTCAATGTAAGGAGTAACTATATTCTGTTTGCAGATGACTTATCGTTCCTTTCCCAGTACTCATTTAATTCCAAAAATATTATCAGATGTTCCGTAATATGTGGTGTTTTAAATTCATTGCATCGAATTCTTATGTGCTAAATATCCTGCAATGATAGAAATGTGGACAACTATTTGTGTGGTTTATTGAACTAATTGCAATAATGCAGAAAGAATCATGCACCACTTAGACATGATAAACCATTCGAAATGCGAAAAATCATCGATAATCACGGATGCATCAAACAAGGGTAGAAAATCATCATTGTTTGCACTATCTGACATAAGATGCAAAATACTTAAGCCTACGTCAAAATCCTACCTTTATAAATACATACCCCCTCTTCGGTACCGCATGGATGTGAAGTTATTAATCCTTCAGACTTACTTAGAACAATCTGACTCTTTGTTTGAAAAATTGCAGTTTACCTTTAAAATACGTAAACTTGACATGTATGAGTCACTTTTCCATGTGTATAACCGCGATCTCGGAAACTGCCACTTAAAATTTCTTATCTTGAAAGATTATTACAAGTGGACCTGCAAAATTTGTTTTTCTGATTTGATTGATGCCATTCACACTTAAAATACCAAACAAGAAAAAATCTAGAAAGTTTTTTTCAAAATCTTCCAATACATCTAAAAGGCATTGATAAATATTTGAATGAAAACGATGTATCCGTTCACAAATTACGATGTGTTACATTTTAAAAATGAACGACGTTATTTATTTACATGAACTGAAATTTAAAACAAAATTGTTTCAACAACATTTATTTCAGTGAAAGTCTTGTCCACTTAAACATGCGTTATATTAAATTTTCAGTATGTTATTTTAGTATTTGATTGATCTACTTGATTTAAAACTGACAATAATATAGATAAAGTCCAATTTATAAGCAAATTATGTATTTATAAATTGACTATACATTTAAATGTTTATTAAATGTTTAGATATATACCGAATTTGGTGAAAAACTTCAAAAAATCTAAAAAGCCTTTTTTTACACTTCTTCTGCATATAAACACTTTCCTTGCTTGAAGACTATTAACATTATTCCGTATTACTGATTTTTGTTAATTTTAATTTTTTTTTATTTTATTAAAACATGAAGGAATAAGCAAATACATTTTCTACATAATTCAACACAAAACAGCAATATGTGTTCCCTTCTTCCTGGTAATTTCACAGCATACAAAGTAAAGTTTACTGTTTACAAGGGAAACATTTCTTCGGATCCTTCGGTTTTATCTCATTTAAATCTTTAAGACTGATTGTTGAGTACGTGTGTTTTATCGTGAATAAGGGATTGGTAATTTGATTCTCCAACATTTCCGGCAATAGAAGTGTAGCATCGGTCCGTCCTGGAAATATTCAAAACAAGATAATTAATAAGTGAAACCCTAAGGTTCAAATGTATACACATATACGAATATGATTTAAGACCTGAGATTCCAGCTTTTAAAGACAAAAGGAAGAGAGAAGAACAACGCAGCAAAAGTACATGGGCATCATGGTGGCACATGCATTACGATTTTCGATACAACTTCACTTAGCTTTTTAAGTAATGCCAGAAAAATTCGTATCATTTTCATTTATTGAAGATTATTTTATTGATAATTTAAATCAAGTCTAATATTAATTATGTTAAAACACTGTGCCAAGGTTGCAATATTGCACCCTTGAGAGTGAAGTTTTCGAAATGGCACCCGATAGCCCATTGCTTAAAAAATTTTAATCTATTTCCACTCATAATATGCAATAAGAAATCAAATAGGATTTTACATTTTATCTTAAAAGTTATAATTCCCGAACGAAAATAAAATACATGAATTTACTTTAGTAAAACAACCTATTCTTTATGAAAATTATGAAGTATTTTGCCAAACAAAGAAAGATAACTACGAAAGCCGAATAGGACCACATAAAAAATTTAAAAAATATTTTTATCTCGTATTTACGAGAAAAGATCTCGTTATAACGAGTTAATTATCTCGTTATTACGAGAAAAGATCTCATTATTACGAGAAAAGATCTCGTTATTACGAGTTAATTATCTCGTTATTACGAGAAAAGATCTCGTTATTACGAGTTAATTATCTCGTTAATCCAACTCTGAAGTAAAAACCTGGTAGTCCTAGTCATAAAAACACAATTATATTCGTTACTGATAACTATATATACTCGCGGAAAAAAGAAACTGTGCATTATAAAATTTAGTATAATTTTTCTGTATCTATTGTTTGTATTTATAAAATTTAAACAATCGATTATGGTATTGTTTTTGACAATATCGGATGGTAACCGTCCGGGTGCACGGACTTTTTCATGGTTAGTGAGCACCTGTTGTTTATTGAAGAATTTGTACGCACGAGTTTTACGGGCCAATACTGTTTGGAATAATAACTGTAAAGGATTTGTTTAAACTTTTGTTGTTAATGAAATCACTTTAGTTTCAACAAAATTTACCCCTATGTCATGCCACGACTCAACGAAAACCAACGTAATCGTGCTGTTGGGATGCTGCAAGCTGGAATGGCACAAAATACTGTAGCAAGACACATTGGAGTTCATCGGAACACCAAGTTATTATGGAGACGTTTTCAACAATCTGGCAACACCCAGGATCGATCGCGCTCTGGGCATCCTCGTGTGACGTCACGTCAATAGGACAACCACATTAGACTTGTGCATCTGAGAAATCGTTTCCAGACAGCAAGTTTGACTGCCCGTAGCATTCTAGGGCTTCGACCAATTAGTCCAAGAACTGTGCGTAATCGTCTGCGCGAGCAAAACATCAGACCAAGACGTCCAGTGGTGCGCCCAGTACTGCTTCAACGTCATCGTATCGCCAGACTAGCGTGGTGCACACGACATCTGCGATTCAGGATACAGGACTGCGCCAATATTCTGTTCATTGATGAATCCAGATTTCATTTGGATAGCAGTGACGGCCGTTGTAGGGTGTATCGTCGCGTTGGGGAGCGTTACCAGGACGCTAGTGTTGTGCAACGTCGACAATTTGGTGGAGGTAGCGTTATGGTGTGGGGTGGAATATCAGCACGTTGAAGGACCCCTCTACAAATTGTCAATTGAAATCTCACCGGCGTACGCTATCGAGATGAAATTATTCAGCGTCATGTGATACCCTTCATACAAAGACATCAAAATCACATCACTCTGTAGCAAGACAACGCAAGGCCACACGTTGCACGTGTAGTCAGGGACTTGTTTGTTCAACAGAATGTCGATGTCTTGCCTTGGCCAGCTGTTTCCCCCGATATATCGCCGATCGAGCACGTCTGGGATGAAATGGAAAGACGTATACGCCGTTTACCAAATCAGCCAGTGACATTGGCTGATTTAGGCCAGGCTTTAACCAACATCTGGAACAACATCCCTCAAGCATTTCTGAACACTTTAGTGGCATTAATGAGGCGTCGCTGTCAAGCATGCGTGAACGCAAATGGTGGTCATACGCGTTATTAATTTTGTTAATTCAATTTCAAAATTACAATAACTTTCGAGTGTGCTGAAATTGACGTTATTCGACGTTGACATTAATGTGTTATGAAATGTTGTTACGAATACATGTGTTAACAGTATTACAAAAAAAAAATTTGTTCATTGTAATTTTAAATGTTTTTTTTTTCATATATTAAATAATGCACAGTTTCTTTTTACCGCTAGTATAGTTTCAATCATGGATATACGGGATTTACCTCGGATTATGTTATATATATTTATACACAACCTTTATTGAAAATACTTGTTGTATATTAACATGTTGGAGTTTAAAATTTCTTTCACTAATGTAATGAATTTCTTAACATATGTTCATCCATTTTACATAAAGAGACTCAGAGAGTACATGTAGAACAATAAAACGCACTATTTTATACATATCTTTTCTCGTAATAACGAGATAGTTAACTCGTAATAACGAGATAATTAACTCGTAATAACGAGATCTTTTCTCGTTCTAACGAGATAATTAACTCGTAATAACGAGATACTTAACTCGTAATAACGAGATAATTAACTCATAATAACGAGATAATTATCTCGTAATAACGAGATCTTTTCTCGTAATTACGAGATCTATTCTCGTAATAACGAGATAATTAACTCGTAATAACGAGATCTTTTTTCGAGATAAAAATATTTTTTTATGTGGCCCTATACGTCTTTCGTAGATAAACAGTATTTTGTTAAATTGTTTTTTTTTTTTACAATAGAAATACATGTAGTGAAAAAATCATCTCCCCCCAGCAGAAGTTTTTAACATATGTCTTAGATTGCAATTTTAAAAAGGAACTTCAAAAGTGTCTTCTTTCACATGGATTGGGAGTAAATTTTACATACCAAAATGTAGCAAAAATGTACATCTTTAAAATTCTGTCTGATTAGGTTATAAAATAAATCAAAAGAAAAAAATCATATTTTTTTCATATAAGATATAAAAATAAATTCAATAACTTAAAAATTAACATATTCAATTCAACGGACGGCATACTTATATATAAAATCTAAAAAAAAAAAAGTTAAAACTATACACGCTATAATTTGCGTCAATTTTGAATGACAGTGAAAACGCATGTGTTTGTTTACTTATAAAAGTTAACTATATTCTGTAGATTACAGTGGTTAATTCCTTCAAGTTACAATGATATAGAATTTGATTGTTTATTTTCCTGACATGAAAGTAATGCATTTTCATGAATATTGATAAAGAAAGAACAAAACCGGCCTCATTGTCCATGTCCGCGGGAAATTAGGTAGCCGTTATTGTTGCCTAATTACATATCCGTCTCGATTTTATATACACTTTAAACAGTTGATACTTTGAATTATATACATGTATTATGAGCGAAATAGGTTTGTAAGTTTGTCATTCACGGTACCATTAGTTTTTTAATGTTTATGTAAGATAAAACTCACACGAACTAAAAATAGCCCTTAGGGAAAACACATAAGCCTACGTCATTGTTCAAGGGAAGTGCATGTATATACATGAACATACTCACACGCTTGTGTTTTTGCTTCCTTTAATTCGAACTCGTATATAGGGCAAATTTGTGCTTTACTGAAAAAAAGAATATCCTTTTCTTCGTGAAACTACAACAATTATGAAGGTGTTGACCCCACCAAGTTTTATATGATGGTCTAAAAATAATCCGTCAATATCACGTGATACCGGTATATTGATATTCATGAAAAGGCATTACTTTCCTGGCAGGAAAATAAATATTTTTTATTGTTCAAAATTTTAAATCTTTATTACGTCATCGAATTGGGCATTATAATTAACAGCATAAAGGTAACTTTTGTATTAAAAAATGTAACGTTGATATTAATGAATTTTATGAATATTTTAAAAATATTAATAAGGGTGGCATAGAAGGTAACGAATTTGTACCACATGTGGATTCAGATGCAGATGAATATGTGGATTGTGTTATAACTGAAGAAGAAGTAAAACAAGCTATAGCCAATTGTAAAATTAACAAAAGTGCTGGAAGTGATTGCATTTTTAATGAATATGTTAAATCTTCAGCCAGTCTTATGTTGCCCATTTATGTTAAATTATTTAATGTTGTGTTTGAAACTGCAATATTACTTGATATCATGCCTATTTATAAAAATAAAGGTAATGATAATCTCCCAGAAAATTATGGCCTATTACTCTTCTTAGTTGCATGAGTAAATTATTTACATCTATATTGTCCAAACGATTAAACACGTATGCCGATCAACAAAATATTTTGAATACTTTTGTATGGCTGTGAAGTATGGGGATATAGTAATGTTGATATAATAAAAAGAATACATGTTAAATTTTGTAAACTTCTTTTTCATCTTGTCTTCTACTACCAATTATATGATATATGGAGAATTAGGGAGAGTACCTTTAATTGTACATATCAAGACAAGAATTATTGCATGTTGGTTAAAAATTATCCATGGAAAACAGTCAAAATATTGTTATATAATGTATAGTTTACTCTATACTAAATATGTAAATGGTAAAGAATCTAAATGGCTAAAGAACTTGAAATCAATTTTAGATGACAGTGTGTATAGTAATATTTGGATGAATAACCAAGAACGAGGGTCAATCAAAAAATACGAAGACAATGTAGCTGTCTACCATATATTTTTCATTAAAGTCAAAACTAACAGATCAATTTATGCAACAGTACTTATTTTATTGATAAACAAAGTTTCATTCTATTTGATGAAAAGGTATTTTTGTTACCCGATTTTAAAATCAACATGTTTTGTCACCACGGCGCAAGGTAGCGTTGAAAACATAACGTCAAGATGATGCAAGCACAGTTAATAGTAAATATCCAATCTTTATATCACCTTGAGTCTTTTGTGCTTTTCACCATACAATTTAAATCGGCACTATATCACTTGACATCTAATTTGTTCACAATTGTTCGAAAATCATAAGTTAAATCCTCGAAGTTTTCTTATTTTTTACCGCATGTCTCTTTGTTTACAGTAAGACAATCCCTGAATGTCAGATGACGTTGACATTTTTTTATCAAATATTTACAGATATTCTGTTCTCTTTCGTTCTGATTGATGTTCAAAATACATTTACCACAACCCCCCAAAAATGTGTTAGAGTTAAACATAAATGTGAAAATAATGTTTGACTTATTTTTTCCACCACTGAGCATTTTCACAATTTTTATCGGCTTTTCCCCAGTTACATCCGTACTGTTTATACTTTTCGTTGCGCCGTGACGTCCGGCGACGTAAATGTTTTTAGTCAATTTTAAAGAGGACTATATGTCTTTAGTAACTGATATCTGTTCAACAAATCTAAATATCCCGTCATTATTTGGTACATAGAATACCATATTAATTTTTAATTTTAGGTTTCAATTTTAGTTGGTTTTAAGCCCAATTTATGGAGATATTACTTTCAACATAAAATGGTTTATTGTTTACGGAATACAAAGTTTGACCTTGCGCCGAGACCTCATTTTAGCAGGGTTAGATTATAAATAATTGTTAAAAATGAAGGAATATATGAACTTTTTTATTTCAAATTGTTTGAAACAGTTGCTAAATTATGTCTACTATATTTAGTAATAATATGACGTTAAATAACAGCTATGGCAAAAGTATTTGTATTTTTTGATTTAACCTCGTAGTTAATAAAAATTGGCTAATTAAAAGCTTAAAACTAAAGCTAACAGATCAGTTTCAACAAAACTGGGAATCAATTTGCAATAATTATTCAAAAGGTGTTATACATGTATATAAGTTGTTTACTAATTTAGACTTTAGATGCCAACCGTACGTTAATTGTATTTAAGTAATTATATGAAACAAATTTTAGCTAGATTTCGAACTTCAAACCATAAATTACCGATTGAAACTGGTAGATGGAATGATATAGAAAGAAGTAACAGATTATGTAATTTATGTAAAAAAAAGACGTTGGAGATGAATTTCACTATATTTTGCGATGCACCGTATTGAAAAACGAAAGAGAAAAGTACAAGTATACTAGTATACCAAAATTTTATCTTTTTAGACCAAATATTGTCAAATTTAACGAGCTTTTTTCCTCAAACAATGTGAGCTTATTAAGCAAGTTATGTAAATTTATCAGTATTGTTAACGAGAAGGCTAAACCTCCCGGTTATTAATTCCTATATATCTATATACATAAAAAATGTACATTTATACTTCATATATATTATGTACAGAACCATTACAATTGTTTATTTTTTCCATTCTACTCACGCATAAAGTGTAAATTGTGTATATGTTTGTAATATTCTCTATGTTGTAAACCACAACCAAAGAGATACAATAAACTGTTCAAACTGTTCAACTGTTCAACTGTAAGGAATCAAACACATATATTTTCCCTGTCATTTAAAATTGACACAAATTATAGCGTGTATAGCTTTAAAATTTGAAGTATTGAGTAAATTAAACACTATATTCAAATACTCATTAAATTTTAATACAAGATATAAGAAAAAAATATGCGGAATTTAATTGATAATTATATGTACGTATACATAGGACATGAACGTTCTTAGTCTCTGTACTAAGCCTACTGAATATTGTTCACAATGGTGTTTAGCAAAAATAAATCCTCGTTAAGCTTTGTTTTGAAATTGATATATTTTTGATTAGATTGATATTTCCCATACATATACCTCAGTGTATATTTATTTTATATTACTTTGATTCTGTCTATGGAGGATCATTGATGTTATAGCTTCAATGAAAAAGAATATTACATCAGTTTAAAACAATCTCGATACTAACCCCATTTTTTACAGTTCTATTTATATAAAATAAATTCATCTTTGAAGTGTGGGGGTGGGGTCCCAAAACAATTAATTGTCTTAATGAAAAAATATACTTTTTTTATGAAAATATAATTTCAATGTACCTCCATAGACAAAGACAAATATATTTCATGCCGACAGTTAGTTTCTGCCACTTATAGGAACAGGGTACCGTATTTTGAGACAAAGCTAAAACTTATATGTACAAAATTTGACCTTTTTCAAGAAATGGTTGTAGCGTGCACAACAACGACCTGCTTACATATTTTTTTTTTTTAGATTTTAAAATATTCAATTTAAGTCTATATATGTGCAGTTCAATGTGATTAAAACAGGCATTGATCTATGTGCAATTAGCATAAATCAACATGTAAAACCTCATATTTACTGCTTTTTTTTTATCTTTTAACAAACACTTTTGGTCAGTTTTTAGCTCACTTGACAGTCGTCTGTCCGTCTGTCGTCTGTCCGTCTGTCTGTCTGTCCGTCCGTCCGTCTGTCCGTAAAATTTTCACATTTTCAACATCTTCTCAAAAACTACTGGGCCAATTTCAACCAAACTTGGCAAAGGGGATTCAAAGTTGTGAAAATTAAGGGCCACGCCCTTCTCTAAGGGAAGATTATTAGAAATTATTGAAAGTTTTTTAGAAATTTTCAAAAATCTTCTTCTCAAGAACCATTTGGCCAGGAAAGCTGAAATTTGTGTGGAAGCATTCTCAGGTAATGTAGATTCAAAGTTGTGAAAATCATGACCCCCAGGGGTAGGGTGGGGCCACAATGGGTGGGGTTGAAGTTTTATAGTTTATTAGTTTGAAGAATATATAGAGTAAATCTTTAAAAATCTTCTTCTCATTAACTAATCAGCCAGGAAAGCTGAAACTTGTGTGGAAGCAACTTCAGGTAGTGTAGATTTAAAGTTGTGAAAATCATGATCCCCGGGGGTAATGTGGGGCCACAATGGGGGGTCGAAGTTTTACATAGGAATAAATAGAGTAAAACTTTAAAAATCTTCTTCTCATAAACCAATCAGTCAGGAAAGCTGAAACTTGTGTGGAAGCATCCTCAGGTAATGTAGATTCAAAGTTATGAAAATCATGACCCCCGGGGTAGGGTTGGGCCACAATTGGGGGTCGAAGTTTTACATAGGAATATATAGAGTAAACCTTGAAAATTCTTCTTCTCATAAACCAATCAGCCAGGAAAGCTGAAACCTTTGTGGAAGCATCCTCAGGTAGTGCAGATTCAAAGCTGTGAAAATCATGATCCCCGGGTGTAGGGTTGGGCCACAGTGGGGGATCAAATTTACATAGGAATATGTAGAGTCAATCTTGAAAAATGATTAGTCAGCCAGATGATTATTTATAATTGTTAAGACTTTGGCCCCAGGACAAATCTTCTTCCTCACAAGAGGTTCAGTTTTGATGTAGGTTTATATCCCATATATAAACAGTTTTGGAGACGGTTTGCATAGGTTTTGCCTGTTGCCCAATCCATTTGATTATTCAATAAAATATTTTTAAATTATAGAAAATTGTTAAGGATTTTTTTGAGAACTACAATACTCAACATGTGATATGACTATAAAATCATCCTGTTAGAAAAGGGACTAATGATTATAAACATAAGAATATCCAGGGGGGATGGATTTTATCTAAACAGGATCTACATGTATTATTGTACATTGTCCAGATAGTTTGTATTATGACTCCATTAAGCTGATTTTATCATACATATTGTTCCTCAGGTGGCCCATGGGACTCTTGTTGGCATAAACAGAGTAAGAAATGTTTATATTTAAATCCACAAATGTATAACACGGGCGGACATCCCCTTTAAAAGTTTTAAACGCGAATTTCCGCGTTTGTATTTTTACTGTTGAATTAATGAGGTTATTTAAACGCATGTTTTCCTCATACATTTGTTATGGTGTATCAGATATACCCAATGAAACATCGACTGACAGACAGAAAAAAAATATAGGAAAACGACGAGAAAGAGAGGGGATAGATAGAAAGACAAAATAAACTTACTCCACATTGCAATATTCATTTTCAGATAGCCACTTCGATTTTCTTTTTCTGACGTCAACGTATAATAAAATGGTAACAAAGACCAGCACAATGAATGTAGCGATGAATACAAGGGCAATAGATGTCCAGATGTTGATGGTGCATACTGCTTCTCCGTTGATGAATGAACAAAGACCAGCAAAACCACAAGTTTCATGATCGTAGTAGAGCTGGTCGATCGCTAATCCATCTAAGGATTTGTTTTGCATATTTTGAACACGTCTCTATTTTGCAGAATTAGAAATTATTTGCAAAATATGTTAATATTCGGTTTTGTACATATATCCTCGTGTTGAACTTTAATGTCAAACTGCGGAAGGTAAACTATCAATATGATTTTAAAATACGCATATTACGAACCGATAGGTTTATTGGCAAAAAAAACATTTATTTTAGTGTCAATAATTTTTTGTATGTTAAATTCAAATTTTCGATCTAACATAAAAAAAAATAATAAAAAAAATAAAGATTGCAATTTTTTTTATGAGTCTTTACATTTATCTTTAAACCATCTGAACACCTGTTGTGGTATAAGTAAGATAGCATATAGCTGGGAGGAACAATTTGTGAATTTTGGCATTTATATTGTTCAGCTAGGCCTAACCGGAAAAATTAAAAAGATCAAATAACGACTATTTTTTATTGTGTTTTTCTCTTCACTAATTTGAATAAATTGCAACTTAATTTTATCGTTCGAAAACTTATATGGCATTTTCTGTGAGATAAAGTTGCACCGTGAATATTAAATTTTAAAGATTATTCAAACATGATGATTTTAAGCATGACTATTCAATCACAAATGGTGGCTAAAACATAGTTATATGGTAAACGCCATAACAAAGAAATATCCAAATTAATTTATACATTTAATAAACTATTAATATGCTAAAGTAGGTTTTAGTTCATATCATAAAAGAAGCCCCAGACTTAGGAGGATTGTATTTTAGATGAATTCGCTTATGTGTTCACTTTATATCCTCGTAATGAAATATTAAAGGTATCGTAAACATAGAAATAAATCAATTTAAGAAAGACAAACAAATATTTGCAATGAATGAAAATTTCGTTACATAAATCTTTTCATACGAGGGATAAGTTGACTAATATGTCGATTCAAGCACCATCCCTGATAAAATAGCTTTGCAAATTCCTTCTTTTTTTTTAGTCTTATATTTAAAAAATTGAGATGACCAGTTTTAGTTTTTGAATAAATTGAAACATTGTTTCAAAGTGTATATTAAACGTCAGACTGTCTTCTCCACTTGTATTGTAACTTATTTTTCCGGTAGAGCTCTCAAAAATGCGGAAGAAGAAATAAGGAAACCATTTATAAATTTTAAAATTACATAATTGTTTGAAGTTATGTAAAAATATATCCATGGTACTGGCTAGCACTGTAATTACAAAATTTGACGTTTTGTTTATTTTTTCCCAAGTATGATCATAAATAATTTCATTTGAGCCTTATTGAAATAAATGTCGTTCTACTGTTTCCTTTCATAAAGGTTGGTTTTGTTTTATTGTTTTCTATTCACACTCCCTCCCTCAGCCTTGTTGTCTTGTTAAATATTTGGATTTAAAAACCTTATTATAGATTACGGTAATTACTAAGCTGCCAAATGTTGTTTTTGATTTGTTATTAAATGTTTGTCACTACAAAATTTACTAATGCATTAAGTATGTATTTCTACGAATGTTCAGAATTTCTCTACACCCGAACATCGAAATGAATAATAAAGTTTATAAAAAAAAAAGGTTTTTTCCTATATACTTTTATATGCTTTGACTTTTTGTATAAGGCAATATTGTTATTGTAATGTTTCATTTCTTATAACCAGAGACAGGAGCCAATAGGCCACATCGCTCACCTGAACAACGATTCTTGTATCATTCTATTTCAAACAAAATAATTAAAATATAAACCCTTTTAAAATATTGTAAAACTCTAATATAATCAAAGAATTGACGATACATTAAACAATACATAAAAGAATCATCTTAATCATAATATCAAAAATGCATCAACTGACCAATCTTAACATGAACCATAAACAATTATAAAAAAAATTAAAGAAGAATGTCACTATGACCTTGATATGAGTATATATAAATATATGAAGAAGCTTGCATAGTAAATTAATTAAACCTAGCACTGTATTTCTTGAGAAAAAGATTTTCAAACATTTTTCCAATATACTCCTATATTGAAATTTGAACCCATTTGGTCCCAGTATTTTCCCAAAGGTGACGGTATTAATTATTATGAATTTACGCTATCTGAGGATGCCTTGCATAGTAATATCACAAATTGTAGCATAGTGGTTCTTCAGAAGATTTTAAAACTTTTTTCTTATTAATTTTTTATGTTGAAATGTGAACTCTTATTGGAGCCCCAGTATTGGCCTGGGGGTCATGGATTTAACAATTTAGAATCTACATTATTTAAGGATGGCTGCATAGTAATATCGTAAATTGTACCATTGTAGTTCTTGAGAAGATTAAAACAATTCCCTATAGTTTTTATGTTAAACTTTGAACTCTTTTGGTCAAAGTATTAGTCCAAGGAGTTGTCACGATTTTAACAATGTAGAATCTTCACTGTATATACAAGCTTTGTTGTAAAAATTGGCATTTTTGATGCAGAGGTTCTCGAGAAGATTCAAAATGTGAAAAGGTTAGAGACGGACGGACGGACAACAGGTGATCAGAAAAAGGAATAGAGATATGACAAAACCATTCTAAAATACTACACATGGTTGATTTAAGAAATGAATTTAATAATTGTTCTATTGATCGACGTATCAAAGAAAAAATTGACCGGAAAACTTCATCAATGCGCGAAGCGATATATATCGATATTAAACCTTAAAAAGTTATTCTAATATCTGGAAAATGTGAAAATTATTAAGCGCATTTTCAACAAATTCCCATAGGATCCAATAGTAGCCATTTTTATACACACAAGGAAAGGTTTGTTTGGTTTGTTTAGGCTGTTATTGCTCTTTGATTTTGTTTGTGATTCGGCGTAAATTTTCCCGCGTGGATGTTGTTTCCTTGTCTTGACTCAAGACAAACTGACCAATAAGAGATAATCTTTGCGTGTGCTTCGACGTAAAAATTTTCTCGCTTGAATGTCGTTTCTATGTTAATAACAATCGGGCTTTTCCGTGGAAAAAAAATTAAAGAATTATATGTGTGGTATTGCATTGTCTATGTATCGATCGCTGCTTGTCTTTCCGACATACTGTGAAAACATATCCTGGTTGGTTCTTTACTGAGCTTGCCGGAATTGTCTAGTAAGGTTGATCTCCATAATCTTGGCATTATATGATCAAAGTTGTTCTTGTACTTTTATGTGTAGGTTAGACAATAAATTAGAAACTTCAGAATTCGGATCATATCTATTTTTTTTTATGATAAATCGAAATTGTCATCGTACAGACTATCTACAATAGTTTTCCTAGAATGCCTGCCCGTGAAGTCGAGCATGCGTATTCCAGAAATATAGACTAACGTAATTGCTAGTTCTCAATGTGAAGCTAAAGGCCGAACATTTTACAAACGCCCCCTCTTTTACATGTACAAACGTCAAAATGATGCCGCTTGTCAATCAAGTTTGAAACAATATCACCAAGTTTGATCGTCCGAGCGTGATCTGGCCAGGTCCGCGGATTTCTGTTTACTAGCAATTTACAACGTTATCTTTGATATCTTCCGTCACGTATTAAAAGGGCATGCGCGGATCTCGAGGGGGGTCGGGGAGGGGGTCCGGATCCCCCCCTGGAAAATGAAAAGTTATTAAATTTACATAGTAAAATTATCGCAACTCTGCCTCGGACCCCCCCTGGAAAACACATAAATGCTTTGGAAAGGCGTCGGAAGTGGAAATATTAAGAGTGATGTTGAAAATTGCAATTACAGGCATAGTCGCCCCCAACCCCACCCCCACGGATTAGGAATATTAATTTCATGAATATGAGAATTTTTTTTTTTTGGGGGGGGGGGGTGGTATGATTTTTTTTATTCAGTCATAGGTATACTACGTTACACTCCCCCCCCCCCCCCCCCCCCCGATTAGGAATTTCATGATTTTGGGAATATGCTTTCTTTTTTACTTTCACTACTTTCAATTCGGACCCCCCCCCCCGGAAAAATTTTCTGGATCCGCGTTTGAAGGGGGAATTAAAAATTGAAGTTTCAACATTACTGGTATTAACATTGTTTATGAAAAAATAATTATTCAGTAATTGAAAATACGCAGTTTATATTTGAATCATGTTGAATGTATATGACCTAATAAATTCCACGAAGATGAATGAGCAGCCAAAAACATAAAATGTTCTTTTTTAAAACAAACTAATGAGCTATTAAAGCTGTATTTTCTGGTATCTACACTCAATTTGAACTTGTTGCATGAAAACGTCACTCCATGGAAAACGAACTCATTTAATTGTTATTGATTAATGGATGCATGCTTTTACATTTCAAATTCCTAAACTGATCGCATGGTTTTCTTATACAATTATATTTGTTAAAATGAACTTATTAAACAATGTCAAGTGCTAAACACAATGTACTGAGTTATATTTTTAAAGCAGAATAAGTTTACTGAATGTTTTCAATTGTGAATTACACACGTGCTCTTAGAGAAAATTCGGACGACACGTAATATTTCCGTATAAAATCGCTTCGTTTGGTCATTAGAACAAAAAGATATTCAAACGAAGACCAATTCTGACTAATTATTTACATCTTGTATAAATTTGCTTCCTGTGTATAGTGATTAGCAGCTATTTACAATGTTATAAGGCGCTTAAATATATACAGTCATGTAATATATGGGTATAATCTTAAGCACATCATGTTCAAATGCACATTTAAGGAGACATTGTATTTAAAAATGTACGTAATATCTATAATTATAACAGTTCAGCTTTGGATTAAACAGTTTAACGAAAAAGTTTTCCTTAGCTTTCTGTAATTGTTCATTTTCCTCTTTGCTATTGTAATAAAAATGTCCGCTACATGGTCTCTTTCTTATTGTGGGATCCTTAATTTGTTGTTTGTGTACGCAAACACGGTCTGCTAGTTTTGTTCCTGTTTGTCTATCCAATTTTCACCGCATTTGGGGCACGTCATACAATAAAAAAAAATATTTAAAAAAGGAATTTAATAATTTTTTTTAATCGACGTATCAAAGGAAACACTGAACGGAAAACTTCATTGATGCGCTTAGATAGGACACAGAGTTAAGTAGTTCAGTATGCTGTGTGGCAACGCACTTTGAAAAAATTACGCACTTTGAAAAAAATTTTCAAAGTGCGTTAAATTTGGGAGAAAATTAACGCACTTTGAAAAATGTTTTCAAAGTGCGTTATATTTTGGTCCAAATCAACGCACTTTGAAATATTTTTTCAAAGTGCGTTATGATTGTAGACCAACATTTTTTCACATCAAGACACTTAACGCACTTTGAAATTTTTTTTTTTACAATTTAAATATATAGTTGTGTTTATATAAGAAATATTAATTGATATTTCGTTTTCGGCAAGGGAGATAATAGCGTCAGATCGTATTGACAATTAAGTACGTTTCTCATGCGCTGATCCATACAGGATTAACCTACATAGAACATTAATCCTACTGTCCTTTACAAAAATTTAGAATATTGGAAATCAAAATTTGTACATGACATTCATATCTCTCTCCCTTCCCAACTTCGCGGGTTATAAAAGCGATGATTGTTCAAATCAATTTAACACCACATAAAAGAATAAACAATGAATTTTATATTCATTAAACAAACTAGTATTATTATTAATAAACATTAAAAACGTTGTTCTAACCCAGTTCATGATGTCTAAGTATAACGTCGCTAGCTTTTGAATTTAATTCAGTCGTTATTTAAATTTCGGTTCTTATATGGAGTTAAGAAGATTTTTTCGCATCAAATTATGAAAACAAAATTATAAAATGGTTCATTAAAAGAATTTATTCATTTTTGAAATCCTATTTTAACTTTCTTTATACTGAATGTACATTTCAGCAAATTGCGTTATAAAAAATATAGTTTTAAATTTAACACTATGTAATTTGACGGCTACTTCTGTTGAAATAATTCTTCAATTCGAAAAGAAAAATATGAACTCGTACTAAGAATCGCGTAGACAGGGATTTTGAAATATTTTAAAATATAGATCTATAATATATGTAATATGTAATATGAGCAAGGGCTATTTGTTTATTAAAAAATGTATTCTTTACAGTAGGAAAATGGCAAATATCCATTCCTTGAGCCAGAAAGGATGAACTCGTAAATAAAAAAAATAAACTCTCGTCAGAACTTTCAGTACTTTAATTTTAAAATGTAGTCCCAATAATGTAATATTTAGGCGAGACAATTAATTACATGTACTAGCACACAGTTTAAGTAATGATACAACACTTTTCAAATTATATAGACAAATATTAATATATTTTTCATGAATTTTTTTTATATCAAGATGGAATAACATTAATTAATTTTACTACCAATTTTATCTGAAAGTTCAAGAAATCGACATTTTTTTTTTTCAAAGTGCGTTGATATCGTCGATATTTACGCACTTTGAAAAAAAAAAATATTTTTTCAAAGTGCGTTAAGATGGTCCCAAATTTAACGCACTTTGAAAAAAATTTTCAAAGTGCGTAATTTTTCAAAGTGCGTTGTAACAATGCTGTGTACATACGAAATCACAATTTTATTGATGCAGGTATCAAAGAAAATTTTCCACCGATCAAAAGCGCCAATATCTCATCTACCTAATAAATATTAAATGAATTGCACGTCATTGACTAACTTGCATTAAAGTGCATTCCGTTTTTGAAGGTTTTAGAGTGACCGGTTTGAATGAAATCTTATGCATCGTGGATCCTCGCATTTGAAAATCTTCGTATTTGCAAATACACGTCGTCAATATAATATTAATTTGGATATTTGCAGACAAACTTTTTTCTCTCTAGTTTAAGTCTTTATTGTTAATTGTTGCATATTCGTTGACAGTAGCACAGGTGAGGGAATCGTAGCAGTACTCCTCGACTTTCCCGTCAATGGTTGTGTACCATCTGTTTGTCCTGTAAATAAAAAATATTTTAAAAGGAGATCAATTTGACAGCAACACATTATCAAATCACTTGTAAATATATTGAAAATTGATTTATAAGATCACATAAAACATCCAAACACGGTACAAAATATTAAGGCATCTAGTTCGTAAGGATTTTGAGTCACAATTAGCAATACTTTATCAATTCAATTCTTAATCGATTGAAAAATAAAAATAATGGGGAATTATCACAAATTAAGCTGATTTTTTTCAATTATTGCAAATAAATTGTATTTTATTCTTAACGTTAAGATTGCTTCCATGTGGCATAATTAATGTTTATCCAAAATTCTTATACAGAGCTCACATGTCCTTGTTATGTAAATATAAATGTTATGTTTACATTTGTCAAATATGCTTGTAAAAGGTCTGTTTCAAGCAGAGTGTGTCTGGCCAGTTCGTTATAAACACTACAAGCTTATCATAAAAAAAGAAAGGTGAGCTATAGTGCTGTAACAATTTTCATACACACAAAGAAATGTTCATGAACAACTGGGTTATTTTGCTGAAAATTTCCCGCGCGAATGTCGTTTCTTTGCTCGGATTTTTCCGTATGATAGACTCAAGCCAAAATGACCAATGAAAAATTATCTTAGTTTGTTTATGCTTCGACGTTAATTTTTTCTGCCTGAATGTCGTTTCAATCGGGGTTTTCCGTCAAAAGAGGAAAAAAAATGAAAAACTAAAGAATTATATCAGTGTGGCACTGTATTGTATCAATTGCTTTTCTGAAACACACTCTGAAAAGATATCCCGTTTCGGGGTGATTTCTTTCTTATGAGCTTGTCGAAATTATATAAGACTGGACTGCGTTTAAGATCGTAGCAACTAGCCTAGCCGCTAGGTCGTAGATAATTACATCAATTGATGGGACAGCTAGTTTATCCGCTTAGCCTCTGATTTAAAGTTGAAAATATTTAACAAAAGACTAATTACATCTAGTTAATTTAAAGAGGAAATATACATGTTAAAATTCATTATAACTTACACTGTGAGTAAAAAATCACTACATAAGATAGATTTTATGTTTGTTACAAAGTGGTAACTAAAGTATCTATCTTAAGTTTTATGCTGAGAGGCATTAAAAAGTTCAGCTACGAATATCTACGTAGCGGCTAGGTTAGCTTAATTAAATACCGTTCAACAGCGTAGCTGCTACGTTTTGACGATCTGTAGGTAAGACATAAAATCAGTCTGACATAAAATTAAGAAACTCCAGAATTCGAACAATGTTTTGATCACCGTCTTGGAAGACGGTATAAAGAGTTGAAATAATTTTCAGTCTCTGGGTTGTGCACTTCCTCTCCTTTGTGATTGGTAGAAAATACAAGTTGAGAAAATTTACATTTATTTCATTGGTTGAAATACTGTTCGGCGCAAAAGAGATAATTTTCCGATGATCTTTATTACGTACGACTGTACAATTTTCGTAGATTTCAAATCTTAAAAAGTGAGAAAACGAAAAAATGACAGAAATTGCTATGAATGAAACTCAGGCTTTCATTTTTCAGTTCAACTAGTTCAAAGCAATATTCTATAAGGCTATTGAAATAATTTGATCTTTTCTTTTTGTTTTGATTATGCAAATACAAAAAAAATGTTAAAATTGATACGGCATGGCTAATATCTGTAAACAAGTTTCTATATTAGATTATTAGATACGGTAAACCTAATATCAGTAAAACAGAATGATGCTGAATGCAGTTTTATTAACTTTGATTTTAATATGCTTTACGGTGCGGCCGTTGGGGCGAGCGCAGCATGTGATCAAACAATGAATTATGATAAATCAATAAAAATAAAATTAACAACGTAAATAATTTGATTGCAGAAAAAATAAAACATACCTATTTTTTCAGTAAATTTCCATTATCCATGCATAGTTTATAAGATTTCATATATTATAAGATTTGTTATTTATTTATTTATAAGTAGAACAATAGTTTAATCTCAGATGAGATAAAATGTTGTTGAATAATCCGGTCCCGAGATATTTAAGATTTTATGTTTTTGCTTGTTCACGGTTTTTCTCAAAAAGTATCAAAGATAAAACCTTCAAATTTTCAGTGATGGTAGAGAGTCTTTAGCCGCAGTGTCTCTCGCATATCCAAATGTCCGCCGTCACTTCCGGTCGTCACCGGATGTTAACAAAAAAAACGTATTTTTTCCAAATTTTTTTAATTTTTGATATTCTTCAATTATTTTTCAATAGTTGATAGAGACGCTTTTATTTATACAGAATATGTAAATTGTTTTTTAATTGATCCATGCATTCTCCAGATTTTGGGCTCCAAATTCCTGAAGCGAGAGTCCGCGTAGCTCAGTCGTTAGAGTGGTGGACTTGTGCCCAGGCGACCCGGGTTCAGTCCCCAGGTGCCGAATGCCTTTTCTTTCTTATATATGTTTTGTTAAACGATTTTATCTTTAAAATAATGAATTTTAATGTTTTTCGTTTTAATTTTATCATAAATCAATTAAATACCGGCTTTATTTTCAGTACAAATATAAAGGTCCGTATCAAAATACCGTTCATTTCCCGCATTGTTACAGTCTTGTTTCTGTCAGCAGCTCGCTAAATTCAGACGCTCGTCGCATCGCTGGCATCAAAAACATGCCGACGAAGCACCCATGCAGTACGACCTCATTAGAGCTTGCGGGATCACTTTGCCGGCATCAAAGAAATGCCGCCATCTCATTGACTGTATGCACACAACATTTAGCAATGCGACAACGTTTCAAGACATAAGTACTTTATATGTCTTTAAAAGGAGGACTGATTCGTATTTATTCACATATATTAAAGATACATGATTATTGACATTTGTTGCTTATATATTGATTTTCTGAACACTATAAAATACTATAAACACACTCTCTCTCTCTCTCTCTCTCTCTCTCTCTCTCTCTCTCTCTCTCTCTCTCTCTCTCCAGGTAACATGCAGAAATGTGGCTAGAGGCTAAATGTACATTTGGCGTCCGAAAGTTATATAATTATGTATTTATTTCTAGTTACGGGGTATTGTCTATGGATTTAAATTATTTGAAACTCATTTTTTAATGATTATCTTCTTACTGATTTGAAGTCAACGCTAAAGAGTTTTTTTTTTAAATTATAGACGGTGTACTTTTCCTCTTTTGTGTATGTCTACTGATGAATCTGTTGTCTGTCTTGTATTAAGAAAAACCTCCGAAGTTTACACACGTAACTATACAAACGACCGGGTGACTGCAGCTGCGACAATGTGTTAAAACTGACCACCCGTGTATGTGTGTTTGAGCCTATGAATTAACAGATGTAATCACCGATTGGAGAAATACACTATTAAAACAAAAAGTCAGATTTTTCACTTTTGATAAAAAAAAATCATTACGGCAGGGTACATCGGGATTATTATCATAATAATCTTAAGTTTATAATTAATTTCAAAGGTCTACATACATGTAATGTTCGCCCAAAAGCGGGATTTATTATTATAATACCTAGGAAGTGATAAATCATCGAGGTCAAAATTCATAAATTTCGTATTTTATCAACCGATTGCTTAACACATAACACTTGGGTATTGAGTGGATTCGGAAAAAGGGGGAATAATTTACCATAGTACATTTTAAGATGTAGGTTATTTTATTTGCCGACTTAGCAGAATTTTTTATCACACAGTGTTTGTCGGCAAAGATAAGCGTGAGACAAAAAGAAAAATAATCGATATGCAAAAGAAGCAGATCAGAAGATAATTAATTTCTTTATCAAATCGATTTCTGATTAATTCATCCTCTCTCTCTCTCTCTCTCTCTCTCTCTCTCTCTCTCTCTCTCTCTCTCTCATCATACAAATGTAGTTTTTAGCGTATGGCATTTCATTTCTAAAAATTTAGAATTAAAAAGTTAATCCATAAAACAACGATGTTTTAAGAAAACAGCTACGCCTGTTACATCCTTCCTTGATTTCGATCCTTTTATTTTTTGCTGAAATTAATTACAACGCTTAATTTATCACTGATTATGTTTAAAATTCATAATTTATACTGCTGTAGGTGTTCTTATGTAAAATTGAAACCCGATATTTTACAATGTATTATTAAGACCGCGGAACATAAACTGGCAAGATTGGAAATATACACATTAATTTTACCTGTTACAGTCAAAACATTTGAAATGGGCGGGAACAAATTGACTCGGACGTCTGAGAAAACATTGAATTGTAACTGTAGCTAAAGGAAGTGTATCCGTGGCGACTGATTCTCTGAAGTCATCGGACAATGCTTTGCCTTGCGTATAATCTCTTCCGAATCGGGATCTTCACATATTTGCTGATTATATACTTATTGATGAAATAATCGCTCGCTTTGCTGATACTAAATGTATTTCGATCCCATAACTTATATACCAAGTTAGGAACGCTGAGTGGATTGAAAATGCACTTCCTATAACTACAGTTTCAATCCAATGTTTTCTCAGACGTCCGCGTCAATTTGTTCCCGTCCATATCAAATGTTTTGACTGTAACCAGTTAAATTTACGTAAGCTGTATATTACGGATATTTCCAATTTTGCCAGTTAATGTTCCGCGGTCTTATGTATTTTAATCAAAAGCAATCAACATGTTGGTTCAAAATTCGCTTTAATATACACTGTATGTCTTTTTAAATCCTTAGAGAGGGTTAAATGGAATTTGAAGAAGTGTTTAGAAATGATAGAAAAGAACAAATATCAAAATATCGTTAGGTGTATTAAAACGGAAGACCTCTTGTTGCTCGCAACGAGCGTCTAGTTATTATTTTTTAATTTACGCTTAAAAATATTTGCTTATCATATTAAAGGGACATGGAGTTGCCCCCCCCCCCCCCCCCACTTGGGATTGGGAGCATGTAATAAATGGAAGTGAAAATAAAGAAACCATTGAACTGCTAAAGAGCTGAAGGATTAGAATTTTCAGAATTTTGAGAATTATCTTTTTTCTCTTTTTGCTTGTAAAGATTTTTTGGATGAGGCTGCCATCCACCCTCCCCCCTTTTAAAAAAACCGCTGCTACGTGTACGTTCCTGGAAATTACCGTAATTATAGTGAATAAAATAAATGTGAGCATTCATCCAAATGAGTGCAAGTTACAACTGTTTCCTATATCTGAAGAAATGTCCTCATTCTTTAGCTTTGCAAGATTTTGAGAGGATTTTGGTAATTTCAGCAGATTTACAATAACTTCAGTTATACTCTGTCCCGGGTTTTTGCTTCCACCACTTTTTGCTTGATATTTCGATAATCATAAATACCTTTGTGCTCAAACTATGTTCATCCACTAATATGAAAAATGTCCAGATTATCTGTTTTGAAACGCCCCCTCTACCGCTTCAGGTTTCAATACACATCCCAAAATAGAAAGTCTACGGAGATTTAGCATTGGATCAGCCATTATTAAGCCCGGATGATAACGTTGAAAAATTGTGCGAGGTGTCCCGAGAACTTCCGAATGGAGAAAAGATGTAAACATTTCCCATTATAAATCTCCGTAAGAAATTTGTTTTCGTTCCTGTGAACTTTTATGAGTGAAAAATGATAATTTGTCAATGAAGATATCTTGGATATTTTTCCTTTTATTGATTTCAACAACATTTCTTTCACAGGTATGTGTATTTTTATTAAAAATCATCAAAAAGTGATGGAAGCAATAACTTGGGACAGACTATAGAGTAATTTCCCCTTATTGTGACGTCAAAGTTCACGTTGGTTAAGTGTCGTCTGACTCTTTAAAACTCCCCTGAGAAATAAAAGTAAGCGAAGTACTTAAAAAGCATGATGTTCTTAAAATTACACATCTTATATGCTTCTCAAAAGTTTTACTTTGATTCTCGCGAGAACGTGAGGACTTGGAAACCATTGGTACTATGAATTGTGGGTCCAAATTTACTGACGCCGAAAAAATCTATCGGATCAATGTGCAAACCTTTGTGACGTCACTCGATTATTATTTTTTTTTTTTGATTGAGAGTGTACTGAGGTGAACTTTAGAGGTAACATTGACTGTATGTCGTATACATCGTTATTGTTTTGATTGTCTTGCTGATTCTTGTGAGAGTGTGAAGTGATAAAAATTGCCATGATTACAGGGAACTACTGGGACAATTAAAACAATGCATTACTGGTCCGATTTACTGACGCCAAAAAAAATCCGTTGAATGAATGTGCAACTGGTCCAAATTTTCTATTCACACACGCCTTGCCGTTAGAGCTCGCTTCGCGCCGGCGCTGCGCGCCGGCGAGCTGCGCTCGCTATTAAAATGGTACGACCCCTCTAAGATCTCTTTTTACCTGCTATAGTCGATCGCAACTAAAAAGCACGTTGTAAACAATTTTCAACTTTAAGCTCGCACGCTTAAAAGACACATAATTAAAAAAGTTCGACACGCCATCATATGACATGAAGAAGAAGGCGACATTTATATAAAAAGGAATTAAATTTTCTTTGATAACTTATTGCTGTTAAGAGTTTGCTCTTTTTTTAAAAGCTAAATTTGTAAAACAAAATTGTCATCGCATAGTCTATCTTCAGTAGTTTTTCCAGAATGCCCGGCCGTTAAGTTAGCATGCGTATTCCAGAAATATAAACTGATGTAGTTACTAGCGCTCGAGAGCGCAAGTAATTAAACTGTCCCGTTCTTTGTTTGAAACCTCGTGTTTTCTATTTAGCATTCAATATGTAAACAAACATACATGGCCTGAGATTATTTACATAACAAAGCGTTGTCAGCTATGCGTCTCGCTTATCCGCAGCGACTGACACTCAAATTTAGTAAATGATGAAAAACTCGTTAATAAAGTATTTCTAAAATCAACAATAGTAAAAAAAACAAAACAGTTTAAATCAAGACAATGACCTTTTACTCTATAGCATCTAAACACATTACAATATATGTGCATGTAATATTATTCATCCTAAAGGTTTTGGAGTTGCAAATAACAGCTCAATTATAAACCATTTGAAAGTTTATCTACGTGACACATTGCCGTTACATTTAAGGAATAAGACTCATTCTTTGAGTATTATGAGGTGATCAAATACGGTCGGGAGTGATCAAATCTAATAAAGCCCAAAGGGCTTAGCCTTTATGATAGATTTATCAAGCCCGAACCGACCGTATTTCATCACCTTATAATAATTATTCAAAGAATTATTTCTTATTAACGTGATTTTCAGCAATTATACGATTTAATATTAAAATAGTCATCGATGAAATGTATTAGACTATAAATTACGAAATCGAATCCTTGTTTTCAGACAAAAACTCTAGAAAATGTAAATATATTAGACTAAATCATCATCGTAAAATTGTGAAGATCAGGTGACACAAAAAAGATGGAGAGAATGAACAAAAGAGGGACTTACTCTAGACTGCAGTATTCATTTTCAGACAGCCCTCTGGATTTCCTTTTTCTGTAGTCTACGTATAATAAAATGGTAACAAAGACCAGGACAACGAATGTAGCGATGAATACGAGGGCAATAGGTGTCCAGATGTTGATGGTGCATACTGCTTCTCCTTTAACGTTGATAATTGAGCAGACACCAGCAAAACCACAAGTATTATTATCTAAGCATGTCTGATCCATTTTCAATATCCCCTGTAAAGACTGTTCTGCATTATACGACATGCGTTCATAATTTACACGATACGGAACTATTTGCTTGTAGTGTTGTAATTTGCCTATATATATAAATGTATGTCTCTTCGCTTTCGTCTTTATTTTCAATTCCTTTTACGTTTCCCACAACGCGTTGATTTCACTTTTGACAGCTGTCCTGAGTATAAACAATACACGATTACATGTACACTTACACATGAACATCATTACATCGAAACTGCGTATAACTAATTGATTTATAGAACAGATGTTTAATTTGTCCAGAACGACAGTTTTAAAAGATTATCATACATATACTTTATTCTACATGTATCAATCAAATACCAATAAAACAAGATAAATCAGATAGGAGTTAGTTTAATATACGATGAAAGCATTAATTAATTTTATATATTATAATATTCACATTTTCAGTGACTCAAATTCAAATGACGTGTAATTTGGGCGCAAGCGGGGTTTGCTTATTTATACATGTATTCAAATATTTAATAATACAATTGCTGAAAATTATATAAGTAATAAGGAATCATTCTTTGAACATTATAAGGTGATTATTTCGGTTGGGGCGTGATCAAATCTATATTGGATTATATCACGCCCCGACCAAAATTAATTTGCCATAGTTCAGCTCAGTTCTGTATTAACTTTAAGCTGCATAGCTTATCAGTGCAATAAGTATAAACAACATACACATACAGGTATGTTAACAGGAGAATGTGGCAGAAGTATACATATGATATCAACATATAATTTGTCTTAATCAAATCGTGTCTTATTTTCAAGCTAAAGTAAATAAATTTACCCGAATTTCATAGTTCCTTTACATATTCAACATTAAAAAGCTGCAACAGTTTTGATATTGAAGGTTTTTTTCAAGTAATAAGGCTTAGTGTATTTTTGCGATAGCCTTCGTACACGGAATATATTAAAATAAAATGAAATTCTTCAATAGACTTTGAACATAGAAAACAATTTCTACTGTGTCTTTCGATATTATAAAATAGATAGACCCGTTTCTATTGCTTATTGATGCGAAGACAACCTGAATCTTGAAATACGCTTTTGATATTTGATTGGAATAGATTTCCTTAAATAAAATTGTAAATTATAGGTTACAATTAAGTTTTTGAAAAAAAGAGCATTTACTAGAACTATCTAGCTGAGAAAAAATATTCTATGTAGCTTGGTCACATATACGTTGTTTTAAAACAATGATATCTGCAGCTGTTATTCCCCACCCCCCACCCACCCCCCACAATTCAAACATACACAGATTGCATAAAAAATCAACCAGTTTTTTGCATTATGTTTTTCGACACAGTTATATAGTGTATAATAGCAATGTTGAATAATACAATTATCATGGTACAGTATTTTTTTCCAGAATTTAACTGTGTTTCACATTGTTATGTACAGCAGAGGACAGCGTCTTAATTCGGTACCCTTCTACATTTTTTAAATACCACAATCTTTGACTTGTCAACATTAATGTGTAATTTCCACGTGCTGCAATAATATCATTATTGATCCAAAAGAGATTGAAGACCAGCAATTGTCTCTGACAAAATCACCATGTCATCAGCGTACATACATGTAAGAAGGAAAAGTGTCAGTGATGAAATTTCAACTGGTACACATCCAGAATTTAAAAAAATGATTTCAAAATCATTAACATTCAGATTGAATAAAATGGGTGAAAGTAGTCACCTTGCATTAAACCAAGATTAATAAAATAAATATTCTAGAATGATTCCTTATACCTTAATTAAACATTTGAGTTTTACAACAAATACATCTTGCCTACGTTGATGCATATTCATGTTCGAAAAAAGAACTAAAGTGTCATCTTATAGAAAATAAAATTATAGTATGTGAAGCCATTTTATCTAACTTTCTGAGTACTTTTTCTTTCTCTAGTTATCTCTCTTTTTCTTATTCTAAAAAAACCTAAGAATAGAAACACGTGGGTAGTTGGACTTGAATAAATCTTAATAAGCACAGCGCATCTTTCAGATTTGCGTTGGTGATCTCCATATCATGACAGATTTACAACCGCCTACATGCATTAATTTAGATTAATGTATTGCTGCTTATTGGCTTGTTTTAACTATTTCATTTAGTCGTATGCATATTAGAAATGATAAAACCGTATTAAATGTATTCGGATACATCATAATGAATTAATACTAATTTGTACTAACGATATATTTAAATTATCTCGTATTTGCAATAAATCACTAGTATCTAGTACCTGCGATACTTGTATAAACCACAAAATAAATCGGAGCAAGAAACGACACCTCCTCCAGTGTCAAGTGATATTATTATACTTTCATGTTAAATACTGATATCTGATTGGTTTAGACGCAGTTGACAGTCCGTTCTCAAACCCTCAGCGTTAGCAACACACTTGGCAACGGGCCGATAGAACGAATTGTTACATGCGCGTAAATTATGCGCGTATGGTTCGTCGTAGAACTCACGTATTTTCTATATAAAAGCAGTAAAATTTGCTATAAAATTAAGACATTCAGTATAATAAAATAAATAGTGCCTGTTTGGGAGGGTACCAGTTGAAATTGACACCCCTCGAAAACTATTGTCAACCTCCGCTTCGCGTCGGTTGACAATGGTTTTCTCGGGGTGTCAATTTCAACTGGTACCCTCCCAAACAGGCACTATTTATATAATGTTGCCTCCAATTACTCTGCTAGTCGTGCTCAGGCTTCCACAGCGCACATGATGATAGCGCCATCTATCGTGGTACCAGGACCAACAGGCACTACTATTTCATCTCAGCAGGGGTCAGCAGGAATGGCACAAGGTACAAACATTGGTGCTCAATCTCAGTCTCTACTGTTTGGCAATAATTTCAGTCAACCTGTTATAAATAATTCTACATCTTAATAGATTAAAGTTACCATGTAGATAATGCAACCAAACAAACAAAGTGAATAGAGAATATGTTAATTTAGCAACCCTGCTTTCTTGTGACGCCAATAGGTTACAACTCTCCACATTGTCAATGGACTACCTGGGCCAAATTATTGCCCAGCCCAAATACAACCATAAAATAACAACTATTGAGAAATGAACAGACGCCTTTATCACTTTTGCATGCATTTATCTTACAGCCAACCCCAGCAAAACACACCAGTTATTCAAATACATGCATCATGTTAGGTTCGGGCCCGAAAAATCCCAGAGTTGGGTCACGTATGACGAGCAATTAACCCATCGAATAACTGGGGGAGGGGGTAATAGATAGTGAAATGTGGTTTGTGTATATGACACCTATGACCCAGTCCAACACAAGTTGTCCATCATTGTCGCAAAACTAGTGCTTTGATTTTAACTACAGAGACTCTTGTTTCAGAACCCACTGTGCATATCTGCACCAGTGCATCAGATGCAATGATAAACATCCATTAATTCGTTGCATAGACACACAAACTCATACATATCCAAATTTCATATAGTCATTTCGGGGACAAGGAATCGCATTTCGACCATCCCAGTTCCAGTCCATCTATCAACCAAGGCAAGTTTCTCCACAGTCAAGACATGTCACACTACAGTCAAGGCAAATGGGTCTTGGGAGATACCCAAACAAAGATCCTCCAAAAACTAGGACATTCAATTAGCTATCGAGATAGAAAGGCTGCACATTCTTTAAGGGATGGAGTAGTTAATGGGTTTAAGTTGCAATATGAGGGTCCCCGAATTTCATTTTTTAGTAACATTTTGGTGGCGGCAGATTAGTACCCAAGTATTTCACAAGAAAAAATTGCAGAAAGGCGCTAGAATACAAATGTAATTAAAATAATAATGCCAAAATTTCGAGGAATTGTGTTTGGAGATTAATTGGTGTACCCTTGAACATAGAGAAAACGTTTGCATCCACTACAAAATAAGTGTTCCTTGGTCTTGAAATTATAGACAGTCAGAAGTTTCTATTCCACAGGAGAAAGTATATAAGAACTTTCTACTCTGTTAAAATTTTGGGTAGGTAAGGAGAAAATTAACTTTTCTGAGTTCCAATCCTAAGCTGGCAATTTTTTAAATTTTATTGTCAATTTCATAATTATTACAAGGAATCAGAGTAAGGAGTAAATGTTTAGGGCACTCTACTCACACCCTTGCACACATATAATATCAGAAACACATTTTAATTGTTTACAGGAAAATTAAAGTTCAAAAATATTTTAATTATTATTTAATTGGCAAGCTAGTTTTTTTCAGAAAGGTTATACCAGGAAGTAGAACATTTAATCGCAGATTGTACAATGCTTCGATAGGTACTAGCAAACCGAATCATCATATTAGGATATCTGGTTCCATGCGTCACGATATGAATACCTGGATCGAATTCTTTGACAGTTATAATAGGGTGATATCTATTCAAGACAGTGAGGGGAGTATCTCAGTTACACTGAAACCCTTCACAGTGGAGGGTCAGCGGAATTACTAGGCGGTGGTGTTATTTCTAAAATCATTGGATGTTGCTTCAATGGTCAGAACATTGGGCCAACAATGAAATTTTGTGTGATATTACTTTCTTAGAGTTAGTCCCTATTATATTGACAGTGATGGTCTGGGGAAATCTTCTGCAATATAATAAAAAAACTTGTTCTTTTCATAGACAAGACCGCTTTATTTCTTATTTAGAACAAACAGTCGTCCAGGTCGGAGAGAATCATGTTGTTAGTTATGCCCTTAATGCTAGTTTCATTAAATTACAATATATACAATATAATATATACAATTTTAAGCTAACCACATACCAGGCAAACTTAATCAGATAGCTGACTCTATTTTCCACAAAAAGTGGTATACTTTCAAGAGCCTGGCACCTTCAGCAGACACACAACCTCAGACTATTCTGGAGCCATTTTAGAGCTTGCTCTATTAAGTGAAATAGTAAGAGCGTTTATTCAACCCATCCATTCTGTGAACACAAGTGAAACATACAGGGTAGGAAATCCAAGCTTTTGAACAGTTTCGCGCCAGTCAAGGATTGTCACTGGTTTGGCCGCCACCAGACACACAAATAACATTTTTTTAACGCACATCTATCAATAAAATGCTAAAAACACTCGACTGCAAAAGAGTACATTGCAGCAATAAGCTTCTAATGTAAACTCCATGCATTACACTACCCCACAAAATATGTGATCCAAAAACTATTCTAGGGTATAAAAAAGGTCTGCCAATACAGCAGACACCCGATTACAATCACACTGAACATTTTGAAATTTCATTATATAAGGTGGCATTCTCACTTGCATTTTATGCATTACTTAGGATAGATTTAAGGGTAATTCACACACAACCATACATATTGCAATATAAAGACGTTCCACTGTTTATTAACAAACTAACACTAAACATTAAACGCTCCAAACCCTATCAGTGTCGTAGGGGAGTGACATTATATAAATAGTGCCTGGTTGGGAGGGTACCAGTTGAAATTGACACCCCGAGAAAACCATTGTCAACCGACGCGAAGTGGAGGTTGACGATGGTTTTCGAGGGATGTCAATTTCAACTGGTACCCTCCCAAACAGGCACTATTTATTTTATTATACTGAATGTCTTAATTTTATAGCAAATTTTACTGCTTTTATATAGAAAAGACGTGAGTTCTACGGCGAACCGTACGTGCATAATTTACGCGCATGTAACAATTCGTTCTATCGGCCCGTTGCCAAGTGTGTTGCTAACGCTGAGGATATGGGAACGGATTGTCAACTGCGTCTAAACCAATCAGATTTCAGTATTTAACATGAAAGTATAATAATATCAGTTAATGCATCACATGGAATAACTTACTCGGCCGGTCATAATGGGCCACTATTTTGTCATTCCTCAAGGAAACCCTTAACACGTTTTCAGTTTAGCTAAGGTCTTGACAAATTTATCTGTTGATAGTAAGAACTGTAAATCACACTCCTTTTGGATAGGAGCAGCTACTACTTTAGCTCTTCAGGGTGAAACACAACATGTTATCTACCAGTAATCGGCAGGTAGATTGCAATCTAATGCCTATCAAACTTATACTCGTTAATGTTCAGACATATTTTACTCAACGTTTGGGGGAAGAAAAAATAATGTACGAGCTCTGGCTCGTGTGTCGAGGTACTGCCGCCGTCACTTATGATTTTTGGTCCTCCCATTGTGGCGGTTGCAGTTCGATAAATATATGTAATAGACTTGCATCAGACAACAAGCATTTATGGCGTTTGCAAGAGGCGTATTTCCACTGCACGTCAACACAAATGAAGAGTCCACACATATTCTACGCTTATGACATGCCATATTAGACAGTTGACCCTAATTTAAATCCATTAATAATATGCAGACGCCTCCGGCTCGTGCACTATGTATCAAACCCTGACTACTATTTAGGCATAGTACATGCACAACACATCCGGTTCGTGCACTGTGTATCAAACCCTGACTACTTTTTAGGCATAGTACATGCACAACACAACACTATTGTTATTATTATGCCGACTGTTGTATATAAACGTTTGCTTTGCTACATGTATAAGTAGCTGTGACGTTTGAGTGTCTATTATAGTCCCTAAAAATAATCACCGGAAAAGCAAGCGTCTGTTCTTTCAAATCAAGCATTTGATTTCATTGATTATTTAATCAACAGGTTGCTGTACAATAAAAAAAATCAATGAACGTTAACGTTTATGTTCTTTTTAAGAAATAAGACACGATTAACCTTATCGAGAAAACTCGAGTTGTTTAACAGACGATATCTCATTGAGTTTTTTTTTCTTGTACATTCTTTATCAAGCGTCATTTCGTGATGCTCATGTACAATTTCTTTGAAAAATGTTCAATCAATTTGTTCAAAAGTTTATCAGAAACTTTAACTTTGAAATTACCGTCAATAATAAGGTGTTTATGGAAAGATTAATAATTTAAATTGATTGATGTTAATCGTATGTATCTACGTTTTATATGAATAAAAACCACCATATACATTATCGGCTAACGTAGCGTAGCGGCGGTAATGCGTTGGGCTTTTCGACGTAATGATTTAAGGGAACCCGCTGTCGGCGATTACATGATTTTCGTTGAAAACATTTGCCGTGCTCTATTTCGGCATAGTATGCTTACGCTGTATAAACCCTTTGTATACTTTGCGAAAATAGATGAGTATTGAATATATAACGACACACTTACAGGAGGCATAATAATGTAAAATACATGCATTTGCCGTACAATATTGCTTATATTGCTTAAGTAATGTTAAAATATTCCTTGTATCTCTTGAATAACGTTAATATCCTTTTATTGCGTTAGTTTCTTCTGAAAAGATTTTTCTGCGTACATGTTCGATTAAGTATCTTGTTGTTTTGAATTGTAATGATGTACGTTTATTAACTAACTCTTTCGAATGAACGACATATTATTTCGAAATTATAAAATTATATCTTTTATGCTACAACGTAGCATCTCGTTCGTACGATCTTGTTATCAAACGTATCATAATCGTGTACTTTTTACATCTGCTGTTTTATATGAACATTATATAATAATTAAGGAAATTCTTATAAGAGAGTATCATTTTATTCAGGAAAAACATTTTAAGAGCACATAAAAGCAATCTACTTCAATTTTCTAATGTACTTCTATAGTGCAGGCTTGTACCAAAAGGATTCATTGTACACAAAATACATTTGTGATTTTAAAAAATGCACTTTAAAATCTATTCTCTTATTAGTCAGCTGTTCTTTTAGAAACGTTATTATGATATATATGTATTTTGGTTTATGATACGACAATTTATACATTGATTTTCTTTTAAATATATTTACATTTTCCAGTGTATTTGCCTGTGATAACACAACGAATCAAATTTGTAACGTACAATACACTTCATTAATGACGCAAATAACTAGTGCTTGGGCGCGGGGTTTGCATTATTAAAAGTGAAAATAACTTTTAAATGTCAATGATTTAATATTCAATCGTATAATTGCTGAACATTATAAATATAAATAATTAGATATCCTTCTTTCAATATTATAAGTTAATCATTACGGTCGGGGCATGATAAAATATATCATAAAGCCCCTTCGTGCTCTATTAAAAATTACGCCCCGATCGTCATGATTTAAGGAATAAGGAAAAATTCTGTTGAGTATTATGAGGTGATAATTCTGGTCGGGGCATGGTCAAATCCAATAAAGCCCGAATATATTTATATTATTTCCAATTTCTACACTTTTCATGTAGCATATGCTCTGTACTACTACGCAGCGCAGCCAATACCGTTTTTCGGTTAATACTAGTATGCTATAAAACACGCCCATTTCATTTCGCTCATTTTTTATGAAATGGTTGGGCTATAGGCTTCAAAGTTATCACAGACAGAGACATTTAAAAATGTAAATATGAATTCATAATACTCAAAGAATGGCTCACAAGCATTATCGAAAAGATTCCCAAAGCTGTGCCTGTCAATTTAGCATTTATCTATTTTCGTTTGAGCCAGGAAAGGCTTGAAATAAAGAACAAAAGTAACAAATGAAAAGAAATTATAAGGAAGTCAGTACAAATATACACATTATTTACAATAGCGGCGCACTTATTTAAGAGCTTGTCTCAGAGAAAAACATGCAAAATGGTCCAGATGCTAGGTTCTTCGATTGACTTTAAATTTTCTGAGCTATATTTATACTCTGTCCCAAGATATTTATGCCGCACATTTTCTTAAAATATTTGATATTATATCAAACACCCTAGGGTTCAAACAATTTTCATTTTTTAGTATGAAAAGATCTAGATCTCAAGATTTCTCCTTTGGAACGCTCCCTCTAGTTTGTCAGGTTTCAATACACGGCTTAAGAATAGTTTACGGGGATTTTGAATCGCAAAAGAAACAAAAATACCCGGATGGTAACGCTGAAAACTGTGAGAGGTATTCCGAGTGACTTACGATTGGTGAAAAGATGTCAACATTTTCTATTACATTTGTATTCTGTGTTCCTTCCTGTAAATTTTAGCTAGTGAAGAATGATGTGTCAAAATGTGCTTCATAAATATCTTCGGACAGACTATAGACTGCATAAATAAAAATCAAGCAATACTTTCGCTCTCTTTATAAAGGTACAGGTTGGTTGGTCTGTCACTGAAAATAGTTCTGATAACTCTGGTTAAACTTTTTTTGTCATTCAAATCATTCAAACACTTTATTTTTTTAAAAGGAACATACATGTTAGTACTTCATATACATATAGTCAATATGATTGACATTTTTATAGTTTTCCGTTTACCCCGATTACGACAAAGAGCACATGGCGGGTGTGACTGGTCACCAGAGGATGCTCACTCCTCCATGGCACCTGATCCTATCTCTATTGTTTTAAAGGTCCGTGTTTGCTCTGCTCCTGTTTTGTATTAATTTTTTCCTTTGGACTTTTGATTTTGTTCACTGTTCGTTATCACCACATGTCATTAGTACATGCTTCCGACCCATATAGCAGCACTCATCTTATGTTGCTATTAGATATCTGAGTTTATTCTTGGTAATTACTTTAACTTCCATGATTTCTGAGCATACCAAATGCAGTCTATGTTTTAGCCAGGCGTGGTTTTGTGCCTCTAAGATAGTTAACAACACTTTCTAAAAATAAGAATGATGTCACACATTCAAGATGAGTATTATCAATTCCTATGCTGTTGATGTTGTTTGTGTTTATTCTCTAGTTGGGTTTTTTTTTCTTTGTTGGTTCGGAGTCCTGTCTTTGAGGCATTTTCAGCTAGGATTGATGTTTTTTCTTGCATTTGGTCGTAAGTGTGGGATAAAATAGCAAAATTATCAGCAAAATCTAGATCGATGAAGCTGGTTCATAAGATTCCATATCTATCCTCTGATGTTGATTCTCTCATAATCCAGTCAACGGCGAAAAGAAACAAAAAGGGAAAGAGCAAGCACTCTGGTCGTACACCTGTTTTAATTTCAGATTCTTTACTTGTATCTCCTCTATGTATCACCTGACATTTTATACCACTACACTTGTGTTGTTATTGATGTTAAGTTTAGTTGTTATTCCATAGTGGCCCAATAGTTGCCATAATATTTCTCTGTCTTGTCTGTAAAATGCTTTTTCAAAGTTTATTAAGTTGACAGAGGAAGCTGTTTCATTCAATTAATTTTTTTTATCACGCACAATGTGGCTATTTGGTAAACGCTAGTTCTTTTTTCTTCTGGACCCCGCTTGTTGGTCCGTAGGCTGCTTGTCCACATTTGGTTTAATTCGATCTAAAATTATTCTGTTTAGGATCTTTACTGGTACAGATAATAAGTGCCAGTCTTGTAGAAGTTCTTTTGTCTCCCAGAGTTTGGAGTGGAGGGCTTGCAGAATTCTAGCTGTTGTTTGTGGGTCTGCTTCTAATGCCTTCGCCAGTATCAAGCTTGGACCTGGAGATTTTCCGTTATTTAACATTTTTTTGTCCTCAATTATTTCTTTTATTGATGGAATGGAACAAACTATAGCAACATGGTATGCTGCCGGTCGAATGTCTGTCATTGTTTCTGGTGCAGGGCTATTTAATAGATCTGTAAAATGGTCTACCAATCTCTGTCTTAAGTTTGTTCTTTTAGTTTATTTAAGGTGTTTCTATTTTTTGTCTTTTACATGTTTTTTCCGATTTCGATAACACACCTGACCGTTGTCTTGTAATATTATTTTTCTTTTATATTTTGTTATTCGGGTGGTGCTTCTGCTCTGTTTGCCAAGTCTACCTGATAGCGCCTTTAATCATCTTTTACACTTCGTTTTACCCCTCGACGTTTTGTTTCATAATCGGTCTCAAACTGCTATCCTTGATCTTGTCTTTGCATTTAACCACAGTGACTGCTCATGAATTTTTTGCCTTTCCTCTATTTTCTCAAGTGTTTTCTAAGAAATCCATTGAGGTTTTTTTCTGCCAATTGCTTCCTCACTCACTGTTTTAATCATTTCAGTCTTATTTGGGGAGCAACTTTCAACTGTATTTTATCTTCTGTATGTTGGTCCTGCAAAATCTGGTCTTGCAATAAAAGCTTGAAGCTCTCTATACAGTGTTGTCATCTTTTTATTTTTCTGCATCATATTTCATTCTGTTATTATTTTGCATTCATTTTTGAGTCTAAGTCTGAGTTTTCCAATCAAGATGGTCAGTAGATATTTGGGTTCTTCTGTTGGAAGATTGTACCTCCTGTGCCAAGGTTGTTTCTGCACAAAAATCAATAAAAAGCTGACCGTTTTCATTCATCTCTTCTTTTCCTTGAATATGTTACAAATGGTCTATATTCTTATCCTTGAAATGAAAAATATTTAGGAATCGAAATACAAACAGTTTGTGCCCAACTAAGACGCATGGAATACCTTTAAATTAATGGAATACACAAAAATGAAAGTATGGTCAAATAAAAAATAGGGCACTTTGAAATGAATTAATATTAGCTTCTTTAACCCTGTACAGTGCAATAATTTCAATCAAACATGTATCCGAAATAGAGAAAGAATATAACAATTATCCAAAAGCTTTTATATTTGAAAGCTATACCGAGTTTTGTCCGAAAAACGGCGAAATGTCGATTTCCTGAACAAATAAAAATAGAAACAAAGCAAATTGTTAGAGCGGATAATTTATGAATAGAAAAAAAGATTCCTAGTGGAGAAAAATGTGCAAGACATTACATAATTACTTTTTACGTGTACACTCACAATAAAAAAGTAAGGCAATGACACTTGAAACCCCAAAATCATCAACGAATCTAACAGGTATAAGATACAGAAAAATTGGCACAAGCCTTGTTAACGTAAAACGAATTGTGAGCTTTATATCTTTCTTATAATTCTTAACTGCCATTGAAATTTTTTTTGATCCACTAAAAACATTGTACATAATAAAAATACACAGAAAACAATTTGTTCAAAATTGTGATCATCACATCGCCTTAAAGATAGCTTAAAGGTGCTTAAAGGTAGCTTAAAGACGACCTTTAAGCCACCTTTAAGCTATATGTGCTGCTTAAAGGGGGCTTAAAGAAATCGTAAAGATAGCTTAAAGGTGCTTAAAGGCAGCTTAAAGACTATCTTTAAGCAACCGTTAAGCCACCTTTAAGGACAACTTATAGGTCCTTAATGTCCAAACGTCTTTAAGCACCTTTAAGCCCCCTTTAAGCCATTTAAAAAAAAATAATAACAGTCTTTATTCAATATTGGGCTTAATTTACCAACAAAATGTATTAACTTTATGACAATTTTATCAATTGTGATCAATGGACAAATACATCTAACTTATATGCGAAGTTTTTATTTTAAAAAAGCATAGTCGTGCGTCTGGACAAAAAAACACCTGTTGTGTATATCCTGTATATTCTGTGTTAGTTCCAGGAGTTTTCTGAGGTTTAACAAACAATGGATTTTAATTAGATATACACAAAGAAATGAAAGCATGTCTAGACACACAACGCAGCGATTTTAACAAGAGATATTGATTCCATATGAACATGTACGATAGTTAAGTAAATAATGTATATTTTGTCGCAAGTTTCAATGATTCAAAGACAGAAAAAGTATTAAAAACGGTTTTTGCTCTCAAAAATAAAAAGGGAAAAAAATTAAAAAGACGTCCAAGACGGGTATCAATCCCAGGACCCTTTGAATATAAATTATTGGCTACTGAATTGATGTACCGGTAATATGTTTATTTTTTACTTGAAAAGATTTTTACTTCAATACAGTTTGTAACAATCAATTATACCTAATTACATGATTACATGCATGCATGTATTTAGGATGAATTACGGTACTTGGTCTTCAGTGAACAAAATATATATTATACCTGATTGGGAACTGTTCGGCTTACAATAATAGTCTAAGTACTAAGTTTAATAGATTTAAATCGGATATATATACGTTCACCTAATTCATAACTATGAAATTCAAAAAAGAAGATGAAACTATTTTTTTTAATGCATTGAAACTATACGGGTAATAGTTCTATTTATCGGTTTTCATGATCACGGCGCCATTCCAGCATGTATAATTTTAATAATGTTGATAATATACATTTACAACAGATCTAGAATAACATATTAAATGATATATGTTTAAGTATTTAATTATATACATGACTTTTAAACTATCAATTCTATAAAAAACAATATCACCAATTACCAGTGACGTACTATTTTCAGCATGTGGCAATTGCAAATGATGTATACATATACATGTACATATGATGTACCGGGCCTGGTATGTGACTCCTTATAAATATATTTAAATAATTAACCCTATTTATGATTATTGTAATTAATTAGCCTCTAAATTTTACTCTCATACACATATATCTTTGATTTGTAGACGTTTTTAAAACCCAGGGTGAGGAAATAATATTTTGAGAATTTATTACAAATGTAAATAAAACTTAAATTCAATGGGCTCAACGTATACACGTACATACTAAGATTTCAACAGCTGTAGGAACCCTGACGTGCACCTGGGCACAAGACACACCTGTTGTGTATATCTTGTATATTCTGTGTTAGTTCCAGGGGTTTTCTCTCAAGTTGAACAAACAATAGACTTTAATTAGATATACACAAACGAATTAAACCATGTCTAGACAAACAAAGCAATATCCCGCCCCATATAACAAAGGCAGTTGAGAGTCTTTTTATCTTTAACATGTATCTACATGTATAGCAGATCTAAAACTATTAAAATTTCAATAAATATTTAATTATCTTAAATTGATTATTAAATTAAATCATGTATTATTCATTCGTTTTTTATTTTGTTTAATAACCGGATAAACTTATTATATTAAATATTAATTACTAAGGAGAGAGAGAGAGAGAGAGAGAGAGAGAGAGAGAGAGAGAGAGAGAAAGAGAGAGAGCTCTTTCTTTCACCGATTAGTTTATAAAAGGAAACAAACATATACTATAATATAATTCCATGCGCAGATTTAAAGAGAGGGACTGCGCTCGCCGCTACAATAATTTTGAAACCAAAAAAAAAAAATAACGGCGATCACTCTGACTGTTCATTGGAGCAGTGTTAATAATTTGGTGTAGATAACTGTTTCTGCGTGGTGTGTGTGTTGACAATTAAAACCGCCTGGAACACCCCCTCCCCCCCTCTTTTAAAGTATGATTTGATTTGAACATATTTTTATTGTACAAAAATACAATTGGGATTGGGCGCAACTTAGACCGCCCTCTCCCAATACAAAGATATAATACAATATATGTGTACACAACATAAATAAAGGTAAGTGGATATAATGGCAGTATACATATATGCAATTGATATGTATATACTGTAATTTTCAACGGTGTACAAGAGTTTTAAGATCAGTTAAATCTTTCAGTGTTTTTAATATAATTATAAACTAATGTAAATAAATGATTGTTTTCATTGTCACTTATTGCACTGTCACCCCAAAGTAAAACATGAGTATTGACAATGTTAAGATTTACAATTTGAAAAATGTCATTAAATAGAACATTTCTAGCATCTTTATATTTATTACATGTGAAAAAATAATGGTAAGTATCTTCGAGCTTACCACATGAACAGAGTGGACTGTTTATTATATTACATCGAAATAAATCATTATTAAGTGCACAATTGTGACGAAGTCTAGTATGAATAATATTCAAAAATCTATCACCATATATAAAAAAAATTAGGTCTAGTTCTACAAGTAAGTACATTTTCATTTTTGACAGAAACATGTATTTTTTCCTTAAAAATTCGAACAGAGTCACTTTCACGGACATCCGTTGAAAGTGCATTCCATTCATCAACAACAGTAGGAACAAACGAAGATTTATACAAATCCAAACGACATTTTGGTATAGAGTAATTCTGTGCAGTTAGATACAGTAACCCGCTTGTTTGAAAAAATATCCATTACATAACTGGGTAAAATGTTTCGGTCAATTTTATACATTGTTTTTAGCCTGGATATTTTCCTTCTACTATAAAGCGTTTCCCACCCTGTTTCAAAGTAAAGAGATTCCCGAGAAGCAAAAATAGGTAAACCTGTAACAATTCTTGCTGCAATCAATTGTATTTTTTCTAATTTGTCAGAATCAGTAATAGAACATCCGCCCCATACATCAGATGCATATTCTAACTGAGGCCTTATAAATGAAGTATATAATAGTGACAGTGATTTTTTGCTATAATAGAATTTATATAAGATGACCAGGAAAGGTCCTCAGAAAATATAACACCTAAGTGTTTATGGGTGGGTACGAATTCCAAATCACATCCTTGAAATTTTAACGTAGGGGTTACTGTATTAGGTTTATTACTAAAATAAACAGCCTTAGTTTTTGAAGGCTTAAAACTTAAAAGCCATTTCTTAGACCAACCTTCTAAAGTTAAAAGATCCCGATTAAGATTAGATTCCATATCGTGTACATTGATTGCAGCATGCTGAAGATTATTATCATCTGCAAAAAGTCTGCAAAATGTTAACATGTTATCTGCTATATCGTTTACATAAATAAGAAATAACAATGGACCAAGGACAGAGCCTTGAGGCACTCCGGCATTAATATACTTAATAGACGACAACACTTCTCGATACATAACTCTTTGCTTTTTATTTACAAGGAAACTATTGAACCATTTGAACAGATTTCCAGTAATACCGTAGGTATGGAGTTTAAACAGTAAACCTTTATGCGAAACGCGGTCAAATGCTTTTGACAAGTCGCAAAAAATCATACAAGATTGACCTTGATCAATTGGTCTTAAAATATGGTCGTACGTTTCTATAAGCTGATAAACAGTTGAGTGACCCGGTAAAAATCCAGCTTGATACTTATAAAAATGATTATTGTCATGAAAAAAGTTGTATACATGTCTAAAAATAATTCGCTCCATTATTTAATAAGGAAACAGGTCTATAATTCGACATTAGTGATGAGTCGCCTTTCTTATATAAAGGTAAAACATTGTATATTTTCCAAGAGCTTGGAAATGTACAGTTTTTTAAAGAACGCGGATATATATATATATATATATATATATATATATATATATATATATATATATATATATATATATATATATATATATATATATATATATATACTATTTGATATAGGCTATACTTTTAAAGTATATCATCACGTGGATCACCCCTCCTACCCCTACACAAGAGTTTTTGCATTTATTGATTTAATTTATGAATTTATTATGAAACTGTTCAGCTTGATCAAAGTTGACTTAAAGGGAACTTAAAGACGGTGTAAACATAACTTAAAGGGAGCGTAAATGCCACCTAAAGATGTTTAAAGGTAGCTTAAAGGTGGCTTAAAGAAGTTTGGACATTAAGGACCTATAAGCTCTTGCTTAAAGGTGTTACTGAATTAAAGGTGGCTTAAAGATAGTATATCCTTTAAGCCACCTTTACGCCACCTTTAAGCCACATTTAAGGACTTGCTTAAAGATGGTTTTTCGCCCTGTGCATACCCCTATACCTTTTTGTGATTTTTTTTTTAAAGAATGTGACCGCAAGGATTTTCTAAAATGCAGAAGCAGGTACTGCAAAGTACATTCTGTTTTGTACTGCATGAAAAACAAAAAAAGTCGAACAATCCAACTTGTGGAGCGTTTCGACAAGCGGAAATTTCCAAACTATGCCCGCTACACTATTTAATGTATTGACTTCAAAGACTGCAATAATCGTATAAGATGCGACCTACCTTCTCCATAGTCAACCGGCAGTGTGTCTCTTATTTTCACTTTTAAAATAAATTATTTTTTGTTTGTTTTTAGTTTTTGTTTTGAATTTGTTTTGACGTTTTGGGTTTTTTAGTTCTTGGATTTTTTGGGGTTTTTTTTTGTTGGTTTTTTTTTTTTGTTGGGGGGAGGGAGGGGGATTTATTCATCGACTTTCTTTCGCTCGCAACAAAATGTCAGAGTGTTTAATTTATCTTTATATGTTATGCATAGATAAAGTCGCAGTATGCGGTGTTTCCAAGATTTGCTATGATAAAACAAGTGAATGAGAGCCTTGTAAGAAGTGAGATGAAATTGTTAGAAGTGTAACCTAATGTGTGTCATTAGCGGGGAAAACGATGATAAAATGATGAGATTTGTTGATAAACTTTTTGAAGATGCAATATGATATGAATGTACAATTCAATATGGTATGTGTTTATGTTTAACCTTTTTCACCGCCTCCTTTCCCAGGTCCCGTTATTAGCTCACATGAACCGAATGCTTTTAAGAGTGAACTTTTCATCACATTTTCCCCGGTGTCGGTCCGTCTGTATATCCGGTTGTAATCATTTTTTTATTTACTTCTTCGCCTGAACCACACGGCTAACATCAACCATCTCTGGCACAAACAGCTAATTACGTGAAGAGCTTTTTAAGTTTAATCCAATGAAATAAGCCAGGTCCCCTAACTTCAAAGGAGAGATAATTTGAAAAGAAAGAAATAAGGCTAAGTGTTTCAAAATTCTTATTCTCAAGAACAAAATAGATTTATTCCAAAGCTTTTACAAAAGCTTCCCGTCTATAGTAAATTCGTGTTCCTCAAAGCATGGCCTCCATGGGTCAGGATCAAAACACTTCAGACTATGAGACTCATATTGTGACGTACTTTGGAAACAAACAATCAAATTCACCATAACTTCGATTCATTTTTTTCTTTCATAATCCTGGCGTTATATATCGTAGTGCAGTATGTAAATTAAAGCTACTGGTCTGCAAGTCATGAGTTTGAAACTATCTGTCTTTCAATTATTTTTATCGTAATAGAATAATAAAAAACGTATTTTTTTGCCAGAAATAGCAATACTTTAATTTAGAATTTTAAGACGCTGATTATAAATTTAATACGATGATAAGATTCAGAACTTATTTGATATATGATCAAAGCGCTCATGGTATTTGATTTTGGATTCAGACAAGTCTATATATCTTATCCCCTGAAAAGACGATCAAGTCTCTTCTTTACAGATTGTTGACCATTTAATTTGAAGAAATGTGTAAAATATTAAATGTAGGGCTATGGAAATTAGAAAACAATTTTATTTGTTACTGAAACCGATATTTGAGCAATCTGATTAAATTCAGATCCGCGATCCGCTCCTTGGTTTTTTATTGGTTTGGGGGGTGGGGGGGGCATCGTGTAGCGACAATAGAAAAACAATGAGCGGATCGAGAATCTGATTTTAATCAGATTGATATTTGAGAACCCTGATACGTTAAAATTTGAAATAATGTATTACTCTTCTTCTTCTTCTTCATGATAAGCGTTCATACCTCGATTACAATCTCCAATTTCCATTCTTTAATCTTCATAATGTAAAGTTGTATTCTTCAACATTAAACTTGGCGTTTATTTGACTTTTCCTACTTTAATTTGATCGGTTTTAGTTTTCCTCTGTGAACATACAGATCTATTGCGTCGTAAACCTTGTTCTGCGTCTTTATCAAGATTACATGTAGAATCAAGATTTAGGCGCGGGTCAAGGGGGAATGGGTCCTCTTAAAATTGCAGAGGTAGTAAATTTACGACGTAACAGAGTCCATTTATAAGAAATATAATTAGGCCCTCAACCCTACCCCCCCCCCAAGAAAACAAAAAACAAAAAACCAGACAAATTCAATAATATCGGTATATTGATTAATAAAGGCGTATATAAGAAAATAATTTGTTTCATACGTGCTTTGAATGTAGCAACTGTTGCAGGACAAAATAAATAAGCCGATGACGCAGAATTATATGATTTCTTATATTTATTTTTTGGAGGGGGGCTTTGCTATACCATCATACCTGCAATCTCAAAAATCACCAGCTGATGTATTGAAATATATTTACATTTTCCAGTGTCTTTGCCTGCGATAACACTAAGGATCGGCTTTGTACTATACAGTCCAATAAATTCAAATGACGTGCTGTTGAGGCGCAAGCGGGGTTTGCATAATTAATATTCTAATATTTGCAGAATTGTTGAACAATTGCTAAAAATTATATAAATATAAGTAATAAGAAATCATTCTTTGATTATTATGAGGTGATAATTTCGGTAGGGGCGTGATCAACTCTATCATAGAGCCCTTCGGGCTTTATTGGATTTGATCGCGCCCCGACCGAAATTATCACCTCATATTACTCAAAGAATGATTCCTTATTCCTTAAATAAAATGAACAAACACATTAATTAGTAGAATAATAGACATTTAAGTTAACGATTGTTAATTTTTGGTCGGCAGGTTGCCTTTTTTGTCTACATGTCCCAAAATGTTATGATCAACACAATTTCCAAATACAAAACGGGAAACTTCACTGCGGCAGAAAGCGGGGTCTATGTGTTTCATACAACCACGGCCGCATTCGACAATTCTCACAGTACCATAGAGATCGTAGCCAATGGTCAGGTGAAGGACATCACGTGGGCCGACGCCATGGATCACAATGACAGGGCCGTCGCCTCCTCAATGACCGTTCTAAGTCTGACAGAAAGGGACTCGTTTATGTCCGTGTGGGTTTACTTTTTGCGGGAAATCATCTCACCAGAATGAGTTTCTCTGGATTCAAACTGACCTAAAGAAAAGATTTGATGTTTGTGTTTACTCTTAATTTTTTTTTTTTTTTACATATTTGCATTAGTCATGTGCTCATTTTTTCCAAAATAAAAAAAAATTATGAATTTAAATGATATGATATTGCTTGTCTGTTTCATGGGCTAGTAGAAACTACAATATGTACAAAGACATAGGATTTCTGCAGAGGATATTTTTTAGAAATACCTCTCATACGAGGATTTAGAGAGAAGGGGTCGGGAGGGAGAGGGGGTCTGACCCCCTCCCCCTACCGATTGGAAAAAGAAAACTTATTTTAAAAATGTAAACAGTAAAATTACCAAATAAACGACCTCGGACCACACCTTCACTCCATGGTAAACAAAATCATCCCCGGACCCCTCCCCACCCCCGCCGTTTAAGTTATTATCACAGTGCAAAATTGACTGTTTTATAATTATCTTTATTTTGGACTTTACTTTTCAACTACAATATTTATTTTGTCATATATTCTAAGAATTTAATGTTTACTTTGTATATTAGCCATTGACACCTGGCAGACTCTACATATAATTGTAATTACAAATCAAACAGATGTTTTTCTCCAGAACTGCTAATCTCTTGAAACAACATTGTGTAATTATACGCCTTTCATGTCCTGGCCATCAAAGACTCATAGAGTTTATTTAATGACCTAATACCTGTGAATCTTTCACTCAACTCATTTGATGTCATCACTTGTCCCTTTTACTCATTGTTTAGATTCTTATATATACTGAATTATATGTGTCAATCTTCAGTTCGGAGGCCAGACGCATTACCGGCCACTTCCGTCTGTGTCCCTTATTTGTTTATTAGTGTTCATCTTTTAAACTCGATTGATAATAAATACGGAATCCTTCATCACTTGGTTCTATTTCTCTGGAATTGCATATTGGTGGACTTACGGGAATACGGCATACCTAACCTTCGTTTTTATCTTACGGCCCACAGCGCGCCTCAACCTTATTTCTTGTAGCCTCTACGCCAACATTCCTTATTGTGACCGCGTAGATTTGTACGGTGCTAGGGAATTCTTCTGGAACTGCATCCGTCGTGTGCAGTACGAACGGGGTGGGGGAATGTTGGCGTAGAGGCTACAAGAAATAAGGTTGAGGCGCGCTGTGGGCCGTAAGATAAAAACGAAGGTTAGGTATGCCGTATTCCCGTAAGTCCACCAATATGCAATTCCAGAGAAATAGAACCAAGTGATGAAGGATTCCGTATTTATTATCAATCGAGTTTAAAAGATGAACACTAATAAACAAATAAGGGACACAGACGGAAGTGGCCGGTAATGCGTCTGGCCTCCGAACTGAAGATTGACACATATAATTCAGTATATATAAGAATCTAAACAATGAGTAAAAGGGACAAGTGATGACATCAAATGAGTTGAGTGAAAGATTCACAGGTATTAGGTCATTAAATAAACTCTATGAGTCTTTGATGGCCAGGACATGAAAGGCGTATAATTACACAATGTTGTTTCAAGAGATTAGCAGTTCTGGAGAAAAACATCTGTTTGATTTGTAATTACAATTATATGTAGAGTCTGCCAGGTGTCAATGGCTAATATACAAAGTAAACATTAAATTCTTAGAATATATGACAAAATAAATATTGTAGTTGAAAAGTAAAGTCCGAAATAAAGATAATTATAAAACAGTCAATTTTGCACTGTGATATTATTAGCAAGCACAGCGAAACAGGACGTCGTACGAATTCGTTTGGTTTGGTTCCTTAAAGTTTTTTTGTTGGTTATTTTTTTTTTGTGGGGGGGGGGGGTGATTCCGCAAAGTTTATAAATATTGATGTAATATCTGGTATCAAGTGTTGAAACAATTGAAAACGATTTAAGAAAAAAGTGATCAATTTACCTTACAGGTTCTAAACTTACATGTACCTTAAGAAAATTACTGTAAGTTTTGTAGCATAAATAATCAAGTACTGAATTTTGTCGACTTAGTGAAACGTGTAAGATTCGTAAAAATTCCTAAATTAAAAGCTCCCTAAATCATATTTGATTTCGTGTTTGCTCTTTGTGTGTTGAAGGTGTTTTCTCCTTCCATGTCCTCGAGTCCGTGTACATTGAGGCTTACTCTTTATTACCTATATTCACCATTTATAACGGTTTAATGGATTAATAACTTAATTGCATTTCAATTGATTTTTCATTCAATCCTGAACTTTTTCTACTCCCCTGAAAGTGCTGATAATTCCTTAAAAAAGTATCTAATAAATTACTTTCACACAGTATTTAATGGGAGATTCGTAAACATATCAAATTCAAATCTTTTACTTCAGTTCTTCAAAATCTTTTAAAATATTGACAGATTTTCCCCATATGTACAATAACAATATTTATTTTGTTTAACTTTTAAATGGCGTGCGGACAAATACGCCTGATTCTTTTGCTCGTCGAACTTAGTCTGATCCCAGGGTGTATTGATCTAGACCTATCAGAGCCTTTATCGTCACAATTTCTTGACTATTTAAACACGAGCTGATCCCGTTAATATACACAAAAGATTTGGTTCGAGAGTTGGTCATTGACATGCTGAAATATTACGTGTATTACTGGAATTTCTGAAAGGCAAATTAGCTTTGAAATGCGTTTTTGATTGTGTTCTATTTTATTATTTCATGAAAGACACAAGTTGATTAAATTAAGTATTCTAAGTGATATTCCGCTGCATGCAGCTTCAAATTAAAACACTTGTTTTGATATTCATTTAAAAATCAATCAAATCACCTGTTTTTAGTAATTATTCAAAAATCAATGCGTAACATCTACCCTTACTTAATTTCTATTTAATTAGATCTGATACTGTTAGAAGTAAGTATCTCACCAGTTATCAACATTTGCAGACTCACTAGAGGTTTCTTCCTATTTTTAATACAATCATTTTTAAATATCACGGTTATTTTTTTTTCAAACAGTTGTATCTGTTATTTGTTTTTTGGTTTTTTTTTAGATATGCGAAAGGCATGTTAATTCGGTATCGAGTAATTACATATGTTCGATTAGAAAACACGCGAAATATAATGTTAATAATATAATGTTAGTTTTTTTTGTTTCGAGTAATTACATATTCGGTAATAATCACAATTTCTAAAAGGGTCCTTAACCCCCGTGACTTATACTTTTTATAATCTCATTTTGGCGATTTCTCTCCACTATATTTACAGTTAAATTTTTGAATCAATTAAAATAGACTGTGGACTATCCGAATTTCGTTGAATCGTTAACGGGTACACACTTTGCAACAAATAGAGGAAACGGACAAGAAACAGAAAAACAGACGCATGAATAGCTTATTACCTGTATATGTACACATGTATGTTTTTAACAATTTAAAATAAAAATAATATAAATACATGTATCAATCTACGAAATATTGTATCGTTTTCAAATTATGCACATTTTTGCACTCATTCAGTTTGTATAACATTAATACTACACGTATAGCCAACGTATAGTACTTTTTGTTCAATTCAATTCATTCAGTTCAATTCATTCATAGGGCTTATATAAACATTTTTTAATTAAAAACATTTGTTGATTTCTATTTAGTTGTAACAAGTGCCTTTATATGGTGATTATGACATTCGGTACGCTATGTTTTAATTTCACTCAAAAACAAATAAAAATCAAAGTCTTCTATAAAATTATAACACATGCTTTCTATAGAGGATAAATTCACACTATTTGGACTCGGTATTTTTGTATGGCGTACATAAACACACCTAAGTCGAAACAAGTTCAAAGATTGCCTCTGGGCCATTCTGTTGTTACGCAACGTCTCTTCACTTTAATTCTTTTAAGTGATGTTTTAGGCCGTGTTAGAATGAAATTTTGCTTGGCAAATCAGAAAACAAAGTTAAAGGACCAATGAGGTAACGGGTATTGTTTAGTGACTCCCGTTTCATCGTGAGGGTAACCTTTTAGACTCGATCTTTCACTGCAAGCTAGTTCTGTGGGTAGAATACGGCGTACACGGTTGGGACCATGTTCTCACCAAGCCCCGCAAAATGTGTTTTGCTGGCTGTAATGGTTTCTTTGTGTAAGGCGTCCTCTCGTTTACAAGAAAACGGGTAAGTTCTTCTTTTAGTTTAATACTGACGTAATTTATTATTATAGTACATAATAAATGTGCGTTAATTGTTTTCTTAATTTTAGTTTACTTGTTTAAAAGGGGAAATGGGTGAATACCTTTCAGATGTCAAAATGTACCGCTGTGCAATCCTTCATATAATCAGTGTATCTTCATTTTTACTAATTGTCATCATTGGTCGCAATTTTGTGGGGGTGGGGGGGGGGGGAAGTGAGTTTAATTCCCCATAGATCTCTGAGCGTTAAATTTGGGTTTAGATGGTGTAACTAATGAATTGTATCAATGCTTTGGGAAAGATTTAAAACAACTATTTCAAGATACACTAAAATGCATTTTTGAAAATGATCAAATGAGTTATTCACAAAAATTACAGACCAATTAGTTTAACTAATACAGATACTGAATATCATGTAACCATGCATGTAATTTAGTTCTTTTTTCGTCCGAGTTTAGGCCTCGGGCATTAACTGTTAAAACTTCAAACTTATCCATTTAAAAATTTTACATGTATTAAATAAACTATCGTTACTAGATGAAAAAACAGTACAAATTTAAGTATGTTTAACAATATACAGTCTTCATTACGCAGTCCTAATAGGCATGTCCGGGTCGATCATCAGAATTACAGTGTTTAAGAGCGCGCACTAACCACTATCATAATCCGTACCCAGCGGTTTTTCTCCGAGAGAGGAGACATCGGTGTTTTTGTAGCCCGCATTTTGCGCCTGTTGGTCCTGACAGATTTACGCGGAAACCGTGAGTGGTCTTGCATAGTAGACGGATGCTTTTCAGCTCTTTTGTCGGTTTTTACATTTTTTGTCGGTTTGTACATATCATCGTCGGCTTGTACATTTTATTGTCGGTTTGTACATATCATTGTCGGCTTTAAGATATACTTGTCTGTTTGTACATATCATTGTCGGTTTGTACATAAAATTGTCAGCTTCTACATATCATCGTCAGCTTATACATTTTATTGTCGGCTTGAACATATCAATGTCTGTTTGTACATATCATTGTCGGTTTGAACATAACATTGTCGGTTTATATATTTTATTGTCAGTTTGTACATATCATCGTCGGCTTGAACATTTTATTGTCGGCTTGAACATATCAATGTCAGAGTGTTAATATACATATTGTACATATAAGCGTCGGCTTGTAAAGTTTTTCGTCGGTTGTTATATCATTATCGGTTTGTACTTATCATTGTCGGTTTGTACATTTCATCGTCGGCTTGTACATATAATTGTCAGTTTGTACATTTTAATGTCATTTGTATATATCATTGTCGGGTTGTTCTTATCATTGAAGGTTTGTACATATCATTGTCGGTTCGTAAATATAATTGTCAGTTTGTATATATCATCGTCGGCTTGTACAGTTTATCGTCGGATTGTACATTTTATTGTCGGTTTGTACATGTCATTGTCGGTTTGTACTTATCATTGTAGGTTCGTACACAACCGTCGGCTTGTACATAGCATGGTCGGCTTGTACATATTGTTGTCGGTTTGTACATATCATTGTCGGTTTGTACATATCATTGTCGGTTTGTAGATTGTATTGTCGGCTCGTAAATATCTTTGTCAGTTTGTACATATCATTGTCGACTTTTACGTATTATAGGCGGCTTAAACATATTATCGTCTGTTTGTACATATTCTTGTCGTTTTGTACATATCATTGTCGGTTCGGAAATAACATTGTCAGCTTGTACATATCATCCTCGGTTTGAACATTTTATTGTCGGCTTAAACATATCACTGTCTTTTGTACATATCATCGTCAGTTTGTACATATCATCACCGGCTTGTAAATATCATTGTCGGTGTCTATATCATTATTCAATGTCAGTTGTACATATTTTTACCGGTTGTTTATATCATTATTCAATGTCAGTTGTACATATTGTCGGTTTGTACATATCATTATCGGCTTGTATATTTTATTGTCAGTTTGTACATATTATAGACGGCTTTAATATTATATTGTCGGCTTGGACATATCAATGTCAGAGTGTACATATCATTGTCGGTTCGTTAATATCATTGTCGGTTTGTAAATATCAGCGTCGGCTTGTAAAGTTTTTCGTCGGTTTGTACATTTTATTGTCGGTTTGTAAATAGCATTGTCGGTTTGTACATATCAGCGTCGGCTTGTACAGTTTTTCGTCGGTTTTTTTTACATTTTACTGTCGGTTTGTACATATCAATATCGGTTTGTACTTACCATTGTCGGTTGGTACATATCATCGTCGGCTTGTACATATAATTGTCGGTTTGTACATATAGTTTTCGGTTTGTACATATCATGGTCGGTTAATGCATATTACTGTCGGATTGTAAAAAATCTTTGTCGGCTGGTCAATTTATTGTCGGCTTGTACATATCATTGTCGGTTGGTACATATCATTGCTGGTTTGTACATATCACTGTCGGTTTGTATATTTTATTGACGGTTTGTACATATCATCGTCGGCATTAACATTTAAGCGTCTGCTTGTAAAGTTTTTCGTCAGTTTGTACATTTTATTGTCGGTTTTTACTTGTCATTGTCAGTTTGTACTTATCATTGTGGGTTTATACGTATCACCGTCGGCTTGTACATATCATTGAAGGCTTGTACGTAAAATTGTCGGTTTGTACATTTTAATGTTGGTTTGTATATAATTTTTGTCGGTTTGAACTTATCATTGTCGGTTTGTACATATCATTGAAGGCTTGTACATATAATTGTCGGTTTGTACATTTTAATGTCGGTTTTTACATATCATTCTCGGTTTGTACTTATTATTGTCGGTTTGTACTTATCATTGTCGGATTGTACATATCATCGTCGGCTTGTACATATCATTGTCGGCTTGTACATACAGATGTCGCTTAGTACATTTGATCGTAAGTTTTTATAAATCATTGTCAGTTTGTACTTATCATTGTCGGTTTGTACATATCATTGTCGAATTGTACATATCTTTGTCAGTTTGTATATATCAATGTCTATTTATACGTATCATTGTCGGTTTGTACATATCATTGTCGGTTTGTACATTGTATCGTCGGTTCGTAAATATCTTTGTCGGTTTGTATAAATCATTGCCGGTTTGTACTTATTATTGTCGGTTTTTACATATCATTGTCGCTTTTTACATATCATTGTCGGTTTGTAAATGTCTATGTCGGCTTGTACATATCATTGTCGACATTTACATATAATGGGCGGCTTTAGCAGATTATCTTCTGTTTGAACATATTCTTATCTGTTTGTACATATCATTGTCGGTTTGTACATATAATTGTTGGTTTGTACATAAAATTTTCAGCTTGTAAATATCATCGTCGGTTTTAACATTTTATTGTCGGTTTGAACACATCATCGTCGGCTTGTAAATATCATTGTCGGTTGAAACTATCATTGTCGGCTTATACGTATTATTGTCGATTTGTACATATCATTGTCGGATTGTGCATATTGTCGTTCATTAAATATTGTCTCTCTCTTCTTATTATAAATATCTACATATCGTTTATTTTACACTAGACTTTGACCCGTGCATGCACGGGTTGACATTGCATATGATATCGGACATTTACGAAATAGATACATCGACACACCGTATTGTTGACATTTACATAACAAAGCTATAAGCCTACAATAATGCTATTAATTTCACTACACTTTCCTTAGTTAGAATAATCTATCTGTGTCTCGGGACAGGCCTTCACTACAGTTAAAATGCCTCCCATATACCCGTCATGTAGCAGAACATTGCAGAATCGCTCCGAAACGATTTTGGAGAAAATTAATGAATTAAGTTGCATTGAAAAATTCAAAATAACAGTCAAATTAATCATAACAAACCATTTTGAGGCTGAAAATACCTTTCATCTAAAACTTAAATTCCTATAATTGAAGAATTCAACACTTTTTCACCACCGTTTTATACCACAGGTGCTTGGGGACGGGACCCCCCCCCCCTCCCCAATATTCACCCCCACATTCCCGAGTTATTTTTTTTCATCATTTTTTTAAAAATTATATGTTAATGTATGCAACACTAAAAATATTCACAATTAACGCGAAATAAGCTATGTATAAAAAATGTATATACCATTGGTATAAAAAGAGAAGAAGGTTGGCAACTTCAGCAGTCGCCATCTTGTAAAATTCGACACCTCGCTAGGAAATCCCAACATTATTTAACTGAAAAGAACTGACCGGCTGGAAGCGATGGTCGCTGTATTTCCACAAGTTATTAATAAATGAGGTGCAATGCTATTTTGTGACTTTTCAATAAATCCAGTCGTGTTATTTTAACATTTTACACCATCGAACTCTCGTTTCAATTCTCAGTGAACGGAAGTCGTCATATCTGCATTATTTTAGTTGCAAAATATAAATTTCCATTGAAAATTTACACGTATTTGTATTATCGTTTCTGTGTTTATCCATGCAAATGTGATCTAAAGAGCCTCCCGTGATTTTGCGTGAATGTAATGCGCATGCGCAAGATTGTAAAATCCAAAAAAACTCAGATGATTTCCGGAATTTTTTGATGAATTTTCGTTGATTATTAATTAGGGAATCTTGATTGAGAAAAAATAAAACAAATTGGTAATCTTCAAGTACCAATGATGTTTAAAATATATAAAGCAAAAGACAGTACCCTTCCGATTTCTTGGTATTTAAGGTCAAAAATTCGAGTCTATTATTCTAATATAGTAGTATAGATATTGTCGTTCTTTGCATATTTCCTTTATTTACATATTTTCGATCTTTACATACATGTATTGTCGACTTAAAAATATTCGTACTGTATATATTGTGGTCTTGTACAGTAATATTGTTTCATCTTGACATTTTGTCCTTTTATACATTTTTTTGCCATGTGCTTTTTTTTTTGTCCTGTGCATATTTTCGTGTTGTTCATATTTTCGTCCTGTATACCTGTATTACACGAACAAACTTTGTATCAAATTTACGCAGTTCGGAAATCGTCGCGAACAAATTGGAAATTGTATACACGCGGAAAACCCCTGATCTACGGTGCATGGTTATCCTGTACATATTTTCTTGTTTATATTTTTTTTGTCTTATTATATTTCCTTCTTCTACATATTTTCGTCCTGTACATATTATCGTCTTATACAAGTATTATATATCGACACACATTGTCGCCAACTGCAGAATTAGACAATACCGTATGTACTGTAATCGGCATCAAACAAACTTTTAAATAAGAAAGAAAATCTTTCAAACGAATCAATATTTTTATAACGCTAAAAATTTTAATTTAATCTTTTAAAAACTATATGCATCGATAGAGAGAAAAGTACAGAAGGCTGGTTTAAAATTAATTTCATTTCAGATTTATTAAATCCAGAATATCGCGGTCTCGCCATGTTCTATACTGGTCTGCGTTGACTCTGCTCCAAATGTTGGACACATATGACACTGATCGAAATACTCCACTGAATTGATATAGCAATAATTCTTCAGTCATGCGCCTTTGTTCATTGTTAATAAACCCTGGTGGCATGCTGAAGCACGATTAACAGTTTCTTAAGAATAATTTTCTTTTCAAGCATCCCGCACTCATATGTAAGACTCAATAATTCACATTCCATGTTTTTTCAAATGAATGAGATCATTACCGAAATCTCTCCGATCTAATTTCGTTATTCATCCAGAAATTGGATCACTGCAATTGGATCCTCCCAGATTGGTGAAATTGGTGCAAAAGTGTTTGTTTAAAACATACAAACAATGTGCATGTAACATACAAACAATGCGCATGCAAATAATGTGCAAGTATTTATTTTATCAAATTTCGAAAATAATTTTCTACGATGACAACCCTTTTCATTTTTCTCTCTGTATCATATTTCACTGAGCTCATGTGTGTTTTTTTTAGTCCCTCCTAATGGGTTTTTGGGATAAAAGTGATGCATTGTTAATTCGTCCTGTTTAGTAAATTAAATCCCCCACACGTCCTTTTGATCTACTGTCCTTTTCTATTTAAAAAAAAACTCTTTTGTTTCTGAAGGCAATTTTTTCATTGTTTCGTCGGTTTCCCATGCGGTGAACATGCGTTTTATGAAACTCATTTACTCGAACTTTAAACTCTGGTGTTTGTCTTTTTTGGAACGTTTAAGTGCAAATGTACTGCCTTTTTTCTACAGAATCTGCATTATTTCTTAGTTTTGCAAAGTTTAATATATCTGTATTTGTTCTAGTGATTTTTGATAATTGACATTCAAAAGGTGTTTCTTTGACTTTCCAATTCTTATTTTTATTAATATGTGTGACTCCAAAAGAATATATTACTCAAAAAGGATGTGCTGAATGTTCCAAGACTGTTTATATTGACCAATCATTTCTTACAATATATACATGTATAAAAAATAATGTTGCTTGCATCATTTTATTCAACAAAGAGTTTTGAACTACATGATTGTATCAAATAAATGAACTTATCATGTCTCGATTGAAATACCAGTAACAGATTAAAATAGGCTGTGCGTAGAAATTGGCATAACAAGTTCCTACCCCTCATGCACCCCTTGATTCTCCACAGTCAGCATTTTACATACAAATCCACGTAGCAATAGGGGATACCCCCTGTTCAGTCTAATGTTTTAATTGTCCAGATAGATAAAAGGAATTGTGAACGTACTGGTCACAACACTTTACGGGAATATGTAAGAAATATAATGAAAGTTCAGATAAAAGTTTTTTTAAGATACAAGACAATAACTGCCCCCCCCCCCCTCCCGCCCGCACACAATTGTCAAGAATTGTCAAGATACAAGGGTATTGTCCCTCTGACATTTTTTCGTTTTAACAATAAAATAAGCATTGTGACACTAACATATGTTATTGTTTAAAAAATTAATATATGTCAGAAGAGCAATAGGTCTAGGCCCCCATTTATTGAATGATGCCACTTGTCTGATACAGGGGTCACCAGTACCTCCAACAGTGTCTTGAACAATACACGGTAATCGGCCAAAGGATCGATGATAGCATTATCCGGTGTCTTAGTGTGTGTGGTGTCATATTTTGTTTTATTTACAACCGCCCAGTAAATTAAACATTTACAATACGGCAGAGGTGTGACTGGGTCATTACATTATATTTACATCAACTAGCTAGGTATTTTTTTCACGTCTTTTTCGTAAGAAAATTAATAGTATTTCATTCAGAAAATGACAGAACCGAAATCTACGCGACCAGGTAAAACGACCTGTCCGCGTTCCTTTAACTTTTATAATCTGCCTTCAAATTAACGTATTATTTAGCTCACTATATATCAAATCTAATTCAAGTAGATGTAATACGGTAAAACTATTTATGTATAATGTTAATTTATTTTGGTGTTGACTTTGCGTGGATTATTTCTTGATCGATCGAAACTAAAGTAATGAGAGAACGAACACCACGGACTTCACGGACTGACTTGAGACATCCAAATAGTTGTAGGGACCATAGTAACATTCACATATATGGGAAAATTGGCTGAACATTCCCTCTGTGTAACATGATTATCAACAAACAAAAATACTTAATTTGGTACTTTTATTAACAATTGATTGAATGATTCAGAGATATCAATGTAGATTTTGACAGCAAATTGTTCTTTTTAGTGTTTCATCTTAGATATATGAGGGTTATAGCAATTACTGCAGAAAAAGATTGACATAATATTGTTCCTGCTTCATACCCGCATGAAACACCATGGAAAGCATTTAAATCAAATAATTGAGCCAGAACTGTGACATCATGTATATATTTCACCTAGCAACTATAAACAGGATTTAATAGTGAAGACGACTCGGTATGTTGTTTAATCACATTTTGTTTTCGAATAGATTTATAGTAAATCGTCCACGACCTTCCGAAACTAGCTAAATCACGTACTACGAATCAAAAGGAGTGTGACTTTATTGAACATGTCCTGTGGCGAACCTGCTACGATTTAAAAAGAAATACATGTATCACCTTAGTTTGCAATCAATTAATGTTTCATAAATATGTTAGCATGTATTTTATTTTTATTATAGTGACATGTGTATTTTATGAATAAGTGCCGTATAATACAAATCTTTCAATCTAAAACGTTTTACATTGTAAGCACGAGCAAACACCTTCAGGTTGGCTTGGGTAGATGCAATTTTGTATTTACAGACACCCGCTATATTTTACAGCATGACAATGCTATTGACGTACTAGATTAATTAATAAAAAATGTAGTTGAATACTTTCTCACCCCATTCACTTATCTTATATGACTTAGAAAAATCTTCCGGGGGGTGATTGACAGGGTGTCCGAGACCTATTTTCGGTAACTTTACTGGGTGGGTGGGATCCGCGCATGAATTCGAGTCGATGGGCGGACTTCATTTGTCCCATTTCGGCGTAAGATATGACCGGCGTAAAACGGCAATTTGGCAAATGATCTGAAATAAAATCGACATAAACACAAAAACGGGGGAACATTTTGTTGTCGCAAATGTTAATGTAACAATGGTAACAGTTGTAAAAAGTCAAAATTAAATATTCATTAAAAGTACCTCGAAAAACAGGTTTTTTAAAATGTTTCTCCGCAAAATTTCAAAATAATTTCAACTGCCAGAATGATAGCCTAATTATGCATTCTGCTCTCACTTCGTATATGAGCAAACTTGCGTAGTATAGATGAATTAAACGTTATATGTGACATGTCTATTCATCAAATCATAAGAGGAGTTCTGGGATGTAGTTTTTTTTGAGTTTTTTGCTATTATTTGACTTCCTGGATGAAATTTAAATTTTTAAAACCTTATTGCACATCTATAGGACAGCCCCTATCATATCCCAAGATAACGTTATGAATGAACATTTGTTTAATCATTGCTTAAAATTAATTAATATGCCGATTTATTAATAAATATTTACATTTTACTATCTCATTACATAACCGTGAGCTATCCACCATACTTGATAAACGGCGAATTCCTCGCCGGTCTTTCCAAACCGGCGAGATCGGCTTACAACGGCGAACCTTCCCCGGCCCAGTGAAGCAACAAACCGGGTTACCAAAGGTCAATCGGCGCATTCGACGTAAGACGGTTTGACAAACTTGCATAATATTTAAATTCTGTGGTCGTTCGAGCGTTTGCTATTCTGGGTAACTAGCACACGGGAAAATTCGGGTTGATTTTTCAAGAGGTCCGACTTTATATAAAATTTTGTGTACGCTTTTAAACGATTATTATGCTACGTATGTGTATAATAAAAGACATTGCAGTAGTTTTCCCAGTCAATCAAGCCAATCTCAATGAAAAACAATTATGTACAAAATTTGTTAACAAAACAAACGACAAAGGGTATCGCGTTATTTCGCCTCATGTTAAAATTTGCAATTGCGTCGAGACGGGTATGGTTTTATTACGACTTTGACATCGCTATAAATAATTCAATTCAATTCAATTCAATTCAATGGTTTATTGACATCACCATGTTGGCATACAGTCAAAATGAAATCAAATGACAGACAAAAATATATTACTACATAAAGGCTATAGCATGCAAAATAGTTCTATACAATACTTCATAGTCCCTGGAAGTGTTTTCTCTGCATAAAGCATTTATCTAAGTAGATACATATACGTTTTGTAGTAATATAGTCACATGGATTAACATAAAGGTCATATTGTTCAGGCAAATTATATATTTAGAAATAAACCTATGTACATTTTGTTCGCTAATATTTCTGAAGTTTGCTTCTTCTTTTTTTACCATCGAGGCATAACATGCAGGGTTGAATAAACCAAATCATTCGGGTGACGAACCAAACAGTTTCCTTTTTTAAACATTGTCATGATGCATTTTGGTTTGGGTTTTTTTTTTGGCCCATAAAGAAATTATTTTTATTAAATTTGAATATTTTTAACTTTGAAAGGAGACCAATTCTGCTGCTATAAATATGCGAAAGTCCATAACTTTCCAAGATAATTGGTTTGTATGGAAATTTTTTTGATACTGTAATGACAATAAAAATCGGACCAAGCAGCTCTAACAGCTAGCTGCTTAACATTTATATTTTTCCTTTGAAAATATGTAGTTATAACGCCTTTCGTAATGGTGCCTGTGATACAATCGCAACCTCTCTGACCTTTGCCAAAAATTTGAAAAGAAAAAAGAAAGAAAAAGTTGCGACTGGCAAAAGGGCGCCAACAAACAGACGGCAGCATCCAACAATCAGCATTCAATATATGCGCGGATCTAGAGGGAGGAAAGGGGTGGGGGTGGATCCGCCCCCACCCCTTTGTGAAAAAAAAAATTCTTAAATTCACATTGTAAAATTACCGATAATATGCCTTGGACTCCCCTGGGAAACTTAATTTTCCGTCTGACCCTACCCTGGAAAAATTTCTGGATCCACGCATGTTTACATTGTCCGAAAAATTAGATTATTCAGTTCACTTACAGTTTTGGATTTCTGTATGTTTTTATCAGTTCTAAAAAGGTAGGTTGCCCTGGAGTAAGAAGATGAGTGTTATAAATGGACCAATTCCTTCTTAACTGGATATTGAATTAAGTGAATAGGGTTTTTTTTCCAGTTTCATTCTTATCTTATCAATAATGATACATATGTAAAGCCTGCATCTGATTAAAAAAAAATCATCACGTATTTCATTTTTATATGAAGTGTACATTATTGTCATATTATTAAAGCCCGGTATTTGATACAGGGTTTGTTCAGTAAGTTTATTTTCATTTAAAGTACATGTAAGTGCAGTTTAAAGGTGTTTTTCTTTAAGTAACAAAATAACACCCAAATCAAGAAAGTGCTGCATGACTTCTTTAAAGCTTTCAACAAGGTCCCAAATGAGGCTTGCTCAACTATAGATTCAGAATTTGCTGTCTTGCTGAACACATCAAAAATACCTTTAGAGTCTAAGAGGGCAATTTATCTGAATACAACAAGTACTTGTAGAGGGCCATTTCTCTGAACACAGCAAGTACTAGTAGAGGGCCATTTGTCTGAATACAACAAGTATACTTGTAGAGGGCCATTTCTCTGATTTCAACAAGTACTTATAGAGGGCCATTTCTCTGAACACAACAAGTACTTGTACAGGGCCATTTCTCTGAACAAGTACTTGTACAGGGCCATTTCTCTGAACATAACTATAATCAATCTCACTTTAACAAAAGGTGCATATAGAGTGGAGAAGTGAGACAGACCAAAACTGAGTTTGTCTTAGTTTTGTGGCTCGATGTCATGAAATATTTTAATACCAATAAATCTTGAACCTGGGTTTAAAATATTATGTGATTTTCTGAACCAAGGATTAATATTTCGTTGATTTTCCATTCCCACTGAAAAGGGGGTTAAAATATTATGGTGCGATATATATTGAACCCCCTCTGACGTTCCATTCCCATTGGAAAAGGGGGTTCAAATATCATGGCTGTGATATATTGAACCCCCCTCAGATTTTCCTTTGCTATTGGAGAGGGGGTTCAAAATATTATGACTGCGCAATATTGAACCCCCTCTTTTTTTATTTGCTATTGGAGAAGGGGTGAAAAGTATCATAGCTGCAATATATTGAACCCCCCTCCTATTGCCAATTCCAGTTGGAGATGAGGGTCAAAACATTATGGCTCTAAAATATTGATCTGAATATTGAAATATTTTGAACCGGCCCTCCCCTCTCCAGTGGGAATTTGAAATAGGAGGAGGTTCTCTATATCATGGCCATAATATTTTAAACCAGCTCTCCACGAGAATTGGAAATAGGGGGATTCAATATATCCGGGCCATAATATTTGTAAGCCCCTCTCCAATAGGAATTGGAAGTAGGAGGGGGGAGGGTCAATATATCGCAGCCATAATATTTGAACCCCCTCTACAATTGGAATTGGAAATAGGAGGAGGATTCAATATATCGCGGCCATAATATTTTAACCCCCTCTCCATTGGTAATTGGAAATACATGTAGGTGGGGCGTTTAATATTTTGTGGCCATTATATTTTGAAGTCCCTATCCAATAGGAATTAAAAATAGGTGGGGGTTCAATATATCGCAATCATAATATTTTGAACCCCCTCTCCAGTAGGAATTAAAAATAGGAAGGAGGTTCAGTATTTCGTGACCTTAATACAATATATCTTGAACCCCCTCTCCAATGGGAATTGGAGGCAGGAGGAGGGTGCTTTATATAGGAGACATAATATGCCAATGGGCATTGGAAATAAGGGGGTAAATATTTCAAACCCAAACCATTATATTTTGAACCCCCTCTCCAATGGGAATTGGAAAAAGGAGGGGGATCAATATATAATGAGGCCATAATATTTTGAACCTCGTCTCCAATAACAAATGAAAATCAATGGGGGGGGGGGGGGTCAATATATCACGGCCATAATATATTGAACTCAATGATTCAATGTTTTATTGGTATAAGGTTCAAAACATTTTGAGGCCCTGGACTTGGATTCAGCACTTTAAGGAAGCAGAGCATGTTTTTATTAGTTTGTAAATTTGTATAGGGTTGTGTACCTCTAGCTCCTCTTGCATAATCATGCTTTTTAATCAAAGTTGATACAATGATGTAAAAGCTCCCCCCCCCCCCCTCCAACTTAAGGAACAAAGATTTTTCATAAATCTAAGAAATAGATCATTACTTCATTGCTTGATACTTAAAAAGGAAAAGAATATATATTTTAAGAACTTTAATTATTTTGTGCATCTATGATAAACAATCTTCAAATAATAAAATGGCATATGTTGGACAATGTATTCTTGGTTGCCTTATGTCTTAATCTGTCTTTTATAATTATATTAAAAGCAGGAAACAAAATATTTAATAAATACATCTGTGTTATCCTTGAATTTTAGGAGTTTAATGTTTATGAGGAAAATCTGAAATAATGACTCTTTTTAGTTTATATAACCATACAAACTCTTTAAACTTATAAACACATCAACAAATTATATTATAGGCTTTGTTTTACAGTTGTTGAGTATATTAATTTCGACACTATATTTGACTCTTTTTCTAGTGCTCATGTTTGTAAAGAGACTTGGTATGAGAAGGAGAAATATTATAGATCCTGCAGCTTCTGGAAATGGGGCCGATGCACAACCTACAAGTAAGCCATGCACTAATCATGCACTTACATACAGCCTACAGGTAAGCCATGCGCTAATCATGCACTTACATACAGCCTACAGGTAAGCCATGCGCTAATCATGCACTTACATACAACCTACAGGTAAGCCATCCGCTAATCATGCACTTGCATAAGACTTGATTTTAATGAACTATACATGAAAATTAATTAAATCAATTCCTGTTATAAAATTTATTGAATAGATTCTAATATAAACTAACTTCTAGAAGAAAAAAAAGAGATCAGATGCATTCAGCAACAATCTAATATGATATATCTAAATAAAAAGTTGAAGCTAGCACCCTTTGGCAGCTGATGACAAGTTAAATAAACTTAAGATTAAAAATGCAGTACTTAATAATTTATATTCTGGGATATTAATAATACCACCGTATCTGCCCAAAATATAGCTCAAGGACACACATCAGGAAGTGTACTACCAACGATTGACTGAGACATTAACAGCACGTTGGTCCGCAGGTTTGAATTAATGATTTTGAAATACATGGTAGAAAGAGTGAAGGAGGATAAATTGAAGATAACCATGAGTTTGTTTCTCTCACAGTCATATATGATATTTATTTTTTTTCAGAAAAGTATCGAAGCACCGTTTATTCTGCTGCAGTGGCTACAACTATTACTATGACAGTATGCACGAGTGTCGTTACGGTAAGCAGAAATCATCGTGCAAATTGTACCAATTTTTATTGAACAATTAAGTGCAACATATTTATGTATTAGAAGATCTGTAACTTTTCAGACTATATATATATAATATACTATCGGGTTTTTTTTTCTAACGGTACATGTACATATAGCTTGCACTAATTCTTTAAGGAAGCAAACATGTAGTGTATTACGGCGGCGTGGAAGGGCCATGTGGAAAAAAAATTATTTGTTCGGACGAATAAGTTATTTGTTCGGACGAATTACGATTTGTTCGGGCGAACTCGGATTTGTTCGGACGAATAAGTTATTTGTACGGACGAATTACCTATTTGTTTGGACGAATTAGGATTTGTTTGGACGAATTAGCTATTTGTTCGGACGAATTAGTTATTTGTTCGGACGAATTAGGATTTGTTCGGACAAATAAGTTATTTGTTCGGACGAATTACGATTTGTTCGGACGAATTTGGTATTTGTTCGGACGAATTAGGATTTGTACGGGCAAATAAGTTATTTGTTCGGACGAATTAGGATTTGTTCGGACGAATTAAGATTTGTTCGGACGATTTAGGATTTGTTCGGACGAATTAGCTATTTGTTCGGACGAATAAGTTATATTTATATAAAACAGCATTTTTGATGAGCAATTTATTAGACTATCTGATCTGGCAATGATATAGATGACGAAAATGTCGTTTTTCCTTCTAATGATAACACTTCAATGTTATACATGTACTTGTCACTGATATTGCAAGGGTGTTGGAACAGGGGCGGCAGAGGCGGTCGCCGCCACAATAATTTTGCCAAAAAATGAATTCTGAAAAAAATAAGACTGAATTGAAATTTAATAACGGTGATCTGTATTAATTGGAGCGGCGATGATAATTTATGTTCAATGGAATGTCGAAGGGTAACTTCATTGTTTACATAGTCAAAAGTTGGGTCTATATACCTGTTTCTGACGTGATTTGACAGTCAACAGTGAATTAATTAGATAGGTTTGCCATTAAAGAAATATCGTCCTTCAGCTTTGATGATCAATTACTAGTTGTAAGTTAGAAGCAACTGATATTATATTATGGGCTATAAAAATATAAATTATGTCACCACATGATTTACGGAAATCCATTTAAGGATTTTTAAACGTCTTTGAAGTGTAACAGAGACTGATAAGTTATATCAAATTTACGCGGACATAATTGGTGCTGATATATGTGCGGATCCAGAAAATTTTGTGGGCGGGAGGGGGTTTCCAAGGGATATCTATGTTTGCCGAGAGGGGGTGGGGCTACGCCTTTTTTGGTAACTTTACTAAGTAAAGTTAAGAAATTTGAATTTTCCAAGCTCTAGATCCGCGCATGATGCACATAAACTTCTTTAATATAAATGTGAGTTGTGTTATCTTGATACACATGTCGTCAAAGGTAAGAAACAAAGATTAATTTGACACACTAAAGAATAACAACTTACATGTAAATCTGGTTCACCCCCCCCCCCCAACTTATCGATAAAATTCGCCGCCCCAATATTAAATATCTCTCGAAGCCTCTGTATACAATATCTGTATTTGTTATGGCATAGCGCGAAATTATTTTTAGTTATTAAAGAAAACCTGCGTTGCCTAAAATGGACATCTAGACGGGGGACGTCACGGGGGCGGCAAACAAAATTATCTTTCAGGCTCCTCAACCCCCTCCCCAACAGGGAAATTTCGTGGATCTGCGCATGAGCTTGTAAACTGATTTAAACTTTTCACATCTGCGTAACCATGATTATGAAATATATATATCTCTCTCTCTCTCTCTCTCTGTTCTAATAATTAACTTATGCAGACCAAATATCTTATTCGTCCGAACAAATAGCTAATTCGTCCGAACAAATAACTTATTGGTGTCCGAAAAAATAGCTAATTCGTCCGAACAAATCCTAATTCGTCTGAACAAATCCTAATTCGTCCGAACAAGTAACTTATTTGTCCGAACAAATCCTAATTCGTCCGAACAAATAACTTATTTGTCCGAACAAATAGTTAATTCATCCGAACAAATCCTAATTCGTCCGAACAAATAACTTATTCGTCCGAACAAATCCTAATTCGTCCGAACAAATAGCTAATTCGTCCAAACAAATAGCTAATTCGTCCGAACAAATCCTAGTTCGTCCGAACAAATAACGTATTCGTCCGAACAAATTACTTATTCGTCCGAACAAATAAGAATTATTTATTTTTTCATCTGGCCCTTCCACGCCGCCGTAGTGTATATATTGCTAAAATTTTATAAAATAAGTCATCCATGCATGGGAATGATTGAACATTGAATTGACATTGAAAAGTAATGGATACTAAATCACCAACTCCATTGTTCATGTACAACTATCAATGCAAATGAGGATGTCCCTAGTGATCCGAAGACGGGCATAGAGTGTAAAACATATGTAACTGTAGCCTCGAGTTGAATTTTAATTTTCTACCTGTATATACTCAAAAACGTTAGAGTCATTACCTTTAAGGTCCATCAATGGCATCAAACATCTTGTAAATGTTGCTACAACAGCTCCGTACAATGGCCGATATTTATCTTTTATCAAAATTATTTTTGGATCATATTATCATTAATGCTTGCGACTTTTAAATGTTCAAGCATATAAAATATAACTGGAGGGTTTTTTTTCTGATGGTGCAAAGTTTTGAATTTTGATTTTACATTTTGCAATTGTTTTTAACATGATAACTTGATTACTATATATAAATAAAAAATAAACAAAATATCGCGATCGAATGACCACATTTTGCAGAAAAAACCCACACACAGTGCAGAAAAATCTAGTCATAGACGGTACAGCATGTACAGCATGCCCATCATGAACATGTAATCCAGATGATCCTCCTTATGGCTGTATCATGCAAAGAAGTGTCGTATCATGATAGTTTTGAGGTTTTAATCCTCTGATAAACAATGTTATACAAGACTTTGGGGAATAAAAATGACTATACGGTAAGTGTAAATTAACTATCAGCGTATCATTAACCATGTTTTACCATAATCTTTCAGCAATATGTGACGGGAAGACTGACCCGTATGGAGCGTGCACCCTGAGGTACACCAATGACAGGATTCTGAAGAGGGACGGAAGTGTGCACACTGTCAGCGGGGGCACCTGCTCATCCCCGGACAGGTGCACTGGCTGTAACGATGGCTTCTACTCCACAGGACCATACTGTGAAAGTAAGACTTAAACAACAATTTTGCAAATGTTTTACGGTGAAAAAATTATGCATTTCTAAGACTAAGAGTATAATTTGTTCATGTTTCACAATACTCAATTCTGAAGTCCTTAATCCTTCTTAATAAATTACAGCATAGATATGATGTGTTGAAAATTTTCCCCAATATGAAACTGAAATTGATATTGTAAACTGAGTATTAAGAATGTGTGCATTTGCCAATGTCAGCTAAATATAGTTAATTAATTTAGTTTTAATCAACAACGATAATATTATATATAGTTAATTTGATCATTTTCTTCATGTTTTATCTTAATTTTGACAGTTTGTCCGAAGATAGACCGTTGTAATCACAGGAGATGTACATCGACCTCTGACAATGTTTGTGAGTTTTGTGATGGGGAAGTATTGGCCAAGCCGTACTGGAGGGCATACACACCTGCTCCCAGTAACAAAAAATTGTGTCAGAGTAAGTCTGCTTAGGTTGATCCATTAATTCCCATTTGTCAGTAAAGGATGACTGCACTTAGCACCGGGTTTTGGGCCCTTAATTTTGGTCGCTTCTGTTCCATTTATTCCTTAACCTAATATCACTTTTGTTAAATTTTTCATAGAGTCTAGTCAATTTCCAACATGAATTAAGATTTTAGACTGTGATGTAGTAAACTCATTTTATGTTTTTCTCCTTACAACTTTCGAAAAAAGAAAATTTTCGCTTATCTGTCCTTGATCGAACATAAGATTGATATCAATATGCATGAGAGGTGGAGCTGACATTATCAGAATGGTTCTAAAATTAGACTAGCATGAATAACAATGCCATGTATAACAAGAATGGATATGGGTTACCCCATATCCAAGATATTCGACTTTTAAATTACTTGAATTTTCACTGTGCTCAGCCGATCTCTTAAGTTAAAATCACTGAACTTGTTATGAAACTGACGTATATAGTTCTTCATGTTCGTATTAAATACTGCCACCCGTCATTAGCAAACAGTGCACACATCTGTGCTTTAAAACAGTCTACACAAGTGCGACCAGAAATATGGTGCAGGTGTTGCGTAACCATTCCGTCGTATAAAAATAAAGAAAGAAATAACACACACTCATAGTAATACACAATAAATAAGTAAAATAGATTGTGTGATAACTAACGAACAATAAACATGAAAGTAATATAATTATTGTAATAATATCAGCAATATTCATTAGTGAAAAAATTGTCAATCGAAGAATGACCTATATTTTCGTGAAAAAGACTGAGGAGGCAGCTAGCGTAGGAATATGAATACTTCACATTTAAATTTCTTGGGGTGGGGTGTTTTTTCAAAATAATTTTACGTTAATTTTGTTTTCTTCCACGTATTACATATACATCGATACTCTAAACATTTATTGTAATGTATCTGCTGATCATGATTTTCCATTTATCTATTAAAGTGAAATTGATGTGCTCTCTGACTCTCTCTCTCTCTCTCTCTCTCTCTCTCTCTCTCTCTCTCTCTCTCTCTCTCTCTCAGATATTAACATGCTCCTTTCCCTATCCCCTATAGAGGCCTGTTCCTGGAGGTCGGACAGTACAAGATGTTACCCAGGAACCTGCTCCAATGAGTTAGCTTCTCAGTGCACATGTACCAAAGGCTTCACCGGTACCCACTGTGAAACTAGTAAGTACTGCCCCAAGATAAGAAACTTAAACAGACATTGAATGTTATTCTTAGAATCAACTTTTGTACTGGTTTTACTTTCAAGTTGAAAATATTTACAGTGACCGAGAAAGCTAACATCTTGGAGAATGAATGTAAGCTAAAAGACGCAGCGGGGCGAGTTTTGACCAATCCTTCTGACCCCAATACTGCCAGCCCTCAACCTACGATATGGACCAACAATGTCATTTGGCATGAAGCGGACACCAAATGGGACGCAAAGTACACTCTGACAGAAACCCCTCCTGCCCCTGACCCCACCGGGGTCAGCCACTATGTAACAGATTTTAAGTATGGCATTGTACAGGCAACCACAAAACTTGTCCTAGAGCGAAGTAAGTGGTCCCCAAAACATACACTACTGAACAACTCTCGCAGTAGATAGATATGACATAAATTTATTTAAAACTAAGAAATGATCATTATTCTTATTTTCATTATTCATAAAAAATTAATTTAAAATTTTGATAGTATGTGTAAAAATTATTTGTGTATGTATGCAGGTGTTTAAAAGATGTTTAAAAAGATGTGTTCTTAAAGTGATAGTAACAGTATTTATATCATATTCATAGGCTCATTTATTGTTACATCTTTCATTATAATCAGTATACAGGTATATACCTGATGTCTGCAGGTCTTTTCAAAAGTGTTTAATAAATATTTGTTCCATTACATTGAATTTTTATGATCATGCACGCAGTGTCACTCAGCATACTGTAAATTCTTAATAAAACGCGAGGAATTAAAATCCGCGTAAAATCGCGAGAAGCCCGTCTCGCGAATTTTAAAATCTCGCTTTTAAATTTCAGACATATGTAAACTACATGAAACTATGATAAAATTTCGGCATTCGCGATTTTATGTTCTCGCGATTTGATGGAAAACCGTCGAATCGCGGAATTAAGTACTCGCGTAAAATAAGGAATCTACAGTAACTTCCTCCTCTAAATGAGTTGAAAATTTTAAGTACATTACAATTCTTCCATTTTGAAATCTAATTTTATGTGTAATCACTTTTACCTGTCACTTTTACCTTAAACTTTTACTTGTATTTATTATGTTTTTTTACCTGTATTTTAGATTCAGCAACTGTTGGTCAGATCCTATATACCTGCCCAGGAGTATCTGAGAGATCTCCCCAAACTTCAGGATTTATTTGTAGAAAAACACTGACTTTATCAGCTTTGCCAGTGCCATTTCAACATAATGACAAGTATGTACTGCTGAATGATGATTTTTTTTTTTTTTTACAGTTTTTACATTGCTCAAAGGAACACATGCAATTACTGTATACAGGGTCATTTCCCCCTTGTTTTTTTTCCCACCCTTCTACACTTGCAAACAGTTTTGCCCTCTCTAGAATTTGCATAGACACAGTTAGAAATAGATGCTCTTAACATAGTTATTTAAAAATTGTTTTGAATTCACTCACTCTGAACATTGCCCGCTGACAACGAGAGCGAAAGGGGCAAAAATAAAGCGGGGCGAATATTTCCGTACATACAGTAATATATATAAATCAACAAAGAGATGATAATATATATAATGCATTGAATATTTCATTTTTTCAGTAATGATATATTACATAAGAATTTGCAAGTATGTTTCCTTATATGAAATTAACCTATAGAAATATGCAAATATGTTCATATCTAAGTAAACTTGTTAATGGGTCAAGAGGTCATGACATCACAATGATCTTATTGCTTGATGGTTGCATTATTATAAACATAAAAATTCAGATATCATTTATAAACTGAATGATTTGCCTTTCTCAAACATATATAGATATAAGAAATAACAGCAAGATAAAAGTTCACTGGGATATGAACTTGGTTGGTACCTAATCAAATCTTCTGAGAAGTGTTGGGCTTCACAGGATTTGATCATGGGACCAACCAAATTCATATCCTGGTGAACTTTTTAACTTGTTGTTTATTTCTTAAATATTTCATGTACCAAATGTAATTTTTTAAAATTTTCAGAATGACTTTCACCATCAAAGCTAACATAGGCGGGTACGTAAAGCTGATGAACAGAGAGAACAGGGACAACATTGAGTACCACTCGCTGACACAGAGTGTGCACGAGCGTGAGTACCTGTACCACTGGGATCTGGTGAACCCCTATCACTGTGTGGGCGTGTCTCCAGCCGCCAGCTGTCCACAGTTCCTGACTGTGGTGGACCTGACGGAGAATGTAAGTATCAGTATCTATGTCTAATTATGAACTTTTTCTTACCATTCGATCCTCCCCTTCTCTGAGAATGTCAGCTCAGAAAAAAACCAACATTATTATAGTAAACATGTTTATAACAAATACAAGCTCACAGTGAACCCATTATCAGAATGTTAGAATTTAACCACAGCCAATAGGCCTAAATTCACAATTACAGTCAAGATTGCTACACTGTCCAACAATAACTAGATTTTACTTGATTTAATGGGAGAATTTTTATACCAGTTGATTTAATTTGATGTAATTTATTCTGTTTCACAGCAGCTTGTTTTAGCTATGACTATGTTTTGTTAGCTCACCTGAGCTGAAAGCTCAAGTGAGCTTTTCTGATCACATTTTGTCTGTCGTCCGTCTGTCTGTCCGTCTGTCCGTCCGTCTGTCTGTCCGTAAACTTTTCACATTTTTGACATCTCCTCAAAAACTACTGGGCCAATTTTAACCAAACTTGGCACAAAGCACCCTTAGGCAAAGGGGATTCAAAGTTGTGAAAATTAAGGATCACGCCTTTTTCAAAGGGAGATAATTAGAATTTATTTTAAAAAATTGAGAAATTTTCAAAAATCTTCTTCTCAAGAACCGTTTGAAACTTGTGTGGAAGCATCCTCAGGTAGTGTAGATTCAAAGTTGTGAAAATCATGACCCCCGGGGGTAGGGTGGGGCCGCAATGGGGGGTTGAATTTTTACATAGGAATATATAGAGTAAAACTTTAAAAATCTTCTTCTCAGAAATTAATTAGCCAGGAAAGCTGAAACTTGTGTGGAAGCATCCTCAGGTAGTGTAGATTCAAAGTTGTGAAAATCATGACCCCCGGGGGTAGGATTGGGCCACAATGGGGGTCGAATTTTTACATAGGAATATATAGAGTAAATCTTTAAAAATCTTCTTCTCAGAAACTAATCAGCCAGGAAAGCTGAAACTTGTATGGAAGCATCCCCAGGTAGTGTAGATTCAAAGTTGTGAAAATCATGACCCCGGGGGGTAGGGTGGGGCCACAATGGGGGGTTGAATTTTTACATAGGAATATATAGAGTAAATCTTTAAAAATCTTCTTCTCAGAAACTAATTAGTATGGAAAGCTGAAACTTGTGTGGAAGCATCCTCAGGTAGTGTATGTTTAAGTTTTGTTCAAATGATGATCCCCAGGGGTAGGGTGGGGCTACAATGGGGGGGGCGAAATTTTACATAGGAATATATAGTGAAAAATCTTTAAAAATCTTCTTCTCGGAAACTAATTAGCAAGGAAAGATGAAACTTGTGTGGAAGCATCCTCAGGTAGTGTAGATTCAAAGATATGAAAATCATGACCCCAGGGGTAGGGTGGGGCCACAATTGGGGGTTGAATTTCTACATAGGAATATATAGAGTAAATCTTTAAAAATCTTCTTCTCAGAAATTAATCAGCCAGGAAAGCTGAAACTTGTGTGGAAGCATATTCAGGTAGTGTAGATTCAAAGTTGTGAAAATTATGACCCCCGGGAGTAGGATGGGGCCACAATTGGGGGTGGAATTTTTTACATAGGAATATATGGAGTAAATCTTTAAAAATCTTCTTCTCAAGAACCATTTGGCCAGGAAAGCTGAAACTTGTGTGGAATCATCCCCAGGTAGGGTATATTCAAAGTAGTGAAAATCATGACCCCCGGGGGTAGGATGGGGCCACAATGGGGGGTCAAATTTTTACATAGGAATATATAGATTAAATCTTTAAAAATCTTCTTCTCAGAAACTAATTAGTATGGAAAGCTGAAACTTGTGTGGAAGCATCCTCTGGTAGTGTAGATTCAAAGTTGTGAAAATCATGACCCCACTGGAAAGGGTGGGGCCACAATTGGGGATTGAATTTTTACATAGGAATATATAGAGTAAATCTTTAAAAATTTTCTTCTCAGAAACTAATCAGCCAGGTGATTCTTTAAAATTGTTTAGACTTTGGCCCCTTGATGATTCTTGGGCCTCACAAGGGGTTCAGAGTTTGATGTAGGTTTATATCCCATACATAAACAATTGTTTAGGATCTTTTTGAGAACTGCAATGCTCAACATGTGTTATGACTATAAAATCATCCTGTTAGAAAAGGGACTAATGATAATAAAAATAAGAATATCCAGGGGGGAAAATGGATTTTCATTTATACAGGATCTACATGTATTATACTACATTGTCAAGATAGTTTGTATTATGACTCCTTTAAGCTGATTTCATCATACCTATTGTTCCTCAGGTGAGCGATGTGGCCCATGGGCCTCTTGTTTGTTATACAGCCTGTTTTAGCTATGACTGTATGTTTGTTTGTTATATCACATGTTATAGCTATATGTTTTGTCTATTATACAGCCTGTTATATCTATGCCTATATGTTTGTCTGTTATATCACATGTTATAGCTATATGTTTTGTCTGTAATACAGTCTGTTTATTCTGTTTACAGTCTGTTTTAGCTATGACTATGTTTTGTCTATTATACAGTCTGTTATAGCTATGCCTATATGTTTGTCTGTTATATCACATGTTATAGCTATATGCTTGTCTGTTATACAGCTTGTTTATTCTGTTTACAGTCTGTTTTAGCTATGACTATATGTTTGTTTGTTATACAGTCTGTTATAGCTATGGCTATGTTTTGTCTGTTATACAGTCTGTTATAGCTATGACTATATGTTTGTCTGTTATATCACATGTTATAGCTATATGCTTGTCTGTTATACAGCCTGTTTATTCTGTTTACAGTCTGTTTTAGCTATGACTATATGTTTGTTTTTTTATACAGTCTGTTATAGCTATGACTATGTTTTGTCTGTTATACAGTCTGTTATAGCTATGCCTATATGTTTGTCTGTTATATCACATGTTATAGCTATATGTTTTGTCTGTTATGCATCTGTTTATTCTGTTAACAGTCTGTTTTAGCTATGACTATGTTTTGTCTATTATACAGCCTGTTTTAGCTATGACTATATGTTTGTCTGTTATATCACATGTTATAGCTATATGTTTTGTCTGTTATGCAGTCTGTTTATTCTGTTTACAGTCTGTTTTAGCTATGACTATGTTTTGTCTATTATACAGCCTGTTTTAGCTATGACTATATGTTTGTCTGTTATATCACATGATATAGCTACAGTACCCGCAACGTTATTTTTTACAATCCTATCCTATCGTATCGTGTATCAATCCTATCGTATCGTGCGTGTATACTGTCCTATCGTGCGTTAATGCTATCGTATCGTGGGTGTATACTGTTCTATCGTGCGTTAATCCTATCCTATCGTGCATTAATCCTATCAGGTTTATCGTTTAATTTTAACAGTATTTTCGTTTATACTATCGTGTTAATCGTTTCGTGCCTTTTTATAAGCAAGTAAATTTATTTCAAAGTTGCAAGTCGTTCAGTGCGCCGTATAAGAAAATTCATCGAACAAGAATTGTAAATCCTATCCAGCATTCTATCATGATACTAATTTCTTAATTTTTAAGATCAAAATTAACCAATATTACATGTAAATCATATCTGTAAGCATTGGGGAAAAAATGTAAACTATCGAAGTTCTTAGGAACAAGGTAACATATTTACCTGTATATCGAATATATTAAATCATACGCGAAGTCTATACCTGCGTAAACATTAACTTTTATGCAATATAATTCGTTTTTTATGCATCATATTTTACAGAAACAAAAGTATCTATGACATAATTTATATTTAATTAAAACCAGAGTTGTATTATAATTGAACCCGGTTTTTTTTTCGTGTGATATTTGATTTTGGGCTGAAATGTTCTCGGCAATCGGCTACGGTGTGTGGTAATGAAAACAATGTTAACAAATCGTACGGGGAATGTATATCTGCGTAAATATTTATTTAACTTGTATGTTATATAATTCGCTTTTAAAGCATCGTTTTCTTATACAGAAAGAAATGTATTTATGATAGATTTTATATTTACTTTAAACAAGAGTTGGATTTTTATAATTGAACCCGCTATGTTCTGTGTGATTTGATCTCGGGCTGCAATATTCGCGGCGATCGGCTAGGGTGTTTGGTAATGAAAGCAATGTTAACAATACAGGAAAGTTTATTGATCATTTAAGCTCATAATTTTTGTTAAAAAAAAATTAACTGGTCATTATTATACATTCTATAAATGATACAGCGATGATTAACAACTCGGCAATTGTTACTAAAAAGAAATTCCACATAAAGCTTTATTCGTACGTGTTTTTTCCCAAATTACGCCATTATCAGGTTATTCATGAAGATCGTTTAAAGCGATTATACGTTTATCATGAACATCGTTTATCCTTTCCTATCGTGTATCAATCCTATCCTATCGTGCGTGTATACTGTTCTATCGTGCGTTAATGCTATCGTATCGTGCGTGTATACTGTTCTATCGTGCGTTAATCCTATCCTATCGTGCGTGAATCCTATCCTATCGTTTATCTTGTAAAAAATAACGTTGCGGGTACTGTATATGCTTGTCTGTTATACAGCCTGTTTATTCTGTTTACAGTCTGTTTTAGCTATGGCTATGTTTTGTCTATTATACAGTCTGTTATAGCTATGCCTATATGTTTGTCTGTTATATCACATGTTATAGCTATATGTTTTGTCTGTTATGCATCTGTTTATTCTGTTAACAATCTGTTTTAGCTATGACTATGTTTTGTCTATTATACAGCCTGTTTTAGCTATGACTATATGTTTGTCTGTTATATCACATGTTATAGCTATATGTTTTGTCTGTTATGCAGTCTGTTTATTCTGTTTACAGTCTGTTTTAGCTATGACTATGTTTTGTCTATTATACAGCCTGGTTTAGCTATGACTATATGTTTGTCTGTTATATCACATGTTATAGCTATATGTTTTGTCTGTTATGCAGTCTGTTTATTCTGTTTACAGTCTGTTTTAGCTATGACTATGTTTTGTCTATTATACAGCCTGTTTTAGCTATGACTATATGTTTGTCTGTTATATCACATGTTATAGCTATATGTTTGTCTGTCATACAGCTTGTTTATTCTGTTTACAGTCTGTTTTAGCTATGACTATGTTTTGTCTATTATACAGCCTGTTTATTCTGTTTACAGTCTGTTTTAGGTATGACTATATGTTTTGTCAACAGATCTCTAAAGTCAAAGCTTATTCTGTTTACAGCCTGTTATAGCTATGACCTGGGATGGCTGGACTGACGCTCTCGCTGGACTCCTGAGATACGAGTATGAGGTGTATGAGCTTGGACACGATGGCTCCACGCTCGGAGAGAACCAGGGCAAAATGGTGAAGAGCCCCACGACCATTGAACTCAGCGCCACCAGTGTAAGTTTCTTAGGCACCATCAAATTTATACACTGATGAATGCACTGATATGTTATTTTGAATTCATAATATACATGTAAAAGATACTTGGTTTTTTTTATTTCTCGAATAAAAATTTGTTGACAATATGTTAATAAAGAGAGAAAAAATTCTTGCAGTAAAAATAAAATCTTTGTTTCATTCCTTTGTGAGAACTTGTGCCTTAGAAATCAAAGCTTGAAATTTTATTTGCCATTCACAAAATGGTGAATTTGAGTTTTCTTAACACATTACATGTACTGGTTTTTAATATCTGGTCTGTTATATGTCATCTTCATTTGAAATATAATGTTACGTTAAAAATAAATACATGTCAGTATAGATAAAAAAAGATATATATGTAATTATATAATTCATCGAACCATAAGGTTTATTAAACCAGTGTTAATTAATAATTACCGGTACATCTTTTTTTTCATACATAATTAGGCCTCTGTCACACTTCCAAACCCGGGAATGTTTGCCATTCATTTTACTGCCTTTGACAAAGCCGGCAATCACAAAACGTCCCGCAAGGTGATCCTATACGACGATCAGTCCGTCATTACCCTGAAACCTAACAAAGTGACCCGGATAGTCACTGCATCCTCAGAGACGAGTTACTTGTGGGTGGTTCAGGACACCGGTACTATCGTTGTTAGATGGACAGATCGGTTCATGAATGTCCGCCATGAGAACAATCGTTGGCTGAACAAGGTGAACTCTCACATTGCAGTAGAAGACAAATATGATGACCATTATGGAGAGAGACAGATAACTGAAATCAACAATGTACATGGTAAGTGTATGTGGGTTTTTAGCTCACCTGAGCTGAAAGCTCAAGTGAGCTTTTCTGATCACATTTTGTCTGTCGTCCGTCTGTCTGTCTGTCCGTCTGTCCGTCTGTCTGTCTGTCCGTAAACTTTTCACATTTTCGACATCTTCTCAAGAACTACTGGGCCAATTTCAACCAAACTTGGCACAAAGCACCCTTAGGCAAAGGAGATTCAAAGTTGTGAAAATTAAGGACCACGCCCTTTCTCAAGGGGAGTTAATTAGGAATTATTGAGAATTTTTGAGAAATTTTCAAAAATCTTCTTCCCAAGAACCATTTGGCCAGGAAAGCTGAAACTTGTGTGGAAGGATCCTCAGGTAGTGTAGATTTAAAATTGTGAAAATCATGACCCCGGGGGGTAGGGTGGGCCCACAATGGGGGGTTGAATTTTTACATAAGAATATATAGAGTAAATCTTTAAAAATCTTCTTCTCAGAAATTAATCAGCCAGGAAAGCTGAAACTTGTGTGGAAGCATCCTTAGGTAGTGTAGATTCAAAGTTGTGAAAATCATGACCCCCGGGGGTAGGGTGGGGCCACAATGAGGGGTTGAAATTTTACATAGGAATATATAGAGTAAATATTTAAAAATCTTCTTCTCAGAAATTAATCAGCCAGGAAAACTGAAACTTGTGTGGAAGGATCTTCAGGTAGTGTAGATTCAGAGTTGTGAAAATCATGACCCCGGTGGGTAGGGTGGGGCCACAATGGGGGGTTGAATTTTTAAATAGGAATATATATAGTAAATCTTTAAAAGTCTTTTACTCAGAAACTAATCAGCCAGAAAAGCTGAAACTTGTGTGGAAGCATCCTCAGGTAGTGTAAATTCAAAGTTGTGAAAATCAGGAACCCCGGGGGTAGGGTGGGGCCACAATGGGGGGTTGAAATTTTACATAGGAATATATAGAGTAAATCTTTAAAAGTCTTTTACTCAGAAACTAATCAGCCAGGAAAGCTGAAACTTGTGTGGAAGCATCCTCAGGTAGTGTAGATTCAAAGTTGTGAAAATCATGACCCCCGGGGGTAGGGTGGGGCCACAATGAGGGGTTGAAATTTTACATAGGAATATATAGAGTAAATATTTAAAAATCTTCTTCTCAGAAATTAATCAGCCAGGAAAACTGAAACTTGTGTGGAAGGATCTTCAGGTAGTGTAGATTCAGAGTTGTGAAAATCATGACCCCGGTGGGTAGGGTGGGGCCACAATGGGGGGTTGAATTTTTACATAGGAATATATATAGTAAATCTTTAAAAATCTTCTTCTCAGAAACTAATCAGCCAGAAAAGCTGAAACTTGTGTGGAAGCATCCTCAGGTAGTGTAAATTCAAAGTTGTGTAAATCATGACCCCCGGGGGTAGGATTGGGCCACAATGGGGGTCGAATTTTTACATAGGAATATATAGAGTAAATCTTTAAAAGTCTTTTACTCAGAAACTAATCAGCCAGGAAAGCTGAAACTTGTGTGGAAGCATCCTCAGGTAGTGTAGATTCAAAGTTGTGAAAATCATGACCCCGATGGGTAGGGTGGGGCCACAATGGGGGGTCAAATTTTTACATAGGAATATATAGAGTAAATCATTAAAAATCTTCTTCTCAGAAACTAATCAGTATGGAAAGCTGAAACTTGTGTGGAATCATCCTCAGGTAATGTTGATTCAAAGTTGTAAAAATCAGGAACCCCGGGGGTAGGGTGGGGCCACAATGGGGGGTTGAATTTTACATAAGAATATATAGAGGAAATCTTTAAAAATCTTCTTCTCAGAAACTAAAAAGTATGGAAAGCTGAAACATGTGTGGAATCATCCTCAGGTATTGTAGATTCAAAGTTGTGAAAATCATGATCCCTGGGGGTAGGGTGGGGCCACAAAGGGGGGTCGAATTTTACATAGGAATATATAGAGTAAATCATTAAAAATCTTCTTCTCAGAAACTAATCAGCCTGGAAAGCTGAAACTTGTGTGGAAGGAACCTCAGGTAATGCAGATTCAAAGTTGTGGAAATCATGACCCCGGTGGGTAGGATGAGGCCACAATGGGTGGTCAAACTTTTACATAGGAATATATAGAGTAAATCTTTAAAAATCTTCTTCTCAGAAACTAATCAGCCAGATGATTCTTTAAAATTGTTTAGACTTTGGCCCCTTGATGATTCTTGGGCCTCACAAGGGGTTCAGAGGTTGATGTAGGTTTATATCCCATACATAAACAATTGTTTAGTATCTTTTTGAAAACTGCAATGCTCAACATGTGTTATGACTATAAAATCACCCTGTTAGAAAAGGGACTAATGATAATGAAAATAAGGGGGGAAAATGGATTTTCATTTATACAGGATCTACATGTATTATACTACATTGTCCAGATAGTTTGTATTATGACTCCATTAAGCTGATTTCAGCATACCTATTGTTCGTCAGGTGAGCGATGTGGCCCATGGGCCTCTTGTTTTAGAATTATCTTTAAATTAGAAAATTTGATTTCTCTTCCTTTAAGATTCATGTTTCAATGTTCTTAGACTAATACTATCTAGGTTGTTGGTTATACCAATAAAATAAATATTCTCTAATATCTGTTACCCCTTCTCCCAAACCAAGAAGAAAAATAGATATATGTACTGAATTTGCATATTAAATGCATTCAGCCTTATTTTTGCCTCATCTTGAAATGCCCTTACACACTTAAAAACCATTTTGCCCCATCTAGAATATGCCCAGGGGCATGTGTTTAAAGAGAGATAATTATAAACAATGGAATTCGTCCAGTTTTAAATTTTTCTGCTGACAACAAAGTTGAAAAGAGCAAAAATAAAAAGGGGGCAAATATATACATGGCTGTAAAAGAAGTCTTTATATCTAATGGTCTGAGTATCATGGGATTCTTTTGTTGGCAGCTATCGTGGAGTTTAAGGTAGCGTACACAGTTTACGACAGTAATGGTGCCCAGGATTTGCAGGCCCTGACGTCCGTGTCAAACATTCACAACCAGGCTCAGACCCTGTCCGTTATCTGGGTTGATGGCAACAAACTGGTTGCTACAGTCAAAGCCATTGATGTCCTGGGCAAGACCCTGGAGGAGGAGGTCACAGTCTACCGCGACGCCACACCCCCGGTGATTGAGGATCTGTGGTTGACTCGTGGCGACAGGCTGAATGTCAGTGTTCACCGACTGGAGGACTTTGCAGAAATGACGTAAGTTACTTTTACCTGATTGTTTAAAGTTAAAAAAAAAAGTATGGTACAACCAGATTGTTCTTTCTGTTATGATTTTATAAAAAGATGCTGGACATCTAGTACAAATATATGAAATATTATATCATATAATGACAAAGAAAAAGTGAGATTTGAGTGTTTATATATTCAATGTGGAGTGGATAGTGTTTGACTACCACAGATTTGAGGTGTTTTATATGTTTCAGTGTGGAGTGGATAGTGTACGACTTTCACAGTGGTCTGGACCGTATATCGTGGAGACTATATGACAACTACACCGGTACAGAACTACTGCACGGCCATGAAGATATCCCCGCTCAAGGAGAGGCTGCTGTAAGCTAGACACTTGCTTTTCCTCATTGGTCAATGTTAGAGTGAATGCCTCTCCTTCTTAAATACTATACTGTAGATTTCTAATTAAATGCAAAGATTAAAATCACAAGAGGCTCCTCTGCAGATTTTAAAATCTCACTTTTAATTTTTTATGGTTGTATACAATTGGGAAAAAATACAAAAACTTAACACATCATGATTTCATGTTCTTGGATTTTGTTACAAAACTACAGGATTGCAGAATTAAGTACTTAATTAAATAAGGAATCTACAGCATACTTAAGAGTCAAAAAATCAATTTGTATAATTATATTCAAACAAATGTGTCTTTGAAAACAATGATATATATGAATATTATTATAGTAAATCTAATAATGTAAGTTTAATTTTCCCCAGAGTGAAGCAGAGTGCCAGTCCAAATATGGAAGTTATGCCAGGGGAGCTAACTGCTATGTGACTCCATTCTGGGGAGCCTACCACAAGCATTTTCAGGTGAAGCCAGCTATAAAGGCGCAGGGAGGCTTGAAGGTGGGCATGGACAAAGGTGTGCATGACTCGGATTACTACCTGGAGGTGTCTGCCACCAATAAAGCAGAGTTGACTACCATCTTGTCAAAGAAGGTAGATTAAATGATAAGGTTCTATAAGTATTCAAACTCACACAAGTTTGAGTTTTACTTTAACCCCTACTGTCTATGACATTTTTTATGATGTCAAAACACAGCTGTTTTTAAAAGAAGGTTGTAAGAAGTTTATTAGAACTTCGTAATTTTCAAATTTATTGTTGATATATTCTAACCAAATTTTACAGGAGCATGAATTTTACAGGAGGTACAAAGGATGTATGGTGTCACAGATGGCTTTTATGCCTGCAGACACTCTCATTTCTAAAGTTTCAAAATGTTGTTTTATGTTGTGATATCTTAACAACAAAAAAAGCAGCGTTCTCAAAGACACCTGTAAATTTGTAACTGTAGATAACAATAGACACGTCCCCGCCCCATCCCGGCATGGTGAAGGACGGGGTGAGGGGAACAGAGGAGGTGGACTTCCAGCAGAGTAAGACCCTCAACGCCCACTGGGACGGGTTCTTTGATCGGGAGAGTGGGGTGCTCTTCTACCAGTATGGATTCAATACCAGCCCCATTCCCGCTTCAGCGTTTGCATTAGACACAGGGAACTCTATGGTTTGTGATATTTTCTTGTTTTATTGATTTCTTTTAAACATTTTAAAATAAGGATTTCAATCGATCTTGAATTTATAATAATGTTAATTTAACTATAAAAGGGAAATGTATTTACTGGCCTTCTCATTCAGTGTAGATAGCTGATATTTTTCAAGATATATTGGACATTCAATATTAAAGCGTTTTTAAGTCAAAGTGGACCTGTGATGATATGTGTTTGTTAACTTTTGACAGCTACATGAAACTTACTCGGTGCATGCGACCCATACAGTGACATCCGAGGGGACCTACTACATCTGTGTGGTGGCCTATAACCGCGCCCTGGAGCCCTCAGAGCCTGTCTGTTCCGACGGTGTGACAGTCACCACAGTCGTGCCCTCAGTACAGGAGGTGGACATAGAGGGAGCCACCGTGACAGGGGGATTAGTGACTGACGAAAATAAGTCGAACATTTGGATTGTTACTAAAAACAGATACAGGAGGCTGATTAGAAATGTAACACCTGACTGTCTGTAAGAATATAATTGCTGCTGGTATTATTGCTTTCTTCTGGTCATCAATATTTTATATTTCTATTACTAAATATGTAAACATTTCCAAAGATTTATGACGTTCAAAGAGTATTGGAAATCATTTGAAGAAATTCAAATTATATTTTCTAAACATTTCCTTTCAGAACCAAAGCTACAGTGATAAACACCACAGATTTGTTACCAGCGGAGCACAAAGCAGATGGTTCCTTTGTGGAAGTTAATGGCAGTGTGTTCTGTCCCAATTCTACAGGAGCCCCCTCCTCTCTTAGTCCCGTCCTCTCAAAGTCCTCAATGGCAAGTGTGCATACAATTATAGACTTGCAAAAATAATGAAGAATTTGTTTTAGGTCCACTCTTTTTCTCTCTTCTCTCTTTCTCTCATGAGATTGTAACTCAGGCCTTTTAACTCTCCATTTACTTTATAGCTCTCTCTCTCTCTCTCTCTCTCTTTCTCTCTCTCTCTCTCAACTGAGAATTCTAATAGTGCTGTGGCAATACTGTTCATTTCTACAGGTTTTTATAAGTTGGAAAGCTGTGGACAACCCTGGCAGTGTACATGACTATGAGGTCGGGTTTTCCTCCACCCCAGGAAGCCCCGCTCCTGACATCATGGCCTTCAGAAGCACCAAACAACACCCCCACCTACACATCTATCACACAGATATACCAGACGGAACAGAGTTCTACGTTGTCATCAAAACCATCAGCAAGGCTAATGTGGAGGGGATACAGGTATACACAGTTATTTAATTCACTGTCACATCATTAACATGTTCAATATCTTCAAGTTTCTGTCATATTAATTAATTATATCAATTATATTATTATTATATTATATAAATTCAAGTTTAAATGGAAAAGGGAACTAATCATCTCTTTGAATCCAATGGTCATCGCTATTTTGTGATAACAACATTTTTGATATTGTGCAACTTGATTTTCTGATTTGTCCCGATAACAAATCACACAGACAAATTGCAGCTCAAATTAAGGCATTCCCTGTACTTTTGACCTTTCACCTTCCAGTCGATTGGGCCCTGTTTTATGGATACCACACCCCCAGACTTCTCAGGCTCTATATCTGTGACTCACTCCAACGGAACCATCATAGCCCGCTGGAATTCGGGGGCCTTCACTGATCCTCAGGAGCCCTTCCAACTACAGCTAGAGTTTGCTATAGGTAAGTTGGACTATCTATTATTATCTATTATACTATCTAGTATTATAAATGACACAGATCATGTATTGCTGAGCTGAAGTCATCAGAGTCAAAAAAATCTCTGATGACTGTATGATAGCAACTAATGGTTGTGATTAAAAACAGTATCAACAGATTGATGTTGTTCTAGCTGCATCCATGCATCCATCCAGAGCAACAGTGACATGACATAAGTTTAGTTTATGACTCACAAGACTTTATGCTTTATGCTAAAGGATAAGCATGGGTGATGGTTTGGACTAAAGGCGCCTGACGTTAAAAATATTTCTTTTAATATTGAAATTATCCACTGTACTATAATAGTAACAGCCCAGGGATTCATTTTAATATTAAAAGAAATATTTTTAATGTCAGGTGCCTGTGTTTTATGTATTAATAGCACAGATCATTTTTATTTTTGTAACCTTTCTTAATCTAGGACATTCCCCGAGGGGTACCGAGGTCCAGTCTTATATTCCCCTGCGTAATGGTGGATCCTGTGTGGTGGGTACTCCCCCCACCTGTACAGCGATGGGAGTGTCCGACACAGAGTGGAGGCTTCACGGACATCACACGTACTACGTGACCGTCAAAGCCGAGAACTCGGCGGGACTGACCAGTTACGCTGTGTCCGATCCCTACATACACGACGTACAGACGGCAGCTCGGGGCATTGTCTTAGACATACTTGCATCATCAGTGAGTACTAACTAGTACATGTATAGCCCTGTCAATAAACGCCGTTCCCCACATATAGTACATGATTTACAGACATCATATTTTGAAGGTTAGGGGGAATAATCATATCTCTATAAATATTGAAATTTCTTACATTTTTTTCAGAATATGGACCAGCTCCCTCTGACGGTGAGTTGATATTTTTCCTTTACTCCTTGTAGCTGTGGCACTGTGCATGTTTTTCGTTTTAGCTAGCTCTGTGTAATACGATAATAACATAAAGATAATTTTGTGCAATTTAGATTGATTGATTGCATTGATTGGTTGGTTGATTGTTTGATCGATTGACCGGGACTTACTGACAGATTGACTGAGATGACTGGAATAATAATACCCCTGCTCCGAAGGAGAAGGGGGTATACTGTTTTACCCTTGTGTGTCTGTCTGTCCGTCTGTCTGTCCGTAACAAAAATTTCTGTCACATTTTACTCAGCAACTATTTATCGCAGATGCTTGAAATTTAAACACACTATTTGTCTAGGCATGCCATATCGTGGGATATATTTTTTACCAATCGGACGTCAACTTCCTGTTAAATGACAACTTTGTTTATTTTTAGCTAAAATTTTCAAACAAATTTTCGTCAGTGATTTCTCAGCAACTTTTTATCGCAGATGCTTGAAATTTTAACACACTATTTGTCTAGGCATGCCATATTGTGGGATGTATTTTTTTACCAATCGGAAGTCAACTTCCTGTTTAATGACGAATTTGTTTATTTTTAGCCAAAATTTTTAAATAAATTTTCGTCAAAGATTTCTCAGCAACTTTTTATCGCAGCTAGATGCTTGAAATTTTAACACACTATATTGCCATATTGTGGGATATATTTTTGTACCAATCGGAGGTCAACTTCCTGTTAAATGATGACTTTGTTTATTTTTAGTCAAAATTTTAAAACAAATTTTCGTCAAAGATTTCTCAGCAACTATTTATCGCAGATGCTTGAAATTTTAATACACTATTTGTTTAGGCATGCCATATTGTGGGATATATTTTTGTACCGATCAGATGCCAATTTTCTGTTAAATGATGACTTTGTTTATTTTTATTCAAAATTTTCAAACAAATTTCCGTCAATGATTTCTCAGCAACTTTTTATCGCAGATGCTTGAAATTTTAACACACTATTTGTTTAGGCATGCCATATTGTGGGATATATTTTTGTACCGATCGGATGCCAACTTTCTGTTAAATGTCGACTTTGCTTATTTTGCATATTCACATTAGAGGGGGGTATCACTAGTGAGCATTGGCTCACAGATATCTTGTTTGATATAACCGACTCAGATCTTTTTTGTGTAAATTTTCCTAGTTATGTAAATCTTAATCGAAAGATATGAAAACAAATACGATAAGTGCTGTATCTGTCCTTCTATTGAACAGTAAAACGGTTTATTTAGTCACCAGATTTGTGAATATCTGCTTGCCTGTTGATAAATCGCATGTCTGTAGCTCAGTTATCTGAGCAATGACACGGTTCACAAGCCTTCAGGCCTGAAATTATCTGTTACATGATTTTGGTATCGTCTCTTTACATTAGGATATTGAGGACATTGACTTCACCCCAAGGAAGACCAGCCTGGCTGCACGGTGGGGAGGGTTCGATCACCCCCACCTGGATGTGACCTACATATTCCAGATTGGGTCCACCCCAGGAGCAAGTGATATTGTGTCCCCCAAGAATGTGGACAAGGCTCTAGCCCATTCAGAGATGGGGCTTAATCTGGTCTCATTTCAGGTACAAGTAACATAATGATTGTTTTTAGTTAATTTTTATTAGTCTTGAAATTGAGTCATTGCATTAAGAATTACAATTTTTATCAGATGGAAATAAAATGAAAAAATACTAAAGCAGGAGTTTAACTGTCATAATCAGTACGGTAATAAAGATTAAATTTGTTATTAAAAAACTACCATTCAGTTCGTGATTCTGCAAGAATTTACACCCAGCCAGCACCAAACATGAGTGTCAGACTCTTCATTTATTTTTCTTCAAACAAAACCTCTCTGATGCCATATTGGTTAAATGAATTGACATCATGATTTCACTGCATTTAATTTTATGTGATCATGGTTGATAATCATGGCATGATCACATTATAATAATAAAATTCCAAATCCTTAGGAGTTCATTTTTTTATTTCTGAAATATTAGTGTAACCTGTAACTTAATTAAGGGTACAATTTTACAAATTTCAGACGTATTATGTAACCATAACTGCGGTGACCTTGGCAGGAAATGTGGAAGTGACGACGGACGGAGTGACAGTCGTTCAGGAGAATGCGGTTCTGTCTGGAATCGTCATCAATGACGGTCAAAACTGCACCATGACAGGTCTCTGTAGCTTGATCATATTTCTGTTGATTACCAATAGTTTTACGAAAATTCGCTAATTTAATTTTGACTTTTTTTTTCATTGTATTTTGTAGTGGACAATGGAACACTTTTTAAACATCATTTTGAGGTAAACATTTATGTCACTCTGATCAGTGTGTAATCAACCGTGTGATAGCATTAAATTAATTAACATATGATTAAGTGTTAAGTAGTTTTTAGTAATTTTAAAATGCATGTGTTTATTTTTAGGACAACAGAATGCAGTGTGCTGTTGACATAGATTTCCAGTCCTCCACTAACAGTCTGAGGGCCTATTGGGAGGTCCCCCTCCCCATCGCTCATTACACTCCAGATGTCCACTTCTCTATAGAAGAGAGGTCTCCCATTGGAAGTAGGCATCTTTTTTCATAAAATTATTTGTTCATAAATTATTAATCCTAAATCCCTTAAATTAACAACTAGTTTTCTTGCTCTACCTACTTCATAAGAGGCAACCAAAGTTTTCATTTTGGCATCATGTTGACAGATGTTTGGGCGACATTCCGAGAATATGAACATGTACACAAGCACCATGAATCGTACGTCACGGATCTGACTCTGAATCCCGGGAGAATGTATCGGTTTGCCGTCAAGTTCTGTGCCATCACTACGTGCTACGCTCCTCTGTACAGTGATGGAGTGTTGATCCTGGCGCATCCTCCCACCAAAGGGCAGATAACTGTGGAACACCGAAACTCAAGCCAGAGCAACAGTCTCAAAGAAACAGTAATTTGGGGGCATTACATTGCTACAAAATCATTATATAATATTTCTGGATTGGGTATTACAATTAAGAAATCATTTTAACTTGAGTGTTTGTTGAACTTCACAGCTTATCAATGATTTTGGCAGATTTCCGTGATGATGGATGAGTTTTACGATCCAGATATGCAAGATGCGACGGAGAAGTACAGTGTTGTTGATAAGTACGAGTGGGCCATCACAGACCAATCCGATATTGGCAGGACCCACACCATCTGGAATCAAGTCCTCAACCCACAGATCTCACAAAACAAAGTAAGGACCTAGTATACTCTACTGGCCATGTATTTAATTTTTAATTAAGTGAACAAAGGATATATATAAAGTTAAACAAATTTTTTGTTGACTTTGATACAACTTCTGACACGAGAAAATTATTTAAAAAATAAATCTGATTCCTTTTTGCACAGATGCAGTTTGATGTGGAACTGATTGGGGAGTTTGACTTCTCTAAATGCCGTCGATTCACTGTCCGGGGTTACAACAAGGCCAAACTGTTCTCTGTGGTATCCACAGACATCAAAGACTGTAAAGCCTTCGATCCCATCCTGATCAAACCTAATCTAGTTATTGATGCAGTCGGACAGCCTGAACCATCAAAAGGTACTATATAAATAGTGCCTGTTTGGGAGGGTAACAGTTGAAATTGACACCCCGAGAAAACCATTGTCAACCTCCGCTTCACGTTGGTTGACAATGGTTTTCTCGGTTGAAATTGACACCCTGAGAAAACCATTGTCAACCAATGCGAAGTGGAGGTTGACAATGGTTTTCGAGGAGTGTCAATTTCAACTGTTACCATCCCAAACATGCACTATTTATTTTATTTTACCGAATGTCTTAATTTTAGCGAAAAGTTTACTGCTTTTATATAGAAATGACTTGAATTCTAAGGCGAACCGTACGCGCATAATTTACACGCATGTAACAATTCATTCTGTTACCCGTTGTCAAGTGTGTTGCTAATGCAGAGGGTAATAGAATCTGTTATCAATTGGTCTAAACCAATCAGATTTCAGTATTTAACATGAAAGTATAATAAAGTATATTGTTTCACTTCTCTGATATTAACATTTATTTTCTAAATATCAAAATTCATGACTTCAGAGTAAATTAAAGTAAATAAAATTAATATTTTTATCAAACTTGTGGTTTTGGTTGAGATATGTTTCATAGCGGTAGGAAAGCAGGTGTATTATCATGCCACATATTTATAACACTAATTTTTTTAGGTCACCTGAGTTATTCAGGTTACCAATTGCCATTGGTCTTCATTTGTCGCCGTGTGGCTTGCTTCCATTAAGAATTTCTTCAAAACTAAAAAGCCAATTACCATTTTTGGTTTGAAGCATATCTAGGATAAGAGAAATCTAAATTGTGAAATTTATGACTGTACCAGCCCCCAGGGCCTTATGGACAGGGCCAAATATGAATAATGGCCAAATTTTCAAAAATCTTCTTCTCCTATGACTCCCACATATGTGAAAAAAGTACTAAATGCATAATTATGATGTCCATGAAGCCCCCTTCCTAAATTGTGAAATTCATGACCCCTTGGTAAGTGATTTAGGTTCTAGGGTGGGCCAATATGGCCATATAGTGAAAATGTATTAAATCTTCAGAAAATATTCTTCTCTTCTCCCTTATAAATTGAAGAAGAACAAAATGCATGGTTATGATGCTCATAAAACCCTCTACATAAATTGTAAAATTCGTCGCCCCTGGGTTGGGGTTCAGGACCTAGGGCAGGGCTAATATGGCCATATAGTGAAAATGAATTTAATCTTAGAAAATCATTTTCTCTTCTCCCATACATAACGGTATTTAAAAAGGCACGATTCGATGTCCATGAAGCCTTCTACCTAAGTTGTGAAATTTATGGCCCCTGCGTCAGTTATTTGGTTGAGATATGTTTTATACCTAGTGGAAACCACAGGTGTATATTTACGGTATATGCCACAGATTTGATTACACTTTAACAGAATAATAATTAATTCTTTTTGCTACAAGCATCAACAACATGCATGATTTCAATATTTACAGATGGGTATGGGAAACCAGTGTTTCTTGGGGAGAACGAGCTCTGGCCGGAGGCAGACAAGGACTACACCCCACACATGAACTACATATCGGCGGTGTGGCCTCAGCTTCGCTACAACTCCTACGTGGTGGCGGTCCTTAACGCACGGTCACTAGATGTCACCACCTACTATCTACCCACCACCAATCTCTCCCTGCCTGACCCCTGCAGCCACCCCGATGCCCTTAAATGTGGTTCTACAAGTAGGGAATATGGTTTTGCATATTTTTCGGGAATATTCACCCTTTTTTTGCAAACATTTTTACAAAAACTCTTTTGAGTTTAACTTTCATTAAGTCTTTTCAGTGATTACAGTTTTTTACAGGTAAAATAAATTTAAACAAATCAATTTTAATTAAATTTAAAGATGGAATTTCTTTAGTCAGTGCAGTTTGAACTTAAGAAAAAAAGCCAAATGATTTTATCCTCTGTAAATTATATTAATGAAATATTTGATAATATGAACACAATATTACATAGACTGATACACAGACTGTATAATTTGTTTCAGCGAGTGAATTCATCAACATCAAGTTCGACCCGGGTGAGCTGGTTCATGGCGAGCGGTACACGGTCTGTATACACACAGTGTACACCGAGATAAAACACGAGATGTGGACCCAGGTCCTCCCAGAACTCAACATCTGTAGTGACGGGATCATGGTGGATCTAACACCCCCCATCCCTGGACAGGTGTGGATAGGAAATGTGCAAGGAACCAAGTTCCAGGTAAGTTTTCTTGTCTCACTGATATCAGGGGTACAGCTATACAGGCACTAAGGATACAATATCACAGATGTCTTATTTGATTCACAAATATAAGCGTTGTCCATCGTGTGTCGTCACCCATCCTTACAACTATTAAATCCACAAATATTTGAAATATTAAAGCTGAACACCCCTCCTAAAGAGGCACTGTCCATCATATTTCTCTTTTATCACCGCTATCTCTACAACACCTATATAAGCCGCAGACCTCTTAACAGATTAAAGTATTTTGCTGTAGAGGTCGCACCTATGTGGACGTACATCTCAATCACAATGAAATTATCAAATTTTACGCACTTTTTTCATATGAGGAGAATACTAACATCAAACAATCAGGTCAATGCATTAATTACAAATAGAATATGCACATAAAATTTGAAATAAATGCGTAAAATCCAAAGACCACGAACAGAATACTAGTCACGTCGGCCGCAAGTTTCAGGTTTGCAATCGGGTGTAACGAAATCAAAGGGTTTATATACCTGTGGACAGTGTTCAGCTTTGATGAAACCAAAGATGTTTGAAGAATTATTTTTGAAAAGGACTCTTTTTGTATTTTAACATTAAACTTTATTTTATTTTAAAGACTTCAACAACCGATATGTCCATCAACTGGCAAACTTTTCAAGATATCGAGGAATTTCAAACCAACTCTCACTCTTCAGGAATTCAGGACTATATTCTAGGCATTGGTATGTCTTTTTGTTTTTCCTTTATTTTAATATTTTTATTTCTCAAAACCTTGTCTATCAAATTTATCTTGTGTACAAGTATACTGTTAACGGTCAATGTATCTTAATTTGAATTTAGTATTGAATTTTTCCACTAGGGACATCTGTTGGTGGAAATGACATGGTGGCTTTTTTCAGTGTGGGGGTGGTCAATCACATCACTCTGCATGATCTCAAGTTACAAAGCGGACATATTTACTACGCAACCATCAAAGGTAAGTTACTTCTATTCAATCATGTCACACATTGTCATAATATGACCTTGAAAGCACTCCAAGATTTTGCAGCTGAAGAAATTTTTAAGTCAAGGACATTTCATATTTGTTTCTAGCTGTGGATTTTGCTGGACGGACTACGGTGAAAATCTCAGACCCTGTTATTGTGGATACGAGTCCACCAGTAAAAACTGATCTGTCCATCACCATCACTGGACGCCATATTGTCTCTAGTGCTGAAATAGAAGCTTGGTAAAGTTGATCACCTCTTTATGCATTTTCTTGTTACTGCAATTTTTAACAATGTAAAGAACAACAGAGCTAGGGATATTAAAAGATGCTAATATATATTAACAGATGTGAAAGTATGTGTGTCTAACTACTGTAAACCAACTTTTATTCATAAAGACTTTAGTTTGTGATTTACCTAAGAACTGATTTTGTAGCGACTGATTTTGGCAACCAAGCCTTATCCATAACCGTGATGTTATTACAATCATTCACAGCGAGAAATGTTTGTGAAGACAAGGCTCTCGCGAACCTCACAAAAATTTCTTGCATGCAAATAAAAGTTGATTTACAGTAGAAGATACAAAACTCTATATCCAGTTGTGAACTTTATCAGTGAAACCTATCAATCATGATAGATACATTATTGAGTCACAGACTTATGTTTTTTGTTACATTGGTAAAAACCTTTTTTATCAATAAAGGTAAATAATTGCATGCCCAATTTTAGAGCACAATTCATTCCCAGAGAGTGAAATTGATCACTTTATGTGGGCGATTGGATCACAGCCTGGTTACGATGATATAATGGCGTTCACACGAGAGGAGTCAGACTGTGGGGAGAACAGCAAGAACAACCCCCTGAACCTGATGGAGGGCCATGCTTACTATATATCTGTCAAGGTGGGATGTTTAACCTTTACAGTCAAAAACTTAATTGTCAACCCTATTGAATACATTTCCTAAAAATATTTCAACAAAAGAAAAGAGAGAAAAATATTAATGAATAAATTTGTGTAACTTTTTGGTGAATTTTTTAAATTTTATTTAACGTTACATATTCACATTATTTTATAGCAGATGCTTTGAATAGGCAGGTGAACAATAAAGCCCATGGGCATTAGGAAAATTCAGTAGGTTTAATGAAAGGAGAGTTTTAACAGAATTTTCTATACTTTGGTGCAGGCTATCAACAAAGCTGGTTTGATGTCCCTAGCCACTTCCTGGGCCTACAATGTGGATACCTCACCACCCATTGCTGGACACGTCTACGATGGTCTCCCCTTGTCAGGCAACCAATCAGACATCGACTTCCAAACAGACATGTCTGCACTGAATGTTTACTGGGAGGGCTTCTTTGACCCCCATTCTGCCATCAAGGAGTACTATATTAGTGTGGGAAACTGCCCAGGGTGTGACAATGTGATCAGCACCCAAGCCATAGGGATGGTGAACTCCCTGAGAATAGACCACGTCCACTTTGGAGCTGGACTGAAGTATTTCACTACTTTGAGGGCCTGTAACACCGCAGACCTCTGTACCACTGTAGCCACTGACGGGGTGGTCATGGACAATAGTCCCCCCACTATGGGGGTGGTCACAGATGGGACAGGGGCTCAAGACATAGAGTACCAATCCTTAAGGTGAGTAATGTCCAACCTAGGTCACCTGTGAAATCATCAATTAGTTTCTGTTGTGATCAAGTCTGTTAGCACTAATTGAAAACAAAGCATTAACAGCATTGTGTGTACAACCATAAGCAAAACCTGAAATCAAAACATATTATCAAACCATTTTTTGTTGAACTATGAAAATTTACAATTGAGTTTATTTTAAAGAAATAAAATTTTGAACTCCATTAGAAAAAACAATGTATCTGGGTAGTTGTTTTGCAGAAGATCTTGCCTTTAAACACAATAAAATGATCTTTGGCTTTAAGATACCCCAGTATGCATTTAGAAATAAAACATTTATCTTCATTTTCTGGTGACATTTTGATAAATTGTTTGCATGTTCTTTCAGACATTTTATTGGTGCCAAATGGTATGGTTTTGTTGACCCACAATCAGGCCTGGACCATTATGTTTGGTGGGCAGGGACGACCAAAGGAGGAAGCGAGGTCCTAGCACCCCGGGAAGTCCACCTGACTGAGGTTGCCACCGCTGTCAACTTCACATCAGAACTACCACTAAATCAGAGAATATACATCACTGTCAGGGCATACAATAAAGCAGGTGGGTCATAGATTGTTAGACATTTTTAAAAAATCTGCTCTCAATTAATAAATCCATTGTTGTCTTGGGCAGTGGTACAACTTTATGTCAAAATCTGTGGAAGTAACTGCACACTTTGTGCTGCACTCTCTGAAATAGGCTAATCACACCCACTCAAATATATGTCCACCAACAAAATCCTATGCCTACTGGTATTGTGCAGTAATGAACAACGAACTACAGAGAACTTCCATGTATTTGGTGAAATATCAAGGTGTATGGCCAATGCTTGTCCCTGGCTATCTTGAACTAGTCAGTGTTGAATCAATCAGAATGATTTGAAAACATTTTTTTCAAGAGGTCAGTTAAATTCATCCAGATGTCTTCTTTCTTTGTGTCAATGTTGTAATTATTAAGAACTACCACTACGTCTTTACTATAGGCCTGTTCACTGACTCCACATCCAGTGTGTCAATGTTGTAATGATCATTAATAACTACCATTACGTCTTTACTATAGGCCTGTTCACTGACTCTACATCCAGTGTGTCAATGTTGTAATCATTAATAACTACCATTACGTCTTTACTATAGGCCTGTTCACTGACTCCACATCCAGTGTGTCAGTGTTGTAATCATTAAGAACTACCATTACGTCTTTACTATAGGCCTGTTCACTGACTCTACATCCAGTGTGTCAATGTTGTAATCATTAAGAACTACCATTACGTCTTTACTATAGGTCTGTTCACTGACTCTACATCCAGTGTGTCAATGTTGTAATTATTAAGAACTACCATTAAGTCTTTACTATAGGTCTGTTCACTGACTCTACATCCAGTGTGTCAATGTTGTAATTATTATTAAAGAACTACCATTAAGTCTTTACTGTAGGCCTGTTCACTGACTCTACATCCAGTGTGTCAGTGTTGTAATTATTAAGAACTACCATTGTGTCTTTACTGTAGGCCTGTTCACTGACTCTACATCCAGTGTGTCAATGTTGTAATTATTAAGAACTACCATTACATCTTTACTATAGGCCTGTTATTACGTCTTTACTATAGGCCTGTTCACTAACTCTACATCCAGTGTGTCAGTGTCAATGTTGTAATTATTAAGAACTACCATTACGTCTTTACTGTAGGCCTGTTCACTGACTCTACATCCAGTGTGTCAATGTTGTAATTATTAAGAACTACCATTACGTCTTTACTATAGGCCTGTTCACTGACTCTACATCCAGTGTGTCAGTGTTGTAATTATTAAGAACTACCATTACGTCTTTACTATAGGCCTGTTCACTGACTCTACATCCAGTGTGTCAGTGTTGTAATTATTAAGAACTACCATTACGTCTTTACTATAGGCCTGTTTACTGACTCTACATCCAGTGTGTCAGTGTTGTAATTATTAAGAACTACCATTACGTCTTTACTATAGGCCTGTTCACTGACTCTACATCCAGTGTGTCAGTGTTGTAATTATTAAGAACTACCATTACGTCTTTACTATAGGCCTGTTCACTGACTCTACATCCAGTGTGTCAGTGTTGTAATTATTAAGAACTACCATTACGTCTTTACTATAGGTCTGTTCACTGACTCTACATCCAGTGTGTCAGTGTTGTAATTATTAAGAACTACCATTACGTCTTTACTATAGGCCAGTTCACTGACTCTACATCCAGTGTGTCAGTGTTGTAATTATTAAGAACTACCATTACGTCTTTACTATAGGCCTGTTCACTGACTCTACATCCAGTGTGTCAGTGTTGTAATTATTAAGAACTACCATTACGTCTTTACTATAGGCCTGTTCACTGACTCTAAATCCAGTGTGTCAGTGTTGTAATTATTAAGAACTACCATTAAGTCTTTACTATAGGCCTGTTATTACGTCTTTACTATAGGTCTGTTCACTGACTCTACATACAGTGTGTCAGTGTTGTAATTATTAAGAACTACCATTACGTCTTTACTATAGGTCTGTTCACTGACTCTTCATCCAGTGTGTCAGTGTTGTAATTATTAAGAACTACCATTAAGTCTTTACTATAGGCCTGTTCACTGACCTTACATCCAGTGTGTCAGTGTCGTAATTATTAAGAACTACCATTACGTCTTTACTGTAGGCCTGTTCACTGACTCTACATCCAGCGGCTTTATTGTGGACATAACAGCACCAGAGATCACAGAGGGACCCAAGTTTTCACCAGACTTTGGAATTCTGGGTAATGCCCAGTTTTACAGGACTGTGATGAAGGTTGAGTGGAAGGTGAAGGACACAGAGTCCTCTATCCAGAGACAGTACCTGTCCCTCAAATCTCACCGGGGAGGAGAGTTTGACCTGGCGTCCACAAAGGTACGTGATGGGCCAACGTATGGTCATCCTAGTGGATTAATAGTACCAGTATATCGGAGCAAGTAAGAATCGAACTGATTGCGAAGTATTGTAAATATGGAAATATTAGATGGAGGAGGGTTTTTTTCCCAAAATTAACTATTTCCTTGAGTTTTCATCTGTCTTCATTATTCACTATCATGATAATTTTATAGTAAAATAAATGGTGTTAGAATGTTATCTTTTTTTAATGAACGTGTTTGTTTAGCTGTTGAAAACTCCTCTCATCATGGAATCTAGTGCCTACAGTATCAGATTTTTTTAAGGTGAATGGTATTGTAAGGGACTTCATACTGAGTGAGCTGAAGCTGCATGATGGTGGAACCTACTACGTGACTCTCATTTCCTGTAATGGAGCCCAGATTTGTTCATCCGCAACATCACCAGGAATCTTAGTGGATAGCACTCCCCCTAACAGAGGTAAGAGGGTGTGATCAGTGATGCATTATGGGTAATGCTGAAAAGAGATTTTAGAATAGTTGTTTATCACTTACGTATTACTTAAATTTAATGGAAATCAATTCCATGTGCATTTAATTTTCCAATTGAAAGTTGATTTCACTTTTTAAAAAATGGGGTCTTCACTCTCTTTTTAGCTCACCTGAACTGAATGTTCTAGGTTTTTCATTTTTTCCTCTTTTGTTGTCCTATGTATGGCCTAGCAATATACTAATCTCTTCCCCTGGTTGATTCTTATGTCGAACAGAGCTGTTATAAGTAATCTCTAATTAGAATATATACTTAGAAATATTATAGTTTAAAAAGCACAAAAAGATTTCGCAGCACAGTTAAGGCTGTCAATAAATTCCGTTCAGACAAAAAGTACGGGAAATGTGCATTATGACATCACAGAATATTACAAACCTCGAAAGTACTAATTAATTCATTTATTAGCAAAATTAATTTATACTATTCTTTTAATTAAAAACAACAAATGCTATTACTTACAATTTCGATGTCTGTTATATCGTACACACTGAAAAATAAGCGAGAGGTCGTTCTCTCTGTACTACAAAATATGACGTCATATGGTTCAAAATGACGCATTAAGTTAAGTCATTGAAGGCTATCATGCGGTTTTTTAGCGATGAAAAATAAATTTCATAGATTAACGGAAAATTATAAATGAATATTTCGTTTAACATTATGATCAGTAGAATACTACCTATATAGTCTTATTTTCAATTTGTTTTAATTATGCATAGTATTAAGAGGCAACGTCGGTTTTGTATAAAATATCGTATATCTTAAAGCTGGGTGCCTAAATAAATCACTTTATTGCAAGGGCATACACTTATCTGATCATGACAAACTTTCACATGTAAATTTGAAATATGCTATGTAATTTAAAAACTTCTAAGATCCTTGTCAAATCTCACAAATTAATTATTTTTTAATGAAATTAACACTGTGACATTCAAAATTATTTAACATATGCATTATAAATTATGGTTTTTTCTAACAAATAATATTATCTTACAAAGATCACAACATTTTTTAAAATCTACTATATAACATCAAGTTATTTTATAATTCAGTTTTGAATTTTGACATGATTATGCCCTTGCAATATTGACATTTTTAAATGACCTCAAAACCAAAAATACATCTGCTTGTACCATGCGACTGCCATATTACGTGACCACTATGAACATAAAATATTGTACTACTATAAATATATTTCAGAAATATATTGCATTTGAGCGACTGTTATTGATTTTAAAAACGACATGTCCGATTAACTAAAGTATACGTGTTTTCATCACAAAAATTCGCCAATATTTTTATTGGCGCCTTAACTGTACTGCGTTGTAGATTATATAAATAGAAACATATCCAGCATATTTGTTGAATCATACAGTATGTAGTGACAGGGATTGTCAAATTAAACTTTCTGTTTGTTGTGTTGACAGGGATGTTTGCAATCCACACAGATCACGCAGCAGAGCTCCCGAGACGAGTCTCTGGCTGGATGACTTGGAGCAGCTACATCATCCGTCTAGCCTGGCTCGGATTCGCTGACAGTCACTCGGATATTACACATTATTTTGTCAATGTTGGGACCACGTATTTGGGGGCCAATCTCAATAAAGTAAGCTTTAAGGGTTAAGTTTTTTGTCTGCATTCTTAATTATCTACCCAGCAAATTTTGTATATTGGCTTGAAATATTATGCCATAATCTTACTTTTTGATACCATGCTTATAAGTATTCAAAGTTCATTTGATATATCAAAACATAAAGACATATTTTCCCCCAAGAGATCCCCCAGAATTAGTAAATATATCAAAATATGATTCAACGCGTCATAAGATTTTTTTCATTTTTATTTGACTGCATGTCATAGACATCCCAATCTTTCATTATACATTCAAAACATTTTGTCATGACATTGTAATAATGTTTTCAGAAATCAGGCATTGCTCTAAGAGTGGATCACTCGACTTCTGGGGAGGATAGATATGATGAGGGGAAGGTCCAGACGTACGAGATAGAGACATTAAAACTGGACCCCTCTATGACCTACATCTACATCAGTATGTGGGCGGTCAACAAGGTATCGTCTCAGTGATAGTTAGTCAGTGTACCCAAATACTTGTCTCCTGGTTATTCCTTAATAAAACTGAATATACATGTATGTGTTGTTTGGTCACTTAAGACCAACTTTTATTTGTAGTTACATGTACTTTATTTGTAATTGACTAATGACATAATGGTTTGCAAAGACATTTTCACATTATTTAATTTCTAGTATTTTCAATGTATATTTAATATCTTGAGCAATTCAGATATTTATATACTGATTTGCAACAAGAAATTATTATGACAACATTGTTTTTGCAAACATTACAAAATTTACGCGCACATGAATAAAAGTTGGTTTACTATAGATTTTGTGTGCTTTCAATTTTACAGGGTAAGATTTAATTATTTTGCTCTGTTCACTAGGCGGGCCTTTCAAGTGCCATCATCCACTCCAAGTTTGAGAAGGTTCCTGGTGGTTCCCTTTCCTTGGTTCGGCGGTGCCAAGCGGAGACCTGTGAGGGTCACTGTGTCTGTGCTCCTCAGGACAAACTCTGTCCCTCAGCCGCTGCCAACTGTTCAGATATCTCTGTGGGTAAGTCATATTATGTCAAGGTCTAGAGTAGATTTTTCAATTAATAATGTTAGAGAGGTTTAATGCACAGAAAGCAGAAAGATAATCCAAGAACGGCATCTGAATTTCCCATGTCCACCATTAAAGTTATCACCTCTGTATAGAGAACTAAAATTTGAAAAATTCAAGGACATTAATCAAGATCTAGAACAACCAGAATGTCAAAAAAAGAACTTGAGATAATGGTACATTATTACAAGAAAGTAACACTTTATTACTCTTGATGGATAAACTGTGGAAAAAAGCCACAAGTTATATATCTTCCAAACCCAAACTTTTAATCTCCATGTTTTGTTGAAGGAAACGCCAACAATCTGCTACAAGTGCGCGACACACAGTACGGTACCAGCGACATCAACTTCACCCCGTCTAATGTGGTGCTACAGGGGTACTGGACCATTGTACACACACAAGGGTCTCCACCAATGTGGTAGGTGATCTATTTATAGCAAGGCAGACAATACGATTGGGAGTGGGAGAGTTCTCTTAAATCATTTGTGTTTTTCTTTGAAGAAAATCAATTCTACATGTATGAATCAATTTAGTTATACATGTATTCATTTGTAAGAAATGTTTTGTAACAAACAATCCTATTTGAGAATGAGTCAATGAGAGGTATCTTAATTATTTCAGGTATCAGTGGAGTGTGGGATACCTGAGTGGAGCCACCCCTGTGGGCGTGTTTGATGGGGTGACAGAGAGGGTGTGGCATGATGCGGGACAGAGGACAGACATTGTGTTCACCACCAAGCCAGGTAAAACTCAAGTCAAAGGAAAAGTCGCCTAACTTAAACTCGTGTCAATTAAATCATTTAATAATAGTTAATACTAGCTTAATGGTATTTCAAATTTATGAGCCATAATTCTTAACATATTTATACAATAATTTACTCAAAACTTGATTCAGGGTCAGCAGTTATGATTTTGTAATTGTTTTGCAATGTCTTCTCTTTTCTTAGGAGTATTTCTGCAAAATGATGTTGAATATGCTATCTTTATTCGTGTTTGGTACGAAGAGAATACCTATGCGATATTTAAATCAGATGGCGTAAGAATTAATACAATGAAACCAGCTACAACAAAGATAAGAGGAAGCGCAGTAAGTAGATTGTAAGATTGAAGAATGAAAATTGGAGATTTCGTAAAATTCCAAACCTAAAATGTCAGAGTTCTTTCTGTTTTGCCAGAAAGAAAATTATTTACAGTTAAGACTTTATTAGGGCCCCCCTCTGCGGGCGCCCTATAGTGATCAGTCTGTCTGTTTGTCTTTCCGTCGGTCTGTCTGTCCAATATCGCTTGTCCAGAGGAAAGCTTCTCTCCCCTTGGCCCAATCTGGCTCATACCTCACCCAAAGAGTGCCTGTGGGTAAAGGGTGTGCAGTGACCTTAAACCATGTTTCTAGGTCTAAGGTTAAGGTCATAGCAGAATTATATATAATATCCTTGTCCGGGGCATATCTTTTCTCCCCTTGGTCAAATCTGGCTCATACTTTACTCACAGAGTGTATATGGTCTTTTCTCAGAGCATTTATAATTTCCACTTAGCCCTTTTTGGCTCATACTTTACCTAAACAGAGCTTTTGAGTAAAGGGTATGTAGTGATCTTGAACCAATTTTCAAGGTCCACTGTGAAGGTCATAGCAGAATTATAAATTATGGAAAATCCTTGTCCAGAGTATATTTTCTATCCCTTTGCTCCAATTTGGCTCATACATGTACTTCACCCACATGGTGCCTTTGATCAAAGGATATGCAGTGACCTTGAATGATGTTTGTAGGTCAAATGTCAAGGTCATATCAGATCACACAAAAATTCCTTTTTTAAGAGCATATACCTTTAAATACTCTCCACCTAACCCTATTTGGCTAATACTTCACCTAAACAGAGCTTATTGGTTAATGAAGTGCAGTGACCTTGAACCAAGTCAATGTAAAGGTCATAGCAGATCTCTTTATAATCAGTTTTAGACTGTATATTATTTTCCAGTTGCTTAATCTAGGTCAGATTGAACAAAAATGCCTGTATGTGAGGGGTAATGAAATTGAATTAGAAGTTCTATGCCAGCTGGAAAAAATTCTAAGTTATAGGTCAAGGTCAAAGCAAAGTTCTCTGAAATTCTTTTTATCCTATTGTCCATTATTTAAGCGGGGCCCTTTGAAATGGTCACCATCTCGATGTTGTCTAGTTTTAATTTGTTTTACCTTTAAAGGTAAGGGAGAAAATGATGGGAAGTTGGATAAAGGACCAGGATTACATGAAACGAGGCTTCCCTTTTACTGTGGAGTGGACCAACAAATATCTAGAAGCTGAAAAATTTATCAAGTCTTTCCATGTATATTTGAGCACTGCTCCTGGAGGTATGTGTGAATTAAGCAACCTCATGTCAATTGAAAGCACAATGAACATATTGCAAGTATTGGAACATATAAATTCATATTAGTTTACAATTTTAAAGTTTATTGGTAGAGTTTAAGCATATCTGCAATTTTTTTCATTTCTAAACCAGTATTGGTGAATGCATTTTGCGGTAGCAAATCTCCACTTGTCTTGGATTAAGTGTTTTTCTTTTATGTATTCAGTTAAGGTGGCTCACTACACCTTGAAATATTTTCTCAAATCAGCAGAAAATTACTTGATTGTGATAGATATCATAATGGAAAAGAAGTATTTAAGTCAAATATGCAAAAAAATGTGCAATTTTTGATAAAAAAATTACATTTCGAAAGAACAAAGTACGGTTGTTACCTATATCGGCCTAGTAAATTTGCAAAAAATAAACGCCGACATCATCAGCTCTATAGTGCTCATTTATTTTCTACACCATTGGGTCTATCAAAATACGGTATTAAAATGGCGCCAAAACGTCACACATATACTACGTAGATTCTAAAACCTTACCATGTACCAATATTTTCTCTAAATATCGCCGTTTTTCGGAATTTGTTCACAGTTTTTACTATGGTCGCAACGAACGCGACTCATGAAACTTATAAATGTTTTTCATAAAACTATAATGTTTTAATTATTCCGGAATACATCATAACGCGTATGTTGTTCTTATTTTGAGAGCTTTATCGTCCTTATAGTTTTAAAAATTTATAAATATACAAATAATTTGTAAAATTTTAATTTATCAACATACATTCCATTACAACAAGATCCTCGATCGTTGCTCTTGAAAATTTAATTTCTTTTAGGGGTTTTTCAATAACACAAGGATGTTCTGAGCTAAGCAAGATGCTTTGTTTCTGTTTCATAATATTCTAAGCTTAGTTTCAATTTCATTACAGTTATATAGTATTATGCCAATAAAACTCTTACTGAGTTTACATCAAAGTAAAAAAGGTATGCAATTTAAGTAGATTACGGTATGCTTTACTAAGTATGTTTTCGAGGGGTGTCAATTTCAACTGGTACCCTCCCAAACAGGCACTATTTATTTTATTATACTGAATGTCTTAATTTTATGGCAAATTTTACTGCTTTTATATAGAAAAGACCTGAGTTCTACGACGAACCCTACGCGCATAATTTACGCGCATGTGACAATTTGTTCTATCGGCCCGTTGCCAAGTGTGTTGCTAACGCTGAGGGTATTAGAACGGATTGTCAACTTTGTCTAAACCAATCAGATTTCAGTATTTAACATGAAAGTATAATAATACAATTTATCATCGTCATATACAATACCTATATTCATCAATAATCGGTGATGAAGCAAAAGGTTAATGAAAATACAAAAAAAAGTATGTACGGATTGATTTAATCCACATTTTTATCCAGATTAGGCGTTTATTTAGATACTATAGAAACATGGGATAATCATAATTACAACTCAGACAGTTTTGAAGAGCAAGAGTCAGATTGATTCATGTAGCTCCAAAGAATGATATTTCAAACATGCTGGACAGTAGAAATCATTTTGATATAATTATGTTAACATCAAAATACATAATATATGGTCATCTTCCTAAATGTTTTTGTTGGTTGCCGTGTTTGATAGAAATGCGCGTATTATGTGTGTATTTGCCTACATATGGAACATGCCCACTATGTAAATATAGTCGCCTATACGTAATGTGTCTATATTTAGATATGACACTGTACATGTATGTACATAAACGTATATACCTAATAATTAAATATTATGAAGTAAAAGATAAACAGGTATTGTAATACATAATTAAATTGTCAGAGAAAAGGGAGAAGAACAATGTTTCCTATAATACATGTACCGGTAGATGTTTTCCATCTGCTTTTTTTATTGAACTGGGTTTTTTTGGTCGGAATTTACCATGAAGACCCTATATAAGGCCATTCCAAGTTTTTTCTATGTTTAGCATCCGCGGACGGATTGGATTTGAGATGTAAAAAAAAAAAAAAAAAACACAATCATTTTTCATAAAATTAGATCGCTTTTTAATATGTCGGGCTTTGGATCATATTTTTAAATTGAATCGAAGATCAAATATTCATGATAACAACATTCAAAATGGAAACCATAGTGGTTATTTGTTATTTTTGTATTTTTGTTACAAAATGAAGAAATGGCTTAAAAATATATTATAAATTTTATTTTGTTGAACCTTTAAAGTTGTGTGTTTTTTCTAATTCAAGGTTTGTGTTTTTTTTCCTGATAGAAAGATAGGTTTTTGAGTTTTGGGTGGACGCTAAACAAAGAAAAAACTTGCAATGGCCTAATTCTTATATCAAATCAAAAGATGATTATCAATGTATCAAGTAATTGAAATGTTAAGAATAGAACACATAGAAAAAACACAATAGCGGCGAAAAAAATGATTAATCAATCTACAATTCTTCACGCAGTACAGAAATTATTACTTTGAAATCTGATAACGTCAAGTTGACGTCATGACGTCGTGAGCGTTGTTTCCGTCATCAGACTTAGTAATTTTAGAGAGTTGTTTAAGGAGAATCGTTTGAGATATTTAAAAAATATAAACTGATGTAAAACAGGGAAATCTTAAATATTATTCACTAATATCTTCATTTGATTTCGGAACTAGGCCGATTTTGGTGCAAAATGTACCTTGTTCTTTAATTCAGTAAACATGAACAAAAGCTCCCAGGATTTGAACTCATGATCTGCGGTTCAGAAGCCCATTGGCAATACTTTAACCACTGATATACAACCCAATTGAACGATATAAATATTTTAACAAAACATTTAAATCGCCATCTTGTGACATAGTGTCTTAAAAAGTATAAGTATAGGTGTAGTGAGGTAACGTAAATGTAGAATGATTAACACTTAATAACCAAAGAAATGTTTGTTGAAGAAGGCAGTTCCTAGAACTCTAACACTATGTTGTATTTTTCTGATACCTGTTTTTCTGTTTGATCAGGACATGATGTATGGGACAGTACACTTGATCAGCCTGGTTCTGCCACTTCCTTTGACATCACCAGGGCAACACTGGTCGAAGGAGTGACCTTCTACAGCAACATTGTTGCCTACGGATATTCTGGTCTTCACCACACAGAAACATCCGACGGATTCAAGATGGATGGATCTACTCCCAGCACTGGGATGGTGTATGACGGAACAGAGATTGAGGATCTGGAGTTTCAGAACTCTTCAATACAGATGAGTGCCCACTGGCATGGCTTCTCTGATGTTGGCTCAGGACTAAAGCAGTACTACTGGTGTGTAGGAAATACGAATGGCGTTGACAGTAAACAGGAGTTGACAGAGTGCTCGGTACGGCCTTGGGAAGCTGTTGGCCTCCATGTCTCTGTGTCCCGTAACCTCTCTGAAGCTCTAACTGATGGTATGTTTGCACAATTGTATACCTTGAAAGAATTCTCTTAAATTTCTATTGTTTTGATATACCGGTAATTTAAATTATGTATCTTCATTACCAAAGCAATATTGTTTTACAGGTGGAATCTACTACAACAAAGTGTATGCCCAGGATAACGTGGGCTACAAATCGGTGGTGGTGGTTTCTGACGGGGTGGCCATAGACACCAGTCCCCCCCAGCCCCAGTACCTCTTCCACAACAGCTCAAACATTCTGCTTAATCCATCTTTTGAGACATCCCCTAATGAAGTGATGATGGATGCTGTGAACACCACCGACATCTGTAACGAGACGATGAATTATCACCCTGTGAACTGGACTCTGTCCTCACCAGGCTGTGCGGCGGTTGTGACCTCCATCAATAACCTTGCCAGGGACGGGAAGTCCTTCTTGTTTGTCCGTGGAAGTGTGACGCAGACCCTGGGTAATTTGGTAGAGGGGGGTCTGTACAAGCTAGTCTTCTTCACCAGCCATTTATTGATAAGCAGTTCCACCCAGTCCAACAAGGAAGGATTTGCCAAGTTTGGGAACAAGAGTCATGTTTTCTTCATTTATACCAAAGCTTACAGAGGTGATGGACATGGAAAATCAGAATCACGGGAGATCATATCTTGGCACAAACATACGTTTTATTTCATCGCCCAGGGTACAACCACTGAACTGACCCTTGGGAGTGTGGATGAGAAGACGGGAATATTTCTGGATCATGTGACTTTTGAACACGTTCAGCGGGATGTGAACGGAAGCAGTGGATTACATGTACAGGCTCATGTGGTGTACCTACACGAGTGGGGCTCCATTCATGGATCATGGAGCTTTGTAGAGGATGTCAGTCCGATCACGGAATACTTCTGGGCAATAGGTAAAACTTTTAACTCTACCAAGATTTGATGTAGTCTGACTTTGGTGTTAGGCATCATAAACCAAACAGCCATAAAATATGGCACAACACACGATATATATTTATCTATGACAGCTAGCAAAGAACAATCTTCTTTTATGTATTCATTCACACCTTGGATTGTCAGTTTGAAGACCCCATCCTTATTTGCACAAATCATATTTAAGTTGCAAGATACACGTACTTATATGTTGGACCAAGTCTTAATTTCTTTGTTCCTTTAACTTTATAAGATATTCTGTGTTCATTTCATACATATACTGTAGTAGCTGATTCACACAGTATTTTACAGACTACTGATGCAGCAAAGGGTTATCATCCTCTCTTTGTATACTGTTTTAGTCTACTGTGTTTTTATTATTTTTTTTTAAGTTGCCATTCATTGACTTTTTTCCAACAATAATTGCATGATAAACTCAGGTGACCTACATGTATTGCTATCTGTTTTCTTCCGTCGTCGTGCGTCGTGCACCGAGCGACGTGTGTCGTGCGTCGTGCGTTAACAATTTACATTTTTAACTTTTTCTTAAAAACTACATGGCCAATTGTTTCCATTTTTGGTGTGAAGCATCTCTTTGGTAAGAGAAATGTTAATTGTGAAATTGGTGGCTCTACCACCCCCAGGGTACCACAGGTGGGGCCAAATATGCAAAAAACAGCCAAATTTTTAAAAATCTTCTTCTCTACTCCCACACATGTGAGGAAAAACCTGATTGCATGGTTATGATGTCCATGAAGCCCTCTACCAAAATTGAAAAAATTCATGGCCCCTGGGTCAGGGGTTCAGGCTCTAGGGTGGGGCCAATATGGCTTTATGGTAAAAATGTATTAAATCTTAGAAAATCTTCTTCTCTACTCCCATAGATATTTGTTAAAAACTAAATACATGGTTATGATGTCCATGAAGCCCTCTACCAAAATTGTGAAATTCATGGCCCCTGGGTCAGGGGTTCAGGCTCTAGGGTGGGGCCAATATGGCCATATAGTAAAAATGTATTAAATCTTAGAAAATCTTCTTCTCTACTCCCATAGATATTTGTTAAAAACTAAATACATGGTTATGATGTCCATGAAGCCCTTTACCAAAATTGTGAAATTTATGGTCTCTGGGTCAGGGGTTCAGGCTCTAGGGTGGGGCCAATATGGCCATATAGTAAAATGTATTAAATCTTAGAAATCTTCTCTACTCCCATAGATATTTGTGAAAAACTAAATGCATGGATATGATGTCCATGAAGCCCTTTACCAAAATTGTGAAATTTATGGTCCCTGGGTCAGGGGTTCAGGCTCAAGGGTGGGGCCAAAATGGCCATATAGTAAAAATGTATTAAATTTTCTTCTCTACTCCCATATATATTTGTGAAAAACTAAATGCATGGATACGATGTTCATGAAGTCTTCTACCTAAATTGTGAAATTTTTGGTCTCTGGGACAGGGGTTTAGGCCCTAGGGTGGGGCCAATATGGCTATATAGTAAAAATGTATTAAATCTTTGAAAATCTTCTATACTCCCGTATATATTTGTGAAAAAGTAAATGCATGGATGTGATGTCCATGAAGTCTTCTACCTAAATTTTGAAATTTATGACCCCTGGGACAGGGGTTTAGGCCCTTGGGTGGGGCCAATATAGCCATATAGTAAAAATGTATTAAATCTTAAAAATCTTTAATCTCACACATGTGGGCAAAAAACTGAATGCATGGTTATGAACTCCTCTACCTAAATTGTGAAATTCATGGCCCCCTAAGTCAGGGTTCAGGACCTAGCATTTGGAGAGCATTTGGAAAGAGTTGAAGGGGGGGGGGGGGTAAACAGTTAATGGAGTTATTTTCCCTTGCTTCTTCCTAATGGAGTTATCTTCGTTAGCTTGTTCATATTTACTAATTAATCATTGAATATAGAAAAATAATGAAACTGTCCATCAAAGTTATTGATAAGATATTGTGAAAGCATTTGAAAAGAGTTCAGGGAAGAGGATTATAACAGTTAATAGAGTTATCTTCCCTTGCTTCTTCATAATGGAGTTATCTTCCTTGGCTTGTTCATATTTAGTAATAAATCATTAAATAGAATGTAATTATAAAGTGTATGATCAAAATAGTTAAGCAAGTATTTTTACCATTTGAAACAAAAACAGTTTTTAAATTCTTTAAGATAAACAAATAGACTTGTTAATAGTAAAGTAATCAGTAGTATACAAGCCACCTTGTTTTAGTTTATCTATGAAAACATATAAACATAAATCCTATGTTGTAAGTTAACATATGTGGGATAAATAAATTGAATGGAATCTGGGCACCTCTTCTATAGTATGTCATATTAAGAGCTTCAAGTCTTGTGCTAAACTATAGGGTTAAGAGTCCTTTCCAAAAGATTTCAGGCAGGGAGGTGGATGTCATTACATTATTATAATCTTCTAATTCATTATGAAACTCAATTAAATGCATTTATGAGACTCCTCAACAATTTTGTGTATGGGCTATGGTACTCAGGTGACCGTTAAGGCCTATTGGCCTCTTGTTTAAGTTTAAAGATGCTTCAAAATCTGCTATTCTATATTGTTGAAATTCATATGACAGTTAAGATGATAGACCATATTCATTTGTTAATATTTTCAAAAAATGAAGAATTAACTGTTTCATGTATTAATGCGTACCCATTGGATTCATTTATTGGTGTTTCATTGAATAATTAGACCACATATTAGGGCTTCATAAATTTATATCAGATGTTATAGTATAAAGGCCTTGTAGATTAATATCAGATATTATAGACAGGCATAACACATTCAATAGAATTTAACAATTTTATTTCGGGGAAAACTCAATGTATATTTTGTTCCTGTCAAGTATTGTTTTCTGTGATTTGTCCTGTATTAAGCTTTAAGAATGGTCTAGTTAATTGAATAATGAAAAAGATGTTAATATTAATAATAATTAATAACGTCTATAATTAAGTTATGTGTTAACACTTCTGAATGTTTCCCTGGATTCTGTGATAGGCTACACACAGGGCGGGACACAGCTGCAGGGCTTTGAGAGTGTAGGTCTCAGCAACTTTGCCTTCAACTCCAAGGTGACCTTGGTACACAACTCGTTCATCTATGTAACAGCCCTGGCCACCAACGCAGCAGGGTTACAGGGGATAGCTTACTCCACCAAGATCCTGGTGGACCTGACTCCGCCCCACTTTGTGGGAGTGTACGATGGAAGACTTAGGCGTGAGTAGATCATAGATACCATTAAAGTTAATACTCCAGTGATAATGATTACCTAAAACTAATCAAAGTTATACTTTAAATGCACACAATTGCAACCTACCTTCCAGGGCAAAAATTAACAGATGTCACCACTTCAACTCAGTAATATTATAGAAAAGCTATGTCATTTATGCTAGTGGGAGTTACTTCCCTTTATCAGAGTGGTAGTGAGCCTTAATAAGGAATAGAGTGTTAATGGCTTAATTGTGTTAAATTGTGGAATTTTATTAAAAAAAAAAAACTATTTAAAAGCGGAAAAGTACAGAGGTTTGATTGACAAATAATTGTTCCTTTAACTACCTTTTTCCATCGCCCTATTTGGATTGTTGTAATAATGTTTACCTTTGAATGAAACAAAAATGTTGACAGAGGAAGACCAAAAGGCATGGTCAGACAGTGAAGTGGCTGTGAACTGGGTTGTCAACGACCCGGAATCTGGACTGGCGCGCTGTGAATGGGCCTTAGGTGGGTAGATTTATTGCTCATGTTTCAAGTTGATGCTATCAGATCGAGAACAAACAGCTTTTGTAGTGGTTATAAGTCAAAAGCTGTCCAATATGTTTAATAATATTAGACAGTCCAACGTACATTTGCACTAAGTACTGTATAAAATTCAAGTCTGTGGCGTACAACATAAATCTTTCTTTTTTCATTACTATTGAACATTTTTACAATGATGCAGCTCCATTTCATTCACTTAGCATCATCCAATAAATGTTATTCTTCACTGCAGGCACTCAACCAAATCAAGTGGATATACAGACCTTTGAAAATGTTCCAGTCACGGATTACTTGGCCTTCAGAGACTTTGATTACAGTGTTCTGCAGGGTAAGACCATCTACTCCACACTTCGCTGTGAAAACAATGCCGGACTCCTGAGCTCCATGTCCTCCGACGGAGTGAAGATCTCCCATGATCCCCCGTTGGTGACTAGTGCAGTGGTAGAGTCCATGCCCCTATCAGTGACTGAGTACAAGGCCAGGACTAATTACCAGAGTGTGACCGACCGTATCCGACTCAAGTGGACGGGCTTCACCGATCACATCGGCATCCAACAGTACAAGGTAACAATTCATGGATACATGCATCTGTGTCAGTGCTTCTCACTTTGCAAGGAGAAGGGTAATACTGTAACTAGTGACTAGTTTTTTCACATGTAAAAAATATAATTATTTTTTTTAATTTGTTATATCATGTAAATTTTACATATAATTCACCATGTCAAATACTGTCAAAACTTGTTGGCTCAAATGAGACAGAGAATAAACTTTGAGATATCAAATAATTCGAGATATAGTGTGAAATAAAAAGGAACAGTAGATGGAACTTCAAACTCCCTTCACAATATCCTTGCTGTTAGAGATATCAATGATAGAGATATTGAAGCTCAACTGTATCTTGTTGATCAATGTCTTTATCCAAATACTAGAATACTAAGGAGAAGCTAAAAATGGCACATTTATTCATCAATCTGATAATTGCTAGAGGAAAAAAATATTTCATGTTCTTTGCATTTGTGACTCATTTTTTTGAAAGTTTTGTCATTGCCCAGTATGCCTGATTAACTCTTAGTGTACTTCATGCATGAGAATTCAGGATGTTATTGGTACTTTACTGCATGTTGTTGTAATTTGTAACATTAAAATGCATGTGTATATGCTCTATTGTATTTCTTTGTCTTACATTACATCATATGCATCATATGTTATCTCTCTCTCTTTTTCTCTCCTTCCCTCTTAACATGTACAGTATCTATATACAATGTACAGTAAAACCCTCGTCTAGTACGTGCCAGGACAAACAATTTTAACTCATTATAAACATAACTAGTTCAATAAGTCTATAATATACTGTGGAATCATCATTGTTCGCGGGGGACCAATGTTCGTGGCTTTCGTGGGTAACCCTTGCCCACGAATTAACATCCCCACGAACGTATATGCAGACATATGTTTAATATTTTTTTATGAAATAGAACTTGCTACCAACGAAATTATGTTCCCATGAACCAGGAAAATTTTGGCTACCCATGAACATGGACCCCCATGAATAAAAATGATTCCACAGTAGTTCAAGACTAGAGGGAATCTAACTGACTTAATGAAATTGAAGTCAGTGACGATAAGTTAGTATCATATTTAATTGGTAATCATGTATATATAATTACCTTGTTTTGGTGTAGGTTTTTATGCAAGGCGGCAGCTTTGATCTGACAGAGAAGATGTCATTCCCTGATAGTCAGGATTTCCTGTTTACCAGTGTGAACAATTTAACCTTGACCTTGGGTTCAATCAATGTCAGCACACAGGCTATCAATGACCTTCTTCTGGTCAGTGACAAGGTCAGATCAGACATCACAGTGTTCCCCGAGAAACCCGTCAAGCATGGTAAGTTACATTCTCTTTTCAACCAGCATGCTCTTTTCTTGCTGATTATCCAATACCTATCATTTTTATATAGTTGTAGAAAGCAACAGAACATCTGGTAACAGAACATTTAAATATAATGATCATCTTTAGAACATAAAGTTTTCAAAATGTCCTTGGGAATTAGAAAAATGTTAGGATTTCCAAATAGTGTTTTATTTTTTCAGGTTTCCTATCATAAACACATTGGTCCATGCATATATTTTAAATGAAATTACTGTAATTGATTCAGGTAATAACTTTCTTTGCAGCTACCCAGAAGATGACAATCACTTGGAGTGCAGACAAGAAGGAGTTCACAGTGTCCTGGGATGGGGTGTTCAGCTCCCCTCACCCCCTGTTCTTTGAAGTGTCTGCGGGTAAGGTACAGGGTGGGGCAGAGATTATACAGTGGCAGGAGACCACACAGACCAGTATTACATTTGGCTTGCCCCCCACAATCACGAGCTGGTCAGGCCTGAAGGTGTACGTCATGGTGCGGGCGATAGCAGCGGGGGGGCTGTATGAAGATGCTGTTGGGGTCATCACTTTACCTTTGTAGCTGTTAAGTTTCATCAGAGAAACTTAAAAAAAAACATTGTGAAAAAAATTACACCCAATTATCTTCAACTAGTTTACTTCTATTGTAATTTAGTAGTGGATCCAGAAGGAGATGGAATAGAAGTCAGAGGGTTAAGGTTTCAACCCTCTGGTATTTTTCAAGTATCAGGCACACTTTATCTTAAAACCTTTAAAGACTCGTTTTTGGTTTAAATCACTATACATATGACCTGGACACATCCCAGTCATATAGATGATCTGGATCCACTCTGCTTAATTAATATAAATGTTGCATATTTTTGTCCATATCTTAACGTTAGACGATGGTGTTGGTTATGAGTTTTGGAACATGCTGTATATTTTTTATCAACACTTTTTTTGATTGCCAAGAAAAATTACGAATTTTAATGCACTTGACCACTTATCAAAGTTGATGAGCAATATATATTAACCATATATTATTATTGTGTTTTTTTTAAAGTGATATTTGATTCTGTGTCATACATGTATCTGATTCCGTCCTCTGACACTGGTTTTTTTATTCATTGTCTTGTTAATTGTTCTTAATTGTTACTTTTTGCCTGTGATGTATACTTTTTTAAAATAAAAATCTTTAAAAATGCATTGTTTACAATATATTCATCATCAAATATACATGGTATTTCTTCTCAAATAAGTATAGGCCGGTCGCACAGGCACCTGACGTTATATGTATTAGATATAGGATATTTATTTTTATTATGAGAAAAATATATAACGTCAGGTGCCTGTGGCCGGTCGGTCTGAGCTGCCGTAATATTAGCTTTCAAACTTTACGTAACAAAACGAAATGTTTTGATTAAAAAAATCAGGAACACTGTATTTGTATGCAGGTGGTTGCAAAGCGTTCAATTTAGGTCGAACTGCCGTGATTTCGTTTCATGTTTAATGACCTGAAATAATCTAACACTCTAACTATTATACAACTAGATTTAATGATACCAGTCAAGACAGCAAGAGAAGCTGATAAAGGACGCCTTTACGCCCGCCACTGTGGTTTCATCAATATTCATTGGCTTCTAATGTTCGAGGATTTCGTTGTGTCGATCCACAAAATTAAAAAAAAATGTTCATTGTGATATAATGTAATATATTGTATAACAAATTGTATTATTAATATCATTGGCCACACGTACCATTGAAACTGTTTCCGAGACCTTGGAAAATTCAAATTTATTAAAGTCGCAGTAAATTTACCGAAAAAAGGCTTCGCCCCTCCCGGCAAACAATTATTTATCGGACCCCACCCCTCCACCCCGAAAAAAATTTGTGGATCCGCAAATCGATCGATTTTCACGGTCTCTCCAGCGCTGTCTTGCTCGTTTTCCAACATAACACTCAAGTCTGAACAGCTTCCATACTACTTATGGTGACATAAACTAACAAATGAATGTAAATAAAGTTCAAAATAACAATCACTTTTAAGCAGATTTCTTTTCTTTTCATGAATTTTATCATCTGTGGCGAATTTAGGTAGCAATGTTTCTTTGGTTCTGGGTAGATTACATATACACGTGGACTCTTCCGTACATGAGCTGCGTGCATGCATGCATGTTGAGGTCACATTTGTTGGAGTATAACGACATTCTATTATGTTAACTGATATACATGACCCTTTTCATGAATTCTGACCTCATCTACATTCCATAGATTCTCTTAAGTCTCTCTGTTTTATAACTATCATGCTCTCATCAATACTTCCAAATGTTGCCAAACATGTTTGATAACATTTAAGAACGATAGAGAGCAAAAATTTTAAAACACAGTAAAATTTCAAAAAAAAATAAAATATTGAAACATTAAAACAAGATGGAGACTTGAACAAGTATATGAACATTGCACTGCGAAGACGGGTCTTTCAGCAAGTCCATTTCCGCGTGCATTGTAGGAGGATGGGCTGTTTGTTTACAATAATGCATTATAATAATTATATTATATTTATAATAATTATATTTCAATACTGCTTATGTTCTATGTTTATTATTCATCCTAAGGGGTACTGTTTTGTTACAAAAATAATAAAATTGCGTAATTCAATTTGCATTGAACGAAGCACATGTTCTAACAAATGGGAACAGATCGTGGCTGATTAGAAGAGTGCGGATCCTTATATGTGTTTGTGTTTCATGATGAGCTTGTGTGGAGTGCATTATTTTGGAACGATAAGTGAAAACTTGAAAACCAGGTAATCCCCCTACTTATATTCCTAAAATTGAGGACATATAAACTCTACAAAAAACTTTAGCATGAAAAGAAATTACTGACACCGTATTTGTTCCTCTTGTATTTTTTCTTTCTGAAAACGATGAGTCAAAAAGAAAAAGAAAAGGTTTTTGATCATCTGAGTGTTGAAGATCTGAAGAAAGAACATGGGCTAAATATTCTTGTATAGTTATTTTATTGGTAGGGATGTGAACTGATAATCGACTTTCAATCGATCATACCGATTCATTTGTCTTTCCTGATATACTTTATTTTTAATACCTGCAACTTTTAGTCATGTTGTAGATTTTACAATTTTAAAAATTGGTGTGGTAAACCAACAAACTCAGAAAAAAGAAACAAATTAGAGAATGATTGTGTTCTTAGCAAAACAAAATGAACCTGAAAAATAAGGTGGGAATGTATCCTTCATTTAAGTGAAAGACCAAACACATACCAAAATACCTATCAGGTGGGTCATTTTTACTATACAAGACGAACTAATTAAGGAAAAAAGACAGCTTCAGAGTAGAAAAACGTATCTAATGGATTCTATGACAACAGTTTGTTATCACTGGGTTGTGAAAACATTTTTGTTTTCCAAGGAAAAGAAAACTTCTAAATACTGTCTTCGCCAGTCTGTCAGGAAAGAGTAGAACCCGGGCAGCAGTGATTTGGAAGTTGAAACATTGTTTTCGAACTTAATGTGGTGTAATGCTATTAAACAGTAGAGTTTAAGAGGAACCCATTAAACTAGGGTTTGTCCACTTGCATCTTATAACAAGAAAATTTCTATCTAAGGTACCAGTAAACATTTCAAGGAACAAAATTGTAATAAGTTAAAATAGGGAAAATCTTTTTAAAGTCCTTTATGAAAGACAAATTCGACTTTTAAAACAATGCATTATGATATAATGTAAGCAGTTTAAAGGAAGTATCTGTGTGAATTAATACATGTACTAGAGCACTCAAGGTTTTTCTTGAGGGAGAAAATCGTTGTAAAGTTTTGTTTTGCATATCTACATAAATTTCAATAAGTTATTTATTATAAATAAATAAGTCTTGAATATTCTTTTCCAGAATATATTTTATTCGAATTTTGATAAATGAATTTTATAGAAAAATACGTATGTTCCATTCTTGTGTAATATATTTGAACTTTGGGCATCATAGTTTGATAACAATATTAAGATTTTATTAAACGTTTATAAAAATAACTTTCAAAAGGTACAGTTGTGAACGTCTTGTTGAAATACCACTCTTCCATACACATCAAGGCAAAAGGTTGATAATCGTGATAAAATTTGTTGATAAAAAGTGTCTTTTCTTGTACTATTTTATTTAAATCTCCTAATCCGAAAACACATATATTCCGGACGTACATCCCATGACAGACCTCCCTTGTTGGTCCCTTGGATTCCCACATCACACCGACAGTTATCCATAACCATAACTTCCGGTTTGGAACCCCTGAAGCTGATATGAAACAAAAAAGCCAGGCTATGAAATTGTATCTGATTGTACTATTTACTAATAAGAAGAAAATTTAAATACGTTTGTGTGAATGTATACCGGTTTGAGTATTTCACTTTATTTATTTTCAGCATTTATTTTTTAAATTGCAATGTTAATTCTCCATAAGAATACATAAAATAAAAACAACCTACCAAAATATTGAATGCCTGGGGCACCCAGTTCTTTGTTGAAAGCAAGGGTGGCCCAGAAAGTTTCATCTGGGCTCAAAGTATCTTCTGTCCATTTCAGGATATCCCGCGCTTTGGGATTCCTCAAGGCAAACTCCACAAACCTTCTGCTAAATGTACCGTATGCACTTCCTTTGGCTACCGTTACGTTATGAGGGGGCGGAGCTTTGATCTTTCCCGTGAGTTCCAACTTGGATTTTTTGTAATTCTCTTTGTATGTCTGATTGGTTCGGTAGTGTGATGCTTCGTCATAATAGCTTTCAATGCTGTTTGTCCCGTTTAATATCTGTAACACTTTCACAATTTCTGAATTCGTTTTCAGTGGATATTCTTTAGCAGGTAAATTGATGACATATTTCCAATTTACATTTGAATAATTCAAGAGATCCGTCATACAGTTGAGGTCTGCTTTCAGACGAGAATAACCCTCGTAGATGACATTCTCCAGCTTCGATGCAACGAAAACATTAGACAGACATTTTGAAATAGCTTTAATGGCGTTATGCAATGAAGGACTGGAACTACGGTCCACGTGTATGCAGTAAACATTGTGAGGTCGGTATATAGCCCTGAGAAGTTTTTCAGTCTGAACAACATCTTTGTGAGTTAGTATGGAATACGCAATGGGATAATCTAATTCAATTTGTGACACGATGAATCGATTATAGTCAAAGGTAGCCAAAAACCTGTCACAGTTAAGAGCAAGTTCCTCAATTTCACTGTCGCTTAGAAATGTATACATAGTGTTGTTCATGATTTCAGACGCATGTGCTATGTAGTCTTCGTTACCTTCAATGATTTGCTGACAGTCGACTTCCTGAACCATTCTTATTGGTCCAGGCTGATGTACATGTATTGACGTTATGTTCGTTAAGTTTTTCTCTCCTTTTGGAATTTGCTCTTCTCCATCTATTGGATATTTGACAGGTCGATAAATCCTTTGAAAGGTGTTGTAGTGTGTAATTACAAAAACAGTAAAGATGAAAATGGTTAAAATGAAGAAACATCTGAGATTCTTTGGCCGTACCATTCTTTGAGTCTAAAATGGTTAAAAAGAAGAAAATTTAAGTTTCTTTGGCTTTACCATGCTTTGAGTTTAAAATAGTTAAAAGGAAGAAATAATTGAGATTCTTTGGCTGTACCACTTTTTGATTCTAAAATGGAACATTAAATTTGTTGTACGATTGACAAACAATAAAAACAAACTCATTGTTTAAAATCAAAACCAAAATTTATTTATGCACTACAGTGCACTTACCATAACTTTTTTGCACTGAAATTTCAACCTACAAATAAATGGCTATTTTTCTCTTTATTATTACTTATCATATTTTATCATTATTTATCTCAACGAATTACTGCGTTAAATATATACACACCTATTCTATGTAAAATAAAATAAATTCGAAAGTATGAAAATTAAAAAGTGTCAAACAACAACCTTAATGTATAATTTTTAAGGTCACTTTTTTGCACTCATGAAATGCTGTTTTACTGAGTTTTTAACCATGAATGAATATAATCGCTAGATGCTGTTACACGCAAAAACTGAACACAATCTAATGATTTCACATCAGTTTATTCCATGAGTGTATCAATGCGAGGTTGAACAAAGACTGACTGAATTTTTCATACAATATCTTTTAAATAGAAATAAAATGTCAAATTTCCACAGACGGGATGGAGGTAATTAAAAGTTAAAACAAAGATTAATGTGAAAATGCCTAGCCTTGTTTATAATCTAAAATTTAATTGGAACCAAATCTGCCAAGTCCCACGTTTTGAGCGATAAGGTGCGAAAGATAGCGGGGAGAGCTGTCAAAGCCTCTCCCCCATTTATAATTAACATCATTTGCTGACCTTACAAGAATTTGTAGAATTCTTACTACACTGAAATTAAGGTTAAAATTTACTCTTAACACCTCCATTCTTAAGATAAAAATTTAACTAGAAAAGTTGAATTTTTTAAAAATTAAAATTGTAAGGATAATTAGAATTATAAAATAATACATATTTCAAATCAATAAAGTTCACTGTTTTACATTGAAAATTTTTGTCTATTAACAGTCCATTAACACTTTACAGTCCATAATTCACAAATTACACTCTATGTAACAGCAATAGTTAACAGTCCATATTTTTACAAATTCCCTGTCACTATTCATAATACACTCGGAAAGTTAGTTTATATACGCGATAAACTGTCTGCATTTTGATTTTTAGTGCCTCTGCGGTATCTTACTTCAAAATCAAACGGTTGTATTGAAAGGGCCCAACGTAAGAGTCTTTGATTTCTGTCTTTCATGCGATGAAGCCAGCTAAGTGGATTATAGTCTGTCTCCACAAAAACTTCCTGCCGTCCAGGTAATAGGAGAAAGAACCGATGGCCCAAACAATTGCCAAAAGTTCCTTTTCAATTGTTGAGTAGTTTTGTTCTCGCGGCAATAGTTTTCTACTGATGTAGGATACTGGATGGTCACCATCTATCATTTCTTGGCTGAGAACGGCTCCTATTGCGTATTGACTTGCATCAGTTTGGACAATGAATGGGTTTTCAAATTAGTTGTAATTAGGACTGGTGCTGTCATCAGGGCCTCCTTCAAGAGTTTGAATGCCGTCACTTATTCCGAGTTCCACTTTAATTTTGTCGGTTCAGCTTTCTTCAGCATGTTGGTTAGCGATACGGAAATTTCGGCATATTTCGCTATGTATGCACGGTAGTAGCCCATCAACCCCCAAAACGACTTCAGGTCTTTTTTCGTCACCGGAAGAGGAAAGTCCTGAATAGCCTGTACTTTAGATGGGTCTGGTGTATAAACGCTTCCATTCCCGACAATGTGCCCCAGACATTTCAATTGTGTAGCTCCTATCTTACACTTTGAAGGGCGAACGGTCAAGTTAGCTTCTTGCAATTTCTTGACAAAATTCTCGATATCCTCAAGGTGAGAATCCCAGGAATCTGAGAAAATCACTATATCATCAAAATATGTAACAACATTTTTCATGTCATGTAACACCTTGTCCATTAGGCGTATGAATGTTGCAGGTTAGGTTTTCATTCCAAATGGCATAACTAAAAATTCGTAAAGTCCATATTGGGTCACAAAGGCTGATTTTTCTCTGGAATATTCCGACAACGTATCCCTTGGTCAGATCGAAATGACTTAAGAATTTGGCATTTCCAACTTTTTCCAGAATGTCGCTGATTCTTAGGACTGGGTATGCACTTGACACTATTATTTCATTGAGTTTTCGGTAGTCAATGCAGATTCTGATAGTTCCATCTGGTTTGTTTACAAGGACAACCGGCGAACTCCAATGGCTATTTGATGGTTGAATTTGTCCCTGCTTCAACATTTCTTTAATTGCGTCCTTCACGACTTCCTGTTTTTGATTATGGTCTAAAATTTCGCCAAAGTTTAAATCATTGATGGTTTCGTTGTTTTCGTTGCACGGAGTCGCTTCTTCTAGTCCATCAGTGTCTTCTGTTTTCTCAGCAACCAAGAGTATGGCTCTTTTGTACTCTCTCAAGAGGTTAATATGGTACACTACCACTCTGCGGCGTCCTCCCACGTTGACTTTGTAATTGACATTATTGATGCGTTCTGTCACACTGTAGGGTCCTTTCCACTGAGCCTCCATTCGTGATGATTCTGATGGTAACAGGATGAGAACTTCATCTCCAGGTTGGAATTTTCGCCTTGACGCTGTTTTGTCATACCATTTTTTAACGAATTCCTTCCTTTTTGTCAGATTTTCTTTTACCAATGACGTAACGTCCTGTAACCTTTGTCGAATCTTGATTATGTGCTCGATGTTTGACATTTGGATTTCCTCTTCTCCTGCCATAAATTCTTTTACTACTTCCGTTGGTCCTCTGATTGGCCACCCGTAAAGTAGGTCAAATGGTGCGAATCCCGTCTCCTGATGAGGGACTTCACGGTACGCGAACAATGCATACGGGAGTAGAGTATCCCACCCAAGCTCCTCAGTAGTGCAAAGTTTCTTTAATATCGATTTTAATGTACCATTGAAACGTTCAGTTTTTCCATTTGCTTGAGGATGATATGGTGAAGTTGTCACTCCCTTTACTTTCAACAATGTGAATAACTTCTTGGTGAGTTTACTCGTAAAATTAGTTCCTTGATTAGTCAAGATAACTTTCGGAATGCCTACCCGGCTAAAGAGTTCAATGAGAGCGTTTGCCACACTCTCAGCATCACAGCTTTTCAATACGAATGCTTCTGGGTAACGCGTTGCGTCATCAACAATGGTGAGAATGAATCTGTTTCCTTTCTTTGTTTTAGCCAGAGGGCCTACGATATCCATTGATATTTTGAAAAACGAAGTAGATATAATGGGCGTGTTGATCATTGGGACTTTCACATTGGTTCTTTTTGCCACTTTCTGACATACGTATCATGAAGAACAGTAATCGCTAATTTCATGGAACATACCTGGCCAATAGAAAGATCTCAAAATGCGTTCTTTTGTTTTCTCTGTTCCAAGGTGTCCTGCAAGTGGTTGGTCATGTGCAAGTTTTATGATCGATTGTCGGAGATTTTTTGGTAAAACAATTTGATATCCCTGCTTTTGTTGGTTTGCCGATGTCCATTTTCGTTTTAAGATTCCATTTCCCCAATAAAATGCAAGTGGTATTGTGCAGGCTGTTTCTGTCGATACTGCCTTATCACGACATGATTTTAATTTTGGGTCATTTTTCTGAATTTCTGAAAGTTTTTCTGCATTGATTCCGTGTAAATTATCAATGTTTACAGTCTCTGTTGTTTCACTGTCCTTGATTGCTTCAATCTCTTTTGGATTCATTCATTTTTCGGTCAAACAATACTTCTTCATTTGTTTCTTTACGCGCTTGTGCTCTCGTGACCACATTAACATTCTTTCTGCTAATAACATCATTCCCTAGAAGCGCATCTTCTACCAGAGAGGAAACAAGACCAACCTGTGCATGTCCTTTGAAGTAGGGAGTGTTGAGTTTAACAATCCCAATTTTGGCCTCAAATGGCTGTCCGATGGCTGTGTACAGTGTGGTCTTCTGTCCCTCCAAAATGCATGAGGAATCTACAATGTCCTCCTTGATTAAAGTCATTGACGCTCCCGTATCCTTCACAAAGGAAACTTCACGGTCATATACGTGCCCTGGAATGTAGATTAATCCATCACATTCATGTTTTATTATTTTTAGACACTAACGAAATTTTAGGACATTTATTAGCAAAATGCCCTTTGTCATTGCATTTAAAACATATCACCTACTTCCTGTGATTTCCATGGTTTAACCATTTCTTGGTCCCGATCCTTTGCCATTCCCGGTAAACCCCTGAGATGGTCCAGATCCCTTGCCATTGCCGGTAAACCCCTGGGACGGTCCAACTTCCCTTGGTCCTTTTGGCGGTATGTCGTCCTCGGCAGCTTCAACGACAGTAGATGATCCCTTGATTCTTCGTACCCATTGTGCTTGTGCTGGTGGTAACGCTTTTAGGAAAAATTCTTCTCGCAATATTTCTACAGGATCCTTGTCCTCAATGGATCTCCGTAGGTACTTGTCTATTCTTGAGAACAGTCCTCTGTATGTTTCATTTCCTTCATGTTTCACATTTACGAGTTCATTAAAATACTCATGTGGGCGTTTTCTATATCGATCAACAAGTGTCTTTCTTAAATCATCGAATATAGATGATGACTGCGATGAAATTTGACGAGTCTCACCTGTTAATAGAGTCCTTAATTGTAAGACTTTTTGTTTCTCATTCCATTCAGCTTGCTCTCCGATAGCCTCAAATTCCGATAGAAATGTTAGTATGTCAATACATTTCGGGTCAAATGGTTGTAATTTGATCTTTAACGGCATAGTTTTAGCTGATGATTCGTTTTGTTGTTTTTGCAGTTGAATTGTTTCCCTTAAGTTTCTAAAGCCAATCGTTCCATTTCTATTTTAAGTTTTTCGCGTTCCAAGGCAATCTTCTCTCTTTCTAATTCAATTTCTAAATTTTGATCCTTTTTTGTTGTTTTTTCTTTAACGGTGGATTTTTAGGTTGCCTAAAAAGTTGCGGTTGTTCCTCGACAAACTCATCCTCTGTAAATTCGATTAGTTTTTGTGTCGTAGCTCGCCTTGGCCTTCCTGTGTCATCAACCTCCGTGTCCGACATTTTCAATAGGTATTGGTTCACTTTAACTAAAAAATTGTTTTCCCACAATAATTAGTAAAATCCTCTTTTACTACAATCGTTACACCACGACTATGAGTAAAAGTATCCAACCGCTGCCACCAAATTGTTACACGCAAAAACTGAACACAATCTAATGATTTCACATCAGTTTATTCCGTGAGTGTATCAATGCGAGGTTGAACAAAGACTGACTGAATTTCTCATACAATATCTTTTAAATAGAAATAAAATGTCAAATTCCCACGGACAGGATGGAGGTTATTAAATTTTAAAACAAAGATTAATGTGAAAATGCCTAGCCTTGTTTATAATCTAAAATTTAATTGGAACCAAATCTGCCAAGTCCCACGTTTTGAGCGATAAGGTGAGACAGATAGCGGGGAGAGCTGTCAAAGCCTCTCCCCCATTCATAATTAACATCATTTGCTGACCTTACAAGAATTTGTAGAATTCTTACTACAATGAAATTAAGTTTAAAAAATTTACTCTTAAGAGATGCCAATCTTGTGATCATCACATTTATTTTATGATTTAAATTCCGTGAAAAATAATCAATGCTTTATTCATGTGAAAATTGGTTTACCGGTCAAATATGATCGGTACAAACGTGAAAGATTTGTACAAACAAACAGATTAATTTTTTGTTTGTGGGAAAAATTGCAACTCCAAAAAACGCCGAATTATTTTTGTTCTAGTTGATACATAACGGAAGAAAATGCATGACGTCAAGTAAAACACGTTTATACATACATTAACATAATATAATCAGATGTTTCCAAATACCAGCAATGAAATCCCGTACTTAAGGTTGTACAAAATAGATAATCTAAAATTTTCCTATTATTAAATTTTTCTGAAAATTTAATCATTTGTTCTTTAGAATAAAATCTAGGAATATTTATGTATTGAAAAAAAGCTGACCTCACAATTTTTGCTCACAACGCCTCAAACCTACAGTTTGAATTTCCTTTCACTGGATGTAAAATGAAATAGTCATTGTTAAAATCTGCTGTGCCAATAAGTTATTTTTTAAAGATATTACACATTTTTCTGCTGCTATTTATACAGGAGGCCTTTTGTTACTAAAAGACACTGAAATAAATTCTAACCGGTAATTTAAGGTAATTCGTGATGTATTATAATGTAAAAACAGCGCGTGTTAATATCTTTGGTTTATTCCCCAAACGGCTACTCGATAAAACAAACACCTAATTATTTTAAGCAATTATGGGGTCCTCTAAAGAGGCACAGATAGAACTATCTGTGTTCACCTGGATTCACCAAATCAGTTAAATTAGCATAAATTCATAAGAAATAAATGCATTTTCTAAAATTTAGTAATACACTGTTTAAAAAGCACAACAAAAATGCAGTTTCCAGTCATTTTTTTTAATTCCAACACATGTAGTACTGTTCAACAAAATGTATTATATAATTGCTATGATTTAGTACCTTTTCATATAGGCAAGGCTCAATTTTAAGTCTTAGGAATACCAATTAATTTTTCGTATATAATATAAATGTATATTTTATCATTTCTGTTATTTGATTAACATATCAGAATCAGCACCCCTGAACAACTCCACCACCCCAGCCTGAACCAATACATGTTTTCAGTTTTAGTCTCTCTCTCTCTCTCTCTCTCTCTCTCTCTCTCTCTCTCTCTCTCTCTCTCTCTCGTGGTGTTTCCCTGCTTTCTCATGACGTGTTTCTCTCCAAAACTAAATATTCATGTGTCACATTAAGCAAGTTTACGGAATAAGAACGGCTTATTTGAAACTACTAACGAAATTTGGCTCCTTTCGTAAACTATACATTTCTAAAACTGTCCGAAATTACCCACTCTGTGTCCGGAAATTTTTTTTTATCAATACAATAAAGATTTTTGTTTTGTTGGTTTAGAAAAATAATTCTTAAAGCTGACATGAATTCATAAAAGCATTTGGTCTCCATATTAGTTTCGATCGCTCCTCTTCTGCCAATGGGGTATATATACCGGTCGAGAAAGTTACGGTCGGTTGCTTTCCGATCGAGGCATTCAGGTTGCACGGACTTCTAAATGCATGAACTACACATTGTAGTAAAATGTTTGTAAAAAAAAAAAAGGAATACAAGAAACTACAATCAATAAAACACAAAATCTATTTATTCTTTGAAAGAATTTCCATGGTATCCGTATCATTTTGCACAAATAGTGCTGCCTTACTTCGCATGCACATCGAACACGTGTGTTGTTCATACAGTGTGCATAATGTCTGCTTCTTTTTGAAGATCCCAGCGGCACTACATCAACACAGTAGATATATAATATTAAATCCAAGAAGGTAACAACGTAACATCGTTTCCATCGGTTTCTACAAAACACGTTTCTAAAATCCATGCGATCATTGACATTGCTCAATCGGCCACAGTCTGTAGTTTGCGCATGTGCGATGTTATACCTTACACAGAAAAACGCTCTACAATTATCGAGGATTTTGAAATATGTGTGCCTGGGATTTCAGTCTGCCTTGTTTCGTCGTTCTTTGGATATTCCTTACCAGTGCAGTGGTTCTCATCATATTTTTGTTCGAAACGCGTTTCTACAATCTTTTCGTCCAATGTAACCTGTTCGGGTGAATGAAATACCTGAATGCGGTGAAGCAGGAATAGTGCAATCGGCCTTATATAGGGGGTATGTAGCGATGAGCAGAACAATAGAAATCGACAACTAATATGGCGGTAGTCCGAGATAAAAGGGAAATGGTGTGTATTTATGAATTCATGTCAGCTTTAAGTAAAATGATACTAGTAAGTAACATTGTCTTAAGAAGAATAACATACGTGATTTGACATATGTACAGAAAAAAAGAATACTTGCTAGTCAATTTTTTGTTAAAAATATTTGTACATGTAGATTGCGCTGACCTTATAATTGTCCAAATATTCCCTAAATGATAGTTTTCAGTTTAATATTGTCAAATAAAATTCAAAAGAAGTTAACATACACAAATATAAAAAAACCATAAATAGATCTCATAGATTAATGTTAAAAGAAATATATTTTTTAAAGGGAATTTAAAGGGACTTGGACACGAAATGAGCTAAAATTTTCAAAATTTATTTTTTCATTTTTGATGTCTAGAATGGTCAATAATGATGTTTTTAATACTTTGTCAAAATTTGAAAGTCAAATATCAAGTTACAAGCGAGTTACAGAGGTTAGAATTCTTTGTTTTGTAAACAAAGCTCGAGTTCTGTTGTTGTTTACATATATGATGTATCGGTATAAGTTTGAATCTTATGTTCTTTTCTATCGTTGATAAAATACAATCAATTTCAAACAGGTGGTAAAATTTCTCTTCTGGATGAAAAGTTTTGCGCCTGTCATTGAACAAAAGCATTGCAAAAAGTAACGCCCACCGTTCCCGAAGAAAGGAAAAACGATTGACTGTGTTCGCCCACTGGAACGTGTTCAATACACACACTCCTGTGATAATTTTTACACTTACATGTATATACATGTTAAAGACCATTCTCAAAACATGAACAAGTGCAAGTTTTTGAAGTTAATTAATTAATTGATAATAACAAGTAAATACACAATTCTAATGTTTCATTTATTTTATTTTAATTTGCAGTGCACGTAATTAAAATATTGATATACCGGTATACCTGTACATGTAAGAGAATTTACGAATTACACGTTTAAATTGCATTTTCATACATTGAGACATCCTGTTTGTCGGTAACAATGTCTGATATCATTCGATGAAATTCCTTCAAAGCTTGCGCTATGGCAAATTTTAGACTCGCGTAAAAATATTGAAAGTATTTTCTATTCTTTTTAGTTTTAGAAAACATTTTTTAACTGCATGTGTTAGAATCAGGTGAATATAAAGGTAAAAATCCGTAATGCACACCCTGCATTCCGAAATACTGATGAAGAACTCTCTCTATCGACGACAACGAAATCTGGAATGGGAACTGATCACCGTACTCATTTTGATTCTGAACGGCTTCTCTCCAAAAATTTAAATATGTATACATATTTGAAGACCATCGACAAAATTGTAATAAAGCACACAGTCTTTCCCTATTAATAAAAGCGTTTAGTTAAATAATAAACTAACTGGTAGGTATGTATATATTATATACATTTTGTTTTATTCAGCGTTTTTTAAAATGATAACACAATATATATACATGTAAAATGGGAATAAAAGAAATATCCGTCGATCAATCTTTATTTGAGGATGGCAGAGTTTTGAAAGTTTCTCTCTCTCTCTCTCTCTCTCTCTCTCTCTCTCTCTCTCTCTCTCTCGTAATGGTTACAGTAGATCGTTTAATTGCAATTTTTGCGTTAATCACTTATTTTACTCATATATAAAAATATTTGCTCTGTCTAAAATGCGTTTCTTAATAAAATGTACGACTTTGAATTTTACAATTAATTTGAGGGTTGTTGTTATTTTAGTTTTTTCGCAATATTGAATGAGACATATCCATTTTCCAAAAACAAAGCAGGAAAGCGCAATTACACACTGATTTAAAAATGACCTTATGGACAAAGTCAAAATGTCCGTGTGGCGCAGTCGCATCTCACAGCTGAGACCCGAGTTCGATTCCCGTGCTCGGCAGTGGTTGTACATGAGATGGTATGTCGGTCGTCTACTAGCTCGGACACGTGGGTTTTCTCCGGGTACTCCGGCTTCCTCCCAATTTTATACACTAAATGTACTGTAAGACGTCATCAGTTCCGTATATGTCCCAGTGGGTGAACACAGTCAATCGTTTTAAAATTTCTTTCTTCGGAAACGGTGGGCGTTACCTTTTGCAATGCTATTGTTCAATGAAAGGCGTAAAACTTTTCATCCAGAAGAGAACTTTTACCACCTGTTTGAAATCGATTGTAATTAATGAACCCACTGAATAAGTTTATCTGGTTTCCACAAAATATTTGTCAAACAAATGGCAATTTCTGTACTTTGCATTATTTGTAAACAAATATAAGACTCGAGCTTTGTTTACATAACAACAACTTCTTTCCTCTGTATCTCGCTTGTAAATTGATTTCTAACATTGAAATTTTGGCGAATCATTCAACATACACAAGTAAACTATTTTATACATAAAAATCAAAAATAAATATTTCATCTGAAATCGTGTCTAGGTCCCTTTAATGCGTTTCTATCTTTTACATTTAAAGATTTGAAAAAAAGGCAATTCATTTATTTTTCTTCTATTTCTTTTTTTTTTTATCATACGATAATTAAGGATAGATTAAATTTCAAAATGAACAAAATCAAAGTGATACCACATATTTTCAAAATAGTTTTTCAATTACTAATAGATATTTTTATATTTTTAGGTAATCTTTCTTATAAAAACTGTTTCCTTCTTATACAAACATTTAGAAAATGTTGGAGTTAGCATCTACCTATTTTGTATGTAACCTATACTAATATTTAATTAATAAGTCAAAAAGTTAATTTATAATTTAATGCATTTAACAAGGATTAGTTTAAGAAATCGTGTCTAGTTCTTTTAACGTGTTACAATAATTAAAAACAAGAGGCCTATGGGCCACATCGCTCACCTGGGGAACAATAGGTATGATAAAATCTTCTTAATGGAGTCATAATACAAACTATCTGGACAATGAAGTATGATAAATGTAGATCCTGTATAAATAAAAATCCATTTTTTTAGCCCTGGATATTCTTATGTTTCTATTCAAGTCCCTTTCTTAACAGGGTGATTTTATAGTCATATCACCTGTTGAGCATTGCAGTTCTCAAAAAGATCCTAAACAATTGTTTATATATGGAATATAAACCTACATCAAACTCTGAACCCCTTGTGAAGGCCAAAATTCGTCCAGGAGCTAAAGTCTAAACAATTTTAAAGAATCAGCAATATGTCAAAATGCTTGCATATAAGTAAAACCATATATGATAACATTTCAGTTTTTGTAAATAATTAAAATATTTTCCTTTGTAAACTTGGATCCCCAATGTGGCCCCACCCTACTCTTCAAGGTTTTGATTTGAAAGAATTTGAATCTACATTATCAGTTGCTTTCAGTAAAGTACAGCTTTTCTAGGCAAATGGTTTTTAGAAAAAGATTTTTTAAAGATTTTTCTCTTTTTATTACTTTGTAAATTTTTGCCCACCCCATCCTATCTCCAGGAGTCATGATTTTCACAACTTTGAATCTACCCTACCTGAAGATACTTCCACACAAGTTTCAGCTTTTCTGACCAATTGGTTTCTGAGAAGAAGATTTTTAAAGATTTATTACATATATTCCTATAAAAAAGTTCGACCCCTCATTATGGTCTCACTCTACCCCCAGGGGTCATGATTTTTCACAACTTTGAATATACACTACCTGAGGATGCTTCCGAACAAATTCAGCTTTCCTGGCTGAGTAGTTTCTGAGAAGAAGATATTTCAAAGATTTTCTCTGTATATATGTATTCCTTTGTAAAAGTTCGACCCCCCCCCTTTGTGGCCCCACCCTACCCCCGGGGTTCATGATTTTCACAACTTTAAATCTACACTATCTGAGGATGCTTTTTCATAAGTTTTAGCTTTCCCGGCTTATTAGTTTCTGAGAAGAATTTTAAACATTTACGCTATATATTCCTATGTAAAAGTTCGACCCCCCTTTGTGGCCCCACCCTACCCCCGGGGGTCATGATTTTCACAACTTTGAATCTACACTACCTGAGGATGCTTCAACAAAAGTTTCAGCTTTCCTGGCCAAATGGTTCTTGAGAAGATTTTTGAAAATTTTTCCTAAAAAATTCCTAATTATCTCCCCTTAAAAGAGGGCGTGGTCCTTAATTTTCACAATTTTGAATCCCCTTAACCTAAGGGTGCTTTGTGCTAAGTTTGGTTGAAATTGGTCCAGTAGTTCTGGAGAAGATTTCGAAAATGTGAAAAGTTTACAGACAGACAGACAGACAGAAAGACAGACGGACGACAGACAAAATGTGATCAGAAAAGCTCACTTGAGCTTTTAGCTCAGTGAGCTAATAAAATAAATCCAACATGTAATAAAAGTAATAATACATATTCAACTTTTGTACTAACCAGGTGAAAATAAGTAAACTTTGCCTATAATAAGATTTAATAATTAAAAAATAAATCAATTTATTTTAGAGTGAAGCTTAGTTTATAAATGTTCCGGAATTTTTATTCCGGAAATGTGTACAGTTTGGGTTTACGTTTATCAAACTTCCTTTTTGGAAAAGGCATTGACCGGGTCACATGAAAAAAGTTGTGAGAAAAATATTTTCCCCTCCCACCCATGTATCCCCTTTGATTTATTAAAAATATAAGAATTTTACTGCGTATTGAACTTTGTATTTCAGGATGAGCTTCATGAAATGACTGCTTGGAAAAAGGCGCACAGGATCAGTATGGTTAACCATCAAAGCTTGCTAATTGAAGAAAGTTCAACTAAAAAGCATTGACTAGAAAACCCACCATTCCATGAAAATTGCATTTTGACGAATGTGCTTCTTGCTGTTCCTGTCTTCATGCCAGATGAATGCGCGTGTTGTTCCTGATCTACTTGTGCACAATTGATGTGCAGTTGAAATTATTTGATAATGACAATTTGAAGTTGCCGTTTACCGGAATCTGAGTTTTCCAAGTTGGTGTTTTGCATTTATATCATTGCAATTGTTGAAGTTATAATATTTGTTTTTGAGCTATTTGCTAATTTTTATGTTGCAAATATTTTCTTTGCCGTTAACCGGAAAGAACAGATTTGCACAGTTGGTTGTTTATTTGAAAATTGTTGAATATTTTAGACAATGATGTGTTTTTGACCATACCCATTTGGTGTCAATGCACTTATGGCATTTCCATTGTAAAATTATGATGTAATTTACAAATAGTTTTTTTTACACAAATTTCACTCATTGTCTTGAAGCAAAGACCAAACAATGCCACTGAGGGGGGGGGGGGGTGGATTACAATACATGAAAATTTAAATAAATGAGTTGTGCATCTGATTTGGTGTTTTATTTTTAATTTAGTGTACATTATGGCATGTTGGAAAATATGGATTGGTTTTGGGAGGGCTGGCCATGTTGAGTGTTAGCATGCTTCAGGTCTACAATAATTGTTTAATTGCCTAATTGGCGAGTAGCCGTTCGGGGAACACACCATATCTTTTAAGACGCAACACTTACAAGGTGAACGAAGAGGAAAATATGAAAATGTAACTTCCCATCCCCCCACTCCTAATTTTTCTATATATGAAGGCTTGAATTTGCATTGTTGTGTTACTGGACCTGAAACAGTCGCTGAGCGGACAATAAATTTGTGTATTCTACCTGCTTTCGACCTGGACACACGTGATAAAATTTGCTTCGAGGTGAGTGAACAACGCACGATTCCACCTGTGTCACTTTTGCACCCCTGCGAATGTGTTCGGGATGTTTTCTTTATCGTTGCTAAGTATGTAATAAATCCAGAGGTACTCGAATGAAAGTTCACGAGATTTCCCCAAGATTTGTTCAGTTCCTGTGAAATTTCGAGCGAAAGTATGAGTGTTCGGATAATATTCTCAAAATACGTAAGTACTGATCGTTTTTCATATCTTACCTTGATATATGTTAAAACATGAATATCTATTAGATATGTCTTATTTCAACATCTAGCGGTTATTTGAACTTAAACGATGATATTCGGAATAGAGTTATCGTTCTTGTTCAACCACTCTAGACGTGGTTAAAATATAAAATTGGGTTGCTTGAAAAAATCATAGCAATGTTTGAAGCTTTTGGTATGAAATACCATGCTTTTTAAAAAATGAATGGGTGTCTGTTTTGTGTAAAAACTTATTGTATCGTGCCATTTTTTAGGAACATTCTGCATAAAATAGTATAGTTTGTTTCACTATTGATGCTATTTCTAGGTCAGGCGCGAATTCAAAACTAATTAATTCTTAGAGGAATTCGTTAAACGTTAAACTCTCTCTCTCTCTCTCTCTCTCTCTCTCTCTCTCTCTCTCTCTCTCTCTATGTTCGTGCTTTGTTTTCTTTTCGTTTTATTTCTATTTTTTGTTTAATTCCAAGATGGGTTAACAAATTGAATCAAATAATTGTGTGATTAATTTTTGCCCATTTATCAGGCACGTAACTATGTGTGTGTGTGTGTGTGTCCGAATGGGGGGGGGGGTATTGCGAAGTACATGCACCTTAAAACTTCTCTTTTTATTCTTTATTTTGTTAATTTCCTTTAAATTTATTACATGCTCTCTAAAGAGTGGGAGTGCCTTCTTCAAATTTCAATTTTTATATGTTTTCTTAAGAAAAACGTCTGTTGCGATAAGAAGTAGCACCTCCCCCCCCCCTGATGCTATGTTCCTGTATATGATCTAGCGCAAGGATCGTGAAGCAGTCTTAGACTTAAGTCAAAATTTGTACGGTGTCTTGTGATTAAAAACATATAAAAATGAAATGCTACTAACATGTGTTTTTATATTACGCTGATAATTGCAAATTTTAAGTGTAATTTTAAGATTTATAGTAATATTATGAATTTTTGTTTGGACTTAAGTTTTAAATCGCTTCATGATCCCGAGGCCAGAAGTTTTAGGTACGCATTTAGTTAACAGGATGAATGTACGTGTACTCTCTCTCTCTCTAAAAATCTTTTGATGAATAATGCAAGCATTTAAAACAATGTCAAGAATCTACCAGTAAAAAGAGTGTTTATGATTTCATACAGGGACATGCTATTTTCATTACTTCACTTTTATTCGTAATTTTTGGAAGGAGAAAAGATGTGGTTAATGGGTCCAACGCAATTTAATTGGATACAATGCTTCATAACACTTACTGTCCATATTAACCAAATATTGAAAACCTTTTTTTATAAGATTTGCAAGTTAGGAATTATCTTATTAAAGGACGAGTTTTGTTCTTGGTTTTGTTGACAAAGAAATTATTGTATCGCATGAAATGTAGTTATATTATCTCACATGTGCATGCTTTAAAAATTTCTTAATGATCAATGAGTATGACATCGTTTGTCATAGAAGATAAAGAATAACTGGGATCCTTCTTAGGGACTCCCATTTTTACTTGCCAAAAATACCTTTATTTGCATTACCAATGGATAGATTTCAAATATTCTGAATGATTGAAAAAACAAAACATAAATAAAATAAATTGAATTAACGGTTACAAAACAGCACACTTACTAATATATTATTTGAATCTGCAAACACACCAATAAAAACGTTCTACTGTCCTTTTATTAAACCTTATGACATCGTTAGCTTTAAACATGGCTAGTTATTTTGATGTTATTTACAAGCCTATACTGTTGAGATCACTTGATAGAAAATTGTGCAGTGATTTTTACATTGGTTACTCAATAAGATATTAAAGAAATAAAGTTTTTTATACAGTTTGTTTTCATTTCTTAGCAATGATTTGAAATAAATGTATGCTCAATGATGCTACATGTAATTTATTACGTGCATTTGTTTATATTTTCGCACAAATACCTTTTATTTCAATCATGCGTCTTTTTGTAACGTAATTCAACATTAAATATTTAATGTCAGTCAAAGTTTGTTTTTAGGAATTTGTGATGCTGAAATGGTATACCCGATTTTATTGGAATTCAACGATTTCCAAGTCCATTGTTGCGTCATTCATCAAACATCAATTGTAATGTATATTATTATGCTCGCCGAAGAACTATAAACAAACCTAAACCTTAAAATCTCTGATAATTTTGAAATTGTTTAACTTTTTATCTAGTAAAGTTTATGATTAAATGTATCAAACTTATTTTATGTTGCTGGTGTTTTTTCGCACAAAATACAAATTATGCTCTGGGTTTTCAGTTCTGCGAAGATGTTATCGTTAGTGCTTTGATTTATAAACAAAATTATATAAAGTCGTCTCTGAAAATTTTAATGCTTAATCGAAATTTGTTTAAATATATGCTAAATTGCTTATTATTTAAAAATAACTCCGGAAATAAATAAAATGTTTTGGTCGCGGTAGAAGTTGGGGGGGGGGTCGCTTCTAAGCATGCTAGAACAGTTTTAACAAGAGCTTGGACTTTGGGCAGTACGTGACAAACTCCGATTTGATGAAGGCGGGGTCTACTCATGGTTAACTGTCCAGTCTAGGCTCATAGATATGAATACATTGAACGCAGTGACACTTGTCCGACTTCATCCAGGGATGTATATTTCGCTGAAACAGCGTCAATTTCACACAGCAGAGCAGCGGTTTTGACAGTCTATAAATATTAATGAGCTTCTCTTAGCGAATCAGAAGAAAGAAGGTCAATATTTGAAAGCTTGTTTTGATGAGCAAACTTGATAGAAACATCCCACAGAAAGTCCAAGCTTTTGTTAAAAAGAAAAAAACCCCATATTTTTCATTGTCACATTTATTTCTAGAACTCATTTTACCAACCAATTATTGAGGATAAAGATTAAATTAATAAACGTCTAGATTTTGTTATTGACTGCAAGTACCCAGATTCTAGGAAATAGACTATAACCACGAGGCACGATTTTTGCTGCGAAACTGAAAGTGGTCTAAATTTAAAAGACAATAACATTCGCAGGGGTGTTTTGGTCGCGGTATTGAGTCTATCTTATGCTTACAACACACTTATAACTATATACATAAAGTTAGTTTGTTCACATTCTAAATTAGTTGGGACTTGACAGTTCCAATTAAGTTATTAACTTTATGTACTTTGTGTGTTTATATTTTTACATGTAACTGTGCTCAGCCAAGCGTTCAGTGCTCATTGTCCAAACTAAAACAATCTCACGTGTGTCTTGATTACTGTGTACGAATATAAGAACAATTTAAATCGGATATATATGTCTGTATTTGACCTGTAATTCAAACGTAAACGCCCTGAATTTTGTTCAACCAACTCAGAACCATCACCGAGTGCATTTCACTTGCCTAAAAAGCCTAACGATAACCCAGAGCCAACATTGATCATGTCCACGAAAGGTTAGCCTTAGCCATGTGCCACAACAACTGATGATCTTTGATCTTGATATCCAGCGCATAGCATCAGCGGTCTTAGGTCTACTCGTTACTGATAGGCAACATATGCTTGAACCACAGTACTAATAGCGACCCTACATGGGATATTAAACAATAGAGCTATTGTTCTTTGAACAGTGGGAAAGGTATTATGATTGCCTGACGTCATGACGTCGGGCATATCTAAGGTTTAAAAGTTACAACATCCGAAACAGTGCAGTCAACAAGTAATAGTTAGATCATATTAAGTAAAATTTACGCGATTAAGAAGGGGCGGAGGGAGCAAAGCGACCGAGCCCCTTCTTAATCGCGTAAATTTTACTTAATATGATCTAACTTACTTAGAACATTCTAAATTAGTTGGGACTTGACAGTTCCAATTAAGTTATTAACTTTATGTACTTTGTGTGTTTATATTTTTACATGTAACTGTGCTCAGCCAAGCGTTCAGTGCTCATTGTCCAAACTAAAACAATCTCACGCTTTTTCACTTTTTCATTGGCTGATAAGAAGTTCTGCGCCAATCAGACATTATCTGTCTTTTGTTTACGGCTCTCTTAGCTGTCAATCGAAATGTGACGTCGCTGTGAACTTAAGAAATTCTTAACGATTAAAGAATATTTAGCGACTGCTGATTGGATGAAAAAGTGGTTATGTTCTAATGGAAGCTAGCAATATCATTTTTCATTGAAAATAGAATTACCAATGCATATTAATAATGTGAAGACCTTCAAATTCGCAATTAACGAAAACGTTGTAATGGATGTAACAATTAAGCAACAGTGAGCAAGTGTTTAAAGCAAAAAGGGAAAATTCTGGGAAGAAATTTGACAATTCGTGTTAGAAAAATTCGAAGACGTTATGAAACCGGTCAGTTTCTAGGTCAAACTGCGCATCAATGGATTGGAAGACTGTCGACGGGAATCGTCTGCAGCCACAGACAGTCCAGAGTCCTCGTATATCTTCTCAACTCTCTTAGTGAGATTGAAAAGTAAATATATTGGAAGAAGTTTGCCACCAAACCATGAAAATCAGAAAGCTGTGTTAACAAAATTACAACTTGAAGTATTAAGTAGGTGTGCAGTCATACATTGCATGTACACCGCTACACGCTTACCTACATGTACAGCCATAAAAATAAGGCTGAAAACTAAATCTGCACCCGCATATTATTATTGTTCTGGAAACTATTTAAGGTCTTCCGTTTCCAACGGAAGACCTTACTATTATTGTGCTTGTAAGATTATTAAGGTCTTCCGTTTCCAACGGAAGACCTTACTATTATTGTGCTTGTAAGATTATTCTTATTTTTCTTTTTTTTTTTTTCTTCCTAGACGCAAACTTTGAGGCTTCATATCTTGCTCATTTTTGAACGGTTTTTGCTCAAATTTTCAGGGCTCATATACATTACAAAACACTATCTAAAACATTTCATAAACTTTAAAATTCCTCTTCCGTTAACGAGTTATTCCCCTTTTAAAAATTTTTAGGGCCTTTGGTTTCCAGACAAAGGCTCCGAGGCTATGATAGCAGGGAATGGGAATCCAACAAATTTGAATAACAGAGACATTGAAGTTGTGCACATCGATTTTTGTTTTTGGATTACGTTTTTTTTAGAAAAAGGTAGGGGGTCAAAAAATAGGATTCCAAAAAGTGCGAAAATTTAGACATATTTTTCTTTGTATCTTTTAAACGAAAATTATTTTGTTAAGACATGTAGAATAAAAGTTGTGCAGAATGTTAAGGGCTTTCATTTAACACCAATAAAAAAGGGCTGGCCCCTAAAATTAAGGGCCAATAACGCTTGAAAGTTTTTGCTTAATAACTCAAAAACGGTTAGGATTTCGATATGGCTGTCGCTGGAAAAGTTGTTTGTTGGGATCTCACAAAGATCGTTACAATGTTATTTTGTTGGTGATTTGTGTTGTATGAGTGTAAAAAGCTGTACATGTTAACATGTACCTCGTTTAATTTGGCAAGTTAACGAAAGTCTATGTGCGTGCAACTGGCATAAAGTTACCACAGAAAGTATGCTGGTTTATACAGGAAATTTTTTTTTAGAATAGATTTTTTTTGGAGTTTATGTCAGTTTTGTTAAGTTCTTATAGTGCACAACCCATAAAACGAGAATCGGAAAACAAAACATTCTTCTTCCTTGTAGTAAAACACAAAGTACGGATTTAAAATAAAACTATGTATAACATTTGAGTTTTCATACTGCATGCATTTAAAATCTACCTTAAATCAGAGCTGTGTGTGTACCGTTACGTAAGCTATCCCGCACCCGCGGCCTTGGAAAATCGGTCACCATGGTCATTTTTTTTAGAATAGATTTTTTTTTTGGAGTTTATGTCAGTTTTGTTAAGTTCTTATAGTGCACAACCCCTAAAACGAGAATCGGAAAACAAAACATTCTTCTTCCTTGTAGTAAAACACAAAGTACGGATTTAAAATAAAACCATGTATTACATTTGAGTTTTCATACTGCATGCATTTAAAATCTACCTTAAATCAGAGCTCTGTGTGTACCGTTACGTAAGCTATCCCGCACCCGCGGCCTTGGAAAATCGGTCACCATGGTCGCGACGGGGCTAACTAGCGGTCAGCGGTTATCTAATTCACGAGAGTTGCGTCGCTCATATATGAGTTTATTTAGCCGCAAACTCTAGAATTGTTTTAGTTTATATACCCGTAAATAAAATACAAGATCTGTTTTAATTTCTTCATGTTATAAGAGTTTGTCCATCTTGTTTTTATTTATTTAAACATTAGAGTGTAAATTAAGAAGTCGTTCTGAAATTTATAAAGGCGATATTACTACAAATCGGAAACTTCGTCAGACTTAAATTAATGGTTGGTTTGTGAGTCTAAAATGTTTTTAAATCTGTACAAATATTGTTTTAAATCAACAAACAACCCACAAATATTAAACTTTCAAATGATGATCATCCCTCGCACATGGCTGAGGAGTGGACAGGTTTGTGTTCTTCTACATGTACCTTATCACGCGTGCATTTTTCAGACTTTTCTACGAACACAATTATTTTCTTTTATTATGATTTCAACTATGATATTGGTTTAAGATGTAAAGATAAATTTATTTTACACGTACAGTTGATTTAGCGATGATTAATACGATTGCGCACAAGGTATAGTTTATTATAATCAAAGTTCCATGTTTCATGTTTGCGGTAGGTGCTGGCACGATAAAAGGATGTCCTGAATTTCATGTAACATTTTCACTTTCCCACCCGTTTGTTTATTCGGTCAGTCTGTGTTACTTCAATCGCAGCGTGCGACCGAAAATCTTGTGTCGCTTCAGCGCACACAGCTGAGAACATCTATAGCCCCAGCCGGGTTATGTATATGGCTGCAGATCATCAATTGTTATGTAATTGAGTAACAATGTATTGAAGGTTATCGAATATTATTGAGTATCGAAGTGTGCTTTCACTACAGTGGTCAATTGTTAAACAATAAGGCTATTATTCGAAGTCAATCATCTTCACATTATACATGTAGGTGCGAAATCGTAATCGGATAATGTTGTTAATAAATCAACCTGTTGAACACGCTAAACTTCTACAGATATGAACGGAATAATATAATATAATAATAGTCGTTCATTCTGCATTAGTTTAGTCACAAGCAGCTATTTTTAGCTTAAGGTAAAACCAGAAGAAGACATCCGAGTGGCGTTAGATACATGAAAAGATCAGAGGATCACGATTGTTAAAACAGTAAAATTTTACTAAAAATAGTTGCCTGCAACTAAAATAATGCAGATATGACGACTTCCGTTCACTGAGAATTGAAACGAGAGTTCGATGGTGTAAAATGTGAAAATAACACTACTGGATTTATTGAAAAGTCACAAAATAGCATTGCACCTCATTTATTAATAACTTGTGGAAATACAGCGACCATCACTTCCAGCCGGTCAGTTCTTTTCAGTTAAATAATGTTGGGATTTCCTAGCGAGGTGTCGAATTTTACAAGATGGCGTCTGCTGAAGTTGCCAACCTTCTTCTCTTTTTATACCAGTGGTATATACATTTTTAATACATAGCTTATTTCGCGTTTAATTGTGATTTTTTTAGTGTAGCATACATCAACATATAATTTAAAAAATAAATGATGAAAAAAAATAACTCGGGAATGTGGGGATGAATATTGTGTGTGGGGGGGGGGGGGGTCCCGTCCCCAAGCACCTGTGATACATTCACGTGTCTGAGAGAGGAACGAACGACAACTCTGCATGGGAGATTGGACTACATTATGCAACGCAGTCGGTCGCCATAGAAATCATCAAAGTACTGCAAGTGTCGACAGATTTCTTGTTTCTTTGAAATACATGTACCATGATAGTTCACTACCAGAGTAAAGCTTGCCAGCACTAACTCCAACGCACTAACGAAAAGTTAGTTAAAATTATCGACTATTTTTCAAGCGTTTTGCGATCCCGATGTTAAACTACTGAAATTATTAGGCCGCCTTGCACCCAAACTAGGGCTTGTACTCATAAGGTGAGCCCGGATTCCTCGGGGACGGATGTACCATCGAGGACATGTACTTAAATATGTCCCGACTTGAACTTTGATCATCTGTGCAAGTTCAGTGTCACTATAAGAAAAAGAAGCATCCATTATTTTCTAAAAGATAAATACTTTAGTTATGATTTTGTTTTTCTTAGTGGGGAGGGGAGGAGTTATTTGTGAGGTTGCTCACAGAACCGCCAGTTACTCCACTGAGAGCACTCTTCCCCTTTCTCGCAACCAAAATTCACCTTAAATTAACTTAAAAGAAATTGAATTTTGGGGCATTGTTCCCCCCTCCCCCAACACACATTTTAGTAGAAGGCAATATAAATTTTTATGGCAAATTTAAAACAAATTATATTTAACAAAATAAGTTATAGCTGCCTAACAACTCCCCCCCCCTCCCCTACCACTACCACGGATTAGATTTTGAAGATTAATTTTTTTCTTTTATTGGCTTGTTAATACATTTCGGATAAATTTGTTCCCCGAAGCAAAAACGATGCTGAGTGCTTGCATGGCCAAACGTTATACGGAGAGTTGTCCTTCCCACTGAGCACCTCTCGTACAGCGCACCCTCAGGTTGGAGTAGCCGTCATCGTTTATTTTTGATTTTCTGAACTTACTTTTTTATCATATTGACAATCTTGTCTGATTAAAATCACTACCCTTAATTTTGCTTACACTCATCAGGGTCTGATAGGTATCGATAACAATTCATCTTCACATGACCTCTATATTTGCACACAACCTAAATATATATTTCATTTACCAAATACATGACTTTATCTGTTAATGAGAGGTGCAACTCTTCAATACTCAGTCTGGGGGTTACATAGAAAGCAGGATTGAAATAATTTACCTGTCTCCATTTTAAAAAATTCCAATACATTTTCTAAAGCCCTGATTGGTCAAAATTTTACGTCGGGTGAAGATGACCCCCTATCAATACCTGTCAGACCCTGTAAGGAGAAGAGGGTGCTTTTAATCAGACTGATTGACAATCCTTTTCCGACAGGAAGCTGCAACGGAAGACCTCTTCGTTGCTTTGCAACGAGCTCGTCTCTAGTTCTTATTTTTTTTTTTTTTTTCTTCCTAGACGCGAACTTTGAGGCTTCATATCTTGCTCATTTTTGAACGGTTTTTGCTCAAATTTTCAGGGCTCATAGACATTACAAAACACTATCTAAAACATTTCATAAACTTTAAAATTCCTCTTCCGTTAACGAGTTATTCCCCTTTTAAAAAATTTTAGGGCCTTTGGTTTCCAGACAAAGGCTCCGAGACTATGATAGCAGGGAATGGGAATCCAACGAATTTGAATAACAGAGACATTGAAGTTGTGCACATCGATTTTTGTTTTTGGATTACGTTTTTTATTTAGAAAAAGGTAGGGGGTCAAAAAATAGGATTCCAAAAAGTGCGAAAATTTAGACATATTTTTCTTTGTATCTTTTAAACGAAAAATATTTTGTTAAGACATGTAGAATAAAAGTTGTGCAGAATGTTAAGGGCTTTCATTTGACACTAATAAAGAAGGGCTGGCCCCTACAATTAAGGGCCAATAACGCTTGAAAGTTTTTGCTTAATAACTCAAAAACGGTTAGGATTTCGATATGGCTGTCGCTGGAAAAGTTGTTTGTTGGGATCTCACAAAGATCGTTACAATGTTATTTTGTTGGTGATTTGTGTTGTATGAGTGTAAAAAGCTGTACATGTAAACATGTACCTCGTTTAATTTGGCAAGTTAACGAAAGTCTATGTGCGTGCAACTGGCATAAAGTTACCACAAAAAGTATGCTGGTTTATACAGGAAAATTTTTTTTAGAATAGATTTTTTTTTAGGAGTTTATGTCAGTTTTGTTATATAAGTTCTTATAGTGCACAACCCCTAAAACGAGAATCGGAAAACAAAACATTCTTCTTCCTTTGTAGTAAAACACAAAGTACGGATTTAAAATAAAACCATGTATTACATTTGAGTTTTCATACTGCATGCATTGAAAATCTACCATAAATCAGAGCTGTGTGTGTACCGTTACGTAAGCTATTCCGCACCCGCGGCCTTGGAAAATCGGTCACCATGGTCGCGACAGGGCTAACTAGCGGTCAGCGGTTATCTAATACACGAGAGTTGCGTCGCTCATATATGAGTTTATTTAGCCGCAAACTCTAGAATTGTGTTAGTTTATATACCCGTAAATAAAATACAAGATCTGTTTTAATTTCTTCATGTTATAAGAGTTTGTCCATCTTGTTTTTATTTAATTAGTCAGCCCGCGGGCTGACTAATTAAGTTAGGATGAAACTTCAATTGCGCTTGCGTAAATTGGAATTCTGGGAAGGAATTAGACAGTTCGTGTTAGAGAAATTCGAAGAAGTTATGAAACTGGTCAGTTTTTAGGTCAAACTGCGCATCGGTATACTGGAAGACTGTCAATGGGAATCGTCTGCAGCCAATTTCTGGCTAGGAGGTTATAAACGCTGGCTCGGGCTCCAGCTCCAACTCTAGCTCGAATTCTAGCTGGAGTCCGCGTATATCTTCCCAACTCTCTTCGTCAGATTGGAAAGTAAATATAATGGAAGTAGTTTGCTATGAGACCATGAAAATCAGAGAACTATGTCTGCAAAGTAACAACTTAAGTATTAAGTAGGTGTGCAGTCATACATTGCATGTACACCGCTACACGCTTATCTCCTCACCTACATGTACAGCCATAAAAATAAGGGTGCAAACTAAATGTGTACCCGCTTATTATTATTGTTCTGGAAACTATTTATCTTGTATTTTAATAGATTGTGTATTCACTTTTGACCTAAAATTAAAATTCCGCTGGCTGACTTTCTTAGCTTTTTAATAAGCTAACCTTGTTAAACATTAGAGTATAAATTAAGAAGTCGTTCTGAAAATTTATAAAGGCGATATTACTACAAATCGGAAACTTCGTCAGACTTAAATTAATGGTTGGTTTGTAAGTCTAAAATGTTTTTAAATCTGTACAAATATTGTTTTAAATCAACAAACAACCCACAAATATTAAACTTTTAAATGATGATAATCCCTCGCACATGGCCGAGGAGTGAACAGGTTTGTGTTCTTCTACATGTACCTTATCACGCGTGCATGTAGAAGACTTTTGTACAAACACAATTATTTTCTTTTATTATGATTTCAACTATGATATTGGTTTAAGATGTAAAGATAAATTTATTTTACACGTACAGTTGATTTAGCAATGATTAATACGATTGCGCACAAGGTATAGTTTATTATAATCAAAGTTCCATGTTTCATGTTTGCGGTAGGTGCTGGCACGATAAAAGGATGTCCTGAATTGAGGCATTCGGATTTTTTTTAATTGGTAAAAAGATAATCAGATTTGACGAAAATCATTTTTTGGCGACTTCTTCGTATGTGTAACATTTTCACTTTCCCACCCGTTTGTTAATTCGGTCAGTCTGTGTTACTTCAATCGCAGCGTGCGACCGAAAATCTTGTGTCGCTAGCTGAGAACATCTATAGCCCCAGCCGGGTTATGTTTATGGCTGCAGATCATCAATTGTTATGTAATTGATTAACAATGTATTGAAGGTTATCGAATATTATTGAGTATCGAAGTGTGCTTTCACTACAGTGGTCAATTGTTAAACAATAAGGCTATTATTCGAAGTCAATCATCTTCACATTATACATGTAGGTGCGAAATCGTAATCGGATAATGTTGCTAATAATTCAACCTGTTGAACACGCTAAACTTCTACAGATATGAACGGAATAATATATTATACTTAAAAGTTTAAAGTCAAAGGAAAATTGTTCTCGGATTAAGAAGTTATGAAATACGACTACATTCACTCATACATTCACGTGTCTGAGAGAGGAACGAACGACAACTCTGCATGGGAGATTGGACTACATTATGCAACGCAGTCGGTCGCCATAGAAATCATCAAAGTACTGCAAGTGTCGACAGTTTTCTTGTTTCTTTGAAATACATGTACCATGATAGTTCACTACCAGAGTAAAGCTAGCCAGCACTAACTCCAACGCACTAACAAAAAATTAGTTAAAATTATCGTCATTTTTCAAGCGTTTTCCGATCTCGATGTTAAACAACTTAAATTATTAGTCCGCCTTGCACCCAAACTAGGGCTTGTAATGTTGCGTTCTAAACAAGGCGCCCTGCGCCCAAACTAGGACTTGTGCTCATTAGGTGAGCCCGGATTCCTCGGGGGACGGGTAATCCCTTGAGGATTCCGGCGCCAAATTAGGCACTAGTGACACCGATTTCCGGCGCCAGGGCGCGGAGTAGACCTTAAGTGAACAAATTATTTCTGTAATGTAGCGTTCTAAACAAGGCGCCCTCCAAACATTGAAAGTTCTTACTTCTCACAAAGATTGCTTATGACCTAAGTGTGTGTTATGATTTTATTTTAATGTTATTTTGTGAAGTTCAAGGTCATTGGAAGAAATTTCATAAGTTTTGTCTGCTTTATACTGTTTTTAAGGAGAAACATTGGATATTGCTTTTTTATTTAAAGATTGCTGATGACCTGAGGATGTGTCATGAACTTGACCCAGGGTCAGTTGTGCAAGTTCAAGGTCGTTTGAAAAATAAATGCTTCTTTCTTGTCTGTCATATCTACATGTAATATACATGGAAATGATTAGAAGCTAAAATTTGACACAAAGATTGCTTGTGACATGTACTTAAATATGTCCCGACTTAAACTTCGATCATCTGTGCAAGTTCAGTGTCACTATAAGAAAAAGAAGCGTCCATTATTTTCTAAAAGATAAATACTTTAGTTATGATTTTGTTTTTCTTAGTGGGGAGGGGAGGAATTATTTGTGAGGTCGCTCACAGAACCGCCAGTTACTCCACTGAGAGCACTCTTCCCCTTTCTCGCAACCAAAATTCACCTTAAATTAACTTAAAGGAAATTGAATTTTGGGGCATTGTTCCCCCCTCCCCCAACACACATTTTAGTAGAAGGCAATATAAATTTTTATGGCAAATTTAAAACAAATTATATTTAACAAAATAAGTTATAGCTGCCTCACAACTCCCCCCCCCCTCCCCTACCACTACCACGGATTAGATTTTGAAGATTAATTTTTTTCTTTTATTGGCTTGTTAATACATTTCGGATAAATTTGTTCCCCGAAGCAAAAACGATGCTGAGTGCTTGCATGGCCAAACGTTATACGGAGAGTTGTCCTTCCCACTGAGCACCTCTCGTACAGCGCACCCTCAGGTTGGAGTAGCCGTCATCGTTTATTTTTGATTTTCTGAACTTACTTTTATCATATTGACAATCCTGTCTGATTAAAATCACTACCCTTAATTTTGCTTACACTCATCAGGGTCTGATAGGTATCGATAACAATTCATCTTCACATGACCTCTATATTTGCACACAACCTAAATATATATCTCATTTACCAAATACATGACTTTATCTGTTAATGAGAGGTGCAACTCTTCAATTCTCAGTCTGGGGGTTACATAGAAAGCAGGATTGAAATAATTTACCTGTCTCCATTTAAAAAATTCCAATACATTTTCTAAAGCCCTGATTGGTCAGAATTTTAGGTCGGGTGAAGATGACCCCCTATCAATACCTGTCAGACCCTGTAAGGAGAAGAGGGTGCTTTTAATCAGACTGGTTGACAATCCTTTTCCGACAGGAAGCTGCAACGGAAGACCTCTTCGTTGCTTTGCAACGAGCTCGTCTCTAGTTACCTAGTATTTTAATAGATTGTGTATTTACTTTTGCCCTAAAATTAAAATTCCGCTGGCTGACTTTCTTAGCTTCCTTGTCATGCTTAAAAATAGATAGCACTGTTTGAACGGTTGAAGGGGAGGGCAAGTTATTACCTAACGAAGCAATATTAAACATGCTTCGGTTGATATATCTATATTTTTTTTTTGTTAAAAAGAAAAAAAAATGTTGTATTGGATGTAAAAAGCAGCATTGAGCAAGTTTACTGTACACGTGTGCAATCCAATAGAAATTAAGGCCCCTACATTTGAACGGTGAATGATTTGGGGGGGGGGGGGCATCGCAACAAGTTGTACCTAATGATTATAATATTACACGGTAGAATGTAAACTGTAATTGTGTTCGGTTATCATTTCTAAACAAAATTGCCAGTTTGTATTAAAGTAGTTACGTTAGCTTAAATATTCATTAGAGAAACGAAGCGGGCATGGTCGTTTACGCGATTTCATTCTCATTTTAAAAGGGGTGTAACTTTCGTGTTTTACTCAGTGTAAATAAATAAGAATAGTTATCGATTGATTCTATCTAAACTAAAGTAAAATTAATATATAACAAGTAAATGTTGTTACGAAACAAATGCCAAAAAAAGAGTTTTATTGACTCCACAGATACGGGTATTATGGAATGCACCCCCTCTATGGAAGAGTTCATTTATGGTGTAAACTCGGTGGGCAATTCCAATCTGCAGAAAAAGAGGCACATGATTAATTTTGTATTTTAACAATTGTATTGTGTTCGTAATTAAGTTTTAATTGCTTTATTTTTATTTTGTTGGCAGCAAATAAAGTTTTAAGAGAAAATTACATGTACGCAAAATATTTTTGTGAAAAATTATGATCATATAATTATTAAGACACAGTATCGGCATCTAGTGAAAAAGTCTCGCCATGTAACGTTAAAGTATCAGCACGTAATGTGAAAGTGTCAACATGTAATGTTGAAGTATCAAGTAATGTTGAAGCATCGTCATATAATGAAGATCATCCACATAAGAAGTTGAAGCGTTCCATACGCCACCATTTTAAATCATTATGTCTAGATGTTGTATTATACCTTCAGGTTCAACCATATAAACCCTAAACCTAAATATTTAAAATTTAAATTCATAACTTGCTAAAATTCATAGAACCAAGTTCTTGCAATGAAATAAATATGACTAGTCAGGCAAGCTTTTTGGAAAGCTATTACTTGTAGTACCCTTAGAGGAGAAAACAATGAGGGTAACGGAATACCTCGTATCAAATGGGTCTTAAAATCCTAATTTACATTTCTGAATCTTAGATATCCAGGATCAAACTGTTTATCTTATCTCAGATGATGACATAATTCCTTACTTTGTGAAGGTTTTTTTTTCAGATAAGCTTTGTCAACAAGCAACTCATTTTGTGATCAATATAAACATCATTGGATATACCCTGTAGATGGAATCAATATTTAAGGCATTGAAACAAAATGAAGTCATTTGCAGGCTACCAAAATCATGTTATAGTGGTGTAGAATGATATTAGCTTTTTTGTATTTTAAAGTCTGTCTCTCGCAAATGTTTTTGTAGTTGTGAATAAGCTGGTGACCTGGGGTCCTAGTTGAGCGTACGTTTTATCCTTCTGCCCTTAGAAGGGGTAAGGGGATACCCTTTTAAGAAGTGGTTATTGTTATACTAGCGGAGGGTATTTAACAATAGACAGGGGGTATTACGAGGGTTGTTCGGAAATTATTGAGACAACACAAATATTTTTCTTTCCAAGTGAAAAATATTGGTGAAAATTGGTATAAACTCTGAAGAAACCTAAACAAATAATTAAACAAAGTAATATTAAAAAATCTTTAAAATTTTGTTTACGACGGTACATAAACAAGTCGGTGGTCAGGGTACCCGGCGCAGTCATAAACTGGGAGATTAATTAAACCTAAACACTTACTTACTTAGTGTCGGTGGACCAACAATTAATAGGAAAATAAATCAAATTATATATCTTCAATTTGCTATTTATTGTGACTAACCTGTGTGCAAGTTTCAATAGTGTTCGAGTTGAAATACGGAGATAGTAGAAATATATTTACCAAGTAATAGAAATCTACGAAAGACGAATAGGGCCATATAAAAAAATATTTTTATCTCGTAATTACGAGAAAAGATCTCGTAATTACGAGTTAATTATCTCGTTATTACGAGAAAAGATCTCGTAATAACGAGAAAAGATCTCGTTATTACGAGAAAATATCTCGTAATTACGAGAAAAGATCTCGTAATTACGAGTTAATTATCTCGTTATTACGAGAAAAGATCTCGTAATTACGAGAAAAGATCTCGTTATTACGAGTTAATTATCTCGTTATTACGAGAAAGATCTCGTAATTACGAGATAATTATCTCGTTATTACGAGCTGGTTATCTCGTTATAACGAGAAAATATTTTGTTATAATAAAATACATAGAAGTTGTTCTTTGATTTATTATTGTGAAAAAATACATAAATAATATAAGTGTTCCTCGTTCACCAGATCAATAATTCCAAGTCGATTGGTTCAGCCTTTCAGCCTATTTTGGTTTTTATCCAGAAACGTTAATTCAATTTTGGTTATTTTTAAATAACAACGATCATTATTTATTGATTTCTACAAATAATAATCGGATTTGATATTTTATCTTATACCGAGCGCAGCGAGAGGCGGGCGAAGCCCGCCTCGCGAAGCGAGGATTAATGGTAACACGTATATATAAGAAAATCAGTGAAAAATGAGAGTTGAATCGGGGGTACTATGGGCTAAAAAATTTTCTTCCAGCCCTGGGCGCCGCCATTTTGTTTTTAAAAAGTTAGTTCGATCTTTGAATGACTGGCACTTATCGATGTTTATTGCCCTTAAACTCGATTAAAAACTTTCCAATGTTTCAATTGAAGATAATTCAAATTTTAAAAAATTAAAGTGAGGCCCAAATAAGTTTCAATAGTTCTTCAATCAAGAAAAACGACTGGTTCTACGTATATCTTATCAAATTATCAGATGGAGAATAAAAACATTAACATCAAGTAACTGATCTTTTAGATACTGAATAAAGTATTCAATTTTATTACCGTAAACTAGTACGTTTTACGTACGAGACATGACGTCATAATGTAGACTGAGCACGCGACGTTTAGTTTAACTTTGGCTAATGATTTGAGTAGGCAACCAGGCGGATCATACTGTGTGCGATTCAGATAAATTGTTGTACAAAAATCAAACTGCACTGTGTTAAATCTGCGCTCGGTCCAACGGTCACACCGTTTACATATTATGAATAAGTGGAACGAAATTCATGTAATTTTAATTTCAACGTATATTACAATACCACTCCGAAGTAAATACCAGGTTGTCCTAGTCATAAAAACACAATTCCATTAGTTACAGAGAACTATATAGTTTCAATCATAAATATGCGAGATTTACCCCGGATTGTGTTTTATATATTCATTCACAACCTATATTGAAAATAAGTGTTTTCGTATATTAACATTTTGGAGTCTTAAAACAAATTATATCCTTCATATCTATAATTCGGTCAATTAATTTATTAATCAATCTGCTTTGCTCCTTCTTTTGAATTGTTTTCACTAATTTAATAAATTTCTTAATATATGTTCATCGATTTCACATAAAAGACTCAGAGAGAACATGTAGAACAATGACACGCACCATTTTATATAGATCTTTTCTCGTAATAACGAGATCTTTTCTCGTAATAACGAGATAATTAACTCGTAATAACGAGATTTTTTCTCGTAATTACGAGATCTTTTCTCGTAATAACGAGATAATTAACTCATAATTACGAGATCTTTTCTCGTAATAACGAGATCTTTTCTCGTAATTACGAGATCTTTTCTCGTAATAACGAGATAATTAACTCGTAATAAAGAGATCTTTTCTCGTAATTACGAGATAAAAATATTTTTTCATGTGGCACTATTCGTCTTTCGTAGAAATCTGACCACGACAGTTAATTGAATTTTGACGTCAAGGCGGCGCAGCAAATATACATTAAATTGGTCGGAAACACGGAAGAATACTTTACAGGCCAAGTAATTACCTAAACAAAAACTATACAATATCAAGGAGTCATAACTTTATTTTATCGGATTTTTTTACTAAATTTTTAACTAGAATAAAAAATAAAGGGACTAAATACCTACTACTTTTTAAAGGGACTTGGACAGGAAATGAGCTAAAATTTTTAAAATTTATTTTTTTTATTTTTGATGTCTAGAATGGTCAATAATGATGTTTTTAATACTTTGTCAAAATTTGAAAGTCAAATATCAAGTTACAAGCGAGTTACAGAGGTTAGAATTCTTTGTTTTGTAAACAAAGCTCGAGTCCTGTTATTGTTTACATATATGATGAATCGGTATAAGTTTGAATCTAATGTTCTTTTCTGTCGTTGATAAAATTATTAATGAACCCACTGAATAAGTTTATCCCCAGATAGCAGCACATCGTTGGCCCAATCTCACAATATGGTTGTATTATCGCCGTTGGGTTATCTTTATTGGTCCAACGGTGGTCCAACATGAAATATTGATAGTTGGTTATGTATTATGGGGCCAATGTTGGGCTAACTGTTGGCATAATATCATAAAAAATTGTAGGTAGAGAGAGTATTTGTTGCAGGGTTGACATCTGCCCTGGGTTGGCCCATTATGTCATGAATCTGGCTAAGCGTCATGGGTAAACAACATCCGGGCTACTTTTCGTAATATCGTACCTGTGCCATTTTTCATTTGACATGAGAGTAATGAGACCGATACTTTGCATGTCTGCATTCAAATCGTAAGCATTCATGGGAAAGAGAAACACTTTTCTTCCAAGGATTGTCTTAAAGGACAGTCATTGAAAGTAAGTAGAATTTAAAAGGTTATTTACCTGTTATTTTAGTATAAACATCTTTACTTTAGCAAGAATGATGTAAACGCAATGACTTGTTATCCTTGTTAAATTCTTATTTGAAAACTTAAACATAAATTATAGTGATATACATATACTTATAGATTTAACCATAATGTATGTTTACTCTTATACTGAGAAAAGTAACAAATGTTTTTAAATACTAAATACTACTGTTTTAGAGATTGTTTGCAAAAAACAGAGCAACGGCTGATTCTATAAACAAAGGACATTGAGACTGAACAATATCAATGGGAAAGATATGCCAAACAGAGGGGGAAGGAAGTAACGGGCACTGCCGCAGAGAAGAAAAGAAGGGAGGAGACTCGGGAAAGGGAGCAGATGGAAAGTGGCAGTGCACAATTTTTTAATTTTTGAAAAATACTATGGCTATTGGCATACCTGTGGTGTTAGCCTCTTTGTTTTTTTTAGACTTGCTTATTGATATCTTTAGTTTACTGAACTGGTGCATACACATCAGAGCAGGGATAAAACCGTACATGTATTAGTACATCTTGAGATTTTTAATATGTTTTCTTCATGAAGTGCATTCATGAGCAATAAAATATGTTACAATTTAATCATATTTTACTCTTTTCTTTTTGTTCAGGTATTTTTTGTCTTATATTGGAAGACTACAGTGCCCAACAATGGCCCAATATTGTTCGTTTCATTTGCCCAACAATAAGACAACAAGTTAGTTCGATTAAGGGCCGATGAGCAAATTGCCGTTGGCCAAATGTTAATTGCTAACATTGGCCCAACCGTACAAAAGTGACGTTTGCCCAATATAAAAAAATAGAGTGGCCCAACAATGGCCCAATATTGTCTGTTACATTGGCCCAACAAAAAGCCAACAAGTTAGTCTGATTAAGGGCCGATGAGCAAATTGCCGCTGGCCCAATGTTAAATGCATATGGTGGTTCAACATAAGGAACATTGTTGGCCCAACAAAGGTCCAATGACGTCCTGCTATCTGGGTCTGGTTTCCACAAAATATTTGTCAAACAAATGGCAATTTCTGTACTTTGCATTTTTGTAAACAAATATAAGACTCGAGCTTTGTTTACATAACAACAATTTCTTTCCTCTGTATCTCGCTTGTAAATTGACATCTAACATTCAAATTTTGGCGAATCATTCAACATACACAAGTAAACTATTTTATACATAAAAATCAAAAATAATTTTTTTCATCAATCGTGTCTAGGTCCCTTTAAACAAAAAATGATGTCAATAGTTCTTTTATATGCACAGAATGAGTTTAACAGACGTATCACGGAAAGTTGACTTTTGGATAGAAACAAGTCGATTTTTTCACAAAAAAGCCAAGAATGGAGAAGATACGTAAACGTTGATATCATAAAATGAACAAAATAGATGAGAAATGAAGAATAATTCATGTGTTCCGTTTGTTTGTAAGACGTATAAAACCTATGAGCAAGGGAGCGCGTTCAAATGACGTTGTGATGAGTTTGGGATTGCGCCGGGTCACTGGACATAAGCAAGATTGTCATCTTACCAGGACTGATCTAATGATGTCATTGACTGGAAAATTTTCTCATTAATTAATAATGCCCTAGTTAATTTATTAGTGAAATTTCAATGGTTTATCTTTTATCTCAAGGGAGTAAGAGTAAATGTCTCAATAGTTTCCAAACAACCCTCGTAAATAATAACCTTTTGTGATGAACTGGTATAATGCTATAAAAAGACAAATTATGGGAATCAGTTAAGGAATAAGGAATCTTTCTTTGAGTATTATGAGGTGATAACTTTGGTCAGGGCGTGATCAAATCCAATAAAGCCCGAAGGGCTTTATGATAGATTTGATCACGCCCCGACCGAAATTATCACCTCATAATATTCAAAGAATGATTCCTTATTACTAATATTCACAGGATTTTGACACAATCTGTGCAAAAAAATCGTATGTATAGTATAATAGGGGAGAGGGACCTAACGCGCCGCCATTATTTTCTCGGTCCCTCGCTTCGATCGCTCAAATCTTTGCTTTAAGTCACAATTAAACTCTAAAAAAAATTCTCAGACGAAAGACAGAATGTTGTACTGAAATTACATAAAATTATTGCTTACCAGACTACACAAAAACTTTGGGAAAAATATTCCAACTTCCGATATTTAGGTCACCGTCGTTAACCCTACACCATTTTCACATGTAAATTTTCGCTTATATCTTTGATTTTAACTCATTCATCACCCGTTGCTTATCGATGAAAGGGTAGTGTTTTGACTCGCATCTGCTTCTGATCGCTCTCACATTATCTAACTGACAGATGATCGTCTGTCTCGGCGAGTCAGATCCATTAACAACAGCTATTAGACTCGGAGTTCAATCGGGTCATCCATTTTTAAATGCATTGTGGGAGTTCCGCACTCAATGACTAAAAGATGAGAGACAAGCTTATCTTTAAAAAAGATTGGTGAGCTAGCGCTATAGCCATTATATAAAACAAAAGTAGATTTCTAAACCATTGGTTTAATTTTCTGAATCGATTTATTATTAATAGGAAGGCACAGTGGTGCACTAGAATTGTATTGGGATGGAGAGGGAGGGGGTCTCTATTCAGAATGGCGAATCTAGAGTTGGCTTCACATCAGTAATGAGCTAGTCCATTAACTGCTCTTAAATCATGCATTCTGTATTCATTGTTATTTCAATTTTGGCGTGAAAAATAAGAGACAAGTAGAACCAATGGTACTCAAGATTCGGATCTTCTCGGGACTTTCCGGCAAGATCGGAAAACATATCCGATGTTATTTTACGAGCTTGAAGGTAGTTAAGAAAACAAACTATTTATTATAATTTTAGAAATAACTTGGCATATAAATCCTAACTACTGTTGTAGACGATAAAACAAAATTGACATAGTTTATCTACAGTAGAATTCCCAGAATACCCTACCGTGAGGTTGAGCATGCGCATTCCAGTAAAAAGGACTAACGTAGGTGCTAGCGCTCGAGAGCGCTAGCAATAAAATACGATTGGACAATATTGCTTGTTCACTTTTTTGCATATATTCCGAATAAATGTGTGTTTAAAAAAATAAATTTTGATTGGAGTTTTAATATTTTTTTTTAACTTTAAGTTATTTCTTGCATATTGAAAATCTTATCTCAAATGAACGTAAGTATATGTTACAAGGAACGGTAACTCTGAAGTTAGAAGTGCGGGAATTTGAACACGTGAAAATTTCAACGTGGATATTTCAACGTAAACAAATATGGATATGGAAGTAATAACATGGAAGTTGCATAAAAAATAATCAAATATTTAACACCGTAAATAAGTCATTTATCAAATAAGCATTGTATCAATATTGTGTCTAATGACAAGTCCTCGGAGGCTCCCCTTCTGAATTATTCAATAATAAAAGATGAACACATTTATGACTGTCCCTTCATTTCCAAAATGGTGGGACAACTATATTTGAACTAAATCTAAAATAATTAAGGGACCATATGCCCTACATATAGTTGGATTTGTGAAAACTTAGCCAAATTATTATAATGCACATGGTAAAAGGAAACAGAGGGGTTTGTTTACTTTTTTAGTGGCCTAACCTTTCTATACATTAGAACATGTAGGGCACCAGTACTGAACATCTGCTTTTGTGTATTTTCTCCACCTTAATACATTTGAGAGCCCCCCCCCCCCCACTTTCTATGAAACCATTTCAAACAGTTATCACACTGAATCCAGTCTTCTGTATTTTTATACTGTCCTCCACATTTGCCACAAACACAGCTATCAGTCTCAGCAACTTGTTCATCATTAGCACAGGAATCAGGAACCAGTTCATGGACAGGTTACACATTGTTGTTCACATTCTGGATAATAGTCTCTGTTACACTTGAAGCAGCTTCGGCTGTAGAGGTGGAGGAACTAGGTTCGGAATGATCCGACTGTAAGAATTGAGGGTGTGGCATGCTAGGTGAACTTATGATTCTGTCGGCTATCAGGGTGGCTATTTCACTCTTTTTCTTTGCCATTAAACTTGCTTGCATGCCATAAGCAGATGTCAAAAGTAATAAGTGGGTTGTTTTTCAAATATAATGAGACAGTTTTTAGACCGGATAGTACTACACTGTAGTAATGAGTGGGAATACTTTTTATTCTCTGATGTATCATTCAATAGACACTCCATTGAAAGATGTTGAATTGCTTCATTTTTCTTATCGACTTTAACTTGAATCTGCTTCCTGTGTTCCATCTTTTTCTTTATTTGCAAGGAGGAGAGCATGTTTTGTGTAAACTGTTTTGTCGATACATCTAATATCTTGTGTAAAAAGTCATGGAATAAACTCTCCATGGCTTTAATTCTGTTAACCATATCAACAACCAGATTAGAAATATCACTCCCAAAGGTATCTATAGTTCTGCTATATGTATCAGTAATCCCAACATGCATGTCTTTTATTTGTAATGCAGAGGTGAATTTTTCATACAATTGTACATTTTGTTTCAAATCATCAAAGATGAATTCATACATATTGGCTCCATGAGATGAGACAGCTGTCCATCTAAGTTTCTTCAGGCTTTCCTCTACAACATCTATACTACTATATTAAAATAATAGACTCGAATTTTTGGGCTTTAATACTGGCAAATCGGAAGAGTAGTGTCATTTGTTTGATATATTTTAAACATCATTGGTACTTTAAGATTACCAATTTGTTTTGATTTTTTCTCAATCAAGCTTTACTAATTAATAATGAACGAAAATTCCTTTTAAAAATCCGGAAATCATCTGGATTTTTTTGATTTTACAATATTGCGCATGCGCATTACATTCACGCTTAATAACGGGCTCTTTAGTTACGTTCCATAATATCACATTTGCATGGATAAACTCAGAAACGATAATACAAATACGTGTTTATTTCATTGAAAGTTTCCTTCATGTATATATATATATTCTGTTCATCAAAAAAAATACGGGAGATAACTCTAACTCAGTGCATTTGATTTGAAAAATCCCGAGAAAAAGTGTTAAATTCTTCATTAATATGATATAATTTTTTTTTTAGATGAAATGTATTTACAGCCTCAAAATGGTTTGTTATGATTAATTTGACTGTTATTTTCAATAAAGCTTCATTAATTTTCTCAAAATCGTATCGGAGCGATTCTGCAGTTTTTTGCTACATTACGGGTATATGGGAGGCATTTTAACTGTGGTGAAGGCCTGTCCCGAGACACAGATTATTCTATTACAATAAAATTAGATTATTCCGATATCATATGCAATGTCAACCCGTGCACGCACGGGTCAAAGTCTAGTCATAAGTGAAATGAAACGCCTCATCTGTTATATTTATTAATGACCTATTCAAGTTCTGTTTCCTCTCTGTTTCTTTGGGCAATCGGTTTTTGGAACGCAGTTCGCAGTTCGCTATTCGCAATTGAAAAGTGAACTGCGTTCTAGAACGCAGTTCGCAATTCAAAATTTATAATTCATATTTGGGGCCTGAAATTTTCAGGGTCATCTACTAGTTGTATACTACTACCACTGTGAATATATGGTGAAGTGGTCATCTCTAGTTTTTGAGATTCGGGCATATTAGCAATTGAAAAGTGAACTGCGTTCTAGAACGCAGTTCGCAATTCAAAATTCATAATTCATGTTTGGGGCCTGAAATTTTCAGGCTCATCTACTAGTGGTATACCACTACCACCGTAAAAATATGGCGAAGTGGCCATCTCTACTTTTTGAGATTCAGGCGTATTTGCAATTGAAAAGTGAACTGCGTTCTAGAACGCAGTTCGCAATTCAAAATTTATAATTCAAATTTGGGGCCTGAAATTTTCAGGGTCATCTACTAATGGTATAACACTACCACCGTAAAAATATGGTAATGTGGCCATCTCTACTTTTTGAGATTCGGGCTTATTTGCAATTGAAAAGTGAACTGCGTTCTAGAACGCAGTTCGCAATTCAAAATTTATAAATCATGTTTGGGGTCTGAAATTTTCAGGGTCATCTACTAGTGGTATACCACTACCACTGTAAATAATTGGTAATGTGGTCATCATTAGGATTTTAGATTCGGGCCCAACTCATTAAACACTATTTGCAATTGAAATCTAAATTGCATGCAGTCTTCTAATATACAGGAAATATAGCTTTTTTATTTAAAATTCCGAGAATTTTTTCATTACAGTCATCTGCGTCATTTGTGATTTATTTTGATTGATTTACACGGACTGGTACATTTAAAATTAATATTTTATAAAGATAACACATTTTTGTTTCACTTAAAGATTAAAGAATTCTTTCATGGCAATTCCCTGCATCAATTTTGATTGATTTACATAAATGGTACATTATAAATGAATATTTTATACAGAAAAACATATTGTGTTTTGCTTAAAATTCAGAGAACTCTTTTATTGCAATTCCCTGCACCAATTTTGGTTGATTTACACGGAAAGGCACATTATGAAATGAATATTTTATACAGCAAACACATTTGTGTTTTACTTAAAATTCAGAAAATTCTTGTATTGCAACTCCCTGCACCAATTAGATTGATTTATACACGAAATGGTACATTATGAAATGAATATTTTATACAGAAAAACATTGTGTTTTACTTAAAATTCAGAGATTTCTAAATTGCAATCTCCTGCATCAATTTTGATGATTTTCACGGAAAGGTACAAAGGTAAAAATTTAGAAAAAATTGATTGCAGTTCTCTGCATCTTTTTGATGGCAATCGGTTTTTGGAACGCAGTTCGCTATTCGCAATTCAAAAGTGAACTGCGTTCTAGAACGCAGTTCGCGATTCAAAATTTATAATTCATAATTGGGGCCTGAAATTTTCAGGGTCATCTACTAGTGGTACACCACTACCACTGTGAATATATGGTGAAGTGGTCATCTCTAGTTTTTGAGATTCGGGCACATTAGCAATTGAAAAGTGAACTGCGTTCTAGAACGCAGTTCGCAATTCAAAATTTATAATTCATATTTGAGGCCTGAAATTTTCAAGGTCATCTACTAGTGGAATACCACTACCACTGTGAATATTTAATGAAGTGGTCATCTCTAGTTTTTGAGATACGGGCATATTTGCAATTCAGAAGTGAACTGCGTTCTAGAACGCAGTTCGCAATTCAAAATTTATAATTCATATTTGGGGCCTGAAATTTTCAGGGTTATCTACTAGTGGTATACCACTACCACTGTGAATATATGGTGAAGTGGTCATCTCTAGTTTTTGAGATTCGGGCATATTAGCAATTCAAAAGTGAACTGCGTTCTAGAACGCAATTCGCAATTCAAAATTTATAATTCATATTTGGGGCCTGAAATTTTCAGGGTCATCTACTAGTGGTATACCACTACCACTGTGAATATATGGTGAAGTGGTCATCTCTAGTTTTTGAGATTCGGGCATATAAGCAATTGAAAAGTGAACTGCGTTCTAGAACGCAGTTCGCAATTCAAAATTTATAAATCATGTTTGGGGTCTGAAATTTTCAGGGTCATCTATTAATGGTATACCACTACCACTGTGAATAATTGGTGAAGTGGTCATCTCTAGTTTTTTAAGATTCGGGCTTATTCGCAATTGAAAAGTGAACTGCGTTCTAGAACGCAGTTCGCAATTCAAAATTTATAATTCAAATTTGGTGCCTGAAATTTTCAGGGTCATCTACTAGTGGTATATCACTACCACTGTGAAAATATAGTAATGTGGTCATCATTAGGTTTCTAGATTCAGGTCCCACTCATTAAAGACAGATCGCAATTAAAAATGGAACTGCGTTCTAGAACGCAGTTCGCAATTCAAAATTTATAATTCATGTTTGGGGTCTGAAATTTTCAGGGTCATCTACTAGTGGTATACCACTACCACTGTGAATGTATGGTGAAGTGGTCATCTCTAGTTTTTGAGATTATGGCTTATTTGCAATTGAAAAGTGAACTGCGTTCTAGAACGCAGTTCGCAATTAAAAATTTTATAATTCATGTTTGGGGTCTAAAATTTTTCAGGGTCATCTACTAGTGGAATACCACTACCACTAATAATTGGTAATGTGGTTATCATTAGGTTTTTAGATTCGGGCCCAACTCATTAAACACTATTTGCAATTGAAAAGTGAACTGCGTTCTAGAACGCAGTTCGCAATTCAAAATTTATAATTCATATTTGGGGCTTAAAATTTTCAGGGTCATCTCCTAGTGGTATACCACTACCACTGTGAATATATGGTGAAGTGGTCATCTCTAGTATTTTAGATTCGGGCTTATTCGCAATTGAAAAGTGGGGCCTGAAATTTTCAGGGTCATCTACTAATGGTATAACACTACCACCGTAAAAATATGGTAATGTGGCCATCTCTACTTTTTGAGATTCGGGCTTATTTGCAATTGAAAAGTGAACTGCGTTCTAGAACGCAGTTCGCAATTCAAAATTTATAATTCATGTTTGGGGTCTGAAATTTTCAGGGTCATCTACTAGTGGTATACCACTACCACTGTGAATATATGGTGATTCGGTCATCTCTAGTTCTTGAAATTCGGGCTTATTCGCAATTCAAAAGTGAACTGCGTTCTAGAACGCAGTTCGCAATTCAAAATTTAAAATTCATATTTGGTGTCTGAAATTTTCAGAATCATCTACTAGTGGTATACCACTACCACTGTGAATATATGGTGAAGTGGTCATCTCTAGTTTTTGAGATTCTGGCTTATATGCAATTGAGTTCTAGAACGCAGTTCGCAATTCAAAATTTATAATTCATGTTTGGGGTCTGAAATTTTCAGGGTCATCTACTAGTGGTATACCACTACCACTGTGAATATATGGTGAAGTGGTCATCTCTAGTTTTTGAGATTCTGGCTTATATGCAATTGAGTTCTAGAACGCAGTTCGCAATTCAAAATTTATAATTCATATTTGGGATCTGAAATTTTCAGGGTCATCTACTATTGGTATACCACTACCACTGTTAATAATTGGTGAAGTGGTCATCTCTTGTTTTTGAGATTCTGGCTTAATTGCAATTGAAAAGTGAACTGCATTCTAGAACGCAGAGTAAATTATTCATGAGTGATTACTACATAAGTAACTGGTAATCAATATTTAATATTGTCCTAAACAAAAACAGTTTAAAGATATGTAAGAGGATATAGGTTAAAAATTAATATTGATAATGAATAGCTTAAAATTACTTGAATGCATATGGTAATACGTTTTTTAGTGTTGTCACTCATTGTTTTTTGCTGTTACTTTTGACTTTTAACAATTAAAGTACTTTATCTACAATGTCTCAGGCCACCCAACTGAAATTGGGAACGGTTTACGGTGAGAATTAACCTGTGATAGACTGGTGTCACATCCAGGGGTGAGGGGCAATGACTGTCATCCACTTGCACCACGGATACTGGGTACAAGTACCTATCTTTGGCGCCTTCATGGCTCGGAGAGAACTTTAATGGACGGATGTGGTCAATCGGTTTCTTTATGCGGCGTCGACTAGAAACTTATTCAAAAGAATGCATTCTTTATTGATCGAGACATCATCAATGAAAATAATTTTACTATTACGCAAATATTAAAAACTTATCATATCTTAAATTTTTTAATAAATTTAACAGATTAAACACATTTGAAATTTTACATACATGTGTTTAACGTTTTTAGCTTACATTGATGAATTTAGCCTATAAATCGACAGTAATGTAATTGATACCAGAAATTCTACAAATTATACAAATTTATAAAATAAATATGCGAATAAAACATTTCCAGCAAACATAGGAGAAAAGGAAGGATTGAGTTTAAACAGACGCGGATCCAGAAATATTTTAAAAGAGTAGGGAGGGGTGATGGGAAATTTGGATGTATGAAGTACATGTTCGCTAGCAGGGTTTTTCAGAGGAAGGGGGATTTGGGGCTGCATAGAAACTCCAGCTATGCTCAGGAGGTCCAGGCAGCGAAGCATTCAGGGGCTCCTAATTTTTTTTAGATTTGAATAACTATAAACGAAACCGTGAAATTAGCATCTGCATTGGTGTTCCCGTACTCCATGAAAATCGACATTACAACCAAAAGATGCACAAACATATTTACAGCAAACCCCTATTGATGTAAAATGTACATGTAGGTTAGTAAGAAGTTTCTTACATGTCTGGTTGATCTTCTTTTCCCTTTCTCTCCCTCTCTTTTGTTTATTTTTTGAAGGAGGGGGGTTTTCAGAAGGACGGGGCAGGGGGGTGGGGGTGGGAGGGGTAGCACCCCCTTCAAAATCCGCAACTTTAGAAACCATTAAAACATGAAAAAGAAACAATACGATAATCCAGGATTGTTAATCATACCATGGACTAATAACATCTGATGATAAAATGAAACACCCCCCCCAAAAAAAATGACTGACATAAAAAATTCAAATGATCTTGTCATTTTTACAAAATGGAAAAGTCTCACACCTAACATAATGTTTTTCATCTCATTATATAGATATGCCCCTAAAACGAGCAAATACCCGCAAAAACCACCAAAAAAAATTGGAAATTATTTTCCCTCAGTCAAGTTTTGACGTTAACCCTCCGAAAAATACTAGTTGAGAAAACATCGATAATTCCAAGCCCGATGTTTAAAACCCCATTATGATAAATAGTGTTCTATAAGTGGGAGCCCGAATCTCAAAAACTAGAGATGACCACTTCACCATATTTTCACAGTGGTAGTGTTATAAAACTGGTAGATGATCTTGAAAATTTCAGACCCCAGATATGAATTAAAAATTATGAATTGCGAACTGCGTTCTAGAACGCAGTTCACTTTTCAATTGCTTATATGCCCGAATCTCAAAAACTAGAGATGACCACTTCACCATATATTCACAGTGGTAGTGGTATACCACTAGTAGATGACCCTGAAAATTTCAGGCCCCAAATATGAATTATAAATTTTGAATTGCGAATTGCGTTCTAGAACGCAGTTCACTTTTGAATTGCTAATATGCCCGAATCTCAAAAACTAGAGATGACCACTTCACCATATATTCACAGTGGTAGTGGTATACCACTAGTAGATGACCCTGAAAATTTCAGGCCCCAAATATGAATTATAAATTTTGAATTGCGAACTGCGTTCTAGAACGCAGTTCACTTCTGAATTGCAAATATGCCCGTATCTCAAAAACTAGAGATGACCACTTCATTAAATATTCACAGTGGTAGTGGTATACCACTAGTAGATGACCCTGAAAATTTCAGGCCTCAAATATGAATTATAAATTTTGAATTGCGAACTGCGTTCTAGAACGCAGTTCACTTTTCAATTGCTAATATGCCCGAATCTCAAAAACTAGAGATGACCACTTCACCATATATTCACAGTGGTAGTGGTGTACCACTAGTAGATGACCCTGAAAATTTCAGGCCCCAATTATGAATTATAAATTTTGAATCGCGAACTGCGTTCTAGAACGCAGTTCACTTTTGAATTGCGAATAGCGAACTGCGTTCCAAAAACCGATTGCCGTTTCTTTGAGACTACCAACATCAGACGAAGATGCCATAACAGTAATTTCACTTGCTTTCATAATGTCAAGTAGCACAAGACTCTCCTTTGCCAGATCATACTTGTGTTTGTCGGCTGCAGATGTTTTGAAACAAGTGGACTTGACTTGCACTGTATGCTGGTAATGTAGTTTAGCTACAACATATCCACCAATATAGCGAATTTTTCCTCTTGCCGTGTCACAGAGCGAGTCCATAGAACGACTGCTACATAATCCACTCGCAACTTAAGACTTCTTGTTTTTATCTTAAGAATTACCTTTCGCAGTTTAAGTATAATATTAAAACAAACGTGAAATTGTGGAGCAAAGTCCTCTTCTCCCGTGATTTGGATGTCGAACAATGTAAAGCACGACTGTTTGTATTCGTCACTTGTCATGTACTGGTGACATTTTTCATATACACTCGTGATCGTCCTCTCAGGAACCGGTCCAAATTCTTCTGGGTGTATAATTTCAAAACACTGTCTAATGTTTATCCAATTAAATGTGACAAAAGTTATCAATTTCTCTGTGTTTTGCAACAGATATTCAACAAGTTGAATTGTTTTCCTTTGGAAGGAATTTACAGGTGTTTGGAATCCAAGATTTAATATTTCCTGATGAAAATCAAATTCTGGTATGTGAATATCTGCGTCATTATGCACAGCAATAAACTGTTCAGCAAATGTGTCCTCAAAATCAATGTAATTTTCAGACTGTGATATACATGTACTGGTAGACGGTTCTCTTGGACTGGTAGGCGGTTCTCTTGGAGAAGTGGGTTGGCTTCGGCTGGCCTAATTTTCTTGATCTATATCATTCTGTCTATAACAAATAAATGAAATATTAGAATTGTAATCCATGTAGGTAAATGAAATATTATAATAAAAGTGGTCACAAAAGGTCACAATATTCATGAGTCATTATTGGTTCTGCTGTTTTCAAGAGATTTGTGACATTTTTTCTCTCTAAATATTCCCATGAAATAATTTAACTAACAAGAACAGAATTATGATATATTCATAGATTATGGTATATTTTTCACTTTTGGTCTAGGTAGTTTATTCAATCCAATCAAATAGCTAACTCAGGGATTAGTATCCTTACATGTGGGTCATGTAAAAGGACAAATTTCTATTAAAAAATCGACTGTTTTCCCCTCAATCTAATTGATAAATTCCAACATGTAAGTTAGGATGCTGATTTTGTAACATTATGCTGAGAGAGACAGCCTTCCACATCTTGAACAAAATCTTTGAGCGTTCTGTTAAGGGAATTATTATGATAATATCATTAATTTTATAATTACACATGTAATATGCAAATATTAAAAACCAATGAATCTGTAGGCCTACATTATTCTCTTTATCATCAACTTGTGTTGAGTCATTTGTTAGACTATTTTTCCCCAAAAAGTCAATTTTGTCAATGAAAAATTCCAAATTGAAAATGTACAAGATCCTGAGTTAATTATTAAAGGAATACGTTTTTAGATTTCAAAAAATATTTTTACAAAGTTCAATACCTGAAGTCAAAAGTTGTTTTAAAAACACAAAATAACAATGTTATTAACAAATATCGATATTGGTATCCATGTTTGGTTTATTTGAGGAAGATATGCTACATGTACGACAAAGGTAGATTATTATTGAAACAGAGGAAATTCGGACTAATTTTTTCATTTTCTTATTTTCTCTTAAAAACTTTCTGTAGCAATGTAATTGCAAAAGTTAAGTTTCTATGTGTTTTTTCATATCATTTTACATATATTATGGATGTATTATCTCGTGTATAACTTTATATCACTGGCTGGCATGCGATGGGGAAAATCTTTAAAATACATAAAATCGATTCCAAATAGAATATCAGGAAAATTTGATCATTGACCTTATATGTAATGTTAATGTCATCAGAATACAGACAATAAAGAAAGTTTAAGGCAAAAAATCAATGGTTTGGAGCTCTTATTAGGCTTTTTTTTTTTAAACTTGATCAGAAATGGGTAGAATTTTGAATATTGATAAAGAAAATTCGGACTAATTTAAACTTAAAATACGAGCCTAAAATGTTTCATTGAAATATGAAATTATTAAAGCTATTCGTATTTCATCATTTTCCAACCAACAAATTGTTTAATTAAGGTCTTCCGTTTCCAACGGAAGACCTTATTGTAATTGCTTTGTTTTTTTCCTCTATTATTAAGGAAGACCTTATTGTTATTGCTTTGTTTCTTTTTCTCTATTATTAAGGTCTTCCGTTTCAAACGCATATTCGAACGTCCGCCGTCACTTCCGGTCGTCACCGGAAAGAAACAAAAATAAGTCATTTCTCAACTTTTTTGTTTTGAAATTTTTTAATGTTTAAATTCGATAGAGACGCGTTCAAAACTTCAGAATATGAAATCCGTTTTAAAATCGATCCACGCATTCTCGAGATTTTGGGCTCTAAAGTCTTGAAACGAGGGTTCGCGTAGCTCAGTCGTTAGAGTGGTGGACTTGTGCCCAGTCGACCCGGGTTCATTCCCTGAATGTCGAACGTTTTTTTCTTTCTTAATTGTGTTTTGTTTTACGATTATGGTTTAAAATTTTCGTTTAAATTTTATCATAAATCAAAATAATATCGGGGTTTTTTTTCAATACAAATATAGAGCCTGGTTAGAAATACCGTTAATTTCCTGCTTTGTGACAGTCTTTTTTTTATCAGCAGCTATCTAAATTCAGACGCTCGTAGCATCGCCGGCATCAAAGTCATGCCGCCGAAGCATCCCTGTAATACGACCGCATTAGAGCTCACCGGGTCGCTTTGCCGGCATAAAGAAATGCCGCCATCTCAATCACTGTGTTCACACAACAATTAGCGACTGCGAGTAGGAAATAACTGTTCTCCTAACAATATGCTAATGTTTCAATTATTATACATGACTTTAAACTGAGGGTTGTTTAATGTTTCTCCACATACGTGGATACAGGCATGCATGTATACATGCGTTTATTGACAAATGTTTTTTTTTAATAGATGATTATATACATGTATAAATCGTACATTTATTTCTCTCTCTCTCTCTCTCTCTCTCTCTCTCTCTCTCTCTCTCTCTCTCTCTCAGTCAAGTCATGAGCAGTGAATGTGTCTGAACTCCGCCTCTACAATGACATGCGGTGATAACGAACTGTGTTTAAACTCAAAATGACTTTTCTGCAGTTGTAGCCTTGCTTGTGCGTAGTTCTCTAACCTTTATTGGATGGAAGGGTCAACCCAGAAGGATGTCGATACTAAATATAAAGTTGTATTCCAATAAGCAAAAGAAATTGCTAAGCCTAGCTAAGACATAAACATAAAAATAATTTTAAATGTTAGTACATGTATAAATATGAAAAATTTTGTTTTTCGACCCGCGGTAGACTATTTTATCTATTTGTAATGCAGTTGCATCGTTGGAACCTGATTCTCTGTTGTTGCGGCGGAATTTGTTCGATGCCGCTGAAGTGACCGAGGATCGAAATACGTCATAATACGGATTTTACAATATTGGTTTGACTTTTAAATAGCGTTTTAGATATCTGGTATTGGTTTTGCTCTTTGTTAAAGAGTGTTAAGAAATGGTAGAAAAGAACAGCTATCTCTATAGTCTTTTTTAAGGTGTATTCAAACGGAAGACCTCTTGTTGCTCGCAAAAAGCGTCTAGTTATTATTTTTTTTCTCTCCCACGTTTTCTCAAAAACGCTTCAGCCTATTTTCATGAAACTTTTAGATTTTATTCATGACAAAATTTGTAAGAAAATTACACGAGATTTTTTTGATCGTCACTTCCGGTCCCGAGATATTAAAGAATGTATATTTTTGCTTGTTCACAATTTTTCTGCAAACGTATTTAAGATAGAACTTTCAAATTTTCAGGGATGGTAGAAAGTGTCCTGCCGCAGTGCCCTTCGCATATTCAAACGTCCCCATCACTTCCGGTCGTCACCGGAAGGAAACAAAAAACAGTCATTTTTCAATTTTTTTGTTTTGAAATTTTTTAATGTTACTATTCGATAGAGACGCTATAATAACTTCAGAATATGAAATTTGTTTTAAAATCGATCCACGCATTCTCGAGATTTTGGGCTCCAAAATCCTGTAGCGAGAGTCCGCGTAGCTCAGTCGTTAGAGTGGTGGACTTGTGCCCAGGCGACCCGGGTTCAGTCCCCGAGTGCCGAATGTTTTTTTTCTTTCTCGATTGTGTTTTGTTCAACGATTTTATCTTTAAAATAACAGATTTTAATGTTTATTGTTTTAAATTTATCATTAATCAAAATAATAATGGCTTTTTAGTACAAATATCGAGCTCGTTTCAAACTACCGTTAATTTCTCGCTCGTAGCATCGCCGGCATCAAAGTCATGCCGATAAAACACCCCTGCAATACGACCGCATTAGAGCTCGCCGGGTCGCTTTGCCGGCATCAAAGAAATGCCGTCATCTCAATAACTGTATGCACACAACATTTAGCGACTGCGGGTAGGAAACAACCGTTCTCCCAACAAAATACCCATGTTTCAATTATTTTATATGACTTTAAACGGAGAGTTGTTTAATGTTTATCCACATACGTGGATACAAGATAGAATGCATGTTTACATGCGTTTATTGACAAATGTTGTTTACAGATTATTTACATGTTTGAATTGTCAATGTACATTTACTCCCTTCTCTCTCTCTCTCTCTCTCTCTCTCTCTCTCTCTCTCTCTCTCTCTCTCTCTCTCTCTCTCTCAGAGTCAAGTCATGAGCGGTGAATGTCTGAAATCCGCCTCTACGATGACATGTGGTGATAACGAACAGTGTTGAAACTCAAAAGTCCAAAGGAAAAAACACAAAACACGATCAGAGTAAAAGAGTAAACACGGATCTAAACAATTCGTTGAAACTTTTCTGCAGTTGTGGCTTTGCTTATGCGTAGTTCTCTCATCTAGATGGAATACAGGGGTCAACCTAGAAAGATGTCGATACTAAATATAAAGTGTATTCCAATAAGCAAAAATTCTCTCTTTCTCTCTCTCTCTCTCTCTCTCTCTCTCTCTCTCTCTCTCTCTCTCTCTCTCTCTCTCTTTTGAAATACTAATAAATAAGGAGAATAGTTGTTTTTCGACCCGCGGTAAGCTATTTTAAATATTTGTAATGCAGTTGCATCGTTGAAATCTGATGCATTGTTGTTGCGGCGGCATGCCTTTGATGCCGGTGAAGTGACCGGCCGATTGAGTCTAGCAAGCAGCTGACGTAACAATGAATAGTCCGAGTATCGCAATACGTCACAATACGGATTTTACAATATTGGTTTGACTTTTACATAGCGTTTTAGATATCCGGAATTGGTTTTGATCTATGTTAGAGAGTATAAAGAAATGGTAAGCCTAAAGTCTTTTTTATGGTGCATTTAAACGGAAGACCTCTCATTGCTCGCAACGAGATCGCGATCGCGTCTAGTTAAGGTCTTCCGTGGAAACGGAAGACATTAAAGTGATTGTAATGTTTCTTATTCAGGTCTTCCGTTTCCAACGGAAGACATTAAAGTGATTGTAATGTTTTTAAGGTCTTCCGTTTCCAACGGAAGACCTTACGGTGATTGTAGTGTGTTTTCTTTCTGTCTTTCTTATTAAGGTCTTCCGTTTCCAACGGAAGACCTTATAGTGATTGTAGTGTTTTTTGATTGTTTGTTTCTTTCTTTCTTTCTTCTTATTATTTTTTTTCTCCTTTTTTGTCGGCAGAATTTCTCAGAGATGGCTGGATAGATTTTCCTGAAATTTTTAGAGATGATAGAGAATGATAAAATCTCGAGGTGTTTTTTTCATTTTTTCAAAAATCATTTCCGATCGTCCGTTTCCTGTCCCGGGTCAAAAAACCTTGTTCCCTCGAGATCTCAGAATCGGCTAACACTTGAACGTCCATACTTTGTGGGATAATAGACCTATATTTGTAGATGTGTTTCAACTATTTTGTTTTGTTCGTCGTAACTTCCGGTCGTCACCGGAAGTACTTAAAAAATTATTATATTTATGTATTTAACTTATTTTACATAGAATGAATCTGATGGTATAAATCCCTACTTGTGTCATCAATGCGATGTTAATTAAACAAGAATATTCTACTTCCGGTGAGATATCTCAATTATCTCAGGTAACTTTTTTAAAACAAATTTTGTTCCCATGAGATCTCTAAAACTATAAGTGATAAAGATACGAAACTTTTATGCATGATAGACATTTGAATGAAGATGTGTTTAACCGGTTTTATTTTGTCAACCGTCACTTCCGGTCTTAACAGGAAGGGTTCAAACAAATCAAGTTGTTTATAAGTTTAACTGTTTTTCTTTGACAGTTTCAGTTAATTTGATGAACAATAATGTGCGACAGGAAAATATTTAAAAAAATAACTGACTTTTTTTTCATTGATTCATTGAGCACTTCCGTTTGCCCGTTTCCGGTCCCAAAACAAAAAACCTTGTTTTAATTAGATCACAAAAACGAACAGGACTTGAACAACCAAACTTTGTTGAATGATAGACCTATGTATGTACATGTTTTACAACTATTTTGTTTTATCCGGCGTAACTTCCGGTCGTCACAGGAAGTACTCCAAAATTTGATTTTTTAAAACTTTCTTATTGTTAGCATAGAAATAACTTCTCATTAATAGATACAATTGGTCATCTACACATGGATAAATAAATATAAAAATTCAACTTCCGGTGAGATATCTCAATTATCTCAGGTAGCTTTCTTTTATACAAATTTTGTACCCGTGAGATCTCAGAAACTGTAAGAGATCAAGATACAAAACTAACAATGATGATAGACATTTGATTGAAGATGTGTTTAAAGGGTTTCATTTTCTCTTCCGTCACTTCCGGTTCTCTCCGGAAGCGTACAAGCAAATGAAGTTTTTAAATAACTTTATACTTTTTTCTTTGATTATTTTATTCACTCAATAAACTGTTATGTATTGTAAGTAAATGAACTAAAAATAATTAATTTTAATTTCTTTAATCACTTCTGTTTGTCCGTTTCCGGTCCCGAGACAAAATTTTTTTTTCTCAACGAGATCTCATTACTGACAAAAACATGAACATCCAAACTTTAAGAAAAGACAAACAATGTATGAAGATATGTTTACCATGTTCTTTTTGTTCCAACGTAACTTCCGGTCGTCAGAGCAAGTACTCAAAAATGACTATTTATCTTTTTTGTTTTGTTTTACATAGAAATAATTACTGGAAAATTCCATCATAGTATCTTTTATATTCTTTTTCTTTTTATTAATGAAATGCATTTCTTTTACAGATTAATACACGAGGAACGGAAGACCTTTTTGTTGCTATAGCAACAAGAGTCTAGTTCTTTTTATTATTATTAAGGTCTTCCGTTTCCAACGGAAGACCTTATAGTGATTGTAGTGTTTTTTGTTTCTTTCTTTCTTTCTTATTAAGGCCTTCCGTTTCCAACGGAAGACCTTATAGTGCTTGTAGTGTTTTTTCTTTCTTTCTTATTATTATTTTTTGTTTTTTCCCCTGTTTTTGTCGGCAGAATTTCTCAGAGATGTCAGTATGGATTTTCCTGAAATTTTCCTGAAATTTTTAGGGAAGATAGAGAATGATAATATCTCGAGGCGCTTTTTAATTATTTTTCAAAATTCATTTCCGTTCGTCCGTTTCCTGTCCCGCGTCAAAAAACCTTGTTCCATCAAGATCTCAGAATCGGAACATTTGAACATCCATACTTTGTTGAATGATATACCTATATCTGTAGATGTGTTTAAACTATTTTGTTTTGTTCGTCGTAACTTCCGATTGTCACGGGAAGTACTTCAAAAATTATTTTATTCATGTATTAAACTTATTTTACATAAAATGAATCTGATAGTATAAATCCTTACATGTGTCATCTAAGCGCTGATATATTAACAAAAACATTCTACTTCCGGTGAGATATCTCAATTATCTCAAGTAACTTTTTTATATCAAATTTTGTTCCCGCGAGATCTCAAAAACTATAAGTGATGAAGACACGAAACTTTCATTGATGATAGACATTTGATTGAAGATGTGTTTAACTGGTTTTATTTTGTCGACCGTCACTTCCGGTCCACACCGGAAGAGTTCAAACAAATCAAGCTATTTATCAGTTTAACTGTTTTCCTTTGATAGTATTAGTCAGCTCGATGAACAATAATGTGCGATGGGCAAGTATACAAAAAATAATAAATTAATTTAATTATTAAGCAATTCCGTTTGTCCGTTTCCTGTCCCGAGACAAAAAAAAACTTATTTCGACGAGATTTCATAAACGGTAACGACTTGATCAACCAAACTTTGTGGGATGATAGACCTATGTATGAACATGTATTTACTATATTTTATTTTATCCGGCCGTCACAGGAAGTACATCAAAATTTGATTATTTAAAAATATTTTGGTTATTTAGCATGGAAGTAACATTTTAGCAATAGAAAAACAAAAGTTCATCTACATATGGATAAATGAACGAAAAAATTCTACTTTCGTGAGACATCTCAAATATCTCAAATATAAAAATTTTGTACCCGGAGATCTCAGAAACTGTAAGAGACCAAGATACAAAATTTATATAGATGATAGACATTTGATTGAACATGTGTTTAATGGGTTTCATTTGGTCGTCCGTCACTTCCGGATTTTACACGAAATGTTCAAGCAAAATAAGTTTTTTAAAAGTTAATATTTTTTTTAAACAATTTACTCAGTGTGATGAACAGTAACGTACCGTAGGTAAATGTACTAAAAATATCTACTTTTAATTTCCTTAATCACTTCCGTTTGTCCGTTTCCGGTCCTGAAACAGAAACCTTTTCTCAGCGCGGTCTCCTAACTAACAAAACTTGAACATCCAAACTTTGAGGAAAGACAGAACAATGTATGAAGATATGTTTACTATGTTCTGTCTGATCCGGCGTAATTTCCGGTCGTCACAGAAAGTACTCAAAAATTGACTTTTTGTCTTTTTGTTTTGTTTTTATTTGAAATGATAAGTGGGAAATTCCATTACAGTATATGTTGTATCCATTTTCGTTTTACAAGACAAATGAATTTTTTAAAGATTAATACATAAAGAACGGAAGACCTTTTTGTTGCTATAGCAACAAGAGTCTAGTTTCCCCCCCCCCTTTTTTTTGTTGGCAGAATTTCTCAGAGATGAGTAGATAGATTTTTTTGAAATTTTTAGGAATGATAGATGTAGTGACAGGGATTGTCAAATTAAACCTTCTGTTTGTTGTGTTGACAGGGATGTTTGCAATCCACACGGATCACGCAGCAGAGCTCCCGAAACAAGTTTCTGGCTGGATGACTTGGAGCAGCTACGTCATCCGTCTAGCCTGGCTCGGACTCGCTGACAGTCACTCGGATATTACACATTATTATCTCAATAAAGTAAGCTTTAAGGGTTAGGTTTTTTGTTTGCATTCTTAATTATCTACCCAGCAAATTTAGTATAATGGCTTGAAATATTATGCTATAATCTTACTTTTTGATACCATGCTTATAAGTGTTCAAAGTTCATTTGATATATAAAAACATAAAACATTTTCAGAAATCAGGCATTGCTCTAAGAGTGGATCACTCGACTTCTGGGGAGGAGATCTAGAGATATGATGAGGGGAAGGTCCAGACGTACGAGATAGAGACATTAAAACTGGACCCCTCTATGACCTACATCTACATCAGTATGTGGGCGGTCAACAAGGTATCGTCTCAGTGATAGTCAGTCAGTGTACCCAAATACTTGTCTCCTGGTTATTCATTAGTAAAACTGAATATATGTGTTCTTTGGTCACTTAAGACCAACTTTTATTTGTAGTTACATGTACTTTATGCGTGATTGACTAATGACATAATGGTTTGCAAAGACATTTTCACATTATTTAATTTCTAGTATATTCAATGTATATTTAATATCTTGAGCAATTCAGATATTTATATACTGATTTGCAGCAAGAAATTATTATGACAACATTGTTTTTGCAAACAATACAAAATTTACTCGCACATGATCGAATAAAAATTGGTTTACTATAGATTTTGACATTAATGTGTGCTTTCAATATTACAGGGTAAGATTTATTTTGCTCTGTTCACTAGGCGGGCCTTTCAAGTGCCATCATCCACTCCAAGTTTGAGAAGGTTCCTGGTGGTTCCCTTTCCTTGGTTTGACGGTGCCAAGCGGAGACCTGTGAGGGTCACTGTGTCTGTGCTCCTCAGGACAAACTCTGTCCCTCGGCCGCTGCCAACTGTTCAGATATCTCTGTTGGTAAGTCATATTATGTCAAGGTCTAGAGTATATTTTTCAATTAATAATGTTAGAGAGGTTTAATGCACAGAAAGCAGAGAGAGAATCCAAGAACAGCATCTGAATTTCCCATGTCCACCATTAAAGTTATCACCTCTGTATAGAGAACTAAAATTTGAAAAATTCAAGGACATTAATCAAGACCTAGAACAACCAGAATGTCAAAAAAAGAACTTGAGATGATGGTACATTATTACAAGAAAGTAACACTTTATTACTCTTGATGGATAAACTGTGAAAAAAGCCACAAGTTATATATCTTCCAAACCCAAACTTTTAATCTCTGTGTTTTGTTGAAGGAAACACCAACAACCTGCTACAAGTGCTAGACACACAGTACGGTACCACCGACATCAACTTCACCCCGTCTAATGTGGTGCTACAGGGGTACTGGACCATTGTACACACATAAGGGTCTCCACCAATGTGGTAGGTGATCTATTTATAGCAAGGCAGACAATACGATTGGAGTGGGAGAGTTCTCTTAAATCATTTGTGTTTTTCTTTGAAGAAAATCAACTCTACATGTATGAATCAATTTAGTTATACATGTATTCATTTGTAAGAAATGTTTTGTAACAAACAATCCTATTCGGAAATGAGTCAATGAGAGATATGTTTATTATTTCAGGTATCAGTGGAGTGTGGGATACCTGAGTGGAGCCACCCCTGTGGGCGTGTTTGATGGGGTGACAGAGAGGGTGTGGCATGATGCGGGACAGAGGACAGACATTGTGTTCACCACCAAGCCAGGTAAAACTCAAGTCAAAGGAAAAGTCGCCTAACTTAAACTCATGTCAAATCATTTAATAAATAGTTAATACTAGCTTACTGGTATTTCAAATTTATGAGCCATAATTCTTAACAAATTTATACAATAATTTACTCAAAACTTGATTCAGAGTCAGCAGTTATGTTTTTGTAATTTTTTGCAATGTCTTCTCTTTTCTTAGGAGTATTTCTGCAAAATGATGTTGAATATGCTATCTTTATTCGTGTTTGGTATGAAGAGAATACTTATGCGATATTTAAATCAGATGGCGTAAGAATTAATACGATGAAACCAGCTACAACAAAGATAAGAGGAAGCGCAGTAAGAAGATTGTAAGATTGAAGAATAAAAATTAGAGATTTCGTAAAATTCAAAACCTAAAATGTAAGAGTGCTTTCTGTTTTGCCAGAAAGAAAATTATTTACAGTTAAGTTTTTATTAGGGCCCCGCTCTGCGGGTGCCCTAAAGTGATCAGTCTGTCTGTTTGTCTTTCCGTCGGTCTGTCTGTCCGAGATCGCTTGTCCAGAGCAAAGCTTCTCTCCCCTTAGCCCAATCTGGCCCATACCTCACCCAAAGAGTGCCTGTGGGTAAAGGGTGTGCAGTGATCTTAAACCATGTTTCTAGGTCTAAGGTTAAGGTCATAGCAGAATTATATATAATATCCTTGTCCGGGACATATCTTTTCTCCCCTTGGTCCAATCTGGCTCATACTTCACTCACAGAGTGTCTATGGTTATGGTCTTTTCTCAGAGCATTTATACTTTCCACGTAGCCATATTTGGCTCATATTTCACCTAAACAGAGCTTTTGAGTAAAGGGTGTGTAGTGATCTTGAACCAATTTTCAAGGTCCTCTGTGAAGGTCATAGCAGAATTATAAATTATGAAAAATCCTTGTCCAGATAATATTGTCTACCCCTTTGCTCCAATCTGGCTCATACTTCACCCACATGGTGCTTTTGATCAAAGAATATGCAGTGACCTTGAATAATGTTTGTAGGTCAAATGTCAAGGTCATATCAGATCAAACAAAAATTCCATTTTTAAGAACATATACCTTTATATACTCTCCACCTAACCCTATTTGGCTAATACTTCACCTAAACAGAGCTTGTTGGTTAATGAATTGCAGTGACTTTGAACCAAGTCCATGTAAAGGTCATAGCAGATCTCTTTATAATCAGTTTTAGACAGTAGATTAATTCCCAGTTGCTTAATTTAGGTCAGATTGAACAAAAATGCCTGTATGTAAGGGGTAATGAGATTGAATTAGAAGTTCTATGCCAGCTGGAAAAAATTCTAAGTTATAGGTCAAGGTCAAAGCAAAGCTCTCTGAAATTCTTTTTATCCTGTTGTCCATTATTTAAGTGGGGCCCTTTGAAATGGTCACCATCTCGATGTTGTCTAGTTTTAATTTGTTTTACCTTTAAAGGTAAGGGAGAAAATGATGGGAAGTTGGATAAAGGACCAGGATTACATGAAACGAGGCTTCCCTTTTACTGTGGAGTGGACCAACAAATATCTAGAAGCTGAAAAAATTATCAAGTCTTTCCATGTATATTTGAGCACTGCTCCTGAAGGTATGTGTGAATTAAGCAACCTCATGTTAATTGAAAGCACAATGAACATATTGCAAGTATTGAAACATATAAATTCATATTAGTTTACAATTTTAAAGTTTATTGGTAGAGTTTAAGCATATCTGCAATTTTTTTCATTTCTAAACCAGTATTGGTGAATGCATTTTGCGGTAGCAAATCTCCACTTGTCTTGGATTAAGTGTTTTTCTGTTATATACTAGTATTCAGTTAGGTGGCTAACTACACCTTGAAATATTTTCTCAAATCAGCAGAAAATTACTTGATTGTGATAGATATCATAATGGAAAAGAAGTATTTAAGTCAAATATGCAAAAAAAAAAAATGTGCAATTTTTTATAAAAAATTACATTTTGAAAATTTAATTCAGTAAACATGAACAAAAGCTCCCAGGATTTGAACTCATGATCTGCGGTTCAGAAGCCCATTGGCAATACTTTAACCACTGATATACAACCCAATTGAACGATATAAATATTTTAACAAAACATTTAAATCGCCATCTTGTGACATAGTGTCTTAAAAAGTATAAGTATAGGTGTAGTGAGGTAACGTAAATGTAGAATGATTAACACATAATAACCAAAGAAATGTTTGTTGAATAAGGCAGTTCCTAGAACTCTAACACTATTTTGTATTTTTCTGATACCTGTTTTTCTGTTTGATCAGGACATGATGTATGGGACAGTACACTTGATCAGCCTGGTTCTGCCACTTCCTTTGACATCACCAGGGCAACACTGGTCGAAGGAGTGACCTTTTACAGCAACATTGTTGCCTACGGATATTCTGGTCTTCACCACACAGAAACATCCGATGGATTCAAGATGGATGGCTCTACTCCCAGCACTGGGATGGGGTATGACAGAACAGAGATTGAGGATCTGGAGTTTCAAAACTCTTCAATAAAGATGAGTGCTCACTGGCATGGCTTCTCTGATGTTGGCTCAGGAATAAAGCAGTACTACTGGTGTGTAGGAAATACGAACGCCGTTGACAGTAAACAGGAGTTGACAGAGTGCTCGGTACGGCCTTGGGAAGCTGTTGGCCTCCATGTCTCTGTGTCCCGTAACCTCTCTGAAGCTCTAACTGATGGTATGTTTGCACAATTGTATACCTTGAAAGAATTCTCTTAAATTTCTATTGTTTTGATATAATTTAAATTATATATCTTCATTACCAAAGCAATATTGTTTTACAGGTGGAATCTACTACAACAAAGTGTATGCCCAGGATAACGTGGGCTATAAATAGGTGGTGGTGGTTTCGGACGAGGTGGCCATAGACACCAGACCCCCCCCCCCAGCCCCAGTACCTCTTCCACAACAGCTCAAATATTCTGCTTAATCCATCTTTTAAGACATCCCCCAATGAAGTGATGATGGATGCTGTGAACACCACCGACATCTGTAATGAGACGATGAATTATCACCCTGTGAACTGGACTCTGTCCTCACCAGGCTGTGCAGCGGTTGTGACCTCCATCAATAACCTTGCCAGGGACGGTAAGTCCTTCTTGATTGTCCGTGGAAGTGTGACGCAGACCCTGGGTAATTTGGTAGTTGTGTTCATAGCTCCAAAACTAAAATTGCTCCCTTAAAATTTTTTAAGTCTTTTGAGTTGAAATATAGAAACTCAGCAAATGGCTTAATTTAACACACATTAATTATAATACTATAAATGCCAGTAGAGCAAGTTAAAGTCATAATGTCATGTACACTCTAAATACCTGTTTATTGTCTTAAAATTCTGATAATTTTTATATCTGATTAACAAAACATAATTTATTGCCAATTTGCCGTATAATATTTTTTAAGTTTAAAGATGCTTCAAAATCTGCTTTTTTATATTGTTGAAATTCATATGACAGTTACATGTAAGATGATAAACCATATTCATTTGTTAATATTTTCAAAAAATGAAGAATTAACTGTTTCATGTATTAATGCGTACCCATTGGATTCATTTATTGGTGATTTTGTTCCTGTCAAGTATTGTTTTCTGTGATTTGTCCTGTATTAAACTTTAAGAATGGTCTAGTTAATTGAATAATGAAAAAGATGTTAATATTAATAATAATTAATAACATCTATAATTAAGTTATGTGTTAACACTTCTGAATGTTTCCCTGGTTTCTGTGATAGGCTACACACAGGGCGGGACACAGCTGCAGGGCTTTGAGAGTGTAGGTCTCAGCAACTTTGCCTTCAACTCCAAGGTGACCTTGGTACACAACTCGTTCATCTATGTAACGGCCCTGGCCACCAACGCAGCAGGGTTACAGGGGATAGCTTACTCCACCAAGATCCTGGTGGACCTGATTCCGCCCCAGTTTGTGGGAGTGTACGATGGAAGACTTAGGCGTGAGTAGATCATAGATACCATTAAAGTTAATACTCCAGTGATAATGATTACCTAAAACTAATCAAAGTTATACTTTAAATGCACACAATTGCAACCTACCTTCCAGGGCAAAAATTAACAGATGTCACCATTTCAACTCATAAATATTTAGAAAAGCTATGTTATTTATGCTAGTGGGAGTTTCTTCCCTTTATCAGAATGGTAGTGAGCCTTAATAAGGAATAGAGTGTTAATGGCTTAATTGTGTTATTATAATTGTGAATTTTTATAAAAAAAAAAAACTATTTAAAAGCGGAAAAGTACAGAGGTTTGATTGACAAATAATTGTTCCTTTAACTACCTTTTTCCATCGCCCTATTTGGATTGTTGTAATAATGTTTACCTTTGAATGAAACAAAAATGTTGACAGAGGAAGACCAAAAGGCATGGTCAGACAGTGAAGTGGCTGTGAACTGGGTTGTCAACGACCCAGAATCTGGACTGGCGTGCTGTGAATGGGCCTTAGGTGGGTAGATTTATTGCTCATGTTTCAAGTTGATGCTATCAGATAGATCAAGAACAAACAACTTTTGTAGTGGTTATAAGCCAAAAGCTGTTCAATATGTTTAATAATATTAGACAGTCCAACGTACATTTGCACTAATTACTGTATAAAATTCAAGTCTGTGGCGTACAACATAAATCTTTCTTTTTTTCATTACTATTGAACATTTTTACAATGATGCAGCTCCATTTCATTCACTTAGCATCATCCAATAAATGTTATTCTTCACTGCAGGCACTCAACCAAATCAAGTGGATATACAGACCTTTGAAAATGTTCCAGTCACGGATTACTTGGCCTTCAGAGACTTTGATTACAGTGTTCTGCAGGGTAAGACCATCTACTCCACACTTCGCTGTGAAAACAATGCCGGACTACTGAGCTCCATGTCCTCCGACGGAGTGAAGATCTCCTATTATCCCCCGTTGGTGACTAGTGCAGTGGTAAAGTCCATGCCCCTATTAGTGACTGAGTACAAGGCCAGGACTAATTACCAGAGTGTGACCGACCGTATCCGACTCAAGTGGACGGGCTTCACCGATCACATCGGCATCCAACAGTACAAGGTAACAATTCATGGATACATGCATCTGTGTCAGTGCTTCTCACTTTGCAAGGAGAAGGGTAATACTGTAACTAGTTTTTTCACATGTAAAAAATATACTTAATTTTTGAATTTGGTATATCATGTAAATTTTACATATAATTCACCATGTCAAATACTGTCAATCCTTGTTGTCACAAATGAGACAGAGAATAAACTTTGAGATATCAAATAATTCGAGATATAGTGTGAAATAAAAAGGAACAGTAGATGAAACTTCAAGCTCCCTTCACAATATCCATGCTATTAGAGATATCAATGATATGATAGAGATATTGAAGCTCAACTGTATCTTGTTGATCAATGTCTTTATCCAAATACTAGAATACTAAGGAGAAGCTAAAAATTGCACATTTATTCATCAATCTGATAATTGCTAGGGGATAAAAATATTTCATGTTCTTTGCATTTGTGACTCATTTTTTAGCTCACCTGAACCGAAGGTTCAAGTGAGCTTTTCTGATCACCCGTGTCCGTCGTCCGTCCGTCCGTCGTCCGTCCGTCCGTCCGTCCGTCTGTCCGTCTGTAAACTATTCATATTTTCGACTTCTTCTCTAAAACCACTGGACCAAATTTAACCAAATTTGGTACAAAGCATCCTTATGGAAAGGGGATTATAAATTGTTAAAATAAAGGGCACAGCCCTTTTTAAAAGGGAGATAATTGCGAAACAGTGAGTATAGGGTGTGTGTCTTTAAAAATCTTCTTCTCAAGAACCACTGCACCAGAAATGCCAATATTTACACAAAAGCTAGTGTATATAATGAAGATTCTAAATTGTAAAAATCGTGACCCTCGGACAAAAACTAAGGCCCTAGGCGGGGTTCAAAGTTTAACATAGAAATATACATAGAAAAATGTTAACAAGATTTACAAGATTTTTGTTCCATTTATTCAAATAAATTGTGCACCAAAAAACCCAACTGTGTCTCCCTGATTATTGACAACTCATGGCATAAGTATATAAGTTTGTTTAATCAAGAAATGACGGATGAATACGATAAGGTGTAAAAATTCACTAAACATTATTTTCGTTTATCGCTTACAGTTTATTTAGAGACCGTGCCCGATAAAAATAAAAATTTATATGTAAATTTATTTGTTGTCGGGCACGGTCTCCAAAATGAATGTAAGCGATAAATGTATCTTGTGATATTGTTGCAATATATTGGTTTAGCATTATAGATACTGCATAGACTGGTTCGCCAGCCATGATTACGCGTCACAGGAAATAGCAGTGACGAGAAAAAATTATTTTTAGGCCCACAAGTTGCGATGGAATGCCGAAAAAATCTTTCGGAGAGTCAATAGATTTATTTTAAAAGTAAAACGGCTTTAAAAGTTATAATCAAAAAAAGAGAAACATCTTTCGATTAAGTAAAACCGCTACAAAGTGTTAGCCTGAAAAAATCTCTGGAAGCCAGGCAACTGTATATTTATTTTACTTACTGGTTATGAAAAGTCCTTAGCTTTAAAAAAACCAATTTCTACACTGACACGATCACACTCTCTAAGTTAATAACTCCATATTTTATAAACACATAAGATAATATGTACAGACCATGTGCTAATTGTGTGTAGCCTGTGTGCATTCAATTTATATGTGCTTACTTATTCTTATCGGACCTTTACGAGAAAACGGAGCTAAATCAGATCGTTACCATCCTCAGCAGCCCCATAAATCAAGTTATAATGGGCATGGATTGGAATGCTACGAGCAGTCTAGTGCCAATTATAACTTACTCAACAATGAAAATATTTATACATTTCCGATGTAAATTAATATTTACAATACCCACATAAACAATGTATTGTCAACGGTGTCAATATTAATTTGTTCTTGTTAATTTGATATTTATTGTCAAATTCATGTTTAGTTCTTCTTAAACCTTCTTTCTTTGATCCGCCTCAATCTTTTTTCCGATTTATTTTAAGTGTGCGCGAAGCTGCAGTGAGTTTTCCTACTGTCACGGCGGTGGTGGTTACCTGTCCTTGAATTTCTGAATTTCCTAGCGGCAGCGTGTGGAATCAAGGGCAGGCTATCCAGTCTAAGATACGGCAGATCAACGCACGTGGTGTAGATTTATTTGTAAACAACACTACCATAGGTAATCTTGTTTCACACGGAAATTGAAATAAATAAAAGTATGTTTTATTATAATTAGGGAAACACTGTTAATGTGTTACACTCGTATACTAATAATGAACCCGTGAAATTTGTTCAAAGACTGTTTAAAGCAGAAAGAATATAATTTATTTTTAAACTATATGAAATTTCTTCGATTTTTGTAACCATGTTGAGTTATGATTCATTGTATTACAAATGCATCACTACGTATTTTATAAGGAAATATACTGAGTATACAATCACATGGTGATGTTAAAATTGCAAATAAAAATAAAGTTGCATATGTGCGAATTTAGTTACACAAACCATTTTTATACTGATATTATTTGATATACGACTACTGGTACAGAAATTTAAATTAATGATATCTATATTAAAGAAAATGTCAGCTCGACGCCTTTGTGGCCGTTCCGGCCTTTGATATGTATAGGGAAGATTCTAAATTTTAAAAATCGTGACCCTCGGACCAAAACTGGGGCCCCAGGCGGGGTTCAAAGTTTAACATAGAAATACATAGGAAAAATGTTTAAAAATTTTCTTCTCAAGAACCACTGCACTAGAAATGCCAATATTTACAAAAAAGCTTGTATATATAGTGAAGATTCTAAATTGTAAAAATTGTGAGCCCCGGACAAAAAGTGGGGCCCTAGGCGGGGTTCAAAGTTTAACATATGTAGGAAAATGTTTAAAAATCTTCATCTTAATACCTATAATGCAACAGTTTGGGATATTACTATGCATACATCCTTAAATAATGTAGATTCTAATTTGTAAAAATCGTGACTCCCGGACTAATACTGGGGCACCAAGAGGGGTTCAAAATTAAACATTTTAAAAAATATATAGAAAACGTTTAAAAATGTTCTTCTTGAGAACTACAATGTTACAGTTTGTGGAATCACTATACATGCATCCCTGGCTTATGTAGATTCTTAATTGGTAAAATCGTGACCCCCGGACTAATACTTGGGCCCCAAGAGGGGTCAAAGTTTAATATAGAAATATATAGGTAAAATGTTTTTAAAAATCTTCTTCTTGAGAACTACAATGCTACAAGTTGTGAGATTACTATGCATGCAACCTTGGATAATGTAGATTCGATATTTTTAAATAAGTGACCCCTGGACTAATACTGGAGACCCAAGAGGGGTCAAAGTTTAATATAGAAATATATAGGTAACATGTTAAAAAATCTTCTTCTTGACAACTACAATGCTACAAGTTGTGAGATTACTATGCATTCAACCTTGGATAATTTAGATTCGATATTTTTAAATTAGTGACTCCTGGACTAATACTGGGGACCCAAGATGGGTTCAAAATTTAATGTAGAAGTATATATGGAAAATGTTTAAAACCCTTTTTCACGAGAACTACAATGCTTCAATTTGTCAGATTACTACGTAAGCATCCTTATATAGTGTAGATTCGAAGTTATAAAAGCTGTGACCCTTGATCTAATACTGGGGCCCCAAGAAGGGTTCAAAGTTTAACATAGAAATATAGAGGAAAAATGTTTAAAAATCTTTTCCTAGAGAACTACAATGCTTCAACTTGTGAGATTACTATGCAAGCATCCTTGAATAATGTAGATACTAAATTAATAAAGCTGTGACCACTGGACTAATACTGGGGCCACAAGAGGGGTTCAAAGTTTAACATAGAAATATATATGGAAAATGTTTTCAAAACGTTTTTCTCGAGAACTATTATGTTACAGTTTGTGAGATTACTATGCAAGGATCCTCAAATAGTGCAAATTCTAAATTGTTAAAGCCAACCAAAAACCTCGGACCAGTACTGGGGCCCCAGAAAGGGGTTCAAAGTTTGAAATAGAAATAGCATATGCTACGAAATAGAATGTTACAAGAACTGTTGTTCAGGTGAGCGATGTGGCCCATGGGCCTCTTGTTTGAAAGTTTTGTCATTGCCCAGTATGCCTGATTAACTCTTAGTGTACTTCATGCATCAGAATTCAGGATGTTATTGGTACTTTAATGCATGTTGTTGTAATTTGTAAAATTAAAATGCATGTGTATATGCTCTATTGTATTTCTTTGTCTTACATTACATCATATGCATCATATGTTCTCTCTCTCTCTCTCTCTCTTTCTCTCCTTCCCTCTTAACATGTACAGTATCTATATATATATATATATACAGTAAAACACCGTTATAGCGAACACATTTAAAATGAATTGATGCTTATAGCGAAGTGAATTTCATTCCCTGTGACTTTAGTACATGTTGTAAACTTGATGGATATAACAAATTACGCTTATAAGGAAGTAAAATTGCCCGTTCCTGTGACTTCCAAACAATTTTAACTCATTATAAACATAACTAGTTCAATAAGTCTATAATATACTGTGGAATCATCATTGTTCGTGGGGTACCAATGTTCGTGGCTTTCGTGGGTAACCCTTGCCCACGAATTAACATCCCCACGAACGTATATGCAGGCATATGTTTAATATTTTTTGATGAAATAGAACTTGCTACCAACGAAATTATGTCCCCATGAACCAGGAAAATTTTGGCTACCCATGAACATAGACCTCCATGAATAAAAATGATTCCACAGTAGTTCAAGACTAGAGGGAATCAAACTGACTTAATGAAATTGAAGTCAGTGACGATAAGTTAGTATCATATTTAATTGGTAATCATGTACATATAATTACCTTGTTTTGGTGTAGGTTTTTATGCAAGGCGACAGCTTTGATCTGACGGAGAAGATGTCATCCCCTGATAGTGAGGATTTCCTGTTTACCAGTGTGAACAATTTAACCTTGACCTTGGGTTCAATCAATGTCAGCACACAGGCTGTCAATGACCTTCTTCTGGTCAGTGACAAGGTCAGATCAGACATCACAGTGTTCCCCGAGAAACCTGTCAAGCATGGTAAGTTACATTCTCTTTTCAACCAGCATGCTCTTTTCTTGCTGATTATCCAATACCTATCATTTTCATATAGCTGTAGAAAGCAACAGAACATCTGGTAACAGAACATTTAAATATAATGATCATCTTTTAGAACATGAAGTTTTCAGAATGTCTTTGGGAATTAGAAAAATGTTAGGATTTCCAAATAGTGTTTTATTTTTTCAGGTTTCCTATCATAAACACATTGGTCCATGCACATATTTTAAATGAAACTACTGTAATTGATTCATGTAATAACTTTCTTTGCAGCTACCCAGAAGATGACAATCACTTGGAGTGCAGACAAGAAGGAGTTCACAGTTTCCTGGGACGGGGTGTTCAGCTCCCCTCACCCCCTGTTCTTTGAAGTGTCTGCGGGTAAGGTACAGGGTGGGGCAGAGATTATACAATGGCAGGAGACCACACAGACCAGCATTACTTTTGGCTTGCCCCCCACAATCACAAGCTGGTCAGGCCTGAAGGTGTACGTCATGGTGCGGGCGATAGCAGCTGGGGGGCTGTATGAAGATGCTGTTGGGGTCATCACTTTACCTTTGTAGCTGTTAAGTTTCATCAGAAACTTAAAAAAAAAACATTGTGAAAAAAATTGTACCCAATTATCTTCAACTAGTTTACTTCTATTGTAATTTAGTAGTGGATCCAGAAGGAGATGGAATAGAAGTCAGGGGGTTAAGGTTCCAACCCTCTGGTATTTTTCAAGTATCAGGCACACTTTATCTTTTATCTTGTTTTTGGTTTAAATCACTATACATATGACCTGGACACATCCCAGTCATATAGATGATCTGGATCCACTCTGCTTAATTAATATAAATGTTGCATATTTTTGTCCGTATCTTAACGTTAGACGATGGTGTTGGTTATGAGTTTTGGAACATGCTGTATATTTTTTATCAACACTTTTTTTGATTGCCAAGAAAAATTACGAATTTTAATGCACTTGACCACTTATCAAAGTTGATGAGCAATATATATTAACCATATATTATTATTGGGTTTTTTTAAAGTGATATTTGATTCTGTGTCATACATGTATCTGATTCCGTCCTCTGACACTGTTTTTGTTTTATTCATTGTCTTGTTAATTGTTCTTAATTGTTACTTTTTGCCTGTGATGTATACTTTTTTCAAATAAAAATCTTTAAAAATGCATTGTTTACAATATATTCATCATCAAATATACATGGTATTTCATCTCAAATAAGTATAGGCCGGTTGGTCTGAGCTGCCGTAATTAGCTGTCAAACTTTACGTAATAAAACGAAATGTTTTGATTAAAGAAATCACGAACACTGTATTTGTATGCAGGTGGTTGCAAAGACGTTCAATTAAGGTCGAACTGCCGTGATTTCGAAATAAAGTCGAATCCCTAAAATAATTTAACTCTCTATTATACAACTAGATTTAATAATACCAGTCAAGTCAGCAAGAAAAGCTGATAAAGGACGCCTTTACGCCCGCCACTGTGGTTTCATCAATATTCATTGGCTTCTAATGTTCGAGGATTTCGTTGTTGTGTCGATCCATAAAATTAAAAAAAAAATGTTCATTGTGATATAATGTAATATATTGTATAACAAAATGTATTATTAATATCATTGGCCATACGTACCATTGAAACTGTTTCCGAGACCTAGGAAAATTCAAATTTATTAAAGTCACAGTAAATTTACCGAAAAAAGGCTTCGCCCCTCCCGGCAAACAATAATTTATCGGACCCCACCCCTCCACCCCGAAAAAAAAATTGTGGATCCGCAAATCGATCGATTTTCACGGTCTCTCCAGCGCTGTCTTGCTCGTTTTCCAACATATCACTCAAGTCTGAACAGCTTCCAAACTGCTTACGGTGACATAAACTAACAATGTAAATAAAGTTCAAAATAACAATCACTTTTAAGCAGATTTCTTTTCTTTTCATGAATTTTATCATCTGTGGCGAATTTAGGTAGCAATGTTTCTTTGGTTCTGGGTAGATTACATATACACGTGGACTCTTCCGTACAAGAGCTGCGTGCATGCATGCATGTTGAGGTCACATTTGTTGGAGTATAACGATATTCTATTATGTTGACTGATATACATGACCCTTTTCATGAATTCTGACCTCATCTAACATTCCATAGATTCTCTTAAGTCTCTCTGTTTTATACATGTAACTATCGTGCTCTCATCAATACTTCCAAATGTTGCCAAACATGTTTGATAACATTTAAGAACGATAGAGAGCAAAAATTAAAATTTTAAAACACAGTAAAATTTCAAAAAAAAATATTGAAACATTAAAACAAGATGGAGACTTGAACAAGTATATGAACATTTCACTGCGAAGACGGGTCTTTCAGCAAGTCCATTTCCGCGTGCATTGTAGGAGGATGGGCTGTTTGTTTACAATAATGCATTATAATAATTATATTATATTTATAATAATTATATCTCAATACTGCTTATGTTCTATGTTTATTATGTTTATTATTTATCCTAAGGGGTACTGTTTTGTTACAAAAATAATAAAATTGCATAATTCAAATCAGCACATGTTTTAACAAATGGGAACAGATCGTGGCTGATTAGAAGAGTGCGGGAGGGTTTTTTTTTTGCGTGGACCTGACCCTGAGGTCCACGCAGAAATTATGTAAGCGAGGTTAAACCGGATGCTGTAGGGAAAATTCAGCTTGCGCATGAGCTAGCCTGGTTCCTGCGCGATATAATGGGTTGGTAAGGGAACCAGGCAAGCACATGTTTGCCTGAATCGAGATCGGGATTTCACGCCATATGCATAGTTCAAAGGCGCTGTAATTGTAAAATTGTCGGTGAACAGTACAGAAACAAAAAAAATCCTTTTAAAGAAATGATCGGCATGTGATATAAACTGTCTGCATCACGGAATAGGTTAATGATATGCCGAAACTACAACGTGGATAAAATAGCATAAATCGCGATGTTTAATCGTTGTTTTCCTAAATCGCTTACCTATACTTTGATGTAGTAGACGAGGCTTGCATATTTCCCGATTAAAATCTTTACGCATTTTAGAATGATTAAATAATTATGTGAATTTTTAAAATACATGCCGTGGTTACATAATAATTTCACTGTATAAAAGTTTACATTTCAAGAGAAATGCATCAAAATATGAAATCAATTTACACGAAGCTGCATAGTTTACAAAAAAGTACGAGGCGTAATGTGTGTGCAAGTAGTGAATTCGCCGAATGCCTGATTCTATACATGCAATCTTCATTAATATAGTTCATAATTATGTTTAATTCTGAGGTAAAAGGTCAGTGCTATACCTGAAACAACGTACGAATTTAGTGGTTAAAGGCACTTAATCCAGGCTTGGTACTATAATATGCACCATGACACTTTTGCAATTAGAGGTCTCCTCTGTAGATCTATGTCTTCATATAAAAGCGGGGAGCTAGAGTGGTCTCTATGATAGTTTTAAGGATTTCACGTTTCTGTTAGAACCCCATGCACATGGTCCACGTATTGCAGTCCTTTTTTAAAAGACAGCAAATTGTTATCCTTATATGTGTTTGTGTTTCATGATGAGCTTGTGTGGAGTGCATTATTTTGGAACGATAAGTGAAAATTTGAAAACCAGGTAATCCCCCCTACTTATATTCCTAAAATTGAGGACATATAAACTCTACAAAAAACTTTAGCATGAAAAGAAATTACTGATTTGGATAAAAAGACACCCTATTTGTTCCTGTTGTATTTTTTCTTTCTTAAAACGATGAGTCAAAAAGAAAAAGAAAAGGTTTTCGATCATCTGAGTGTTGAAGATCTGAAGAAAGAACATGGACTGAATATTCTTGTATAGTTATTTTGTTGGTAGGGATGTGAACTGATAATTGACTTTCAATCGATCATACCGATTCATTTGTCTTTCCTGATACACTTTATTCTTAATACCTGCAACTTTTAGTCATTTTGTATATTTTACAATTTTTAGTCATGCTGTATGTTTTATTTGACAAAATTAATCAAGTATATCAGAAAGGACACGTCGACTGAAAATTCTTAGTCGATTACTCGTTATTGATAACAGCCGATCTATTCCATTATCACAAAACATCACAATTTTGTGAGTAAAATCGTCATTTAAGGTTCATGGTTGTTCATATTTGTTCGTAAACATGCAAAACCAAAAAAACCTGGCCAAAACGTGTGAGAAATGTGGGCGGCATCAAACTTAAAATACTAGCCCATACAATGTACTAGCAATCGTTTCTTGGTAATGATATTCGAGCTCATATTTCACGGAGACCATCCCCTATTAGGTCTAAAAAGAAATTATATATATTTTTGAAATACAAGGCTAATGGGGGTGGTCTTCAGTAAACATGAGATCGAAAACCTCTACCAAAAAGGATTGCTAGTATGGGTCTAGTATTTTAGGTTCGATGAAAAGACCACTCCCATTAGCCTTGCTGTTTAGAATGAGAGCTGCCAAACAAACCTCAACAGCGGGGATCAAAAGTATTACAAAAGCTAGGGCTTGGTCCTGAGTACTCTTAGATTACAATTTGTCTTGGTACGCCATTGTGGTGTATTTTCACTAATTTACCAAACTGAGGAGAAGGAAACAGATACGATATATGTATTCAATTTGAAGAAAACAAATGATTTTGAGTGTGTCCAATAGTTAAGTGTCAAAATATGTTGAAGTAAAATATATAAAACAAGATAAAGAACAGGAAGACAAAAGTCAAGCTGCACACTAGAGATAAATGTTATCCAATAAAAGTTACATTAAGACTGGATCAAAGATCTAGGCAGGACATAAGAAGCTGCCAAAATCTGCATGATAGCGAGAGCAAAGGAAACCATATGCATTGACATCTGTGAACTTCCCTGAAAAAAAATCAGACTAAAATTAATGTGGTAACCCAACGAACTCAGAAAAAAGAAACAAATTAGAGAATGATTGTGTTTTAGCAAAGCAAAATGAACCTGAAAAAATAACGTGGGAATGTATCCTTCATTTAAGTGACAGATTAAACACATACCAAAATATCTATCAGGTGGGTCATTTTACTATACAAGACGAACTCATTAAGGAAAAAAGACAGCTTCAGAGTAGAAAAACGAACAAATATCTAATGGATTATATGACAACAGTTTGTTAACACTGGGTTGTGAAAACATTTTGTTTTTCAAGGAAAAGAACTTCTAAAAACCGTCTTCGCCAGTCTGTCAGGAAAGAGTAGAACCCGAGCAGCAGTGATTTGGAAGTTGAAACATTGTTTTCGAACTTAATGTGGTGCAATATGCTATTAAACAGTAGAATTTAAGAGGAACCCATTAAACTAGGTTTTGTCCACTTGTATCTTATAAAAAGAAAATTTTAATCTCAGGTACCAGGAAACATTTCAAGGAACAAAATTGTAATAATTTAAAATAGGGAAAATCTTTTTAAAGTCCTTTATGAAACACAAAATGGACTTTTAAAACAATGCATTATGATATAATGTAAGCAGTTTAAAGGAAGTATCTGTGTGAATTAATACATGTACTAGAGCACTCGAGGTTTTTCTTGAGAGAGAAAATCGTTGTAAAGTTTTGTTTTGCATATCTACATAAATTTTAATAAGTTATTAATTATAGATAAATAAAAGTCTTGATTATTCTTTTCCAGAATATATTTTATTCGAATTTTGATAAATGAATTTTATAGAAAAATACGTATGTTCCATTCTTGTGTAATACATTTGAACTTTGTGCATCATAGTTTAATAACAAGATTAAGATTTTATTAAACGTTTATAAAAATAATTTTCAAAAGGTACAGTTGTAAACGTCTTGTTGAAATACCACTCTTCCATACACATCAAGGCAAAAGGTTGATAATGGTGATAAAATTTGTTGATAAAAAGTGTTTTTTCTTGTACTATTTTATTTAAATCTCCTAATCCGAAAACACATATATTCCGAACATACATCCCATGACAGACCTCGCTTGTTGGTCCCTTGGATTCCCACATCACACTGACAGTTATCCATGACTTCCGGTTTGGAACACCTGAAGCTGATATGAAATAAAAAAAACAGGATATGAACTTGCATCTGATTGAACTACTAGTATTTACTAATAAGAAGAAGAAAATTCAATAAGTTTGAGTGAATATACACCGGTATGAGTATTTCACTTTCTTTATTTTCAGCATTTATTTTTAAATGATAATGTTAATTCTCCATAACAATACGTAAAATAAAAACAACCTACCCAAATATTGAATGCCTGGGGCACCAAGGTCTTTGTTGAAAGCAAGAGTGGCCCAGAAAGTTTCATCTGGGCTCAAAGTATCTTTTGTCCATTTCATGATATCCTGCGCCTTGGGATTCCTCAAGGCAAACTCCACAAAACTTCTGCTAAATGTACCGTATGCACTTCCTTTGGCTACCGTTACGTTATGAGGGGGCGGAGCTTTGATCTTTCCCGTGAGTTCCAACTTGGATTTTTTGTAATTCTCTTTGTATGTCTGATTGGTTCGGTAGTGTGAAGCTTTGTCATAATAGCTTTCAATGCTGTTTGTCCCGTTTAATATCTTTAACACTTTCACAATTTCTGAATTCGTTTTCAAGGGATATTCTACAGCAGGTAAATTGATGACATATTTCCAATTTACATCTGAATAATTCAAGAGATCCGTCATACAGTTGAGGTCTGCTTTCAGACGAGAATAACCCTTGTAGATGACATCCTCCAGCTTCGATGCAACGAAAACATTAGACAGACATTTTGAAATAGCTTTAATGGCGTTATGCATCGAAGGACTGGAACTGCGGTCCACGTGTATGCAGTAAACATTGTGAGGCCGGTATATGGCCCTAAGAAGTTTTTCAGTCTGAACAACATCTTTGTGAGTTAATATGGAATATGCAATGGGAAAATCTAGTTCATTTTGAGACACGACGAATCGATTATAGTCAAAGGTAGCCAAAAACCTGTCACAGTTCAGAGCAAGTTCCTCAATTTCACTGTCGTTTAGAAATGTATAGATAGTGTTGTTAATGATTTCAGACGCATGCGCTTTGTAGTCTTCGTTACCTTCAATGATTTGCTGACAGTCGACTTCATGAACTATTCTCATTGGTCCAGGCTGATGTACATGTATTGAAGTTCTGTTCTCTCCTTTTTGCTCTTTTCCATCTGTTGGATATTTGACAGGTCGATAAATCCTTTGAAAGGTGTTGTAGTGTGTAATTATAAAAACATTAAAGATGAACATGGTTAAAAGGAAGAAGTAGTTGAGATTCTTTGGCTTCACCATTCTTTGAGTCTAAAATTGTTAAAAAGAAGAAGAAATTAAAATTCTCTGGGTGTACCATTCTTTGAGTACAAAATGGTTAAAAGGAAGAAATTATTGAGATTCTTTGGCTGTATCACTTTTTGGTTCTTAAATGGAACAACATTAATTGTACGATTGACAAACAATGGAAACATATTAACTGTATAAAATCAAAATCAAAATTTGTGACTAATATTCATTTGGCACTACGGTGTATTTAACAGTTTCATAATGTACCTTTCCGTGTAAATCGATGAAAATTGATGCATGTAATTGCAATAAGATAGTTTTCCGGAATTTAAATAAAACACAATATCTTTTCTGTATAAAATATTCATATATATAAATGTACCATTCTATGTTAATCAGGCAATGAAAGGATTCTCTAAACTTTAAATAAAACCAAAAAAAGTATTTTCTTTATAAGATATTAATTTTTAAATATATCAGTCCGTGTGAATCAATCAAAATAAATCACAAATGATGCAGATTACTGCAATTAAAGAATTCTCGGAATTTAAATAAATATGCAATCTTTCCTGTACATTGAAAGACATAGATTGAAAATAAAATAACATATGCATAATAAGTCTTCTTCACTTATGCTCTCTTTGAGAAAAGCTTCAAAGCGTTGCATAAAAACGTCCGGTTGAATGCGATGTTCATAATAAATACTTTATATGTTTCCGCAGAAACGCACAGCTATTCTATGTTAGAATCAAATATCTATATAGGGCTCTGGCCATTTTCTTCATATCTCATACATTGATACACCTAGGTGTAAAAAGCAAAAAGACACTAATTGGTTGCTGGAGGTTACCGTTACCATGGATATCAAGGTTAAAGATGGAAGAAATTGCAAAACTTGGAAACCGATGAAAAAATCTAAATCTTTTTTTTCTCGATTTTATGTCAGCCAAAACTTTACATCCGTATCAATGTCCTTACTACATACAAACTATAAATAAAATTGAGGAATATAGAAAAAGGGAATTTTGAAAGTGATTCTGATAGGTTGCCATTTTTGATTTTTAAGGTTTTTATCAGTTTTCTTTTGTTTTGGTTTTTTTTGGTTGTTTTTTGGGGGGAGGGGGGTTGTGTGGGTGGGGGATTTATATTTTTTGGGGTGGGGGATGGGGTTGGGGGGTTGATCTTGTGAAAAAGGTTTCATTATATATCACAAAAAGCATTGTTATACAACACAAAGGGGTTCTTCCTAGGAAAATTTATGTATCCTAGAAAATCACGCAGAAATTCTTTCAAAAACTCTATAAAAACGCCAATTATTGTATAAAAACTCAGGTTTTTAAAGGGACTTGGACACAATTTTAGATCAACATTTTTTACTTACACATTTTGAGTGATTGAAAAAATTTTTAATGTTAATATTCAAGTTATAAGAGAGATACAGAGGTAAGAATTCGTTGTTATTTAAACAAAGCTCGAGTCTTATTTTGTTTACAAACAATGTAAAGTATGGAATTACCATTTCTAAGACGCAATGACTCGTGGAAAACAGATTGAAACGTATACCAATAAAACACACTAGATGATTAACACTTAACAAATGAATGACATGATGCAATAATGTTGAATCATATTTTTCCGTATATATTGTGTCCGAATTATTTCTTTATAGTTTTCTTAACCTATTCTTTAAAATTGAAATAAAAAAACTGCATAGCTGGATATTTAGAAAAGGGATGAAAAATTGAAACTAAATTGAATGATATATACATGAACTTGGCCTTAATTCTGAGTTGAAAATGATTACAACGATTTTTTTAAAAACCAGTGAGTGGGTATTTAGGACGTCATATGTCTAAATTTTGTTCTTCAGGTCAAATTTCACAAATATTTTTATCCCTGTCCCAAATGTGAAGTTCAGATAAAAGACTGTTTCGAAAAAAAAATTGGGTAGGTTAATCCCCCCCCCCCCCCTCAAATTTAACTTCCCCGTTTGATGACACAATTAATGTATAAAGTTCACTACCAATCTGTCGTGGTATTTAAATTTATAAAACTAAAAAAAAACGCTAGTGTATGCATATTTATTTGCATTTTTTAAAAACAAAGTTGTCATTTTCAAAGTATCTCGCTCTACACTTTCCGCCATAGTGTAAATTAGTCAAACCGCGTTCCTGGGCACCCCGTTCTGGGAAAAAATTCTTTCGATGAAAACTAAAATCGCAATTTTTTCCATTTCATTTATTAACTTTTTTGTATTAACCAAAAATGTCCCATTCAAGGTATGAATATCTACCCGCGATGCATGATGAACCCGTCCTACACTTTTCGCCAAGACGTTAATTAGTCAAACCGCGTTCTTGGTTACCCCATTCTGGAACTTTCGCTAGAGGTCGCGCTTCGCTAGCTTCTATCTATCAAAACTAAAATCACTCACTCAAGAAACGAATTGCCTTGTTTCATTTATTCACCATTTGTTAAATCTTAACTTCTATGTGTAATCCAGGTAAGTTCCTAATAAATATATTCACTGTTTACGTAATCATTCAATATTATTTCATTGCAAGCATATATTTTGATGCAAACGATCCCTGTCTTGGATCCGCCAAAGCGTGTCCACCACCTTACTCTCGTTTTTGCTATTTCGGGCTTGTATATCGAAAATGAAAGTAGGTTTTTTTATTAATTTCACAATAATAACTTATTAGTTAAAATTCAATTATACCTTACGGACATCATCACGCAAGTGTTGAAATACCAAAGGTGTAAGCAAGTACTCTGGTGCAGGCATTTTGTAGTTTATTTGCAAAATACCTTAATTTATAAGAATAGATACGTAAACAATAACAAGGCTCGAGCTTTGTTTACAAAACAAAGAATTTCAAACTTTGTATCCTGCTTATAAATCAATATTTTACTTTCAAATTTGGACAAAGCATTACAAATACCCATATTAAACATTCTAAACATTAAAAATGGAAAAATAAAATTTCAACTTTTGAGCTCAAATCGTGTCTAAGTCCATTTAAGCTGCAACAAAGTTAAGAAAATATTTGGTAATCCTCAACATATGAATATTTAAATTCAATATTTTCTATATTAATGAGACTCATTCAAAAGTGCCTTGAAACATTAACATTTTCTTCATTATTCAGCTTGCTACCATAGCAACGGGTTTTTTGTTTCAATTTTCATTTTAAAATCTATATTGCACCGTCGTAATACATGTAGTAGGAAAAAATCCAGGAATGTCATTTTAATTTTAGATAAAATTTTTAAAAAATTTATACATATTGTTTTTTTAGTTTCTCTTTATTTATCATGAAAACGCTCTAAAAATATGCATTTCTCCACAATTTTTTTTTTTCGTTAGTTTGAATAGTTTGAATTTCGTTTGTTTTATAATGTCATTTTGCCATCTTTACTCTCGGTTACAATGGCAACGGGACCACATAACCACAATTAAATGGTCTTAGACTTTTTTACTGATCAAAGTCTATCAAACCATAAAGTATGAAAATAAAATCGATGGCTATGTTTGGCTACCGATTTTTGATTCTTACATAGAATTTATCTTAAAAACTTTCAAATTATACAAATGACCGCCTTCTCGCAGCCGGAAAGAATTAAACAACTGCATCGACTAAAATAATGTCATAAACTGCGATTTACATGTAGCTCGCTGTTTCAGTGTAAACCAACCGTCGCCTGATGTATTGATTCTAATCTATTTTATTATACTTTCATCTTAAATACTGAAATCTGATTGGTTTAGACGCAGTTGACAATCCGTTCTCATATCCTCAGCGTTAGCGACACACTTGGCAACGGACCGATAGAACGAATTGTTACATGCGCGTAAATTATGCGCGTGCGGTTCGCCGTAGAACTCACGTCTTTTCTATATAAAAGCAGTAAAATTTGCTATAAAATTAAGACATTCAGTATGATAAAATAAATAGTGCCTGGTTAGGAGGGTACCAGTTGAAATTGACACCCCGAGAAAACCATTGTCAACCTCCGCTTCGCGTCGGTTGACAATGGTTTTCTCAGGGTGTCAATTTCGCTTCGCGTCGGTTGACAATGGTTTTCTCAGGGTGTCAATTTCAACTGGTACCCTGCCAAGCAGGCACTATTTATATAACATATATTCTAATATATATAAAAAAAATCATACCATCCTTATTAATAGCAATATTTTGAAGGGAAAAAATCAAGTATTATAACTTTTTGGAGAGGACAGACAATTCCTTTGCTATGCATGTTTGACTTTGTAGACTTTAAATATGCAGTTAAGAATAGACAGTTCCTACTATCAGTTATTTAAGAAATAAACAGCAATTTAAAAAGTTCACCGGGATATGAAGTTAATTGGTCACGTGATCAAATCCTGTGAAGCCCTAAGGGCTTCTCAGTAGATTTGATCACGTACCAACCAACTTTATATCCCCGTGAACTTTTTAACATTGCTGTTTATTACTTGTATTTACGTTACAAAAAGAAAAATCTTTCAGAACTGTCGTAAGTGCCGAGATTTTATGTTTACAATAATCCAAGCGACAACCGAAAAGGGCGTGCTGTGATCATTGTGACGTCATGAAAAGGTTTATACAGAATTGAACGTTTTCGCTATTTGCAAATGTAAATATACATTTATATGTATAATCATTTTGCAGTACTGAATGCATTTGATTATATTAAATGATATTGTTCAAATCAAACATTGAGTATAATTATGATTGTAAGCCTTCCGCCTTCTTGATCTCCTTGAGCGGTAACTCAAGCTTAGGAATCACCAAGTCCAATTGTTGTTTTACAAGCAGTTTATCAAAAAGCGTGATCGAATAGTTTTGCCAAAGTAACAACATCAATAAGAAGCAGCCCAAATTAAAGATCTCTATAACCTTAATCAAAATCCAAAATAAAATTCTTAAGCCAAAAAATAAAGATCTGCTTAACATTATTTTACAATGGGTTTATATAACATTTTACTTTTGATTGATAGTTCTGACTCGTTCGGCCCATCTACGATGACCATGAGTGAACATTTAGTGTTCAAATTCCAGAGTTATATGTTATTTCTAAACAAAGCAACACAACTGTCAGAAATGTCTACCAAAGAGTATGGATGCAGGTTTTGAGTCTCCGAGTCTCGAGTCTCTGATTATGATGCATCGTCTACGCATAATACATTCATTCATACATGGCTTTGAGGTTACAAAGATTAAAAAGATGGAACAAGCATTACATGACTAGCTTGCAGTTTCAGGACCTTCATTGCAGACACATGATCGCTAAATATGACAATTTGTTGATAACTTGTTTATATACCGGGTATTTTCAGTTTGGATATTACTGTACCCGAATTCCGTGCCTGATTTAGGACTAAGAGTATTTGGATGCAGGCTTTGAGTATCCCGCCTTAGTATATTTGACGCATCGCTTGCGTGCAATATTTAAATGTCATATATAAAAGTATACATGAGTTCATGGTTTAAAAGGTTACAAAGATTATATAAAATATGCGATACATAACCCAGTAGAGAGTACCAGATCTATCGATGCAGACACAGAATCGCCAAATATGACAACTTATTTATAAACTCAAAATTTGAATATTTGTGCCCGCATTCTACACCTGGTTGCATAACATCATTTAGGAATACTGCGCAGTAGAATTCTTTCTGTTAGTTATCATTACCACAATTCATTGCGCAGTATCTAGGTGTATATATAAGTATCATAGTGACCAATTTGTATTAATAATAATTCAAGGTCATAGCATGGCTATCTGGTTAAATGAAAAAATGATGTTTTCAAGTTTACCTCTCTCGGGTCTTAAAATCCTAATTTACCTTTCCGAATCTTAATATCCAGGATCAAACTGTTTATCGTATCACTTTTCCGATTTCAGAATTGCTTCCTTTGTGAAGGTTTCATTTTTTTTAGATAAGCTGTGTCAACAAGCAACTCATTTTGTCATCAATATAAACATCGTTCGAGCTAGGTGGGGGAGGCTGTCGGGTTTTTTTTCAAATTAACTTAATTTTTATATTGGATATAGAAGGAATCAATACTAAAGGCATTGAAACAAAATCAAGTCATTTGCTGGTTACCAATATTATGTTATAGTGGTGTAGAATGTAATAAGTCTGTATTTCGAAAAAAAATTTAGTCGTAGAAAACTTTATTTAAATGGAAATACATATGAAAGAGAAGAAAAACGCATGTATTGAGTAAAAAATATATTGATTCCTTAGAATAAAATATGTATTTTACTAGATTAATAAGTTATTATTATATTTATCAAGTAATAAAATTATAATTCTTTATTTATGTTATTGAATTTCATAAGGTAAATTTCTTAAGAACATGACGTGTTTATTTTGCAAAATATATCAGGACACCTATTGACAGGTATTTAAGCATGACGCGAGTTATTTTTTAAGGAAAGTAAAGTTAATACTGTGCCTTTAAGATATGATTTGCAGCCTTAAGTGATTAAAGAAAAAACAAGAGGCCAACAGGCCTTGATGGTCACCTGAGTACCGTAGCTCTTAGATTGACATGTCAGAGTGTCTCATGTATGCATTTTAAGCTTCATTTTGAAGTCGAAACCCTAATCTGAGATTCCTTTTACTGTTACCTTGCTTTTATTGTTTGATGTTTGATGTTTCAAAAACATTCATTCGTGAAAAAGAGGAGGGGGTGTTGGGTTTCAAGCACCAGGGGGCAAAATAGTAAACTTTTGGTAATAAGAAACCTGCAGGCCTTTAACGGTCAATCTTTTAGAGTATTCAGTTTCATTTATAATGCACACAAAATGCATACAGCTTGTTTCTACAAGTATACAATGCACAGGATATTAAAGTAGATTTCCTTATATAGAACACATATTTAATTCAATATTGCCAAGTGACAATTTACAATGTAGTTTTCAAGAGGAAGGTAAAATTGTTAATGGATGACACATAGCAATGACCCTAGGTAAAAATACATGTTCAATATATGGCCATATTTATCATTAAATCAATACATTTTCAATTTGTGCCATATTAGCCCCACCCTAGGGCCTAAACCTCTGTCCTAGGGACCATGATGTTCACAATTTAGGTAGAGAGCTTCATGGACATCATAAACATCCAATTAGTTTTTTCCCCACATGTGTGGGAGTAGAGGAGTGTTTTGAAAAGGCCTCTGTTTAGCACATTTGGCCCCGCCTATGAGGCCCTGGGGATGGTAAAGCCACAATTATTACAATTTAGATTCCTCTTACTACAGAGATGCTTCACACCAAAATGTAAAATGGTAATAATTGGCCTTGTAGTTTTCAAGAAGAAGTTAAAAATTGTTAACCACGACGCACTACGCACGACGGACAAAGACCAATTGCAATAGGTCACCAGGGTGACTCATGTGACCTAAAAAAAAAAACTCGTTTCATTCGTTGATCATAACTGGGCATTGTGAATAAGATAAGCGATATGATCCATAAGTCTTTATCAACTCTTGAATATGAGTTAAGAATTTTCAATACCTTTAAAGCTGTGCGTTTCAGCGTAGCTACAGTTGTATTATGAACAAGTCCCAATCAACCAGGCGCCTTTTCTCTACAACGCTTTGAAGTTTGGCGCAAAGAAGAGAGAGAGAGAGAGCGTCACCAGATAGATATATAAATAAAAAAGTAACAAGAGGCCCATGAGCCACATCGCTCACCTGAGGAACAATAGGTATGATAAAATCAGCTTAATGGAGTCATAATACAAACTATCTGGACAATGTGCAATAATCGTGTAGATCCTGTATAGATAGAATACATTTTTCCCCCTGGATATTCTTATGTTTATAATCATTAGTCTCTTTTCTAACAGGATGATTTAATAGTCATATCACATGTTGAGTATTGCACTTCTCAAAAAGATCCTTAACAATTGTTTATAGATGGGATATAAACCTACATCTAACTCTGAACCCCTTGTGAGGTCGAAGAATTGTCCAGGGGGCCAAAGTCTAAACAATTAAAAAAGGATCATCTGGCTGATTAGATTCTGAGAAGATTTTTAAAGATTTACTCTATATATTCCTATATAAAACTTTTATCCCCCCCCCATTGTTGCCCAAACCTACCCCGGGGATGTCATGATTTTCACAACTTTGAATATACACTACCTGAGGAAGCTTCCACACAAGTTTCAGCTTTCCCGGCTGATTAATTTCTGAAAAGAAGATTTGTAAAGATTTACTCTATATATTCCTATGTAAACGTCGACCCCCCATCCCCCATTGTGGCCCCACCCTACATCCGGGGTCATGATTTTCACAACTTCTCTCACTATTCTACAATACCTGAGGACGCTTTCACACAAGTTTCAGCTTTCCTGGCTGATTAGTTTCTAAGAAGATTTTTAAAGATTTACTCTATATATTCCTGTGTAAAACTTCGACCCCTATTGTGGCCCCACCTTACCTTAAACATAAAATCTCGGTAATTTTAGCAGTTCTGAACGATTTGTCTTTTTCAAACGTTAATATAAGTAATAAACAGCAATGTTAAAAAGTTCACCGGGATATGAAGTTGGTTGGTACGTGATCAAATCTACCGAGAAGCCTATCGGGCTTCACAGGATTTGATCACGTGACCAACCAACTTCATACCCGGTAAACTTTTTAACTTTGCTGTTTATATCTTAAATATCATACCTGTCAAGTAAGTCACACTAAAAACAAAAGTGGTTATATACTTTCTAGACAATGGTCTATCAATTGGGTATGTATGGATTTTTAAGAAATTGCATATTAAACGGGCGCAAAAATGCCTTTAGGCACTGGCATAATTATCAGGCACATTGTTAAATAGGTATGGTTTGTTGTTTTGTATGCATTTTCCAACACATTTTGAATTATCTTGTATTCAATATTTTACACATTTCGTATTAAGTTTTGAGAATAGGAAAACCATGTTTGATCTGTAACTAATTCCAATCTTTAACATTTATTAATACCTTTTGGTGGTTATATTTCCAAAAGCATATTTAATTCAATTCGATAAGCAAAGGGCGAAAATACGTTTTTTACGTGACGTCATGCATTTTCTTGTCATGTAACAAAAAATTAATTGGGTGTTTTTCCTTAGAGAGTTTTTTCAAAGCCCTTTAATGGTATTTTGTGTACTGCAATTGCACTATTGGCTTTGTTGTCATGTGATAAATCATAAAATTTCATTTGATACCCTTTCAGTTTTCACAAAAGCAGCTCAGGTACAGGGAAGACACTTTCAGTTCTATGTATCATATTATTGTAAAAAAAAAATAAATACCTATTCATTACGAGTTTTGGGATCCGTTAATATTTTGAACACATTGAGTTGACATATACATATTTATATGTACAGGTTTTATGCAGAAACTTTTTCCATATGTTTGAGAGTGGATTTTCCATGTATTACAAAAAACGCGATCTTGTCGTATTAAATCAGACTATTATGTTATTTTACAGAAATCTTCGGTGAACGTATATACAATAAACACATTAGCAAAAACAAATGGTTTGCAAACGTTGTTTTGACGCTTGCTTCAATGTGTTTCTTGTGTATTATATTTTATTCACTATTTTGAGATTGTTCACAGTGTTTAATATAATATGTACTTGTTTGCTAGTAATATGTTGCTAAATCTGAATTTACCAATTTCAATAAAATGAATTATGTGATATGAAGGAGAGAACTTCTGATGTAAATTCAAAATTGTAATGTAACTTTTAATCACAAGTGGTTAAACAATTAAAGAAAACATATTAAAATAAGACAACCATTAAACAATTACTCATTTGATATATAATGTACATTATGCATTAACATCACCTTGATATCTACCTACTGCAAAATCATTAATTATTATTTTTTTATTTTGCATAATTTTATATACTTTAACATTTCTAGTAAAAAAAAACAAGGAATACAAGCATAACAAATTTTTCTTAAATGTACAAACATTGGATGATCCTACCTTTTGAATGACTTGCCATCACATTGTAAAACGTCTTATTCAAAAGGATTGCATGATTCAATACACACATAATCAAATATTTTACTTTTTTTTAACTTCCTTTGCTTTTGATTTGTCCACATAAATGACAGCATCCAAATTACTCAAGCAATTAGTGTGCTTAACCAATGAAATATTTAAGGATGTGCAGTACCGTCAACGCGGATCCCGTATTTAACCGCGCTCCCCCCGCGGTTAACCAAACAGGAACGGTCATTGATGGCACAATTCAGATGTGGAATCCTTCCTCTCAGAGTCGAAACTGGTCGTTATCGAAATGAACCTCTCCCAGAACGTTGTTGTGTTTTGTGTGAAAACAGATCAATTGAAGACGAAAAACATTTTATTTTTAATTGTAAATTCTACGAAAACAATAGAAACTCTTTCTTTCATAGTGTAAATTTAGATAAAAATTTAGATGAGACTGTCAACTTAGGTATCATAATGGAAAATAATCAAAGACAAACTGCCAAATATCTCAATTTAATTTATTCAGTAAGACAAAATTATCTGTATAAATCAAAGTAAACTCATGCGTTCAACCTACTGTATATACTATATTTGTATATTCTAAGATTTCAAAGTGACATGTAGGTCCAATGGGCCGGGTCTAATTCGATTATGTTTAATATTGTACTGCACTATAATTTGACATACACATGTCACTTTAATAAAATATTTACTTACTTACTAATCCTTTCCGCGTTACACCATCGCGGTTAATTCATCGCGGTCCTCGCTGCAGCCATGTTTAAACCGCGGCGGTGTGACCTACCGTTGAACAAGGTGATCGGAGATTTTTACCTGTACGCTATTAGACAATAAGACGGCCACCTAACACTGAGAGTCATTCTATACTGGCCATGTCTGATGTATTGTTTTCATTTCACATAAAATTATTACGTATTTTAATGCACGTTTTCAAAACTTCTTATCAATTATTTTAGAGAAATTTTTATTAAAGAATCATCTGCACCCGTAATAATTTTTATGTAACTGTGGATATAGCTATTATTTCATTTTTATAATATAATCTACATGAAGGAGAGGGTAAGAACTATGAAATATTATATTTCGATTTTTTAATGATTTTAAACATTTCCGACTAAAAAAATGTTTTTAATCCATATCAGTTTGTAACTCGTTTTACGGCAGTCTCTCGATGCTCAAGACAATTAACCTAGTCCGTGACAGGCACATGCTACACGGAGAACGTTTACCTACGGTCAACGGCATGATATGAAAACTTTACTCAACTCTAAAAATACTAAATTATATTGATATAATTTTATGTGTGTTCAATATAAAGCTACAATACAAATGTACACGTAGTGTCAGCTGCGAATACCGTTTTTCGTAACCGCCCCCTCCACCTCTTCATCGTTTTAATGACTGTCAAAGTACATGTAAATTGTATTTGACTTTAGTCCCAATTGTTTTACACAAGGGTGTGAAACCATCGCATTGACGGGAAATCACTCTACGCTTGAACGCGCAGAATACACCGGTACATAATGAGACAAGTGGATAATCCGTACGTGTAAAGAGTGACCATCAGGAATTCTACCTGTTTTTCAAACAATATTACTAACAGTAATAACAATAAATAGTTATTCATTTTACTGCGGTCTGTTAAACTGTTAAACGTGTTTAAGATGCACCCCCTCCGCAAAAAACCTAAAACAGAGAGAGAGAGAGAGAGAGAGAGAGAGTGTCGATACTCAAGACAATTAACCTAGTCCGTGACAAGCACACGCTACACGGTGTAGGTATACCATACGATCAACGGCAAAATATGAACACTTTACCCTTAAAATATAAAAAGATTTTGATATCATTTTATGTGTGTTGAATATGAAGCTACTATAAATATGTCGTATCAGTTGCGAATTATAACGTATAACCCCCCCCCCTTTCCAACCAAAGTTAACTGTATTAAGTTCCAATTGTTTTACACAAAGGTGTGAAACCATCGCACTGACAGGAAATCACTCTTCGCTTGAACGCACAGAATACACGGGTATGAGGCAGGTTGATAATCCTTGCAACAAGTGACCATCAGGAATTCTACCCGTATATCAAACAATTTAACTAACAGTAACAATAAATAATTGTTTCATTTCACTGCCTTCTTAAACTGTAAAACTTTTTAAACAAGTTTCTTCTCCCGCAAAGAGAGAGAGAGAGAGAGAGAGAGAGAGAGAGAGAGAGAGAGAGAGAGAGAGAGAGAGTGTTAGATTTCCTTTAAATAACGTTGTATACGAACTAAACTTCACAAACACAGTGTCAAGCAATAAATTAAACATCATAAACAGTGTTAAATACTTTATTGTTAGACATACTTCTTTTCTTTCTTTTTTTTTAACCTGAAAACTAATAGAACGAAACTGTTTTCCTTTATCAAGGAAGTAGCACGTGGTGCAGCTCGCGGGCAAATTTGATTGACAGGTGAAGCACGTGGACTCAGACTGATACTGCATGTTGGATTCAATCAAATTGTATACTGTCCCTATTCTTTTATGAATACTAATCTTATGAATATTTAATATTAGTATATTTCAAATGAATGCAGTGGCGTCGGAAGCAAATGGAAAGTCGGGGGGGGGGGGCTAAAGCACATTACCCCCTCTCTTTTTCTCTCTCTCTCTCTCACTCTTTCTCTCTCTCTCACACACAGAAAGATCGAAGATAAAATCAAGATCTGCGACACTCAAAATAATCATGAAGCCTACCCTCTGTAAGATAGGTAATGGGTGGTGTTGTACGGTTAGACGAAGCCATACACAATTTGGAGATTTTCCTTTGTCTTGAATAGGTGTGAAAACCCCTAGGGCATGTCGTTTTCTACCTTGGGTTTGTTAATCACTATACACAGGAAATGATCGCGACTTATAATTAATACACAATAAAGGAAATGTGTACAAAAATAGTTTGCATTTGAATTTTTAAAAAGTAATTCGAGATGTATGCATTTAATAACATGTACAATTTCCCATGTTCTTTGTGATGTAACTACCTCATTCCATTTCTTGTACAGAACAACACCTTAAATAATTGAGTTAAAGACAGCAGTGATATAACAAGCATATCAGGTTAGAATAAGAGAACAACACTAATTATTTTGATACTAGTATTATCAATCTAACTTTGATGTTAACCTGAAATATATCCTCACAACCTTAAACTGCCATAAACTGCTTTGCGAATATTCTTACTGTATATAAAAAGTAACTGTTTTCCAGATCGTGTATTATATCACTTGTAGAGAAAACCTTGCCCATGAACAAGTTGATTAAGAACATAAAATACACACAAAATACAAATATAATCAATACATGTAAATGTGTACTTATTGTTTTCTATAATACTGTCTTTTACTAATTAACAATTTTTAATTGTCAATGAGTTCATGACTAATAACATGTAAGTGATCTTCCCTTCTTTTTGAACAAAGGCGCTTCTTATCGAATGATAAGGAAGAGTCCTGTATAAAGATGAAAAATGAAGATTATTGAGGTTTTACGTCCGTACGGTTTTATTCAATATGGAAAAGTGTAATTTATAAAACATAAAATAAAATGAAACTAGATGTGGCTCAAGGCCATCACAAACAAAGTCCCTAACAGTAATTTATACAATGTGAAAACTTCATAAATTCAATAAGCTTCATAATAATATTCAATACCAAACCAAAAATTTTAAAAAAGTAGATTTGATTAATGTTTATAATTTCAGTTATTAATTTTCATTCAAAATATAAAAAGAAACATTCAAAATATGAAAAGAAACACCGACAGCGAATACTAACATAACGCACACACCTAATTTAGATCGGGCGTGATCTACTAACAGAATCGTAACTTGGCGTACATGAGTTATCACACTAATCGCGTACGATCAACAATTTCTTAAAATACTTTAACATTTCCGATTAACAACCCAATCAATCAATAGCTTACTTGCGTTTCAGACAATGTTAACATCACAAATGTAAGTCAATTGACAATAACAGTCTGTAGAGGGATTAGTCGTTGTAAACAAGAAAAATGTATTTTTTATCGTCAAGACCGCGGCAGTGTTGATTTGCTGGACAACTCTACCGCGGGGGTACGCGGTTTTACCTGAGACACCCGTTTAAAACCGCGTTGCAATTTGGACCGCGGGTGCGCGCGGAAAATACGGGATCCGCGTTGACGGTACTGTAAGTAATCAAATATGAACGTTAAAAGCATGCGAATGTAGGATCTAGCTGTTTCCTTATTTTTTTCAACACAGCTCCTTTTAAATGGTTCATCGTGTCTTGTTCTTTATTAGAGCTTATGCCACCCCTGCGAATGTTATTGTCATTTTAATTTAGACCATGTGGTTTTATTTGACCCTTTCAGTTTCGCAGTAAAAATCGTCCCTCGTGTTTATAGTCTATTTCCTAGAATCTAGGTACTTGTAATCAAATATAAAATCTAGACGTTTATTGATTTTAGACTTTACCTTCAATAATTGGTGGATAAAATGAGTGCTAGAAATAAATGTGACAATAGAAAATTTAGGGTTTTTTCTGCTGTTGCAACAATTAACATGCTTAGTAGCGATAATTTTCGATCCGCGCCTGACCTAGTAATAGCATCAATAGTGAAACAGACTATACTATTTTATGCAGAATGTTACTTGAAAATGGCTCGATATACTAATATAAGTTTTTATACAAAACAGTCACCAATTCTTTTTGTTAAAGCATGGTATTACACACCAAAAGCATAAAACGTGTCTATGATTTTATCAAGCAACCCAATGTTTACATTTTCAACCACGTGTAGAGTGGTTGAACACGAACGATAACTCTTTTCTGAATATCATCGTTTAGTTTAAATAACTACTTGATGATGAAATAAGACATATATCTTAATAGATTTTCGTGTTTTAACATAAATCTAAGTATGATATGATATGAAAAACGGCATGTACTTACGTATTTTGAGAATATTATTCGAACACTTATACTTCCGCTCGAATTTTCACAGGAACTGAACAAATCTCGGCGAAGTCTCGTGAACTTTCATTCAAGCACCTCTGGATTTATTACATACTTAGCAACGATAAAGAAAACATTCCGAACACATTCGCAGGGGTGATGCTGTCCTTAAGCATAACAATATGCCTGTAACACCACAAAAATTAAGGAAAAGGCTGTCCCTTCAATTTTTTTTTCAAGAGTATTATTCTCATTTTGTATGTTGCGTTGTGCAATGTCTTCTGTTAGAACATATTATGATGTCACAATCAAACAAACATCAGAGCATGCTGAAACGAACATAACACAATCATACAACTAGCAGTCTACGTTGAAAACAATGTCTTGGATGTTTGCAAATCACAGATGTTATTATGTTAGCGAGTTGGTGAAAAGAGACATTAGTTTTCTAAGACTTCAACATGTATGTTTGTAAATCACTAATGTTACTATAAAAAGTACAATTATTTCTTTAAAAAGTTTGATTTTTATTTGGATGATTGGGGTATAAACATATTTTGGATGAATCATCTTTTTTAAAAGATGTTTGGCTTTCTTAGCTAGGATATTACAGTGCATTTTTTCAGTTTTCAAAAATTGACGTTTAATGGAATCGTTTGGATTTTTTTTTATTTTTTTTTTAAACGTAGATAATTACACATCTGCTGAATTAAGTTTATTTCAAAATGGTTTCTATAAGCGAGTTGGTGCAAAGACTGACAAGGTGCATCTAAGACTACAACATGGCCACAGTGAAGAACGTGAACAGAACGTAATATGGCCGGGAATACACTATATATGTAGAATAGTTAAAACACCCATCAGGTTGTCTAAGAGAGAATTCAAACCTCTCAAACGTAATGAAACTCGCTAACAGCACTTGACGGCTAAACAAGTGAAAATGTGAAAATCACCTGGACCAGGAGAACATAAATAGCAGCAGAACAAGCAACTGACAAACAAGTTGATAAAACAGGACTATCAACAGTCTCGTTTACAGTCATCTTTTCGTAAGTTCTATGGTCGATACAACGACCTTGTCAGCAAATACAATCTTCCACTGAGTCGCATGCTGACTGACGTTTTTCATACTAATTGTTAGACCATAATTAATTACCTAATTGTCTACGGACATTTGCGGTTTTTATTTTCTCGATTACGACAAAGAGCACACGGCGGGTGTGACCGGTCAGCAGAGGATGCTCACTCCTCCATGGCACCTGATCCCACCTCTATCTTGGAGGTCCGAGTTGCTCTGCTTTGAATTTGCATTTCGTTTTATAGATTTTTGAGATGGTTGACGGTTTGTTATTGTCATTTTTTTCATGAAGAATAAGACGAGCCTTGTTGTCTGAGGTAAGAGCTGATGATCAAACGTAGAACAAAAAGGATATTATACAATTATAGCCTTTTGATGAGGTCAATACATAGTTTTATAGACCTGATGAGAGTATATCGACCGAGGATGAAGTCCGAGGTTGATATATTTTCATCAGGTCTATATATTGACCGATATCAAAAGGCTATAACTGTTTTATTATAATAAATCAAAAACCAATTCTCTTCAAGCGTATAAGAGTAAAATATTTTGTTCATAATGTGTAGGTGTTGATTTCGCTATTATGACGTCACAATGTCGCACGTACCAAAACCAGTATTTTGTCATGAAAATCTATTTTTAGTATAGTGAGGTCAATAAATTTTCTATTTTTAGTATAGTTAGGTCTATAACAGAATTTATAGCACGATCACGTGACAGCAATCGACCAATCATATGCTTGGGAAAAATACGATTATCACATTATAATAAAATGTGTTATAAACGCGAGGGTAGAGAAAAGTGGCTTGGTCGTTGTCATTTTGTCTTTGTAATAAGCAAATTTGTCCTTGTGCGCCATAGTGGCTTATTTGTCCAAGTTTCGCCAAACTGGAAGAGAACTGAACCTCTATTTAAAAAGCAACAAACGTTCATCTAGTTAAGGCTTGTTTCGCGGGGATTTAAGAAGGATTTCTTTCAAGGGACAGACCAACAGTAGGAAAATGTGTCCAATTGATATTTGTTTATGTTAATTGAAGCAAGTTTATGTAAAGATTTAAAGTTAGTATTAGTATCGTGCCCGCATATGTTACCGATAATCATATGTTTCCGATAGTCGATTTTCGTCGCTTGATTTTTTTCCAAATGACGTCATTTTCCAAATTACTTTGGACAACGGACATACACATCTCCTTTCGTCTTTATACAATGTTTATATATGTTCATACATGTGTATACTATTAAATTCCGCTGCGATTTACTCAAGAGACTTTAAAAAAAACTCATTTGTACTATTACTTTAATTAAAGGCATTAAAATTACCCTAAATCCTAGCTATAATATCACAGTATCCAAAAATACTAATCGTTCAATACACCGCTGATGACATATTTGCATGTTGAAATTAGTATAAGACTTTGTCAAGTTTTTCTCAGTTTGGAATCTTATGAGCGGTATAAATAAAGCTTCTTCTGAAATAAAAATGTAAATAATAATCATACAAATGACGTTACTATACATGTAATGATCGTAAGTGATAAACTGAAGTTAGGGGGGAAATTGAATAATTCGACGATATAAATTTTAATTAAAAATCAAAGAAAACCTTTGTCCCTCCACATTTTGTACCTGCTGTTCAATAGAAAGTGATGACTTACTTGTATATTGTCCAAACTATAATGAAATACGTAGTGTTACAATATCCAATTAAAGCCAATCTATTACTCTTTGGGTCCCCCAATCTTAGCGATAATGATAATAAATATATTTTCAATATATGATACGATAATATATGGTTCAAAGATTTATCATCGACATTAAACGATTTCAGGGTACCTAGTGTAACTTTGATGACATTTTTTCTAATGATTCTTTCTTACAATGTAAAAAGCAATTAGCATATACATGTATTTATATATAGATGTTATAGATAATTTTGTCCTTTGAGTAGTACTTTGTATTAAACATAATTATTGTTTGCACCTGTCCTATTCCTCTTACCTAAGAGAGGGATTTGTATAAGACTATTGGCTTGTTCCCAATCTTATTGCACATGTTGTAAAATATTTCTACATGCTATTGAAAAAAAATCTATAAATGTTGTTTAAACTAACAATCTCCAAAAAGAAATTATAAAATTTGAATTAAAGCTTGATTGTCATGATAATTAAAATTTATCAAAATAATGAACATTTAAGAAAGTGGATTGAACTTCAAGTTTACTTTTACATCATATTAGGCCATTATTTTGTGTATTTGAGAAAATATTTCAAATAACTTGACTAATATAAAAGAGTTTCAAACTATCTTAATCCCCAACATAAAATATAATATTCCTTTTAATGTTGATTTTTATTTGTTTTAGAAAGAGTTTTTACAAATGCTTACAAAACATCATTTATTTTACGGCGGTAAGCGTATACGCTAAGCGTTTTATGTCATGTAACCAAAACTTCGCATAAGCGCTCCCTATAATATATCAAGTATTGAGAGTACTAAATGCTGGAATAGTTTAATATGTGCATCGTTTTGAACAAGAATGATAAATTATTTCTATTTTAAATTAATTTAGCGATTGTACTGTTTACTGAAGCGAGCGTTTTACTGATTGTTGAGTTGAGTAATGAAGAGACATATTTAATGGCAGCAATTTAATCAATTACTGGATGAGTTCTTCGAAGAAAAAACTTATCGACAAAGGTATTGCGTACTAGTAATAAATGACATCGTCCTCTGGATCTCTATGAATTAAAATTCGGTTCATTATAAAAATATACGTGATTTTGTGATGAAAATATGCATACCCGTGATGCATACTACATTTTTTTTTCAGTCAAAATTCTAAATATAACTTCTTAAATAAACAAATGTGTGATTGCCAGCTGTAGACACTACCTTTACCTTCCTAAGTTTTATTTCTGAGCTTGTGTTACATTAAAGGTATTTTTAAACCTAACTTAATTTTAAATTAAAAATGTACGAGCTGCTATAAAAACATTAATATTTAGATAAACTTGCATAATAGTTTGTATGAAAAAATCGAAACCTCAAATTGTTGCTATTAGTCATGATAGAGTCCCTAAAAAGCATTAAAATGTAATTTTGCCATCTTTACTCTCGGTTACAATGGTAACGGGCACACATAGCAACAATGAAATGGTCTTTGGCTTTTTAACTGATCAAAGTCTGTCAAACTGTAAAGTATGAAAATAAATTCGATGGCCATGATTAGTCAACGATTTTTGATTTTTGCGTAGAATTGATCTTAAGTGGACATGGTCACGATTTGGGTCAAATTTAATTTTTCTGTTATTATTTACAATGCTTTAGGAATGCATTTCTAGTGATCAAATGAAATTTGAAGGCCATTCGTAGAGTTGTAAGCAAAATACAGGGCTCAAAATTCTTTGTCATGTAAACAAGGCTGGTGCCCTTTGTTTGTAAACATAGGATCATAATGCCAGTACAAAAAAAATCAAGCTGATTTGTCTATCTTCTTATTAATTTAAAACATAAATAAACAGTTCATATTGTTTAATAAATTCATTTTAGGTCTAAAACTAGAATTTTCACTTCAATATTCAAAATGTAAACAAAAGCTTTGTTTACATTGCAAAGAATTGTAAGCTCTGTAACTCGCTTATAACTAAACGAGACTAATATACTGTACTAAACTGCTGGTTACATTACCTGTCTGGAGTCTTAAAATTATTATTTGCCTTTCTGACGTTTATCTTATCACTGTTCAGATTATGACATAATTCCTTTCTTTTTAAGGTTCAGATAAGCTGTGTCAACAAGCAACTCATTTTGTCATCAATAATAACATCGTTCAAGATAGAGAAGAGGGGGGTTGTTGTTGGTTTTTTTTTCAAATTAACTTATATTTTGAATAGGATACAGACGGAATCAATATTTTAGCCATTGAAACAAAATCGAGTCATTTCCAGGTAACCTATATTATGTGATAGTGGTGTTGATTGCAACTAACTGTTTTGTATTATAAAGTCTGTCTTTCAAAAAATATTTTGTCCTATGATATTGATTGTCCATTTATAGAAAACTTTTATTTAAATGTAGATCTAGAGAATGTTAAATGAAGGAGAAGAAAAAAGAAGAAAAAAGCTATCGTTGCAGTAAAAATGTAATGATACCTTAAATAAATAAATAAAAATGTAATATGTTTTTTACCAGATTAATCAGTTATTATTATATTCATCAAGTAATAATGTTTTAATTCTTTATAAAAAAAACAGATATTAAATTTCACGATGTAAAAATAAATTCTCTCAAGAATATCACGTGTTTATTTTGTAAAATACATCAAGGCACTTTTTGATTTGATGTTTCGTGTGCATTTCCTACCACATTTTCCATACTGTATTTAAAATGTAAACCATTTTGTGGTAAGTATTGGGTATGGGATAATCATGTTGGTGTTTGGAATAAACCAAAACAAAGTTTCCATTTTATGCTAGTGTAATATATTTGGTTGGAAGTACAACGGTCTGTGATAAATTCTAATCTTCAATATATATTAATACCTTTTGATGGTTATATTGTATTCACTAATTTACAAATGTATACCAGATTGTTCAGAATGTCAAAATAATATGTTTATATTAACAACGGATATGTTGCCTAATCTGAAAGTATAATTTTCAATTAAATCAATTATGTGGTACGAAGGAGAGATATTGATGATTGAAATTCAAAATTTGAAAGCAACTTTTAATCATAACTGTATAAAAAAAGGAAAACATGTCGAGATCAGTCCACCATAAAAACACATTGGATTGATATACCTAAGACTTTTACCTTACCTTTATATCTACCTATTGCAACTTTTTAAATGGGTAATTCTATATACCTAACATTTTGTAGCAAATAAAACAAAGAATATAACCATAAGACATGCTTCTAAAGTGTACAGATATTGAGTAACCCTGCCTTTTAAATGTCTTGTCATACCATCGGTACACGCCTAATGGATTCAAGGCGCACTATTAATCAGAATGGAGGCACATTTCCTAAAAAGGGGGGGGGGTAAAATATTTAAATGTGATCACAAATTACAGAATCCAAATAACTAGATCAAAAAGAATTGTTTAACCAATGAAATTATTGAGGATGTAAATTTACAATGTGTAAGTTGACATGAGACTAAAGGATCTAGCTGTTTCCTTATTTTTTTATTAACACAGCTGGGTTTTTTATGTTTCATTGTGTGTTGTTCTTTATTAGAGAATATGCTGTCCTTAAAGAGTACATGCAGTGCCGGTCAATTTTTGATATTATTAAGATCTATGTTAAAAAAACATCATCCTGAAAATTTTACTGCGATCGCATAAGTACTTATCGAGATATTTGGGGGAAATGAACGATTTTTTAATCAAGCCGATTTGGCGCGAGATGAACTGTGACGTCATGGGGTCAACGCCGCTACATAAGAAACAATAAAATTTTATGAAAACTGTTCGTTTTCTGGCATTTTTTATCCAAATATGAACAGTTGTTTCTTATTTTTATTTCCTTATAAACCCCTAGATGACTAAATGTACAGTCTGTTGTTTGAGTTTTAACCCGAATTTTATGGAACGAAAATGCCGAATTCGGAAAATTGTTTGCTTCATCAATTAATTTAGTCAAATATGGAACACACTTTGAATATAAATTCACTGTCTATGTAGCAAAATGACAACCAATCAAAGCACTATTTTTTAAGAAACATATTTTTGTATTTCTTTGTTAATATTGTCATTATTTCGGATGATTATTAATACATGCATGTGATATTGATAACATATATTTTGTAAAAGGTAGCGCGGGGTCTATTCCTCGTATCACTATGAGACATAAAATTACCACTATGTCGCCCGATTATTCATTAATATTAATTTCGAACCAATAACAATCAAAATAGCATGCATATAAAAACAAACACAGGAAAAAATAAATAAACACAGGACCATAAACAGATCAGGGCGAAAGATCGCTGCATGATGAAGTCTGCCTCAACAAACAATGGAATTTAATTTTACACTTATTTATATCCTTTGTCAACATATTCAAGTTTATTCAGATTTCATCATGATTCGGCGTTGGAGTAGAACTGCTTACCAAAGCAATAAAAAATTGAGACTAAATTAATGATCAATGTAATTACTCCCGAAATAATTACTTAATTAAATTTTTTTTAATTAGACTGTAGAATTGTAAATTTTGTCATTTTAAAAGTAAGTAAATAAGAAACAATTAAGGCATATATTTTGAACGTTAGTGGTTAGTCTCATGCATGATTCTTTAACCACGCGGATTGACGGACTACACACATGAATAAGCTTATGATCCCTGATTTTACACATTCTAATTTATTGCTCTGTTTTATCTAATTATAATTATGTAGCTAATTATTCACAAATCCCAGATATACACGTGTCTGGAGCAGTAGCTCCGTTAGTTTACCTGTTTACCTGTGTCATTGTCTCGGATCATTCGCGTGTGAAGTGATATTATGTAATCAAAAATGTATAATGAACATATTCTGCCAATGCAAGTGTTTTAAGATATCATAATCATCGGTAAAAAGGCGACGAGAATAGCAAATTTAAAAATCCTTTTAAAAAGAAATCTGACTGTAACAAAAAATATACGGATTAAAATTTCTAAATCTACAATATTTAAAATAACTAGATACGTCTAAACATCAGACCTACATCAATCATTTTAGCTGTAAAATCGAGTTTATTTTGTATAGCTCTGTAAGGAAATTTCCCTCCTATTGACCTCGATACGTCACTTCCGCTGAGGCCTTGTTATCGCTAATTCTATTTTCTCTTGATTGGATTTCTCAAAGCAGGTAAATATAGCCACTTTGAAGCGGCGTAACTTCGTTATTTTTGCATCGATTTCGATGCGGTTTTTTGCATTAAATTCTGGTAAATAAATTCTATGACATAAGTTACAAATAGGCTGGGCTAAAGGGTACCCTTTAAGCAAAACAGCTTCAAATCAGAAACAATATGCATGTAACATCACAAAATTTAAGGTATAGGCTGTTCCTTCTTATTTTTTAAGAGTATTGTTCTGTTTTTGTATGTTGCATTAAGCAATGTCTTTCTTTTAGAACATATTATGTTGTAACTGAGCAAAACACAATCAAACAAACATCAGAGTATGCTGAAACTAATATAACACAATCATACAACCTGCAGAATATGCTGAAAACAAAGTATTGGCTGTTTGCAAATCACAGATGTTACTATGAATAGCATAATAGCATAATTGTAGATAATTACACACTTGGTATTAAATGACTGCCGTCATGAGAAAAGGGCCCTTATCTTTTGACGTCACAATGCTCAGAAAACGACGTCAAAGTAGCGGCATTGTAAACGCAGTTTTTTTATTTTCTGTTTCTATTTTTTTTTCTGCGTCTGTGTTGTGTTTTTTGAATAATTAGAGTATGGCCTTGTTTAAATACCGATAATAATAATTGATAAATAATAATAATATATGATAAATTAATTAAAAATAATTATTAATAATAAATAATAATTGACGTTCGTGACGTCGTTTCGTTTTCGACCAGCTACGTCAAAGTCGTGTTAACATGTCTTACTAAAATTGTCATAAAATGCTTAAAACACACAAGATCTTGAATATCTTTGTATATTTGTATTCAGAAAGAGTTGACTAATCGGAATTGAGAAAAAAGTGAGTTTGTGAAATTTTGACCTTAAGGGCCCTTTTCTCGTGACGGCAGTCAAATGTTTTTTTTAAAATGCCCTTGTTAACGAGTTTGTGCAAAGACTGATATGGAGCTTCTAAGACTACAACATGGGCACAGTAAAGAACGTGAACAGAAGGGAATTATGATTGGCAAACATGGTCAGGTACACACTATAGACTGATGTAGGTTAGTTAAAGCACCCATCAGCTTGTCTTAGAGAGAATTCAATCCTGACATACTCGCTACCAGCACTTGACGGCCACACAAGTAAAAATGTGCACATCATCTGGGCCAGGAATGCATAAATAACAGCAGAGTTGATGAAAGAATAAGACTAGCCTCGCTGTCTTAGGTAATATCTTCTGATCAAACGTAGAACAAAAAGGATATAGTGTGTTAAAGAAAAGTGGCTTGGTCGTAGACATCTGTCTTTCAATTAAGCAAATTTGTCCTTGCGAGTTATAGGGCTTTATTTGTCCAAGTTTCACCAAACTGGAAGAGAACTGATCCTTTGAAAAAACCAAAGAAACGATCATTTGACTGTATCAAAGACAGCTTATTATTTAAAGAATTCACAAAAAAAGACAGAAAAAATAAGAAAATGAAAACATACAAGCCAAACTAAAGGTAAATTATGTCATCTAGTACAAGTAAAGGACAGCGGATGAACATTGGATCAAAGTCCCTGATCTAGGAAGAGCAATCTACTTGAACCCACCAAAACTGAAAAAATGTGATAGTGAGAACCAATAAAAACAAGCAATGCCTTTATTTAAACTTCCTGACTAACATTGATAACCAAACACTCATAAAAAATATAGCTGAAAGAGAAAGGAACGATCTGGGAGATGATTACATTGAATTTATTAGTTTTCTATCTCAGTATATCTCTATCTTTTTAGAGGTCCGTGTTGCTCTGCTTTGAATTTGTATTTCGTTTTATGGATATATGAGATGGTTGACAGTTTGTTATTGTCATTATTCATATATAACATGCTTCAAGGAATAAATACACATTAAACAAAAATAAAAGAAACTTTTGTTTTAAGATTCTTTTGAACATGAGGGCTTCAACATGTTTAGACGAAGGCTCTATGAGCCTCCTCTATTGCTACCTATCAGCTTGCATGTGACGTCGATAATGAACTAAGTAGATTAGTCAGACACAACCTAGCGGTAAAATTTGCAATATTTGATTAGGATTCATATTTCAATATCATCATTAAAATTAATAACTTTTTGCAATTACAAAATATACATTAAATAGAACTATACATATGACAATTAAAAAACATCATTTTCTCGTAAATATAGGTTCAGACGTCAAATTCACAATAAGTGTGAATATGCATGAGTTAAATGAATATTGATTATTGGGTTTCACAAGCAATATTAAAGGCATGTAATAGTATAGTGATTATTTATACTTTTCATGAAATGGGGTGATAACGAACAGTGTTCAAATTCAAAAGTCCAAAGGAAAATTACAAAACAGCAGGAGCAGAGCGATACCGACCTCTTTAAAAAAAAAAATAGAGATATGATCAGGTGCCATGGAGGAGTGAGCATCCTCTGCTAACCGGTCACACCCGCCGTGTGCTCTTTGTCGTAATCGGGGAAATAAAAACCGCAAATGTCCGTAGACAATTAGGTAATTAATTATGGTCTAACAATTAGTATGAAAAACGTCAGTCAGCATGCGACTCAGTGGAAGATTGTATTTGCTGACAAGGTCGTTGTATCGACCATAGAACTTACGAAAAAGATTACTTTAAACGAGACTGTTGATAGTCCCGTTTTATTAAATGTTTCATACAGCCAAATAAAAAGTCGAGAAGCATCTAGTGTTGGAGGAAATATTGAACAATTATGAGATTCAATGAAAAAACATGGCATGGTTAACGTTCTTTGTCACTTTCGTATATCGTCCGCACATTATCACGCGGAGACATATCTTACTTTGTAACAATCGGCCCCCACCCGCATCTATTCTATTAACATGAGTATTCGACAAGTTGAACCACTGCTCTGTGAAGCTTGAATATTCTCCCAATTACCGTGATCGTAGTTGGGCATGTTTTCGTTTAGGTTTACTTTAAATTAATCAATTTTTACGATTACTTTCGTTTTTGTCTATAATTAGTAAAGTGTTCTGGTATGCATACTAAACATCCAGATTTCATTCTTTAGCGCAAATGTAAACCCAAGTCAGCGGTGTGACAGCGGTACCCAGGCCACGTGCGGTGCTGCGTTATTAACCCTGCATGTCTGGCCAGCGCTGTCGATTTCAAAGTGATTGGGGAAGTCAGTGTGTTTTTACAAGCTGTCAGATAAGAGTGTTGTGCATGAAAAAACTGTCAAAACATTTGACAGAAATGTTTCTTTTCAAAGAGGTTCGCTCCTTAGGTTTTAAGTAGCCATTTTGGGTCACCTCTAGTCTGAAAATTCTGATAGATAGTTTGTGTATTACGATATATTCATGATTTTCTAAAAAAAAAAATATTTAAACAATATTTTGATATTTCTATCCGTATATTTAGGCATATTTAGCTTATATTTCATAGAAGTGAAGAAAAAATTAACTCCAATTTTGGCCTAAAATTAACGTATTTCATGCTATATCTCAAATATTTGAGATGTGACCCCTACTTGTTTTACTTTTAAATGAGACATTAAATGTATGTCTATTTGTATGCAAAGTTTTGGAAAGATGACAGTATTATATTTACTTTTATTTGCGTTATAATTTGATTACTCCAAAATTTTATAACATCTGTTGTTGTGTGCATTATGTACTGGCCTTTGAAGCCACCAGTAAAGCAAGAAACTTTAAACTTTGACTTAGATTTTACTTTTATAGTCACTACATGTGTTTAGCTTCATGCTGTATTAAAATCATAACTAAATAATAGTCCAAACTATAAATATTTGTTTGATTTCTTCAAACTATCAATTTCTATGTCGAATTTTAGCAAACATTTCAGGAAAATTATTATTTCTGTTTGGGGCCCTATATTTCCTTAAAATGGCATGTGACATGGGTCACAAATAAAATAAATGAATATTATAGGTCCTCATCTTAATATCCAAGTGTTTTTCGGATGATTGACATTACTATTATTTCAGGTGCCAACCCCCTTAAGTGAATTAGGGTGGTATTACAGGTGTTATAACATATATCATTCCACAATGATTTTTATAAATAGTTATGTGTATTAAAATCTGTACTTCGATATAATGCAAACATTAGCCAAAATATCATTAAAACTGGTATTACATGTATAATAACTTAGAGTTTACTGCAAATTAAAAATAAATAGCAAAATTAAATTTATTTATTATCATGTCAGCAGTTCTGGTCGAGATATTTTTTTTTTTTCAACATTGAAAAGTGACATCATTTGCTCCTTGCTTTGTACCACGCCAAATACAATATATTTGACTTCTAGACACAGCAACACAAGCTGTATAAAGAGATATAGCGCACTTAATATACGTTTTGACCTCAAATATAGCACTTTTGCAAACATCAGACATTTTCAATATTATACAATATTTAGTTTAAATATATACAAATAAACGCAAATTACACAATCACCATGCTCTAAGAGTCTTAATTATCTTACACGACATCATTAAAATATTCAGGTTTTGTTAGGGATATATAGGAAAGTAGTTAGTATACGATAAAAAATTGGATATTTGACTATTTGAACCACTCTAAACCAGTAACATCCGATTAAAATTATGTTCTACAGGTATTGTAGTACACGTTTACATTAAATTAGTTTTGGTTTAACGTGGTCTTCGTACTAAAAATTAGACAAATTTTTTAATTAGTGTCTTTTTCTAATACAATCATGTGTATAGCCATACATATTGAAAATGCATCTTCTGAAAATGTTAGATGCGTAGCCTAGTGGTAACGCGGAGGTCTTTTTGATTTTGTTGTCGATGGATCGAATCCGCTAAGTAGTAAATATTTTTTCACTTAGATTGAAACATGAAAAGAATAAAGATGTAGCTATTCTTCTCTGTTTTTTTAATTATCTTGTTTAATTGAGTCTGAGTATGAGCAAACTCAATATATATATAGATCTCTTCATTAACACTATACATGCTATTTACACTTATCACGGTTCAGAATATCAACTACTATTATACACAGAGTTTCCAGAATTTATGACAAGTAAGTTGTTACAGACTCCATTATAAAATCAGTACAGTGTATCTAGGTTTCGAAAATCATATTTCGACAGCTTGGCACCTGAAGCTATTTTTAGTAACAGGTACTTCCGTCCAAACACAGATGTAGGCGAAATAATAGGAAAAGTCGCTATACCTTTTTCAAGCTACATGTAGCAGTCATATAAATATAAAATAAATTGAATTAACAATACAATAAATTGTATATATTTAAAAATATAAAATCACTAATCGTCGTTTACGCACATCTACCCCTTAGTCAAGTTGGTAAGGTTGGGATTATCCCACTTATTAGGTTCGAAAGGTTAACAGGTATGCAGATATATTATATCAGAGAGGCAAACTTGAATGACAGATTATGAATTTTATGATGCATTAACCAGATCCATATTATTTTTAGAAATAGCTTTAAAGAGACTTTAAAGCTAATTTTTTTCTCTCATCTTGGTTATTTCTCTTCTTTAACACAGTTCGATAAATGATGAATAGAAGTCGTGCATGTACTGAAAGAATGGATCTTTTTACTGCAACAATAAGCTCGCTTTTGCGTGTTAAACATTTTTCCGGAATTCAAATTTTATATCTTTGAAAAATTCAAACTACTCAACTACTCAAAGCTGAAGAAATTCGTGTTTTTCACCCTATTGCAGAAAGCCACACAAAAATATTCACAATCGATGCGCTATGCTGTTGATCAAAAGGCTAAGCTAGCAAAATTTACAGTTTGGATCGTTAAATATTACTAAATTGAGAATTTTCATATTTTACAAAGAATATATTTGCAAAATTAATACTTTTACCTTTGCAAAAAAATTCATATCAGTTTTGGGGAAATTGTAATTTTATGGTATTTGCTGAAAATGAGCTGTAGCGTGTTTTATATAAATATATCAATATTTTATCTTCATAATTTTTGGAAATGCTATGAAATATTTTTGATCACTCTCTACAATCAAATTATACGTTTTGTTCTGACAATTTTACGAGATTGAGATCATATTTCCTAACGTAGGGGGCTTTAAGCAGGAACGAAGATGAAAAAGTTTGCTGTTCAAGAGTTTGTATTAATTATTTTAGCATACATTTTAGTGTATAATGTGTGTCGTTAATCATAATCGAAACTGTTTAAAAAGATTTCTGATTTGTAATATATTTGTTTTTGTGTATTCCATATAAGAGCACGAAGATGTAAGATTCTCAAAGTCGTTTCAGTCCTGTTGTATTTGATATTGCAAAGTTTTCATACTCCAAACCTTCTTTACCTTTAAATTTGAATTTGAAAAAAAAATCATATATTTTTATAAGTTTTATCCCCCACCCCTTACACCAAAAATGATGCCTCCATCTATCAGTACTTTTAGTACTTTGATTGTTAATTGTGAAGCAAGTTTATGTATATATTTAGAGTTAGTGTTGGCATCGTGCCGTCATATGTTACTGATACTCATATGTTTCTGATAGTCGAGTTAATGTGTGAGTTTATTCCAAAATGACGGCATTTTCCTAGCTACTTGGGACACCGTACATACGAAATCTCCTTTCGTGTTTATACATATATACTATACTGCGTAAAATGGTTCCATGATTACTTAACTGACTTATGAAATAGCCCATTATCATAACTATTTTATCATAGTATTTAAAAATACTTATCGGCCGGTCAGATATACCTCTGATAGCGTATTTTTATATTAAAAATAATTATAAGACCTTGTAAAGATTGGAACCTTAAAAGCGCTGTAAATCAAGCTTCTTCTCAAGTAAAACGTTATTAATATTCATACAAAAGTAATATTGAATAATTGGATTATATGGGTCTAAATAAAAGCTTAGAAAACAATTGAAAATATGATAGAATATATTCAAAATGTTATGTCATATTTATGTCAGCTATTATTGAAAACAATGTTCGTGAATCATACTATCGCAAACATATGATGCTCATTTTCATTTGTCGAATGCTGCATCCAGTTTATTTATAGATAGAAACAGCATATGATGACAACTAACTTTGATTTTGTATCGGCGATTTTCGATGCTACATGTATGTCTGAGGTTAAAAATGATATAGTTTCAAAATTGTTGACTAAAGAGACAATCATTAGGGGTAGCTTTTAGTGTTAGACTATCGAAAACCCATGACGCCAGGATATGAACTAGAACTAGGTACTCGAGTGTCGGAAAGAGAGAGAGAGAGAGAGAGAGAGAGAGAGAGAGAGAGTTATTTAAAGATAAAGGAATGTATTGTGTCTTGATCGTTCATGAACAGAGTATGTTTTATTCGATTTTGGCAAGCTGTATACAAAAAATTGTTCTGTTAATTTTATAAAATATTAAAGCAATGCATTTCAACTTCAGATATCATAGATTTATAACTATCTTAAGATTTTATCAAACGGTTATAAAAATAACTTTCAAAAGGTACAGTTGTAAACGTCTTGTTGAAAAACCACTCTTCCATACACATCAAAGCAAAAGGTTGATAATCGTGATAAAATTTGTTGATAAAAAGTGCTCTTTCTTGTACTATTTTATTTAAATCTCCTAATCCGAAAACACATATATTCCGGACGTACATCCCATGACAAACCTCCCTTGCTGGCCCCTTGGATTCCCACATCACAAAAACAGTTATCCATGACTTCCGGTTTGGAACCCCTGAAGCTGATATGAAACCAAAAAAATATCAAGCGATGAAATTGCCCATAAATATGTTTGTGTGAATATACCGGTATGCCGGGGGGAGTTTTTCAATTTTTATTTAGTATTTTTTTTTATAAATGATAATGTTAGTTCTCCATAACAAAACGTAAAATAAAAACAGCCTACCCAGGTATTGAATGCCTGGGGCACCAAGGTCTTTGTTGAAAGCAAGAGTGGCCCAGAAAGTTTCATCTGGGCTCAAAGTATCTTTTGTCCATTTCAGGATATCCTGCGCCTTGGGATTCCTCAAGGCAAACTCCACAAAACTTCTGCTAAATGTACCGTATGCACTTCCTTTGGCTACCGTTACGTTATGAGGGGGCGGAGCTTTGATCTTTCCCGTGAGTTCCAACTTGGATTTTTTGTAATTCTCTTTGTATGTCTGATTGGTTCGGTAGTGTGAAGCTTTGTCATAATAGCTTTCAATGCTGTTTGTCCCGTTTAATATCTTTAACACTTTCACAATTTCTGAATTCGTTTTCAAGGGATATTCTACAGCAGGTAAATTGATGACATATTTCCAATTTACATCTGAATAATTCAAGAGATCCGTCATACAGTTGAGGTCTGCTTTCAGACGAGAATAACCCTCGTAGATGACATCCTCCAGCTTCGATGCAACGAAAACATTAGACAGACAGTTTGAAATAGCTTTAATGGCGTTATGCATCGAAGGACTGGAACTGCGGTCCACGTGTATGCAGTAAACATTGTGAGGCCGGTATATAGCCCTAAGAAGTTTTTCAGTCTGAAAAACATCTTTGTGAGTTAATATGGAATATGCAATGGGAAAATCTAGTTCAATTTGAGACACGACGAATCGATTATAGTCAAAGTTAGCCAAAAACCTGTCACAGTTCAGAGCAAGTTCCTCAATTTCACTGTCGTTTAGAAATGTATAGATAGTGTTGTTAATGATTTCAGACGCATGCGCTTTGTAGTCTTCGTTACCTTCAATGATTTGCTGACAGTCGACTTCATGAACTATTTTCATTGGTCCAGGCTGATGTACATGTATTGAAGTTCTGTTCTCTCCTTTTTGCTCTTTTCCATCTGTTGGATATTTGACAGGTCGATAAATCCTTTGAAAGGTGTTGTAGTGTGTAATTATAAAAACATTAAAGATGAACATGGTTAAAAGGAAGAGGTAATTGAGATTCTTTGGCTTCACCATTCTTCGAGTCTAAAATTGTTAAAAAGAAGAAGAAATAAAAATTCTCTGGGTGCACCATTCTTTGAGTACAAAATGGTTAAAAGGAAGAAATTATTGAGATTCTTTGGCTGTATCACTTTTTGGTTCTTAAATGGAACAACATTATTAATTGTACGATTGACAAACAATGGAAACATATTAACTGTATAAAATCAAAACCAAAATGTGTGACTAATATTCATTTGGCACTACGGTGCATTTAACAGTTTCATAATGTACCTTTCAGTGTATAATATGCATAATAAGTCTTCTTTACTTATGCTCTCTCTGAGCAAAGCTTCAAAGCGTTGCATAAAAACGTCCGGTTGAATGCGATGTTCATAATAAATACTTTATATGCTTCCGCAAAAACGCACAGCTATTCTATGTTAGAATCAAATATCTATATAGGGGTCTAGCCATTTTCTTCATATTTCATACGTTGATACACCTAGGTGTAAAAGGCAAAAAGACCCTAATTGGTTGCTGGAGGTTACCATTGCCATGTATATCGAGGGAAAAGATGGAAGAAATTGCAAAACTTCTCTACATTGATGCCATTGTTGTTACCATGGAAACCGATGAAAAATCAAAATCTGGGGTGTTTTTTTTCGATTTTATGTCAGCCAAAACTTAACATGCGTATCAATGTCCTTACTATACAAACTATAAATAAAATTGAGGATTATAGAAAAAGGGAATTTTGAAAGTGATTCTGATAGGTTGCCATATTTGATTTTTGGGGTTTTTATCAGTTTCCTTTTGTTTTGTTTTTTTTTGGGGGGGGGTTTGGGGGGGAGGGGGGCTTGTGTGGGTGGGGGATTTGTATTTTGTTTGGGGGGGGGGTTGGGGTTGGGGGTTGATCTTGTGAAAAATGTTACATAATGTATCACAAGAAGCATTGTTATACAACACAAAGAGTTGTTCCTAGGGAAATTTATGTATCCTAGAAAATCACGCAGAAATTCTTTCAAAAACTCCATAAAAACGCCAATTATTGTATAAAAACTCAGGTTTTTAAAGGGACTTGGACACGATTTTAGATCAATATTTCATTTTTATTTTTTATATATAAAATGGTTTACTTACACATTTTGAATGATTGACCAAAATTTGAATGTTAATATTCAAGTTATAAGAGAGATACAGAGGTAAGAATTCGTTGTTATGTAAACAAAGCTCGAGTCTTATATTTGTTTACAAATAATGTAAAATATGGAATTACCATTTCTAAGACGCAATGACTCGTGGAAAACAAGGTTAACTTATTCAATGTGGTTATAAATAATTTTATCAACAGGAAAAAGCAACATTAGATTGAAACTTATACAAATAAAACACATATGTAAACAATTAAAAGGCTCGAGCTTTGTTTACAAAACAAAGAATTTCAAACTCTGTATCCTGCTTATAAATCAATATTTTACTTTCAAATTTGGACAAAGCATTATAAATACCCATATTAACCATTCTAAACATTAAAAATGGAAAAGTAAAATTCAGACTTTTGAGCTCAAATCGTGTCTTAGTCCCTTTAAGCTGCATCAAAGTTAAGAAAATATTTGGTAATCCTAGATATATGAATATTCAAATTCAATATTTTCTATATTAATGAGACTCATTCAAAAGTGCCTTAAAACATTGACATTTTCTTCATTATTCAGCTTGCTACCATAACAACGGTGTTTTTTTTTTTTTACAGTTTTCATTTTAAAACCTATATTGCACAGTCGTAATAGTAGGTAAAAATCCAGGAATGTCATTTTACTTTTAGATTAAAATTTTAAAAAATATATACATATAGACTTTTTAGTTTCTTTTTGGTTATCATGGAAACGCTCTAAAAATATGCATTTTTCCACAATGTTTTTTTTTTGTTCGTTAGTTTGAAAAATCCTGAAATCTCAAATTGTTGTCATTAGTCATGGTGGGGTCTTAATGAAGCTTTAAAATGTCATTTTGCCATATTTACTCTCGGTTACAATGGCAACGGGACCACATAGCAACAATTAAATGGTCTTAGGCTTTTTTACTTATCAAAGTCTATCAAACCATAAAGTATGAAAATAAAATCGATGGCTATGTTTGGCTACCGATTTTTGATTCTTACATAAAATTTATCTTAAAAACTTTTAAATTATACAAATGACCGCCTTCTTGCAGCCGGTAAGAATCAAACAACTACATCGACTAAAATAATGTCATAAACTGCGATTTACATGTAGCTCGCTGTTTCAGTCTAAACCAACCGTCGGCTGATGTATTGATTCTAATATATATATATATATATATATATATATATATATATATATATATATATATATATATATATATATATATATTCTAATATATATAAAAAATCACACTATCCTTATTAATAGCAATATTTTGAAGGGAAAAAATCAAGTATTATACAAGAGGACAGACAATTCCTATGATATGCATGTTTGATTTTGTAGACTTTAAATATGCAGTTTAGATAAAAAGTTCCTACTATCAGTTATTTTAAAAGAAATAAACAGCAATTTTAAAAAGTTCACCGGGATATGAAGTTAATTGGTCACGTGATCAAATCCGGTGAAGCCCGAAGGGCTTCTCAGTAGATTTGATCACGTACCAACCAACTTCATATCCCGGCGAACTTTTTAAGATTGCTGTTTATTACTTATATTTACGATTGAAAAAGACAAATCGTTTAGAACTGTCGAAAGTGCCGAGATTTTATGTTTACAATAATCCAAGCGACAAGCGATAGGGGCGTGCTGGGATCATTGTGACGTCATGAAAAGGTTCATACCGAATTGAACATTTTCGCTATTCCATATAACGTTAAGGAAACATTTGCAAATGTAAATATATATGTATAATCATTTTGCAGTACCGAATGCATTTGGTAATATTAAATGATATTGTTCAAATCAAACATCGAGTATAATTATGATTGTAAGCCTTCCGCCTTCTTGATCTTCTTGAGAGGCAACTCAAGCTTAGGAATCACCAAGTCCAATTGTTTTTTACAGGCAGTTTATCAAAAAGCGTGATCGAATAGTTTTGCCAAAGTAACAACATCAATTAGAAGCAGCCCAAATTAAAGATCTCTTTAAGCTTAATCAAAATCCAAAATAAAATTCTTAAGCCAAAAAAGATGTTACATTGGGTTTATATAACATTTTACTTTTGATTGATAGTTCTGACTAGTTCGGCCCATCTACGATGACCATGAGTGAACATTTAGTGTTCAAATTCCAGAGTAATATGTTATTTCTAAAAAAAAAAAGAAACAGAACTGTCTACCAAAGAGTATGGATGCAGGTTTTGAGTCTCCGAGTCCTGAGTGTCTGAGTATGATGTATCGCTTACGCATGATACATTTATTCATACATGGCTTTGAGGTTACAAAGGTTAAATAGATGGAACAAGCATTACATGACTAGCTTGCAGTTTCTGGGCCTTTATTGCAGACACATGATCGCCAAATATGACAATTTGTTGATAACTTGTTTATATATTTTCAGTTTGGATTTTACTGTACCCGAATTCCGTACCTGATTAATTAACGTCATTTAGGGCTAAGAGTATTAGGATGCAGGCTTTGAGTATCCCGCCTTAGTATGACGCATCGCTTGCGTGCAATATTAAAATGTCATATATAAAAGTATACATGAGTTCATGGTTTAAAAGGTTATAAAGATTATATGAAATATTCGATACATAACCCAGTATAGAGTACCAGAGCTATCGATGCAGACACAGAATCGCCAAATATGACAACTTATTTATAAACTCACAATTTGAATATTTGTGCCCTCATTCTACACCTGGTTGCATAACATCATTTAGGAATACTACAAGAGTGCTACAAGAGTCACAGAGCTCATTCTGTTAGTTATCATTACCACAATTCATTGCGCAGTATCTAGGTGTATATATAAGTATCATAGTGACCAATTTGTATTAATAATAATTCAAGGTCATAGCATGGCTATCTGGTTACATGAAAAAAAAATGATGTTTTCAATTTTACCTCTCTCGGGTCTTAAAATCCTAATTTACCTTTCTGAATCTTACTATCCAGGATCAAATTGTTTATCTTATCACTTTTCAGATTTCAGAATTCCTTCCTTTGTGAAGGTTTTATTTTTTAGATAAGCTGTGTCAACAAGCAACTCATTTTGTCATCAATATAAACATCGTTCGAACTGGGGGGGGGGGGGGGGGGGCGGATGGATTTTGTTTTCAATTTAATTAAATTTTTTATTGGATATAGAAAGAATCAATATTTAAGGCATTGAAACAAACTCAAGTCATTTGCAGGTAACCAATATTATATTATAATGGTGTAGAATGTAATGAATGTATTGAATAAAAAATGTATTGATTCCTTAGAATAAAATATGTATTTTACTAGATTAATAAGTTATTATTATATTTATCACTTTATCAAGTAATAATATTATAATTCTTTATTCATGTTATTGAATTTCATAATGTAAAATTTCTTAAGAATATGACGTGTTTATTTTGCAAAATATATTAGAACACCTATTGACAGGTATTTTTAAAAAAATATATTTTAATAGATTAATAAGTTATTATTATATTTATCAAGTAATAATATTATAATTCTTTATTTATCTTATGTTATTGAATTTCATAATGTAAAATTTCTTAAGAATATGACGTGTTTATTTTGCAAAATATATCAGGACACCTATTGACAGGTATTTAAGCATGACGCGAGTTATTTTTGAAGGAAAGTAAAGTTAATACTGTGCCTATGATTTGCAGCCTTAAGTGGTTAAAGAAAAAACAAGAAGCCAACAGGCCTTGATGGTCACCTGAGTACCATAGCTCTTAGATTGACATGTCAGAGTGTCTCATGTATGCATTTTAAGCTTCATTTTGAAGTCGAAATCCTAATCTGAGATTCCTCTGACTGATACCTTGCTTTTATTGGTTGATGTTTCAAAAACATTCATTCATTCGTGAAAATGGGGAGGGGTTGTTGGGGCTCAAGCACCAGGGGGCAAAATAGTAAACGTTTGGTAATAAGAAACATGCAGGCCTTTACCGGTCAATCTTTTATAGTGCACACGAAATGCATACAGCTTGTTTCTACAAGACGAGTTTACAATGCACCGGATATTAAAGTAGATTTCCTAAAATAGAACGCATATTTAATTTAATATTGGCTTGGGGTAAAATGCTTACGATGGACCCGCCACTTTGGAAAGTCCAGAGTGGAGGGGGTGGATCTTGGTGTGTCAATCTTAATTCAGAGTTCGTTCGATCTGTCATTTTAATTTCATCATTCACCTAATACCTTAAACATATGGGTTGTTTATGTGACTGGTTTTTACGGATAATTTGTTATGTATGCATGTTAGAAATTTTTTTTAAAAAGGGGGGGGGGGCTAACATTTAATGATTTTAGCAACTTTAAATGAACTTTATCAGGATACATAAATTACTCTATGTTTGTGTAACAATTATTCCAATGAGACTGGGAACAGGAAGTTAACTCACCTCAACGTTATCACCCCCCCCCCCCCAGTAACAAATGTTAATAAATTGATCTAAAAGAACATTATCAATTGGCTGTCATTATTAATTTCAACTACTGCATAGATTGAAACTAAAAATTATCAACTGAGTCCAAAAATTTGATCCACTTTTGTAGAATACAATCCATAAGCTGTTATATATATTTTAAACATTCTGTCCATTTCAGCAATAATTCAGTTGTAATATTTTTTCACTACATACATAAGATGTAGAACCGATCAACAATAAAGCAATTAAAATATAATGCATGTACTTTAATAAAACCCAGCACCTAAATGAAAGTGCCATTATAGGTCATCGTCAATTAGGGGAGAAGAGTTTTGTGTGGTTGTGTTTATAAGTCATATAAACAAAAAATGTTGTGCTCCATTCTGTTTCTGATAACATAATTGGAATGACAGATCAAACGGACTCTGAATGAAGATTTACACGCCAAGCTCCACCCTCTCCACTCTGGACCCTCCAAAGTGGAGGGTCCATCGTCAGCATTTTACCCCAAGCCATTCAATATTGCCAAGTGACAATTTACAATGTAGTTTTCAAGAGGAAGGTAAAATTGTTAATGGATGACACACAGCAATGACCCTAGGTAAAAAAACATGTTCAATATATGGCCATATTTATCATTAAATCAATACATTTTCAATTTGTGGCCATATTAGCCCCACCCTAGGGCCTGAACCTCTGTCCTAGGGGCCATGAAGTTTACAATTTAGGTAGAGAGCTTCATGGACATCATAAACATGCAATTAGTTTTTTCCCCACATGTGTGGGAGTAGAGGAGTGTTTTGAAAAGGCCTCTGTTTGGCACATTTGGCCCCGCCTATGAGGTCCTGGGGATGGTAGAGGCACAATTATTACAATTTAGAATCCTCTTAATACAGAGATGCTTCACACCAAAATGTAAAATACAAATAATTGGCCTTGTAGTTTTCAAGAAGAAGTTAAAAATTGTTGACCACGACGCACTACGCGCAACGGACAAATACCAATTGGAATAGGTCACCAGCGTGACTCATGTGACCTAAAAAAAACTCGTTTCATTCGTTGATCATAACTGGGCATTGTAAGATAAGCGAGATGATCCATAAATCTTTATCAACTCTTGAATATAAGTTAAAAGTTTTTAATACCTTTAAAGCTGTGCGTTTCTGCTTAGCTACTATGAACAAGTCCCAATCAACCAGGCGCCTTTTTTCTACAACGCTTTGAAGTTTGGCGCAAAGAAGAAGAGAGAGAGAGAGAGAGAGAGAGAGAGAGAGAGAGAGAGAGTCACCAGATAGACATATAATTAAAAAAGTAACAAGAGGCCCATGAGCCACATCGCTCACCTGAGGAATAATAGGTATGATAAAATCAGCTTAATGGAGTCATAATACAAACTATCTGGACAATGTACAATAATACATGTAGATCCTGTATAAATAAAATACATTTTTCCCCCTGAATATTCTTATGTTAATAACCATTAGTCTCTTTTCTAACAGGATGATTTTATAGTCATAGCACATGTTGAGTATTGCAGTATTTCTCAAAAAGATCCTTAACAATTGTTTATAGATGGGATATAAACCTACATCAAACTCTAAACCCCTTTGAGGTCGAAGAATTGTCCAGGGGCCCAAAGTCTAATCAATTAAAAAGAATGATTCTGAGAAGATTTTTTAAGATTTACTCTATATATTCCTATGTAAAACTTTGACCCCCTCCCCATTGTGGCCCAACTCTACCCCCGGGGATGTCATGATTTTTCACAACTTTGAATATACACTACCTGAGGATGCTTCCACACAAAGAGCTAGGCCCACGAAGGGTCAAAATCGGCCCTGTCACAGAAATTAATGAAATTGGCGGAATATGTTGTTGAACTATTATATTTTACACTTCAGAAGTTATTATGACAAAATTAATAAAAGCCGAGTTTGTTCAGTCGGTCAAATGTCACTAGGTCTGAATGAAATTTCTACAAAAGCAAAACATTTATTTATTTGCAACATGTACATGTATAAATAGAACAAATACCTTTAATCATAATTTAGATTCTTATAAATTGTATTTGAACATATAATTAGCCATAATTAAATAACTTCAAACTTTGAAAAAATATTACATGTACTTAAATAAGGTACTATTTTTAGTCAAAACATGAATATTCATACAAAAAAAATGATTGTTAAATGCATATACATACATACATTAATATTGGCCGTTTCAACAATCATTTTTAAATACAGTTCAATTTATTATTATTTATTTTATTATCCATTTTTAATAAGCTATTAAGAGTTTTGAAATCATAATCTTAATTTGGGAGAAGGTTTCCATGGAAACGACTTTAATTATAGTGATGATTAATGATAAAGATAACCAGATGCGATCTCGTTGCGAGCAACGAATAGGTCTTCCGTAGAATTTTGAAATTATAATATACAATCTTGAAGAATTTTAAAACCCTAAACTCTAAAAAACAAAAGTTGTCATTAAACACTTAATTGCAATTGCAAATTGGAAAACCATAATAAAAAAGAAAACATGTTACTCTGTTGATCTTCTAAAAATTGAAATAAAACATTAAAATAACAAAAAGAGACATGTATATGAGATATCCGAGATATCTCCACAAAAGAAAACAATAGTCATTATGATTATTTACCATGAAATTGTAATGCTGGGTTGAATTTTTGAAAAAATGTGGAATATACTATCATTTATTAGAAAGTTTTTAAAAAAAATACAATTTTGTTTGCTTCCGGCGACGACTGAACATGTCGGATAAATCATCAATACCTTTTCTGCATATCTAAATGTTGAGGTCTATCATATAATAAAGCTTGGTTTCTCAACCACCTCCCGTTATTGAGTCGTGCACGGACAAAAACAGAAAAGAATCTGAAAATATCTGAGATATCTCAATAGAAAAAAGCAATATCTGTGTATTTACCATTAAAATAATGGGCTAAAAAGAAAGTCTGGAAAGTTCTATCGAAAAGTATAAAAGTAAAAAGTACAATTTTGTGTGCTTCCGGTTACGACCAGAAGTGACAGACAAGTTATTGATACGTATTCTGCACATTTTCATGATAAGGTCTATTACATGTATAAAGCAAAATTTGGTTGCTCAGTTACTTACTGTTATTGAGATCTCGCGCATACAAAATCAGAAAAGAAACACATTAATGAGAAATCTCAAAGGAAGAAAGTATATTTCATTACATTTCGAAAAAGTGCCCTAGATGGAATTTTTCATCAAAAAGCAAAAACTTCTAAAAGCCGATATTTGGTTTCACTTCCGGTGACTACTGAAGTGATGGACTAATAACTGATACACTGTATCTATTCTGCACATTTACATGTAAAGGTCTATTTTATAGCAATAATTGGTTGTTCAGTCACTAGACTTTATTGAGATCTCGCGCGGATAAACTCAGAAAATTAACATCTCAATAATATCTGAAATATATCAACAGAATAAATGCACTTTTTAAGTATATACCATTTCAATGCTTTGTAATATTTTTAAATCAATCTGGAAAATTCTATTGAAAACTTCAATAATAGTACATAGAATTTTGTTTGTTACCGGTGACGACTGGAAGTTACAGATAAAATACACTGTATTGATATTTAATAGAAACAATTACAGTAAAGTGTAAAATATAGCATCCCAACCATTTCAATGACGTCGCAGCCGTGCTGCGACTGTCCTAACTCACGCTCTAAATATGTTGTCTTCAGAAGTAAATATCGTTTTGCATTAAAATTTTCAAATCTAAGTAAATATTTTATAGTTCGAAATTTTGTCATTACGGCGAGTTTTCATGATTTTATTGCAATAATTATTTGACTGATCTGGAAAGTGTAAATGTGTCACACCCGAATGCTATTCGTGTGAAAGGCTCATTTAACGTCAAGCTTGAATTAATAATGTAGAGTTTATTTAACTGATTATTTTTTTTTCTTCATTTATCAATAGCTCCGTCATGTCATAATTTTCTCCACTTTTCACTTTAAGCCAAATTATTCTTTAATGAAATGGATGTTATTTTGTGAGTTTTTGAAATGTTAAGTAGTAAAACAAATTAAAATGGTGCATTAAAGGCGCTCAGACAGCAATTTGAAGATAATTGCTAGGCAGTTTACAAATATATTTCTACATCAAAACGCTTTGTATCATAGCAATTTTATCACAAATTATATACCTTGCATCTTCTTTTTTTTAAACCTGAGAGAGAGAGAGAGAGAGAGAGAGAGAGAGAGAGAGAGAGAGAGAGAGAGAGAGAGAGAGAGAAGGGAGAGAGATTAACTTAACAGATTATCAGACTTTTGATACTTTTCTAAACACCTTACCTGCAGTCAATCAAAACGTGCTTTTTAATTATAAGTACATGTATTCACATAACTCATAATATTTCATTTTATCTGTTATAATTTAAAATATATCATATTGTAATTCAACATCATTTATTAGTTATACACAGTTTAGATAAATAATGTTCAAAGAGGTATTTTCTGGTATTTAGTACTTTTACTTTTGATCTGTACAGTAGATCTATAGATTCACTTTGCAGAAGATCGCAGATCGGCAGAAACAATGTTTTTTTTCTTCCAAAAATTAATAACTTATACTAGAGAGAAAGCAGTATGAATAATATTCACGCATATATCTTTTGCGAAATGTTAATAAAATACTCATCATTTCTTGATGTAGATTTCGACAAGACCCCGCTATTTTTTTTCAGAAATGATCGACGGATCCATCGTAAACATAAACTTGAATAATCATTTACTGCAATATATACTGACACAAAGTATCAGGTATAACAACTGAAATGATGTACATGCTCTGAACATAAATAATATTTACGTTGTAAACACAGGAGAGCTGCTACAGTACCGGCCGTGCAATCATATGATGTCAGTCATGTATACGTGTTTCTTTAACAATTTATGACGAACTATAGTCAACTAGTGTTTAGAATAAATATACTTACATGGTGTTATCATGCATCACATACTTTTCTCATTTTCAATTATCTGTCACTGTAAATGGTGTGGAACTGCATCTTGCATGCAATGATAAATATTTATACCGAGTTGTCGTCTGTTAACATTTGATACGGGGTGTGGCTAATAACAGTAAACGCACTGTAAACAATATTTTCCTATTGAAAAACCATTTAAACTGTGACAAACATTTTTTATCAAACAATTAACAATTAAAAGTCCAAAATGTTGTAATTATTTCTCGTTTTGACCAATACATAAGCATAATTATAAATAATATGTATAAATGTTGAAAATTGATGCTTTTTTAAATTTTAGTAAAATGTCTATTTTAGATATGAGCACAGGTCTGCCCCACAAAAAAATTATAAAAACTAAAAACTTTTTAATATTTTATTTAAACTGATATATAAATAAAATTGGGGCAGGCCTGTGCTCTATGTGAAATTTGAGAACTTTATTCCCAAAAAGTGATAATTTTAAGAAAATTCTGGATTCTCATGAAAATTGGGGCTGTGGTTCTCTGGTATTCCTGTATAAAATCTCAAAAAATTTTCACCAATAAAAAGGTATAATACCAAGGCAATCTTTAAAGCAGAAAATAACTCATTAAAACTTTTTAATATTTTGGGCATTTTACAAGGCCGATTTTGACCCTTCGTGGGCCTAGCTCTTTCTGCTTTCCCGGCTGATAAGTTTCTGTGAAGAAGATTTTTAAAGATTTACTCAATATATTCCTATGTAAACTTCGACCCCCCCCATGTGGCCCCACTCTAAACTCGGGGGCCATGATTTTCACAACTTTTAATTCACACTACCTGAGGATGCTTCCACACAAGTTTCAGCTTTCCTTGCTGATTAGTTTCTGAGAAGAAGATTTTTAAAGATTTACTCTATATATTCCTGTGTAAAACTTTGACCCCCATTGTGGCCCTACCCTACCCTTAACATAAAATCTCGGTAATTTTAGCAGTTCTGAACGATTTGTCTGTTTCAAACGTAAATATAAGTAATAAACAGCAATGTTAAAAAGTTTACTTGGATATGAAGTTGGTTGGTACGTGATCAAATCTACCTTCACAGGATTTGATCACGTGACCAACCAACTTCATACCCCGGTGAACTTTTTAACATGTTTATATCTTAAATAGCTCACCTGTCAAGTAAGTCACACTAAAAACAAAAGTGGTTATATACTCTCTAGACAATGGTCTATCATTTGGTATGTATGGATTTTTATGAAACTGCATCTAAAGCGGGTGCAAAAATGCCTTTTGGTTGTGATATTATTATCAGGCACAGTGTTGTTTTGTATGCATTTTCTAACACATTTTGAATCATTTTGTATTCAATATGTTACACATTTCGTGTTAAGTATTGAGAATAGGAAAGCCATGATTGATCTGTAACTAATTCTAATCTTTAACATGTATTTATACCTTTTGATGGTTATATTTCCAAAAGCATATTTAATTCAATTCGATAAGCAAAGGGCGAAAATACATTTTTTACGCGACGTCATGCATTTTTTTATCACGTAACAACAAATTAATTGGTCTTTTTTTTCATTAGAGAGTTTTTTAAGCCCTTTAATTATATTTTGTGTACTGCAATTGCACTGTTGGCTTTGTTGTCATGTGATATATCTTGAAATTTCATTTGATACTCTCTCAGTTTTCACAAAAGCAGCTCAGGTACAGGGAAGACACTTTCAGTTCTATGTATCATATTATTGTAAAAAAAAATTAAATAGCTATTCATTACGAGATTTGGACCCGTTTATATTTTGAACACATTAAGTTGACATATACATATTTAAATGTACAGGTTTTATGCTGACACTTTTTCCATATGTTTGAGGGTGGATTTTCCATGTATTACAAAAAACGCGATCTTGTCGTTTTAAATCAGACTATTATGTTATTTTACAGAAATCTTCGGTGTTCGTATATACGCACATTAGCAAAAACAAATGGTTTGCAAACGTTGTTTTGACGCTTGCTTCAATGTGTTTTTTGTGTATTAATTATATTTTATACACTATATTGAGATTGTTCACTGTATTCAATATATTTTATTATACTTTCATGTTAAATACTGAAATCTGATTGGTTTAGACGCAGTTGACAATCCGTCCTCTTACCCTCAGCGTTAGCAACACGCTTGGCAACGGGCCGATAGAACGAATTGTTACATGCGCGTAAATTATGCGCGTACGGTTCGCCGTTAAATTCACGTCATTTCTACATAAACACAGTAAAATTTTCTCTAAAATTAAGACATTCAGTACAATAAAATAAATAGTGCCTGTTTGGGAGGGTAACAGTTAAAAATTGACACCCCTCGAAAACCATTGTCAACCGACGCGAAACGGAGGTTGACAATGGTTTTCGAGGGGTGTCAATTTCAACTGTTACCCTCCCAAACAGGCACTATTTATATAATGTATTTGTTTGCTAGTAATATGTTGCTAAATCTGAATTTACCAATTTCAATAAAATGAATTATGTGATATGAAGGAAAGAACTTCTGATCTAAATTCAAAATTGTAATGTAACTTTTAATCAGAAGTGGTTAAAAAATTAAAGAAAACATGTTAAAATAAGACAACCATTAAACAATTACTCATTTGATACATAATGTACATTATGCATTAACATCACCTTGATATCTACCTACTCCAAAATCATTATTATTATTATTTAATTTTGTATAATTTTATATACTTTAACACGTCTTATTCAAAAGGATTGCATGATTCAATACACACTTTTAATCAAATATTCTACTCTTGTTTTAACTTCCTTTTCTTTTGATTTGTCCACATAAATGACAGCATCCAAATTACTCAAGCCATTAGTGTGCTTAACCACTGAAATATTTAAGGATGTAAATATAAAATATGAACGTTAAAAGCATGCGACCGTAGGATCTAGCTGTTTCCTTATTTTTTTCAACACAGCTCCATTTAAATGGTTCATGGTGTCTTTTTCTTTATTATAGCATATGGCTGTCCTTAAGCATAACAATATGCCTGTAACACCACAAAAATTAAGGAATACTGTTCCTTCTCATTTTTTCAAGAGTATTATTCTCATTTTGTAAGTCGCGTTGTCTTCTGTTAGAACATATTATAATGTCACAATCAAACAAACATCAGAGTATGCTGTTATGACATAACACAATCATACAACCAGCAGTCTACGTTGAAAACAATGTCTTGGCTGTTTGCAAATGACAGATGTTACTATGTTAGGGAGTTGGTGAAATCAGACATTAGTCTTCTAAGACTACAACATGTATGTTTGTAAATCACTAATGTTACTATAAAAAGCACAATTATTTTTTTTAAAAAGTTTGATTTTTATTTGGATGATTGGGGTATAGACATATTTTGGATAAATCATCTTTTTTAAAAGATGTTTGGCTTTCTTAGCTATGATATTGCAGTGCATTTTTTCAGTTTTCAAAAATTGACGTTGAAAAGAATCGTTTGGTTTTTTTTATTTCGTTTTTAAACGTAGATAATTACACATCTGCTGGATTAAGTTTATTTCAAAATGATCTCTATAAGCGAGTTGGTGCAAAGACTGACATGGTTCATCTAAGACTACAACATGGCCACAGTGAAGAACGTGAACAGAACGGAATTATGATTGGCAAACATGGCCGGTGTAACGACGAAAAGTGACCCCCGTTGAATATTGACCGGGGGTCGTTTTTCTACATAGAAAAATGACCCACTCGGTCGTAGAATACTTGGATTACATCGTAGAAATTATGGTCTAAGGGTCATTATTCTCCGTGTTGGTTGTAGAAAAATGACCTTGTAGAATATTGACTATATATTATTAAGGTCTTCCGTTTCCAACGGAAGACCTTATTGTTATTCTTCGGTTTCTTTTTCCCTATTATTTTTATTCTTTTTTTTTCTTCCCATTTTTGTGCACGCGATTTCTCAGAAACGGCTCGGCCGATCTCCATCAAATTTTCAGATATGATAGATATTACTCTGAACCTGATAGCAAATTTTTTGCATTGATGACGTCACATCCGTTTTTGAGATATTGAGATTTTTCCAATTTTTATATGGGTATTTTGTCTGCAGTCGTTCTCCTAAACTATAAAAGATATTGAGCTCAAATTTCTACGGTTGGTAGAGGAAAGATTGAAGTTTTGCATGGTTGTTGTTTTATATGTCTAGCTCTAAAAGCGCCAAAGCTCGGTAGGGCTCGAAAGTTGAGATAACAAAAGCGTCGTGAAATTTCGTGCTTTTCTTTGTTTATCTCTTTTCTGGAAAATATTTTGTTAAAACATGTAATGCAAAAAAAGTTTAAATTTACAAGATCTTTCGTTTGATATCAAGAAAAAGGGGCTGACCCCTAAAATTAGGGTTCTAGAGGGCTCTAAAGTATTTCATCTATAACCCTTAACTGAGAGATATTTTGTAATAGGTTATATAAGCAAATATGTTTATCTTACAGTTAAGTAGCCTTACAATATAATGATTTTCTAATGTGTTACGTAATTAGGGGTTTTTAGGGGTCAAAAGTCCAAAACATTGATCACCTATATCTCAAAAAGGAAAAATATTTTGATAAGCAGTATAGAAGAAAAGATGCTCAAAATGATCTACTTAACAATATGCAACCATCAAAATTTCGTTTAACGGCCCCTATAAGGAGATAAGGGGTCGGCCCCTTAAACCTTCTTTCTCTGATATCTCAAGAACGGTAACGAATTTCTAAACACTTGTTGAACAAAATGTGTTTAGAATTAAATGACCTTTCATTTGATATCAAGAAAAAGGGGCTGGCCCCTAAAATTAGGGGACTAGAGGGCTCTAAATTTTTTTACCTGCAGCCCTTTACTGATAGATATTTTGTGAAAGGTTATATAAGCAAATATGTTTATCTCACAGTTATTTATCCAAGCAATGTAAGAATTTTATCATGCGTTACATAATTAGGGGTTTTTAGGGGCCAAAAGTCCAAACTTTTGATCACCCATATCTCAGAAAGGAAAACAATTTTGAAATGCAGTATAGAAGGAAAGATGCCCAAAACAATGTACTTAACAATATGCAACCTTTAAAATTTCGTAAAACGGCCCCTATAAGGACATAAGGGGCCGGCCCCTAAAATGTTTTTTCCCATTTATCTCAAGAACGGTAACGATTTTCTAAACACTTGTTGAACAAAATGTGTTTAGAATTAAATGACCTTTCATTTGATATCAAGAAAAAGGGGCTGGCCCCTAAAATTAGGGGACTAGAGGGCTCTAAATTTTTTTACCTGCAGCTCTTTACTGATAGATATTTTGTGAAAGGTTATAGAAGCAAATATGTTTATCTCACAGTTATTTATCCAAGCAATGTAAGAATTTTATCATGCGTTACATAATTAGGGGTTTTTAGGGGCCAAAAGTCCAAACTTTTGATCACCCATATCTCAGAAAGGAAAACAATTTTGAAATGCACGTATAGAAGGATAGATGCTCAAAACAATGTACTTAACAATATGCAACCTTTAAAATTTCGTTAAACGGCCCCTATAAGGACATAAGGGGCCGGCCCCTTAAATGTTTTTCCCATTTATCTCAAGAACGGTAACGATTTTCTAAACACTTGTTGAACAAAATGTGTTTAGAATTAAATGACCTTTCATTTGATATCAAGAAAAAGGGGCTGACCCCTAAAATTAGGAGACTAGAGGGCTCTAAATTTTTTTATCTGTAGCCCTTTACTGATATATATTTTGTGAAAGGTTATAGAAGCAAATATGTTTATCTCACAGTGATTTATTCTAGCAATGTGATGATTTTATCATGTGTTACGTAATTAGGGGTTTTTAGGGGTCAAAAGTCCTAAGTTTTGATCACCTATATCTCAGAAAGAAAAATTATTTTGAAATGCAGTATAGAAGGAAAGATGCTAAAAATGATGCACTTAACAATATGCAACCTTCAAAATTTCGTTAAACGGAATTTAGGAGATAAAGGGTCCCTAAAACGTTCTTTGCCGTTTACATTAAAAACGGTTACGAATTTCTAAACACTTGCTAACAAAATGTGTTTAGAGTTAAATGACCTTTCATTTGTTATCAAGAAAACGCGGCTGGCCCCTCACATTAGGGGACCAGAGGGCCCGAAAGTCTTTTATCTGTAGCCGTTTACTGAGGGATATTTTGTGAGGGTTATCAAAGCAAAATAAGGTATAATACTTTTATATATCCTAACAATATAATGATTTACTTATCAAATTAGGGGGTTTTAGGGGCCAGAAGTAAAAAGTTTAATCCTTTCTATATAAATTGGAAGAAATGCTAGTATCTAAAAAAGCAACGTAAGAGAACTTATAAAAAGCGATGCAGAAAAGCATAAGTACTCCACTCCTTTTTACAGATCATGTTTTCTTGTCAAAAAACATCAAAGTAGATGATGTCATATCACCTTCTTAAAATCTGACGGAAGACCTCCTCGTTGCTCGCAACGAGATCGTGTCTAGTTATTATTATTATTGTCTTTAAGGTAGATACAGGGGTGGTGCTGGTTCGGGGGGATTGCCTGTTTGAAACAATGTACTTAGATTGTTCGAATAACCAGCTTGAGTACGCTTTTCCGATAATCTGTTATTGCTTATCATCACTATCTTAGTGTGTCATTTAACTTTTCAAATTAAAAATAAAAATATAGCCTTGTTTTGTAAATTAAAGTACACTGAATAAAAATGTTCCCCTCACATTACATCTTGGCAACAGAGGAAAAGGACATACTTTAGATAATAACTGAATTTTAAATAGATATTTAAAATAGGCGCGAATCTAGAAAAAAATAAAAGATTGGGAGAGTTGGTGGGGAGGGTGGAATGACGTATGTTTACATTGTCAAACCATGACTGAAAAAAAATGATATCAATCAAAATGAATAAAAAACACGCCCTTATTGTATGCAGAAAAAAAAAACAGGGAAAGAAACAAATTATCCATCACAGTCTATATCGCCATGAGATATTTATTCACTATGGATCTGAAATAGGCACATCTCATCACATACGGGAATCCAGAAAATTTTATCCAGGATGGGGGAGGGGGATCCGAGGGATAATTATGTTTGCCAACCAAGGGAGGGGGGTTCTAGGCCTATTATCGGTCAATTTGATAAGTGAATTTAAAAAGTTTGAAATTCCTCCACTCCTTAAATCCGCGATTGCATGGATCATCCCATTTTGATATTTCTAAGAATAATTATTTTGTTGTTGTAACAGGTTTAAGAAGAATATATATTAAACAAATACAATCCTTGATTTAAAAACAATATAAATGTCACAAATTCCAAAACTTCGAATTTAGAATTGAACAAAAGAAACAGAATACTTTATAGATGATTCTGTGTGAGTTTGAAATCTATCTCTATTGTGATCAAAATTAAAATGTACTTGCAAACTTCGGTATATAACAGAGATAGCAAATCGCAAAGTAATAATGACACTAAAAAGGCTTTACGTGTAGCATTGGCTTTGACTCCAATTAAATAGAACCGCGGTAATTTCATGTATAAACAACATTTGAATGTCGCAATTAATACAGGCATATTCTGACTTAGCTTTATACTTTCCTTTGATTTAACATATACATGTACATGTTAGTGTTCCAGGCATTTATACTCATTTTTAGCAGTTTCTTAAAGTAGAAAAAAAAACAGCGGTTATTTTATTAATATTCTCGAAAAAGTGATCTCTTAACTGAGTGTTAATAAAGTATATCATCTGTTGAGATATTTTTGTCGATAAGTAAAAAATGAAGTCTTCATTAACGTGTTGCATATTACATACAGGAAGTCGGGAAGGGAAATCAAGGAAGTCGGGAAGAAAAATCCTTTACAGTATTGCATTGTATTTGACGGTGCGTGACAGATCAGATTAATTCTAAAATTTATTTGAGACAAAAAGCATCTGTCAGGTAAAGAGCATTCGGTTTAATACATGTATAATGTTTAATGGCTTAAAGAATATTTTATTATGTAAAAATATTACATGTTAATAGTGTGGTAGCCTGGTGTTTACTAAAGTTAGCAAATCTGGCTGAGGGTTCAATCATATTTATTCATGACAATTAAGAGACAAGAGAACTATTAAAGTTCAAACCCTGTTTGTGGAACAAGGTTCCTTTAATACAGAAGGTCTACCGTCCTGCTCTGTGACACTGACTCTGACTTGATAAATAAGATGGGTTGTCTAATACAAAAGATAGATACTTCGAAAAACTGGCTGACAAATAAATTTACTTCTTAACTCCTCTGAAGACTTCATAGATATGGACAAAGACAAAGGGTAGAAAAAGAGGGAAAACTATATAAGAAAATCTATTGGTTTACATGAACACCTGACTTAAATCACATGTCTTAAAATGACCATACAGGTGAAAAATGCTTTAGGCTAAAAAGAGACCTCTGCTACACAACACAATTCATTAAATCAATAGAGCATAAAAATAGCACAACACACTTGTAGTGTATTACAAGTAATGAAAATATTAATTATAAAATACTTTAATTTATTATAATCACTGAAATGAATATCATATAGGATAATCAAATGACTTACATTAATTATAATTCAAAAATAAAAAAATATATTTAATTATGTTCTTTCACTTAATAATTGCAATGCGCAATTAGTGTGGGAAAATATTTAAAAAATCACACTCTACTACAATAGTATAATATAATGTCATTTGTGAATCCCTGTAACATTGCATCCTCCAATAACTTGATTCAGCGATGCTGTTAATCATTACCTTTTGATTAGAGTAAAGTTTCTTGCATGTGTTGTTTGTATATTTAGAAAACAATTTTTTTCCTATGGGGGAAACTTTGATATCAGAATTTGAACAAAGCAAACCATTTTGCGACCTTTCGTATTGGTTGGAATACATTTATACAAATCGGTCTCTGCGTTAATTTTTTTTTTTTCTCAAACAAGTATTTGATATAAGTATTGTCTGATCCTGAGAGCAGTTTGAGTTAAGAAAATTGAGAGAAAAAAACATGGTAATACAATGACAGTATAACATTCTTAAATTACTTTGTAATCTAAACGCAGACGATCAAAATCTATTAGAATCAATCACTCATATCTGTCATTAACATGCTCAATAGAACTATTACAATAATACTTCTAAAGCCATCTAATGTGATGTTTCATGTGTATTGAACTTAAAATCAATAAAATCATCAAATATGTAAAGAAAATATGAAAATAAAATTGACGCAAAAACTTTTTGTAAAGATCAATCCATATTTAAGACCAAAAGTCCTAATTCACAAAAAATGAATGTGTACCTGTAACATAAGTCTGTTGGTGTGACGGTGTTTTGTTCGGTTGTCAGACACTCACTATTATATAAATAGTGCCTGCTTGGGAGGGTAACAGTTGAAATTGACACCCCGAGAAAACCATTTTCAACCGACGCGAAATTGGTGTCAAATTGGCACCCTCCCAAATAGGCACTATTTATTTTATTATACTGAATGTCCTAATTTTATAGCAAATTTTACTGCTTTAATATAGAAAAGACGCGAGTTCTACGGCGAACCGTAGGCGCATAATTTACGCGCATGTAACAATTCGTTCCATCGGTCCGTTGCCAAGTGTGTTGCTAACGCTGAGGGTAAGAGACGGATTGTCAACTGCGTCTAAACCAATCAGATTTCAGTTAACATGAAAGTAAATTAAAGCTAAATAGAACATATATTAATTTTAAAATATCAGCTTAATTCGTCGAAATTTCACATCTGTCTTCTGGGTTTTTTCTTCTAAAAATATGCAATACATGTACATACATATGTCAATATATACATGTAAGTTTGTCAATGAAATCATCTTCTATAAATGGTGGGGCCTATTCAGCAGAACGAACAGACGCGAGCTGTCGTACATTACTGTCTTTATAGTTATGCAAAAAAGGGAGCGCAACCAAACGCATCATCATGCATGTACCTTTTAGGGGGAGACACAACCCTAAAATTGCTTAGCGAACGGGCACCATAAGGCAAGCTGACGAGTACTTTAAGTTTAAGTTAAGCAAAGACGTCGCTTTGTTCAAACTGATATTATATATGTAACAGGGTAAAACGGGAGGTACATCCATCTTTTATATGCTTTCGCTGCCCCCCTCCCCCTGAATGCTACACGTATCCCCTCTGATTTCTATGTAGTTTATAAGCGAGGTCAAGATTCTATGGGGTCAGTTTTCAACGTGTGGGGGGTCGTAGATATACAGGTCTGGAATGGTTTTCTACTGTAGAAAAAGGACCCTTCTTGTCATAGAATACTGACCCTGGGTCAGGTTTATCCGTAGAAATTTGACCCCCGGGACAATATTCTACAGGGGTCACTTTTCGTCGTTACACCGGGAATACACTATATATTTAGAATAGTTAAAACATCGATCAGGTTGTCTAAGAGAGAATTCAAAAAGAATTATAAACGCGATGGTAGAGAAAAGTGGCTTGGTCGTGGTAATTTTGTCTTTGTAATAAGCAAATTTGTCCTTGTGCGCCATAGGGGCCTATTTGTCCAAGTGTCGCCAAACTAGAAGAGAACTGAACCTTTATTTAAAAAAAAACAACAAACGTTCATTTGACTGTATCAAAGAGCTTATTATGAAAAAAAAATGCAGAAAAAGTCAGAAAAAAACCCAAAATGAAAACAGACAAGTTAAACGGTTGAACTAAAGGTAAACAATATCATCCAGTACATGTAACGGACAGCAGGTGAAAATTAGATCAAAGTACCTGTTCTAGGCAGAGCAGAAAAGATACTTGAAGTCACCAAAACTGAAAAACGTGATAGCGAGAGCAAAGAGAAAGAACAAATTACTTTAATAAAACTTCTTTGAATGACATTGATAACCTATTTTCTTAACAAACTCAGATAAAAATAAGAATGTGTTTTAGCAAAGCAACATGAAAATGTAATGAAAAAGAAATCTACATCAAAGTAAAAGACCAAAGCTTCAATAAGACGAGATTGTACTCTACAAATCGGTCTAGTTAAGGCATGTTTCGCTAGGATTTAAGAAGGATCTCATTCAAGTAAAAGACCAACATGTACAGTAGGAAAATTTGTCCTATTGATATTTGTAAATGTAAACAGCTTGTCAATAATGAAGCAAGTTTATGTAAAGATTTAAAGTTAGTATTAGTATCGTGCCCGCACATGTTACCGATAATCATGTTTCCGATAGTCGATTTCGTCGCGTGAGTTTTTTTCCAAATGACGTCATTTTCCTAATTACTTGGGACACCGGACATACAAATATCCGCTGCGATTACTCAAGAGACGTACATGTATTAAAAAAAACTAATTTGTAAAAATTTGGATTGAACTTAACGTTTACATCATATTAGGCCATCATTTTATGTATTTGAGAAAATATTTCAAATAATTAATATAAGAGAGTTTCGAACTATTTTAATATCCAACATAAAATATAATATTCCTTTTAATGTTGAATTTTATTTGTTTTAGAAAGAGTGTTTACAAATGCGTACAAAACATCATTTATTTTAATTATACATTTATTTTTGAATATCATTTTTAGATGGTAATCGTATACGCTAAGCGTTTTATGTCATGTAACCAAAACCCGGAATCTTCGCGAAAGCGTATATAACCATTTTTACTAGAATGATTACATTATCGATAGCAGTGAAAACAAGTTAAGCAAAATTACATATATGTATGTACGTATCCTTTGTCATAAGGGACAAATATTAAATCCGTGGCTCTTTAAACAATATTTTAGATAAATGCGGACTTTCAAATGTATGGTGTGATCATGAATCGAATCATTATAACTCCAGTTGGATAAAGACAACTATTAACCAAAGGTTAACAGATCAATTTTTACAAAAATGGCATATCGATATTCAGGAATCGACTAAGGGTGCTATATATAGATTTTTCAAAACAAATTTTGAATGTGAACGCTACTTACTCTTGTAAATTAAGAAAAATATTAGTTAAGTTTAGAACTACAAATCATCATCTTCCTGTTGAAATAGGAAGGTGGGGGTACTGTTGAAAGAAGTAAACGTTATTGTAATTTGTGTAATTGTAACAAAATTGGTGATGAATTTCATGTTATTTTAAAATGCAAGGAATTAAGTAAATTACGATGTCAGTTTTTAGATACATATTACTGTTCTACTCCTAACACTAAAAAGTTCTATGAAATCATGTCTTCAAGTAACTATATTACATTAAGAAAATTGTGTTTCTTCATTTCAAAAATTTATCAAACTGTTTGTTCACCACATTTACTTTCTTGACCTTTACAACTATATTGTATATATGTAAATATGTTTTGTTTTCTTCATGTACCTCATGTACCATTATATGGTGTTGAGTGAATAAAACTAAACTGATAAATCAAGCATTTAGAGTACTACATGCTGGAATATTTTGATATGTGACTCGTTTTGAACAAGAATGACAATTTCTTTCTATTTTAAATTAATTTAGCGATTGTATTGTTTACTGTAGCGAGCGTTTTCCTTATTGTTGAGTTTATAATGAGGATACATATTTAATGGCAGCAATTAATCAATTACTGGATGAGTACTTTGAAAGAAAAAAAAACTTATCGACAAAAGAAATATTTAGTACATTGCGTAATAAATGACATCGTCCTCTGGAACTCTGTGAATTAAAATTCGGTTCATTATAAAAATATACGTGATTTTGTGATGAAAATATGCATACTTGTGATGCATACTACAATTTTTTTGTAGCAAAAATTCTAAATAAATAAATTTTTAACTAAACAAATGTGTGATTGCCAGCTGTAGACACTACCTTTACCTTCCTAAATTTTTATTTTTGAGTTTGTGTTACATTAAAGGTATTTTTAAACCTAACTTAATTTTAGATTAAAAATGTACCAGCTGCTATGAAAACGTTAATATTTAGATAAACTTGCATAATAGTTTGTATTAAAATAGAAACTTCAAATTGTTGCCATTAGTCATGATAGAGTCCCTAAAAAGCATTAAAATGTAATTTTGCCATCTTTACTCTCGGTTACAATGGTAACGGACACACATAGCAATAATAAAATGGTCTTTGGCTTTTTAAATGATCAAACTCGGTCAAACTGTAAATTATCAAAATAAAATCGATGGCCAGGATTGGTCACCGATTTTTGATTTTGCGTAGAAATGATCTTAAGTGGACATGGTCACGATTTGGGTCAAATTTAATTTTTCTGTTTTATTATTTACAACGCTATAGGAATGCATTTCTAGTGATCAAATGAAATTTGAAGGTCATTCGTAGAGTTATAAGCAAAATACAGGGCTCAAAATTCTTTGTCATGTAAACAAGACTGGTGTCCTTTGTTTGCTTGTAAACATAGACTCAGAATGCCAGTAAAAAAAAATTCAAGCTGATTTGTCTATCTTCTTCTTCATTTGAAACATTTGAAACATAAATAAACAGTTCATACTGTTCAATAAATTCAATTTAGGTCTAAAACTAGAATTTTCACTTTAACATTCAAAATGTAAACAAAAGCTTTGTTTACATTGCAAAGAATTGTTAGCTCTGTAACTCGCTTATAACTAAACGAGACTAATATACTGTACTAAACTTCGGGTTACATTACCTGTCTGGAGTCTTAAAATCCTTATTTGCCTTTCTGAATCTTATCACTGTTCAGATTATGACATAATTCCTTCCTTTTTTAAAGTTCAACAAGCAACTCATTTTGTCATCAATAATAACATTGTTCGAGATAGAGAAGGGTGGCGTTGTTGGGTTTTTTTAAATTAACTTACATTTTGAATAGGATACAGGCGGAATCAATATTTTAGGCATTGAAACAAAATCAAGTCATTTCCAGGTAACCTATATTATGTGATATTGTATTATATTGTATTGTATTATAAAGTCTGTCTTTCGAAAAATATTTTGTCCTATGATATTGATTGTCCATTTTATAGAAAACTTTTATTTAAATGTAGATTTATTTAAACAATATTTTATTATGTAAGAATATACATAATAAGGATTGGGCAGCAGGCAATCTGCCTATTTGAGCCCTCTCTATAAACAGTCAATTTGACAAACAGTGATGCTACAATGTAACAATAGAATATAAGTGAGAAAAACAAAAGAAAAATAAGTGGAATTAAGATGCTTGGTACCGGTATTATTTATGTACAAAACGAGAAATAGTTGTAGTAAGCTAGCAGTTCAGCTGTTTGAATGACACTGTGAAGAATATATTAAAACTTAAATCTTTTGGTAGCTATTATGCAATAATGTACTACAATCTTGAATATAGCAACATTTTTGTTAGAAGGCAAACTACAGTCCCCATATAACAATAAGTCCACAGAGGTGGGGATATCTAAATTTAAATTACTTATTGACTGTATAAAAACTTGCCTCTGTACATCATTATGTGGACAGACAAAAAAATAATGATAAGCATTTTCGGATACATAACCACACATATCACAAATAGAATTTTCACACAAAAAATGATTAAATAGATTAGCATTTAAATTGCTTGCATTATTTATCTGACAGTGTATAATATTTGCTTTTCTGTTTCCAAAGTATAAAGTTTGTTTGGCTTTCTAAAGAATATGTTTTTATAGCGTTTTTGAATGAAGACACAGTTGGTAAAATTCTAATTTGAAGAGTTAATTCATTTAAATGTAGATCTAGAGAATGTGTATATGAAGGAGAAAAAAAAAGAAGAAAAAAGCTATCATTGCAGTAAAAATGTAATGATACCTTAAATAAATGATATGAATTTTACCAGATTAATCAGCTTTCATTATATTCATCAATGAAAAAATGACAATAACAAACCGTCAACCATCTCAAATATCCATAAAACGAAATACAAATTCAAAGCAGAGCAACACGGACCTCCAAGATAGAGGTAGGATCAGGTGCCATGGAGGAGTGAGCATCCTCTGCTGACCGGGCACACCCGCCGTGTGCTCTTTGTCGTAATCGGGAAAATAAAAACCGCAAAAGTCCGTAGACAATCAGGTAATTAATTATGGTCTAACAATTAGTATGAAAAACGTCAGTCAGCATGCGACTCAGTGGAAGATTGTATTTGCTGACAAGGTCGTTGTATCGACCATACAACTTACGAAAAGATGACTTTAAACGAGACTGTTGATAGTCCTGTTTTATCAAGTAAAACAGTTTTAATTCTTTATTTAAAAAAAAAAACAAATATTAAATTTCACGATTTAAAAATAAATTCTCTCAAGAATATCACGTGTTTATTTTGTAAAATACATCAAGGCACTTTTTGATTTGATGTTTCGTATGCATTTCCTACCACATTTTCCATACTGTATTTAAAATGTAAACCATTTTGTGGTAAGTATTGGGTATGGGATAATCATGTTGGTGTTTGGAATAAACCAAAACAAAGTTTCCATTTTATGCTAGTGTAATATATTTGGTTGGAAGTACAACGGTCTGTGATAAATTCTAATCTTCAATATATATTAATACCTTTTGATGGTTATATTGTATTCACTAATTTACAAATGTATACCAGATTGTTCAGAATGTCAAAATAATATGTTTATATTAACAACGGATATGTTGCCTAATCTGAAAGTATAATTTTCAATTAAATCAATTATGTGGTACGAAGAAGAGATATTGATGATTGAAATTCAAAATTTGAAAGCAACTTTTAATCATAACTGTATAAAAAAAGAAAACATGTCGATATCAGTCTACCATAAAAACACACTGGATTGATATACCTTAGACTTTAACCTTACCTTTATATCTACCAATTGCAACTTTTTAAATGGGTAATTCTATATAACTAACATTTTGTAGCAAATAAAACAAAGAATGTAACCATAAGACATGCTTCTAAAGTGCACAGATATTGAGTAACCCTGCCTTTTAAATGTCTTGTCATACCATCGGTACACGCCTAATGGATTCAAGGCGCACTATTAATCAGAATGGAGGCACATTTCCTAAAAAGGGGGGGGGGGTAAAATGTTTAAATGTGATCACAAATTACAGGATCCAAATAACTAGATCAAAAATATTGTTTAATCAATGAAATTAATGAGGATGTAAATTTACAATGTGTAAGTTGACATGAGACCAAAGGATCTAGCTGTTTCCTTATTTTTTTATTAACACAGCTGGGTTTTTTATGTTTCATTGTGTGTTGTTCTTTATTAGAGAATATGCTGTCCTTAAAGAGTACATGCAGTGCCGGTCAATTTTTGATATTATTAAGATCTATGTTAAAAAAACATCATCCTGAAAATTTTACTGCGATCGCATAAGTACTTATCGAGATATTTGGGGGAAATTAACGATTTATATTTACATTCTACTGTGTTTTTCCATTAAATTCTGTGATCTTCAAATGCCTCTAAATGCAACAAGTAGTCAAAGGTTAAAAAATGACGAGTTTTATTATGACGTCACAAACTTTGAACGCTGTAAACTGCAACGTCACAAGCGAAAATCAAAGTTCACGCTTGTGGCTGTAACTGTGGCTCTTCCATTAATATTAACTTACCCTTAGGATAAGATAGGAATTTTAAGGTATGAATCACATTTGCAGACAAGGCAAGAAGTTAAAAAATGTAAATATAAGCATTAAATCATGATTTTTTGAAGTATACACTCTCATAACTGCAGCGGTGTGTGCATACAAATTTTCATAACGCGCTAACGCGCGTTACTCAATTTGTATGCACACACCGCTGCAGTTATGAGAGTGTATACATGCATTTTTTATCGAAATATGAACAGTTGTTTCTGTATTTTTATTTCCTTATAAACCCCTAGATGACTAAATGTACTGTTGTTTGAGTTTAAACCCGAATTTTATGGAACGAAAATGCCGAATTCGGAAAATTGTTTGCTTCATCAATTAATTTAGTCAAATATGTAACACACTTTGCATATAAATTCACTGTCTATGTAGCAAAATGACAATCAATCAAAGCACTATTGTTATAAGAAACATATTTTTGTATTTCTTTGTTAATATTGTCATTATTTCGGATGATTATTAATACATGTGATATTGACAATATATATTTTGTAAAAGGTAGCGCGGGGTCTTTTCCTCGTATCACTATGAGACATAAAATTACCACTTTGTCGCCTGATTATTCATTAATATTAATTTCGAACCAATAACAATCAAAATAGCATGCATATAAAAACAAACACAGGAAAAAATAAATAAACACAGGATCATAAACAGATCAGGGCGAAAGTCTAAGATGGCTGCATGATGAAGTCTGTCTCAACACGACAATGGAATTTAATTTTACACTTATTTACATCCTTTGTCAACATATTCAAGTTTATTCAGATTTCATAATGATTCGGCGTTAGAGTAGAACTGCTTACCAAAGCAATAAGAAATTGAGACTAAATTAATGATCAATGTAATTACTTCCGAAATAATAACTTAATTACATTTTTTTTAAATTAAACTGTAGAATTGTAAATTTTGTCATTTTAAAAGTGAGTCAATAAGTAACAATTAAGGCATATATTTTGAACGTTAGTGGTTAGTCTCATGCATGATTCTTTAACCACGCGGATTGACGGACTACACACATGAATAAACTTATGATCCTTGATTTTACACAGTCTAATTTATTGTTCTGTTTTATCTGATTATAATTAGGTAGCTATTTATTCACAAATCACTTTACCAGTCTGGAGGTGTGAAACCCCTCTTTGTTCACCAGACCCGTGTACCATGTGTATACATTGTACAAACCCCAGTTATACACGTGTCTAGAGCAATAGCTTCCTTAGTTTACCTGTTTACATGTGTCATTGTCTCGGATCATTCGCGTGTGAAGTGATATTATGTAATCAAAAAATGTATAACGAACATATTCTGCCCATGCAAGTGTTTTAAGATATCATAACCATCGGTAAAAAGGCGACAAGAATAGCAAATTTTAAAATCCTTTAAAAAGAAATCTGACTGTAACAAAAAATATACGGATAAAAATTTCTAAATCTACAATACTTAAAATAACTAGATACGCCCAAACATCAGACCTACATCAATCATTTTGGCTGTAACATCAAATTTATTTTGTATAGCTCTGTAAGGAAATTTCCCTCCTGTTGACCTCGTGACGTCACTTCCGCTGAGGCCTTGTTATCGCCTAATTCTATTTTCTCTTGATTTGATTTTTCAAAGCAGGTAAACATAGCACTTTTGAAGCGGCGTAACTTCGTTATTTTTGCATCGATTTCGATGGGGTTTTTTTGCATTAAATTCTGGTAAATAAATTCTATGACAAAAGTTACAAATGGGCTGGGCTGCAGTTACCCTTTAAGCAAAACAGCTTTAAATCGGAAACAATATGCATGTAACATTACAAAATTTACGGTATAGGCTGCTCCTTCTCATTTTTTTAAGAGTATTGTTCTGTTTTTGTAAGTTGCGTTAAGCAATGTCTTTTGTTAGAACACATTATGTTGTAACTGAGCAAAACACAATCAAACAAACATCAGAGTATGCTGAAACGAACATAACACAATCATACAACCAGCAGAATATGCTGAAAACAAAGTGTTGGCTGTTTGCAAATCACAGATGTTACTATGAATAGCATAATAGCATAATTGTAGATAATTACACACTTGCTATTGAATGTTTTAATTTAAAATGCCCTTGTTAACGAGTTTGTGCAAAGACTGATATGATGCTTCTAAGACTACAACATGGGCACAGTAAAGAACGTGAACAGAAGGGAATTATGATTGGCAAACATGGTCAGGTACACACTATAGACCGATGTAGGTAAGTTAAAGCACCCATCTGCTTGTCTTAGAGAGAATTCAAACCTGACATACTCGATACCAGCACTTAACGGCCACACAAGTGAAAATGTGCACCTGGGCCAGGAATGCATAAATAACAGCAGAGTAGATGAAAGAATTAGACGAGCTTCGCTGTCAGGTAAGATCTTCTGATCAAACAAAGAACAAAAAGGATATAGTGTGTTTAAAACGCGAGGGTAAAGAAAAGTGGCTTGGTCGTAGACATCTGTCTTTCAATTAAGCAAAGAAGATGGGGGAACAAGATAGCGCAAATGCCCATTTGGTTTAGTCGTAAAATACAATTTCAAATTTAATTTTTTCCAACTGAATATACTTGATAATGTTATAATTCAAGTTTACAAACGCACAATTTCTAACTATATTTAGTTTTGAATATTTTAACAAACGATAAGAAAAAAAAATAAATTCTAAAGTTTTGGTGGTATCGAACCCACAACCGAAAATCCCTATCTCTATAATGTAACCAAATCTATGAAACTACTGAGCCATTTCAGTCACAACAAACACCATCCTTAAATGCTATATGCGACTTCAACCACGAATTTACGGACTTGTATTATTTTTCTAAAACGTTCAATTGTTGCGATACAAAATGACATTTTTAAAGTATAGTGGGTCATCACTCCACGTTTTCGTTGATTGAAATCGGGTTGATTTCCTTTAAACCTTATATAGACTATGATAAAAATATGGAGCTCAGACCCACTCTATAAAAGAAAAGGCATTGGAGTTCTAAAAATGACACTATTTGGAGGTTTTGACACGCATACGCCAGTTTAAATCAACCTATTCCAAATATTAAACCCATTTAAGGGTTATAAATCGATGTTATGGTAAATATACATTGTTTTCAATAATTTAGAAAGAAATCATGAGATTTGATGACATTTTAATTTTATAGTATCTCATCTATCCTTATATAGGCAGTTTACATGCCTTATTCACCCATCTTCTTTGTCCTTGCGAGTTATAGGGCTTTATTTGTCCAAGTTTCACCAAACTGGAAGAGAACTGATCCTTTGAAAAAAAAAAAACAAATAAACGATCATTTGACTGTATCAAAGAGCTTATTATTTAAAGAATTCACAAAAAGACAGAAAAAATAAAATAAAATAAAAACATACAAGCCGAACTAAAGGTAAATTATGTCATCCAGTACAAGTAAAGGACAGCGGATGAACATTGGATCAAAGTCCCTGATCTAGGCAGAGCAATCTACTTGAACCCACCAAAACTGAAAAAAATGTGATAGTGAAAACCAATAAAAACAAGCAATGCCTTTATTTAAACTTCCTTGACTAACATTGATAACTTACTTAACCAAAAACTCATAACAAAATATTAAAATGTGTTTAAGCGAAGCAAAATGATATAATGAAAAAAAAATCAAAATTAAAGTAATGAGTTAGTACTATAAACACCGGTCTAGTTTTAAAAGAAGTTAAGGAGTATCTCTTCATTTCAAGGGACAGACCTACAGTAGGTAAAGGTGTCTAATTGATTTTTTTATGATTACAGCTTGTAAACGCCGGAATGTGAAAACAAATGACATTGAAAAGCTTTCCTACGAAAAAAGACATGAACAGAAATATTTTCCTGTTTACCGCTGAAAGAGAAAGGAACAATCTAGAAGATGATTATTTTAACGGGAGGAACTTAACCTAGGTTAAATTTAATGCAACTTAAATTTATTAGTTTTCTCTATCTCAGTATATCTCTATCTTTTTAGAGGTCCGTGTTGCTTAGAGGCTTTTTAGAGGTCCGTGTTGCTCTGCTTTGAATTTGTATTTCGTTTTATGGATTTATGAGATAATGAACTAAGTAGATTTGACGGACACCAACTAGCGGCAATATTTGATTAGGATTCACATTTCAATATCATCATTAAAATAAATAACTTTTTGCAATTACAAAATATACATTAAATAGAATTATACATATGACAATTTAAAAACATCATTTCTCTCGTGAATAAAGGTTCAGACGTCAAATTCACAATAAGTGTGAATATGCATGAGTTTAATGAATATTGATTATTGGGTTTCACAAACAATATTAATGGTATGTAATAGAATAGTGGTTATTTATACTTTTCATGAAATGGGGTGATAACGAACAGTGTTTAAATTCAAAAGTCCAAAGGAAAATTACAAAACAGCAGGAGCAGAGCGATACCGACCTCTTAAAAAAAATAGAGATAGGATCAGGTGCCATGGAGGAGTGAGCATCCTTTGCTAACCGGTCACACCCGCCGTGTGCTCTTTGTTGTAATCGGGGAAAACGGAAACGTCCGTACACAATTAGGGATTAATTATGGTCTAACAATTAGTATAAAAACGTTAGTCACCATGCGACCCAGTGAAAGATTGTATTTACTGACAACCTAGCTTGGTTCTAAAGGAAATTAACTTTGTGCAAGCTTAGTTAGAAAAAAATCGATTTGATTTTTCTACATTTCAGCTTCTGTATACGCACTATACTAATATTCTATTATACAAACCTACTATATATAACAATATCAACACATGGATATTGTGTTTTGTAATTTTTTTTTCAAAACAGTGGAAAATTTTGAATTTTTTCAAATTACAATAAGTAAAACAAAAATGGCACTAAAAAGTGTATTTTGTGCTTGAATTTATTTCATACTTAAAAGATAGTCATGTAAATGTTTCTTTTTGCATAGTTCTGTTGTAAATCAAGGCTTCATATATGTAATACCGTTAAAAAATTAACCATATTTTTTCTAATCAAAATTTTGAAATGTACATTCTCAAATCATACAATGTTGTTATAAATCTTATATACTTCACCATTTTCTTCTTTCAAAATTCACTAGGGTGTTCTCATTCTTCCCTTTTATAGGGAAATTCTGTTTATTTCTATTTAAACATTTATTTCACTGAAAGAAAAATCCTTACATATTATAAAATACATTTCTATTATTCAGAATATATGTTTTTATTGGAACTTTTCTACAAGTATTGCATGATAACTTAATCAGACTTTCAGATTTATTTTTTTCCTGCTGAAATAAAAAACATAAAATTGCTTATGTGTTCCCAAATTTATTCAATCTATACTACTATATAAAAATAATAGATTCGAATTTTTGGGCTTCAATATACCGAGAAATCGGAAGAGTACTGTCTTTTGTTATATATATTTTAAACATCATTGGTAGTTGAAGATTACCAATTTGTTTGTCTTTTTTCTTAATCAAGCTTCACGTATTAATAATCAACGAAAATTCCTTTAAAAAATCCGGAAATCATCTGGATTTTTTGGATTTTACAATCTTACGCATGCGCATTACATTCACGCTAAATCACGGTAGGCTCTTTAGTTTATGTTTCCACAATATTACATTTGCATGGATAAACTCATGAAGGATAATACAAATACAGATAATAAAAATTTTCATTGAAAATTTGCTATATATTCTGTTTATCAAAGAAAATACGGGAGATAACTCTAACTCAGTGCATTTAATATGAAAAATACCGAGAGTTCCGAATGTCAACATCGTGTGTAAATTTGAAACGAGTAAAAATCGTTTGTGAAAAAGTGTTGAATTCTTTATTCATATGAATTAAATTTTTAGATGAAAGGTATTTACAGTCTCAAAATGGTTTGTAATGAATAATTTGACTGTTATTTTCAATGCAGCTTCATTAATTTCTCCAAAATTGTTTTCGAGCGATTTTTTGCTACTTTACGGGTACATGGGAGGCATTTTATCTGTGGTGAAGGCCTGTCCCGAGACACAGTTAGATTGTCTAACTAAGCAGAGTGTAGTGAAATTAATAGCATTATTGTAGGCTTAAAGCTTGGTTATGTAAATGTAAACAATACGGTGTGTCGATGTATCTATTCCGATATCATATGCAATGTCAACCAGTGCACGCACGGGTCAAAGTCTAGTTATTTCTAATTTTAAAGAGGCATGGTCACGATATTTGGACAAATTCTATTTTTTCTGTTTTTATTATTTACAATACTTTAGGAATGCATTTCCAATGACCAAATGAAATTGGAGAGTCAGTAGGGAAGTTAAAAGCAAGATACAGGGCTCACAATTCTTTGCCATGTAACAAGGCTCGTGCCCTGTTTTTGTTTACATTAGTTCAATATACCGGTAAAAGTTCTTTTTCAAGCTGATTTTTTTTTATCTTCTTATTCATTTTAAGCATAAATAAACAGATCCTAACGTTTACCACATTCATTTTCAGTCTAAAACTGGAGTTTTCACTTCAACGTTCAAAATGTAAACAAAAGCTTTGTTTACATAGCAAAGAATTGTAAGCTCTGTAACTCGCTTATAACTCAACGAATGATGTTCAAATTTTGGTTGCCTATTAAAAATACTTTACTGAAGTATTGTAAAGATTAAATTCGGGAAAATAATTTTTGACCAAAATCGTGACCATGCCCCATTAATATATGTATTCGGCATTCAAAAATTTTATATATGAGAAAGCTACACCGACACTAATATTTCGGAACTCAATTCGAAATTTAAATCTGTTAAAATCATCTTTTCAACCAACTACGTCAATTAACGCTTTAGTTGAGTGTCTATAAGATTGTGAAACACAGATCCTAGAGTTCGAATCTCGCTTTATTCTGCGTTCATGATTGCTAGGCAGCAACTAGGTTGTTAAGCGATTAGCTAGATAGCCGCTAGGTACATGTAGACATACCTAGCCTAAAAGTTTATGACAAAGCATCAAATTCAAGATAGATGCCTTAGTTACAATGTACCAAGTTGTAACAAACACAAAAGTTATATTATTTAATGATATTTCGTTTGTTTGATAAGTTATTATAAATGTAACACATATATTTATCATGAAATTACCAAATCATGTCGGTGAAGTTATTCATCTGTTGATGATTTAAACTTCAAATCAATGAACTAGAGGCTAGTCTAGCTTATCATTCAATAGACCTAGATATCTAAAACCTAACGGCTATCCACGCATCTCGATTATTGAACGCAGTCCTTGATATTGTTTGTAGTTCAATTTATATAAAAATGCAAAATCTTGGCTATATATATGACGTATGTAAACTTTTAAATTCATTCGTAATGATACATGTATAATGCAATTAATTTTTGGGAGTTGATTTTAATCAACTCTCCTATGCAGCAAACCGAAAGTGAAACAGTGTTTGGACCTAAGCACAAATTAAAACCGCTGACAACATTTAGTTCTTGAAAATAATCGATAAATTCGATGTTTGTTAAGGATACTTATTTTTAGATATCTTGTAAATAGTCAGATTTTAAATGGTACGAACAATATAGATATTTTTTATATATATTCGTACTTTTTATGTATTCCTACGCCAGAGTTCTATATAATTTCGTTCAACCAGACGCTCGGCTTATCCGTTAATCTCCGACAAGCAGAGAGTCTCTCTTGCTTGTCGGAGATTAACGGAGACAGAAGAGCGTCTGGTTGAACGAGACTAGAGAGCTTTAGTGCTTGGATCCATACAATTTCTTCAAAATATTTATATTACTGATACGTAGTTTGATGGAATTAATTATTTGAATATTACATATGATTCATATGGGGTTTTCACAAAATTCTTGTCGAAGAATTCATATTATAAAAAATGTGTATAATTCAAATACATATAGGAAACGGGGTCTAGGAAACTACCTGCCATGCAAAATAACCTAACATATCGTTGATTTTAAAATAAATAATAGTCGATAAAATCAACTCCCGTCAGTACTTCAGTACTTTGATTTGCTCATGTAGGGACGGTTTAGCGCTTCTCAGTACTTTCAGGACTTTGATTCTATCTACAATGACTAACTTTTGATCAAGTGTCACTAGTGCTCGAGTTGAAATACTGATATGGTACATATAATTTACCGATAGAAATAGAAATAGCGATAGAAATCTGACTACGACGGTAAAATGAATTTTGACGTCAAGACGGCGCTGCGAATATACACCAAATTGGTAGAAATTTCCGAAAAAGAGCTTTTCAGGCCACTCAGTTGCTTAAACAAAATCTTTGCGATGGCAAGAGATAAAGAACTTCAGTTTATTGTCTTTTTTCAAAGATTCTTTAACTTGAATTAAGACATAGGAACTAAATATCAAGTACTTTATACACCTTACCGTCAACAATTCTAAAGTATGTACACAGAATAACTGTAAGAGACATTTCACAGTAATTTGTCTTTTGGTTTGAAATATGAAATATAAACGATTTCTTTTTCTCACTAAAATCAAAAATAGAGAGAATATACAAATGTTGACCTCTTGATATGTAAACAAAAATATTAGAAATTAAGAAATAATCTTTCTAATTTCCGTGTTTAATAAATAGTACCAATGAGAAGTGTTAAATGACGTTGCGATAAGATTGCGGTTGCTCCGGGTCAGTGAGCGAATGCGGTTTGGTCAGTTTACCAGGAATGACCTAATTATGCCATGGACAAGAATTTTTTCACAGTGATAAATTCTCTTTCTGGTGTTCTTTTTGGTAAAATTACAAGGGTTTATCTTTTACCCAGGGGAAAAATAATTTCAATAATTTCCGGACAGTCTTTGTATATTTAATCTAATACTAGCAGTAGTATGACTAAGTGACAGTTACTATAAAGTATTACAATCGGTTGTGTATTTTATGCAATGATGTGTGCAAGCCCCGCACATTAGATTCGCAATAGTCCGTACATTAGAATCACAATAGCCCGTGCAATTATGTGCGTAAACCCCTGAAAATTATTCTCTAACCAGATGAAATGATGTATATTTCTGCTCACAGGGGGCGATTATTTGATGCACCGGAAGTAGAAGTCTAACGACAATAGAGCGCTTAGCTATGCTTAGCGCTTTAAAAAGTCTAGTGTTGTACGAAATATTGAACAATTACGAGATTCAATGAAAAAACATGGCATGGTTAACGTTCTTTGTCACTTTCGTATATCGTCCGCACATTATCACGCAGAGACGTATCTTACTTTGTAACAATCGGCCCCCACCCGCATCCATTCTATTAACATGATTATTCGACAAGTTGAACCACTGCTCTGTGAAGCTTGAATATTCTCCCAATTACCGTGATCGTAGTTGGGCATGTTTTCGTTTAGTTTTACTTTCAATTATTCAATTTTAACGATTACTTTCGTTTTTGTCTATAATTCGTAAAGTGTTATGGCATGCATACTCAACATCCAGATTTCACTCTTTAGCGCAAATGAAAACCCACTGTCAGCGGTGTCACTTTAAAGGTGCATAGGTAGAGTACCCAGGCCACGTGCGGTGCTGCGTTATTAACCCTGCATGTCTGGCCAGCGCTGTCGATTTCAAAGTGATTGGGGAAGTCATGTGGCAGAAATGTATTACGGTGGTATTAAAGGTGTTATAACACATAGCATTCCACAATGATTTTGATAAATAGTTATGTGTATTAATATCTATACTTCGATATAATGCAAACATTAACCACAATATCATTAAAACTGGTATTACATGTATATTAACTTAGAGTTTACTGCAAATTCAAAATAAATAGAAAAATGAAGTTCATTTATTTATATGTCAGCAGTTCTGGTCGAAGATTTCATTTCAACATTTAATAGTGACATCATTTGCTCCTTGTTTTGTACCACGCCAAAAAAAATTTATATGTCTTCTAAACAGAGAAACACAACCTGTATAAATTTCAAGCTAGCAGTCATATAAATATAAAATAAATTGAATTAACAGTACAATAAATTTTGTTTTGCCTCGGACTAGAATGTCTCGACGTCATTGGATGAAACGCGTCACGTGATTGCGTTACAAATTTCTTTAAAAGGCGGGCGTCAAAATTTACAGGGCAACATGGCGGACGTAACATAATTTGCACTGATTTTTTACACAAACGTTTGTTTACATATCAAACTTTAGGTCCTCGACAAAACAAAACACTTATTAGGTTTGTTACTGACTGTTTAAAGAAATTTGTTGGGTCGCAAATTATATATTATTATATATTATATAATTTTTTTATATTATAATTTAATATAATATATATTTAAAAATATAAAATCACTATTTACGTTGGAAAACGTCGTCCACGCACATCTACCCCTTAGTCAAGTTGGTAGGGTTGGGATTATCCCACTTATTAGGTTCGAAAGGTTATATTAACAGGTATGCAGATATATATTGTATCAGAGAAGCAAACTTGAATGACAGACTATGAATGATATAATGCATTTACAAGATCTATATCATTTTTAGAAATAGCTTCAAAGAGATATTAAAGCTAATTTTTTCTCTCATCTTGGTTACTTCTCTTTTTAACACAGTTCGATAAATGATGAATAGGAGTCGTGCATGTACTGAATGAATGGATCATTTTCCTGTAACAATAATCTCGCTTTTGCGTTTTTCCGGAATTCAAATTGTATATCTTTGAAATATTCAAACTACTCAACTACTCAAATCTGAAGAAATTCGTGTTTTTCACCCTCTTGAAGAAAGCCACGCAAAAATGTTTACAATCGATGCGCTTTGCTTAAATATTATCAAATTGAGAATTTTCAAATTTATAAAGAATATATTTGCAAAGTTAATACTTTTACCTTTGCAAGAAAATTCATAATTGTCATTTTATGGTATTTGCGGAAAATGAGCTGTAGCGTCTTTTATATAAATATATAAATATTTCATCTTCATAACTTTTGGAAATTTTTATGAAATATAATTGATCACTCTCTACAATCGAATGATACGTTCTGTTCTGACAATTTTACGAGACTGAGATCATATTTCCTAACTTAAGGGGTTTTTAAGCAGGGACGAATATGAAAAAAAGTTTGCTGTTCAAGAGTTTGTATTGATTATTTTCGCATAAATTTTAGTGTAAAACGTGTGTCGTTAATCTTAATCGTAACTATTAAAATATTTTTTTCTGTTTTGTAATATATTTGTTTTTGTGTATTCCATATAAGAGCACGAAGATATAAGATTCTCAAAGTCCTGTTGTATTTGATGTTGCAAAGTTTTCATACTCCAAACCTTCTTTACCTTTGAATTTGAAAAAAAAATCATATATTTTTATTAGTTTTATCCCCCACACCCAACACAAAAAATGATGCCTCCGTATATCAGTACTTTCAGTACTTTGATTGTTAACTGTGAAGCAAGTTTATGTATACATACATTTAGAGTCAGTGTTGGCATCGTGCCGTCATATGTTACCGATACTCATATGTTTCTGATAGTCGATTTTCGTCGCGTGAGTTTATTCCAAAATGATGGCATTTTCCTAGCTACTTGTGACACCGTACATACAAATCTCCTTTCGTGTTTATACATATATACTATCAAATGCTGCGTAAAATGGTTACATTATTACTTAACTGACTTATGAAATTGCCCAAAATCCTAACTATTTTATCACAGTATTTAAAAATACTTATCGGCCGGTCAGATACACCTCTGATGGCGTATTTTCATGTTAAAAGTAATTATAAGACCTTGTAAAGATTTCTTAGTTTGGAATCTTAAAAGCGCTGTAAATAAAGCTTCTTCTGAAATAAAACGTTTTTATATTCATACAAAAGACGGCATTGTACAAAAAATTAAGTTATTGGGAATATTGAATAATTGGAATATATGAGTTTAAATAAAAGCTTAGAAAACAATTGAAAATATGATAGAATATATTCAAAAGGTTATGTCATATTTATGTCAACTATTATTGAAAAAATGTTCATGAATCATACTACCGCAAACATATGATTCTCATTTTCATTGGTCGAATGCTGCATCCAGTTTATTTATAGATAGAAACAGCATATGATGACAACTAACTTGGATTTTGTATAGGCGATTTTCGATGCTACATGTATGTCGGAGGTTAAAAATGATATAATTTCAAAATTGTTGACTAGAGAGACAATCATTAGTGGGTAGCGTTTAGTGTTAGACTATCGAAAACCCATGACGCCAGGATATAAACTAGAACTAGGTACTGGAGTGTCGAGAGAGAGAGAGAGAGAGAGAGAGAGAGAGAGAGAGAGAGAGAGAGAGAGAGAGAGTTATTTAAAGATAAAGGAATGTATTGTGTCTTGATCGTTCATGAACAGAGTATGTTTTATTCGATTTTGGCAAGCTGTATACAAGCTGTAAAATTGTTCTATTAATTTTATGAAATATTAAAGCAATGCATTTCAAGTTTTGATATCATAGATTTATAACTATCTTAAGATTTTATTAAACGGTTATAAAAATAACTTTCAAAAGGTACAGTTGTAAACGTCTTGTTGAAATACCACTCTTCCATACACATCAAGGCAAAAGGTTGATAATAGTGATAAAATTTGTTGATAAAAAGTGCTTTTTCTTGTACTATTTTATTTAAATCTCCTAATCCGAAAATACATATGTTCCGGACGTACATCCCATGACAAACCTCCCTTGCTGGCCCCTTGGATTCCCACATCACAAAAACAGTTATCCATGACTTCTGGTTTGGAACCCCTGAATCTGATATGAAACAAAAAAAATATCAAGCTATGAAATTGCACATAAATATGTTTGTGTGAATATATACCGGGGGGATTTTTTTCAATTTTTATTTAGTATTTTATTTTATAAATGATACTGTTAACTCTTCATAACAAAACGTAAAATAAAAACAGCCTACCCAGGTATTGAATGCCTGGGGCACCAAGTTCTTTGTTGAAAGCAAGAGTGGCCCAGAAAGTTTCATCTGGGCTCAAAGTATCTTTTGTCCATTTCAGGATATCCTGCGCCTTAGGATTCCTCAAGGCAAACTCCACAAAACTTCTGCTAAATGTACCGTATGCACTTCCTTTGGCTACCGTTACGTTATGAGGGGGCGGAGCTTTGATCTTTCCCGTGAGTTCCAACTTGGATGTTTTGTAATTCTCTTTGTATGTCTGATTGGTTCGGTAGTGTGCTGCTTCGTAATATGAACTGTTTATGCTGTTTGTCCCGTTTAATATCTGTAACACTTTCACAATTTCTGAATTCGTTTTCAAGGGATATTCTTGAGCAGGTAAATTGATGACATATTTCCAATTTACATCTGAATAATTTAAAAGATCCGTCATACAGTTGAGATCTGCTTTCAGACGAGAATAACCCTCGTAGATGACATCCTCCAGCTTCGATGCAACGAAAACATTAGACAGACATTTTGAAATAACTTTAATGGCGTTATGCATCGAAGGACTGGAACTGCGGTCCACGTGTATGCAGTAAACATTGTGAGGCCGGTATATAGCCCTAAGAAGTTTTTCGGTCTGAACAACATCTTTGTGAGTTAATATGGAATATGCAATGGGAAAATCTAGTTCATTTTGAGACACGACGAATCGATTATAGTCAAAGGTAGCCAAAAACCTGTCACAGTTCAGAGCAAGCTCTTCAATTTCATTGTTGCTTAGAAAGTCATACTCCATTTCTTTCATGATTTCAGACGCATGCGCTATGTAGTCTTCGTTACCTTCAATAATTTGCTGACAGTCGACTTCCTGAACTATTCTCATTGGTCCAGGCTGATGTACATATCTTAACGTCATATTCGTAAAATTTATCTGTCCTTTTAAAATCGGCTTTCCATATGTTTTAATTGGGGTTGGTCGATGTGTCCCTTGAAAGGTATTGTAGTGTGTAATGAGCATAATAAAGACAATAGATATGAGAATGATTGAAAGGAAGAAGAAATGTAGATATCTGGGCATAACCATTCTTTGAACCTAAAATAAAATAACATTGGATTAATTGTACGATTGAAAAATATAAGTCATTTATTGTTTAAAATGTAATTTTCTTACAAATCATTGTCTTAAAAAAGAAATAGAACGTTTTGTATAGGTTGAACAAAAAAAGAAACTGCAGTGAAATAGCGGACCATAAAATATTTACTTGGCGTCCCTAAAAAGGGGAAAAATTTGAAAATGTGCTTTTTCAGGGATTAGAGATTAAATATCTAAGATACGTTATCTTTCAAATTTCTTGCTGATAAAACATTTGTTTTGAAGATTTTCTTCTGGTTTTATCTCGCTTATTCCTTCAGATAATTGTTCGATATGCAATGCCAAAAAATTGAAAAAAAAATGCATTAACAGGCAGCATATCTCAAATATTTGATCATTGACCTTGTATGATTTTAATGCCAGCAGAATTAGGTCGATATAAGTTGTATACTACAATAAATGTGTTCGTGTCATCATCATTCAGATTTTGCAAAATTTACTCTAAAATGGGGTTTGATTAGAGAACTGATACAGGAAATTCAGACTGGAATAATTTTTTTTTTAATTGATGCTTGAAATCTTTTTTTTATTTCTCTTTGACCATATTGCCCTTATTAAAAACCGTTTTCCATATTTTTATAGAGTTTATTTACTAGCAATATTATTTCAGTTAAGAAATTTCAATCATAGAGTTAAATATTAAATGAATATTTTATGATATTTTTTAAAATATTAAATGGCGGTCATTGACCTAATTTTAAACAAATTAATAATAACACTAAAATTGAAGTTCTAAAAGATAAAATGCATGGATCTAATAATATGTGCTTTTTCAGGGATAAGAGAGATACGTTTTATTGGTTTAAAATAAACTATTTTCTAATATATTTATTCATTTTACGTTATACAAGATTACACATGTAAAGATGTTATCATTGTTTCGTGGATATGTTTGTGCACCGTGAAATTATCCCTGCTTACACTGTAATTTCTTGTTTTGTGCTTCTAACAAAATACAAAATCTAACATATAAGTGCAAGTACATGTAAGTGTACATCCTTTCTGAAGACTGGGGCGGATTGGGAAAAGCGTTTGTAGTTCCACAATTTTAACACGATCACTCACTGCATGTATTAAATTATTATTATTATTTATTATTAGTCATTATTAGAACAAAAGCTTCAGGTGGTTAACTAGGTATTGCAAAGAAAGGACCAAGAAAATGAAAATGTAATTGTTAATGATTTCAATCTACAATTGACTCTTAAGGTCAAGATCTAGTGAATGAAATGTGCCTATATACAGGTTTATGAATTCAAGATATAAATTCTTTCAATGATGCTTTATAACAATACCTTTGTTTCATAGGGTGTACCGGGGCTTAAATGTTTGCTAAACAAAAAAATCATGTTTTAAACAACTATTTACTATAAAATATGAAGGATATAAGTAAAAAATCTCGGAGTTTTGTCCATTTATGACTGATGAAATATATCTAGAATGTCTACAGTCTCTCCAAAATCGGCATTAAACGAGCTATTGACCTCCTCTTTAAAATGATGTCAAATTGAATATAGTGTCCAGTGTCCAAAAGAGTATTTCTCGGAAAATCAAAAACAATGTCACAGCAACTATTATTTCCTTGGTTTTGAAATTACTACAAATAATACAACTATTTTGAGAGATTAGGCTAACCAACTTGTTAACAAAAACACAGGTAAACAAATGGAAAAAATAGGGTTTTATTCTTATTTATATAAGGATTAAATGATCTGCTTATAATTGCATATCTGTGTGTATAATATATATATCACATGATTTGTAAAAATGAAATTTGAATAAAATCATAAGTATAATGTTGTGAATTTTACCTTTCCTAGGTGATAATATCCGACATTTAGGCGCATGAATCCTAACTATTCATGATAAAACGTCTTATGTAATCGATATTCGTATGATGGCATACCCACGGCCCTTTTGCAGACTTTTTTAAATGTTGTGTCAACAAGCAACTTGAATTGTCGTCAACGTTCGAGATAACGTTGAAGGGTCGTTTTTCATCATCACACCGTCAGTTTGAGGTCACTCAGATGACATTTTGTCATTGGACCGCCTTCCCTTCAAATATCTACTATTTTTTACTTCTCGTATAAAACTTCAACTAGGTTTTGTGTCTATGACTTGTTAACAAAAAGGAACTTGTTTTGTAAAATTCTTCTTGATCAAAACGCTTTAAAAAATGTTAAAATGAAAATATATATTTATTGAATTTTTTTTCTAATTCAAGGCATCTAACAGAGAAACTATAATGTACAAGTATGGCTATTTTGATTAAAATCTATCAAAACTCTTAATTCTAATGCCAGTAGTTGGGTTTTAGAAAACAAGAGACCTACAGGCCCTGAAGGTGACCTGAGTACGCAGCCCATAGATTGACCTGTAAAAGGATCTCATTTTTGAATTTTTATGCTTCATTAAGGAGTGTAATCACTAATCCGAGTTTGATGTATGAAAAAACATTTATTCATAAAGGGGGGGGGGGGCAAGAGTGTAAAGAATCTTGTGTTATTTATATCCTAGCTCCAGGTGCCAAAAATTATAAACTTTTGGTAAAAAGAGACAATTAGGCCGTTAATGGTCAATTTTTTTTTTATAATATTCAGTTTATTTATAATGCACACAACTACATACAGTTTATTCTACAAGCATAAAATGCACAGGAAATTAAAGTAGATTTTCTAAAGTACAGCGGCAATAGGTTACTCGAGTGACTTAAGTGACCTAAAAAATAACATGTTTACTATACAGCCAATTTTGTCACTATCAGTCCCTCCTCCACCCCCCCCAAAAAAAATCAATAAAAAGTCTCAACCCTACCCTATGGGCATTGAATTTTACAATTTAAGAACACGACACTATGTATGTAATAACAATGCATTTAATGTATCTCCCACAACTGTGAAAGTACAAAAGAAATATTATAAAATTTAAAAAGAATTCACTATGTGGCCATATTGCCCCTACCCAAGGATTCTGAACCCCTGGCCAAGGGGTCAAGAATATTAAAACAATTTAGGTAGAAAGTTTCATTAAAAATATCATAACCATTCATTCAGTTTATCTCCACCTGCTGTGGATGAAGAGAAGAAGAATTTAAGGTTAAATACATTTTTACTATTTAGTCATTGACATATGAGCCCCGCGCTAGTGCCTGAACCCCTGAAACAGGGGCCATGAATTTCACAATTTTGATGATGGGCTTCATGAACATCAGATTCATGCATTCATTTATCCCCCCCCCCCCCTGCTGTAGAGAGAAAGAAAAGATATTCTGAGATTTAATACATTTTCACTTTATAGCCATATTGGCCCCAATCTAGGACCTAAAACCCCGACACATTGACCTTGATTTTTACAATTTAGGTAGAGGGCTTCATTAATATCATAACCACTTATGAATGATGAAGATTTGAAAATTTTCCAAATTTAATACATTTTCACTATATGGCCATATTGACCTAACCCTATGACTTGAAGCCCCGAGCCAGGGAGCTTGAATTTCACTTTTGAGGTAGAAGGCTTAACGGACATTTTAACCATGCATTTAGTTCTCAAATGTATATGGAAGTGGAGTAGAAGATTGTAAAAAATTTAATACATTTTCACTAAATGTTAATATTGGCCCCGCCCTAGGGCCTGAACCCCTGACCCAGGGGTCATGAATTTTATAATTTACGTAGAAGGCTCTATGGACATTATAACCATGCATTTAGTTTTTCTAAAATATATATAAGAGAAGAGAAGAATATTTTCCAGGATTGAATACATTTTCATTATATGTTCATATTGGTCCCATCCTAGCGTCTGAACCCCTAACCAAGGGGCCAAGAATTTTGGTAGCGGGCGTCATGGACATCATAACCATGCATTCTGTGTTTTTTATTCAACGTGGGAGTAGAGAATGATGAAGTTTTTGAAAATGTGGCCCTTTTTTGCTTATTTGGCACCGCTAATGAGGCCCCGCGGGTGGTATGGTCATAAATTTCACATTTTGTATTCCTCTAATCCTAGACATGCTTCAAATTAAAAATGGTAATAATTTGCTTTGTAATTTTCAAGAAGAAGATAAAATGTAAAATTGTTAACGAACGATGCAAGACGCACGATGAACGTTGGACGACGGACGACGCACGGCGACGGACGAAGGCCAATTGCAATTGGTCATCTTAGTGACTTGGGTGACCTAAAAATATTACGTAACAAGTCCCTGTTGTATTCAAACTCTAGATCTGTCTATTTAATCCACTGCGCACCAAAGTTATACAAACAAATGTGTGTCGATATATACAATTTCAAAATGTGAATCTCAATGATGTTCGGAATTATAATTCACTACAATATAGAATATATCGGTACATACACATAATGTTTTAATTATATACATACCATGGACATGATTTCTATATTCATTAAAAAACTAACGAATGAACCGATAACATTGCCAATTTTACATATCAATTTATATTGTTGATAACGTAATGGTTCTCTTTAACCAATGCAGAATGGAAAAATCACTTTATCATGGCAAATAACAATGATTCTGCCTATGCCGGATATGATTAAATTCCCATGTTTTATACCCAGATACTGCTTATTTTGTTAAAATGCAATATTGATTTGGCTTTCCTTCATACTTTCGTTGCCTGGATAAATCCGCGGCCATTTTCGATAAAGGTTTCATTACTAATGCATGTCTTTTTTCTTTTATTAAAAATGAATCACTACCAGTGAGGGCCAACTGCAGTGGGGCAAAAATATGTTCATAATCCTCAAAATCTAAACATTATATATACTAGTAATTTGTAACACTTTGCATTTCATATTTTACGGATGTATAACGCAATATTTACCAGAACTCAAATCAGACTTTTAAAGTGTCATTAATTTATTTAAAACCAGATTCGACATATGATCATAAATTATTCTTAACAGGTATCCTTGCATGTTGCAATTAATAAATGGCTCGAGCAAATGGCTTTGAAGTCTGAATTTTACTTAAGATGTTTAAAGAAAATAACACGAAAAAGAACTTTGAGGGATTACATAAGCATTATATGCCCCATACCTGTACCCCGAATTTATTTCAGGGGTGTCGTTTGTGCTAATGATGTTTGATATATTTGAACAAAAATACTTATAGCATCAAAACGTACGATTTTTCAACGCTCTATACAACCATTCCCCATGACACATTAAAATCTAAGCTTTTTGTTATCATCGACTGTTGTTTCTTCAATAAAGAGTAGTAAAACTGCTTACCTTGTCATTGAAAATCTTAAAAATTATTTTGTTGTAAACCATTCTGATGCACACACAAGTACTCTGAAGTTGACATTAAAAAGATGCTTGAGTTTCTGATAGACAACATCTATGTAGTTTTTGAAAATGAAGTCTTCCAACAATCTATTGGAATTTCCATAGGTACCAATTGTGCCCAATTGTTAGCAGACCTATTTTTGTATTCTTATGAAGCAGAATTTATTCATAAACTTGTAATTTAATGACTCGCTGTGGCCTTCAACTCAACATTCAGGTATATCGACGACGTATTATCAATTAACAATTGTTATTTCCATACTTACGTCGACTCGATATATCCCAGTGAACTTGAAATAAAAAATATCACATAGTCTGCGTCATCTGTTTTATATTTGAATATTTTACTGGAAATGGACATTGATGGTAACCTAACAACAAAACTTTATGATAAACGCGATGACTTCAATTTTTCTATAGTCAACTTTCCTTATGTAGCAATATACCTTCATCACCTGCATATAGTGTTTTTGTCTCTCAGTTAATTCGATACGCAAGGACATGCTCTTCGTATGAACAGTTTCTAAGGCGAGGCAAGCTACTGACAAACAACTTGATAAAAAAGGACTATCAACAGTCTCGTTTGAAGTCATCTTTTCGTAAGTTCTATGGTCGATACAACGACCTTGTCAGCAAATACAATCCTCCACTGGGTCGCATGCTGACTGACGTTTTTCATACTAATTGTTAGACCATAATTAATCACCTAACTGTCTACGGACTTTTCCGTTTGTTTCCCGTTTACGACAAAGAGCACACGGCGGGTGTTCCCGGTCACCAGAGGATGCTCACTCCTCCATGGCACCTCCTCCTACCTCTAACTTTTTGGAGGTCCGTGTTGCTCTGCTTTGAATTTGTATTTCGTTTTCTGGATTTTTGAGATGGTTGACGGTTTGGTATTGTCATTATTTCATGAATCTTGCTAAAACGTATTGCAGTATATATATATATATATATATATATATGTGTGTGTGTGTGTGTGTGTGTGTGTGTGTGTGTGTGTGTGTGTGTGTGTGTGTGTGTGTGCTAACATTTGGCATATATGGATTTTTCCGAAACTGCATCTTAATTAAGCGAGTGCAAAAATGCCACCTTGTCACTGGCATAATTATCCGGCACAGTGTTATATGTTGTTCCGTGCACGATATAATAATAATTTAAGGTCTACATCGGTAAAAAAGAATCATTTTCCAATTTTTTTTTAAATTTTAAGTGAAAAACGAACCCAAAAAGGACAAAAAATCAAAAAAATAATTTTTTCATACGAGGGTTGTTAGAAAAGTTCGCGGACAAGTTCGATTGTGAAAGGACTATTCGCATGATACCAGCGAAACACAGATTTATTTTTGACGTTATTTCTAATAAATATGTAAAGATTTGTTTTTTTTAAATATACCATAAAATATACAGCTTACTTATTATGGTAAGATATGCTTCACGGAGCATGTCAGTTTTTGATTTTTTATATTTTGTACACATTTTTTCCTCATTAAGAAAATGTACCGTTTAAACTCATGAAAATAAACGATATTTCATATGGACGACCCGCACTTGAAAATTGAGTCAAAATACGTTAACGTCAATGGACATCTTGGAGCATCGGGCCTTCATCTTTCACCGGTGCTCTAAGATGTCCATTAACATTAACGTTTTTGACCGGATATTTAAGCAGGAAAATATATGAACAAACCAAAACGTTCTTATATGCTGCAAATGGAATCAGATGTTTATAACGGAAATACTAATATTTTGAGCTCTTGCTGCAACCCCTACCCCCCTCCCCTTCAATACAACCCGGATCTTACACCTATGGATTTTGCTTTATCGATTTTCGGACCTAAATGATGTACGATATGCCACAAAAGACAAATCTTGACAAATAATGGTATGAATGTGCATTTTATAAATGGGTTAAATTACATAAAAAGTGTGTGGAACTGAAAGGTGTTTACTTTACGGCTTTCAGTTGTTTGACGTCGCACAACGTCGTGGAAATATGAAATCGCGCTCGGTAAATCTAATTCATGCTTAGTAAAAATCGCTGTATATTTTGAACGAATTATTAAAATCATGTTTTGCATTCTTATTTTCAATTGACAGTCATTTAATAAAACATACGTCATCCTACAAAGTACACAATAATTTTTCCGTAAATCACTTTGTTCGCGAACTTTTCTAACAACCCTCGTATGTTTATCATCTGTAGCTTTATAAGGAAGTTACAGAGCAAGTTTAAAATAAGTTTTTAAAATAAGTTTTCAAAACCATAACAGAAAAAGTGCGGAAACCTAATTTGGGATATAATTGGGTGACAGACAGATGGAAATTATAAAGACTCGGTAGAGATCACCTCTCTCTGTGGTTTCTTTGGCAGAGGACTAATCAAATCCATCAGTCTTCATTTAACAATCAACACTCGTGCATGACAGTTTTTCTGCATAATTTTCTTGTGTCTATAGAAGATATGTTGTTCATTCTTCGCTTTTTATTGTGTCCACGTGTATACGCTTTGTATGCATGACAAGTGCATGAAGAGTGATTTACTTTATTATGTTACATTTTTCTAATGGTTTAGTCTCAGAAAAATCAGATCCATAGGAATAAATATAAATGCCTATTATAAACTATATATTTGACTATAGAGCATTTTCAATTTTAAAAGGCTATCTGAAAAAGGTACTAAATAGTAAAACAAAATGTCGTTAAATGATGCTTGTTGAATTTAAAAAAAAATGACCAAAAACTACATTTTATAATTGTGCTCTTAACAAGAGATTATAAACAAATTCATAGAAATATACATTCATTTCTAATGAATATTTTCACCGATTATATGAATAAAGGTGAACACATATAAATTTTACCTGTGTCCCTTCAGAGAACCCCATAATTGCCGAAAATAATTAGGTTTTTGTTTTGGCGAGTAGCCGTACGGGGAATGAACCGGAAGAAAAACTACCTGTTTTACCTCATCATCAATTTTGAACTTGAAGGACCAAGTTCGTAAATACTATTCATCAAACAATCGAACAAATTCTCATTTAAATATTAACTTGTGTAAATATATTTCAAAAGTGATACTGTAAAGATCGAGTGAGATATTTTTATTTTTTCGTCAATATCAGTATTCCTTTTACAAGCTTTTATTAAAACAAATGATCAGTTTCATTAGTGAATTCGAGCACATCTACAAACGTTGTCGATGCAATGTCGTCTGCTCTGCGAGCAATCCCAATCGGCCACATTTAAACAATCTTGTAGAGAAGAACAGCCTTCAACGATAACGAACGTCAACAGATCAAACATTGCATTAAAGGCATTAGAATATTATACAAGACCTCTCGATTCTTTAACTGAGTAATCATTTAAACGTATTTGCTAATATTTTAATCATCCATTATTCTCTCCATCAACTGTTTTTATGTATAATAGTTCCAAGTACTTAAACAAAACATCATTTAATTAGAAATTCACAGAGTAATAAATCTAGATATAATGGTTACTTACGCACAGAATGCGCTGTAGTACATGTGCAGAGGCCGTCGATACAGTGCAGTTCAGAAGTACTATCACAAGTCGTGTGACGACACTCCGAGCTGGCGCTCGAGCAGGTCTCACTCCAGGCGTAACCTGTAATTATTTACAAAGCAATGTCTTCTTTACTAATATTCGACATTGATCATTGTAAACTATTGCACAAAAACATTTGTTTAGTAAGTCCATTTTTAATTTACATGTAGAACATTTTTGTCACTTTTTTCATTAAACAGACAATGGATTTTTGAACTTGTATTTGAGAGGGGCTTTTTACACGATTTGCCGCCTGTTGCCCAATCTATTTGATATATCTATAAGATGTGTTTTAACAAGTAATTAAAGGAATCTTTGAAAACATATGTACCAATATGTATTTTAGTGATGTTTTTTCTAAAAAAGAAAAAATATAGGTACCGTAAACATACGGTTATAATTTTATCGTTTACTTACCAAGTAGACAAAGAAATAACACAATGCACTTCATTTGTAGGGCTTATTGTCCAAGTGTGTTTCTAGCTGGCACTTACAACCTTTTATATAGCTAACAATTTTTATCTCTCTCCTTTTGCATGATTACTTGCGCATATCAGTCCTCGATGACATGGAACTTGCCCCATTGTTAAATATTTTTAGGATTCACAACTTGAAAATCACGTAACACAAAGATAATGGATAGACCTTGAATAAGAAATGATATTATATTCCTATTTTAATTATTTGAACTTAATTTCATTGCTATATAAAAACGTATTTCTTAAAATTGAAACAACCAAAGCAAATTGATCTTTAATGAAAGGATACAGTTTCCTCAGTGGATTAAAGGTCATTACAAAGTATCCTGAAGTCACTCCTGGACGTACATATCGGAACAACTGTGCGTTAGTTAATTAATTGTTTTGTTAAAATATTGGATTTTTAAAAACAACGTAAAGAAACATGAGATTAATAACCTCTGAACCTAACCGAAACTTGTTTTTTTTTTTAGATTTCATATTTAAGGAACAATCATATCTATTTCACATAACTGTTTTAGGCATTATGTTTTGTAATTTAATTGAATGATGAGGTTAAAGGACAGGTGACACAGATAAAGATCATAATGTTTTTCCTCATTTTTAGAGATACCTATTCTTTGATACTATTTTGCAAAACGTATAATATACTTTACAAGGCGATATAGTTTACTTTGCTATTCACTAATAACTTTTCAAGTTTTCTGGAATTGAGGCTTCTTTTCTTAAATGTTAAATTATATTTTTTGTTATTATCTTAGTTGTTTGTAAATTATTGTGTAATTGTATATAGACAATAATTTTATGATTGTGAAATTGTCGATCAGATAATATTTTTATATTATCATTTATGATTTATACAATAGTTTACCTTAACCTCCAAAAGTTTTTCAATGAAAATAAAGAATCTTGAAGATATGATGATATTTTTATCATCAATATTTTTCGTGTATATTGAAATCATTTTTCACGTAATGTGTAGTATATATGTTTTAAGGTTTTAGACAGCCTTTGCTGGATAATATTTCTATTCGGTCATCAAAGTGTGATTTTGTTCTGGTCCCTAATTACTGCAGACACTAAAATTCCTTCGGCCCTCTGGCTGATATATTGGTGTCTCGGGCTGATACAGGGTGTAATATGGAAAAAGGTATGCATTATTCTCTCTATAACGTTATGCATACAAATTTCTTTCCAAGACGAATGTATATGTACATAGTTTTGATTCATTACACATTGTTTTATGTCTTTGAGATGTAAATCGTATTTTCCTCATCTTCAAATATATATTCAATCAATTTGATTTTGGTTTATTATCATAGAATATACGTCCTAACAACAATATTTCTATATCATAAATGAAACATGTACTTTAAATAATAGTATATAGTGATTAGTAAAGTTATTCTTTAAACAATTTTATATTAATAAATTACAAATGGACCTCGATCGAGTGGAAATTTTGATTTTGTTTATGTTGAGCATAAAAATAGATATTGCGTTCAAATAGTAGTTTTATTATAAGTAAAAGTCCCTTATTTAGAATACATGTCATAAAGAAAAGCATTGTCAACTTATCACTAAGTAGAACGCCATGTGTTGAGGTCTTCTATTAGATATCCGTGCTTCACGAACATTCACATTTTATAGGTGGTGCCTCTATGATAAACAAGAATATTAACCCATTTCAGGACAACTCTGTTCAAAGAAATATTACACATTAACTTTCTAATAAAAGGAAAATGATTGTTTCAGCATTTTGATTTTGCTTATACAGATATAATTATTGTTAATAGATGTCTCGAATTTATTTCAACTCTAAAACAAAACAAAAATAATTTTCATCACAATACAATCATGTACAGTTAATGTGGTATTAGATTTTAATTTCTTTCTTATATCAAACAATTGCTTTCTATCATCATAGACCTGTGTAGAGGATTCATTTTGGCTATTTGCCAAACATATTGCATTATTGTAATCAATAGATTCCACGGGAAGAAAGCCTGTCTTAATAGTGCACTGAGAGCACAGGGCGAAAAACAATCTTTAAGCAAGTCCTTAAAGGTGACTTAAAGGTGGCGTAAAGCTGGCTTAAAGGATATACAATCTTTAAGCCACCTTTAAGTCACCTTTAAGCTGAGCTTATAGGTCCTTAATGTCCAAACTTCTTTAAGTCACCTTTAAGCCATCTTTAAGCCACCTTTAAGCATCTTTAAGTGGCATTTACACTCCCTTTAAGTTGTCTTTACACCATCTTTAAGTTCCCTTTAAGTCAGGTTTGATCAAGCTGAACAGATTCATCTTGAAAACATATATTAAATGCAAAAGCTCTTTTATATGGATGGGAGGGGGTGATCCGAGTGATGGAAAGGGGGGGGGGGTGTTCCAGGCGGTTTTAATTGTCGCTCCATTAACACAGATCGCTATCATCAACACCGCTCCAATGGACACAGACTGCCGTTATAAAATTCTTTATAATTTTTTTTTGTTTCAAAATTATTGTAGGGGTGAGCGCAGTCTCTGTATCTAAATCGGCGCATGAAATTATATTAAAGTATGTTTATTTCCTATTATAAATTAATCGGTGAAATCTCTCTCTCTCTCTCTCTCTCTCTCTCTCTCTCTCTCTCTCTCTCTCTCTCTTTTAGTTCATCCGGTTATTAAACAAAATAAAAAAATGAACCAATAATGCATGATTTAATTTATTCGGTTTAAGATATGTATTTTTTTTCAATTTTTATTATTTCTAGGTCTAATTCTAGATATGCTAGATACATGTTAAAGATGAAAAGACTCTCAACTGCCTTGGTTATATCGGGCGGGATATTACCGCTTTGTTTGTCTAGACATAGTTTTGTTCATTTGTGTATATCTAATTAGAGTCTATTGTTTGTCCAAGTTAAGAAAACCCCTGGAACTAACACAGAATATACAAGATATACACAACAGGTGTGTCGTGTGCCCAGGTGCACGTCAGGGTTTCTAAAGGCGTTGAAATCTTAGTATGTACGTGTATACGATAAGTCTAGTGAATGAAGGTTTATTAATAATTAAAGATACATGTATGTAAGAGTAAAATCTAGAGGCTAATTAATTACTGTACCGGTGATCATAAATGGGGGTTAATTATTTAAATATATGTATAAGGGTAAATATGTCACATACCCGGCCTGGTACATCATACAATTGTATGTACAAGTATATGCATACATCATTTGCAATTGCTACATGCAGTAAATACGTCACCGGTAATTGGTAATATTGTTTGTTATAGAATTGATAGTTTAAAAATAATGTATACAATTAAACATTTAAACATATATCATTTCATTTGTTATACTAGATCTGTTGTAAATGTATAATAATCAATATTATTAAAATTATACATGCTGGAACGGCGCCGTGATCATCAAAACCGGGAAATTGCACAGAACTAATACCCTAGCTAATAGTTTCAATGCATTTAATAAAAGAAATAGTTTCATCTTCTTCCTTGCATTTAATTTCATTTAGCTATGAATTAGATGAACATAGCCTATATCTACTTGGTTTAAATATATTAACTAAGTATACTAGTAAGCCTAACGGTTTCCATTTAGGTATAATACATTTTTTTCACTGAAGACCAAGTTTTGTATTTCATTCTAAATACATGCATGCATTTAATTTATAAATTAGATATAATTGATTGTTACAAACTGAATGGAAGTCAAAATCTTTTTTAAAAAAAACATTGATTCAATAGCCACTAATTTATAGGGTATAAAAACCTTCTAAAATATATAAGTTGCCGTGGCGCGGAGGGAGTGAGGTGATGCTGGTAAACGAAGAGTCCCGGGTTCAATTCTCGTCTTGGGCGTTTTTTTGTGTGTTTTTTTTTTCATTTTATTTTCTAGAACAAAAACCGTTTTTAAAACCTTTTCTATCATAAAGTTAATACATTTTGTTGGTAAATTAAGCACAATATTGAATTAAAAGATTTTAAGATTTTTTAATGGCTTAAAGGTGGCTTAAAGGTAGCTTAAAGGTGGCTTAAAGAAGTTTGGACATTAAGGACCTATAAGTTGTCCTTAAAGGTAGCTTAAAGGTGGCTTAAAGATAGTCTTTAAGCTGCCTTTAAGCCATCTTTACGCTTTCTTTAAGCCACCTTTAAGCAACACATATAGCTTAAAGGTGGCTTAAAGATCGTCTTTAAGCTACCTTTAAGCACCTTTAAGTTATCTTTAAGGAGAACTTAAAGATGGTCATTCATCCTGTGGAGGTGACTGATATATAACTAGAAGGCAACTGGGTGTCATAGCTCTGCTATTCATTCACCTTTCCAGACCTTTCTGTTAATTTTAGTTGACTGAATGGCAGAGCTTTATAGTTCTCAAAAACATACCCTCTTCTCTAGAACTACCGAGCCAATTTAAAAAAAAAACTATGCATGGAACATTCTAGGAAAATCCTTATCATTCAAATGAAGTGCATGACTCCCTTCAAAGAGGAATGGTTTTAAAAACAATAAACAAAGACAAAGATGTTTAAAACTCAGCAAAGAAATATGTAAGGGAAAATGTGTGATTTTATTCTTCTAATGAACTAAAAAGTTACAAGCTTGTGATGTTACAATCCTGATAAACATGAAGATACGGTTCAAATTTGGCCCCTGGAACCATTGTGGCATAGCGGGGGGGGGGGGGTCAACGGTTTATCATATAAACAATTTGGGAAAGATCTTTTTTTTTTAATTTCCAACTATATTATGTAAATTTTTAATATAATGTTTAGCAAGCTTCCTACAAATATGTGTACAATTTGCTTCCTTCTGTAACCCTCTGACCATATATTCAGACAGTCTACGGAGAGTTACAAAGCTTAACAAACGTATGAGGGTTGTCCCAATATTGCGTAGACAGAACACATAACACACAAATCTGTTCACTGCAATTAGACTTCTATGTTTTCTTCAATGGCCGTTTGGCAAACAATACTAAAAAATTCAAATTTTTTACTTTATTTATTTCTTGAAAAAAATGAATAATTAGTAACAACAAGTTATAAGGAGGCGCAATGTGCGACGTCAAAAACTCTCAGTCTTTACATTGTTGCTTCACTCTCCACATCATTTACGATACCATTCAGGTTTTATTTCTCAAAATATCTAGGAAAAAAATTTTCTTTGAACATGTACCCCGAGTGCACATTCAACATACATTACTAGAGGTTTTTTTTTATATTTACCAAGTACAAACGATCTGCCGACTCCAAGCTTGCCCTGTATTACTTGTTATCTAACGTTCGTCATACCGAAATGTGTCGTTTAGCATTTTGACGTCCATTTCTATCGATCGGGGTTTCTTTTTTCACTAAATCTTTAAAAGTTCTTCATTCGAAAACTCCTTTTCCTTGCAGTTTTCATTTCATTATGTTAATTTCAGCTTTTCGTTTTTGACATTGCGCCGCATGTCGAATTTATAATCTAACATTCTTTTATTTCACTTATTTCATCTTCACTAGCCAAGGGTTTCTGATCCGCACCGCTCCTCACTAACCCTTGGCATATCGTGCTATCAAAAGTCGGGATTTTTTTTTCGTCACGTGATCTCCCAGCTATTCATAAATCAGCCAAATGATGAACGATGCCGTATTTTGAACCTCACTGGTGCTGTAATGGCAGCCTCCATAGGCATTGATATTGACAAGTTTAAAGAACGTTTTAATGCCCAGTGTATTTAATAAGTAGGAATATTGTTTAATGTTACATATAGAGATCGAATTCATTCGAAGGTTGTAAGACTGATCCCAGGAGGGTAAATCCTTCATCTACGATCGAGTGCATGCCTCTCTTGATACACAGAATAGGTGGTACTTGTTCTTGCACCATTGCAAGCTATATGTATTATGAAGGTTCAAACAGAAAGACTAGAAAAATAAGGGTTTTGAGCTATGCGTGTTGAGACACTCGTGAATAAACAGTACGAAAACATTGTCGATTAAATCGAATATGTTTTGCATCTTTTTGATTGGTCGAACGGTTTCAATAAACCCCAATCATGATCCAGGGAAAAAATCCCGACTTTTGATAGCACGATATGCCAAGGGTTTGTGAGGAGCGGTGCGGATCAGAAACCCTTGGCTAGCGAAGATGCACTTATTTAATCTCGAACAATATTTAATTTCAAATCATGATTTGAATACAAATTACTCTGTGGCACAAGTTTAATCTTCCTGTGTCTTCAATTAACTGAATAACGACACTTGTCTACGCTATGTTGGGACAACCCTCGTATATATAGTGAAAATCTTGTAAAGTATTCCAAAAGTCTCCTGCAGCAGCACTGTGTAATATTACTATTGCAATAACGTCCTTGTGTGTTCTAAAGTAGGATATCGTCAATCCATACACACTGAAGAAGATAATGAGGGGTCAAGAAGTGTCTAATTCTACATGGGAATGTATAAGGTACAATCTCTATTAAATCTTCACCTATTGAACTTTTCTGCTTCAAAGCTTTTAAAAATAAACATATATAGGTTTACAATCTGTTATTTTCAAATGAAGACAACTGTTTCTTTATGAAAATTTCAGTTATGGTCACTTTTTTTTATAGTTATAACGCCTCTAAACATTTTGGTCAAATAAATAATTAGACAAAAGAATCCAACGAAATCACATCCATTAAACCAGGGACGTATATACTAACGGGATTGGCAACTACCGCAAGTCTCGCGATATCTCGCACCAACCTATTCATACGATATTTAAGTCTCGCGAGATGTAAAATGGCCGATTCAGCGATGTAAACAAAAGATGTCAAAACTTTGACAAGCCGGTTTTTGCAGGTAAGTTTATATTTTTTACGTTTTTGAAAGTTGGCTAAACACTTAAATAGATCAAATATCAATTTTAAATATAAATATGTCTTACAAACGATTCTTAATGATAATTAATCAATAGCCAATTCATTCATTATACAGCAGGATACTTTTAAGTTTTAATTATGTTTCTACAAGGACATAGATAATGAACATCATCTCGATTTGATAAACTACCTGGTGTTTGTTGTTACAATGTAGGCCGCTGCTACTGTACGTCGTTTTCACACCTTTCTATTGTTTTGATAACACTTAATGATGAGCACATGGAGATGTGAGGGTACTGGGGTATGCATGGTGTACTGGGGTATAATGGGACGTCCCTAATTTAAAAAAAGGGAGGTTAATTGAAAGTAATGGGACATCCCATCAAAAATACAGTATTATACACCATTTTACAATCACCATTATACCTGCCAACCTCTGTCAACCTCTGTTAAATATTGATTAGTGCAATGTCTAAGGAAGATTTCTTGTGTTGGGATAATGACATTGATTTGGATGAACTTTTAGGGGAGTACACAGACCATGAAGAAAAGTCTAGTGACCAGCTACCAAAAGAAGAACACACTTACCAGTGCCCTGACTGCCAGAAGATCCTGAAATCCATATCTGGTTTTCGGGGACACATGACCAGGCAGCATAAGAAAAGCAAAACTAAAGGTATTATCACCAAAAGTTTTAAAAATTAACATGATTTTTATATGGCTGTGTGATTTGACTACTTTTGTTAAATTTTTGTAGCATGATATTAATTTTTATTAATGATTATAGCTTGTTGGATGATATGATTATTTATTAATAAGTATTTCTTTTTTTTTCCAGCTAGTGACCACAGAGTTACAGCAACTTCTTGTGCCACTGCAGAAAACAACGACTCTCCTCCCCCCTCCTGCTCCGTGGACATTGAAAACGTTCTACATGAGGCTAGTCTTCGAACGCTGACAAGATTGGAAGATGGTCCAATGCACAACTTGTTCGGGGAAAGCGTGATCGTGAGGTTGGCCAGGTTTTGCAGAAAGGTCCAGTTCTTAGAGCAACCTCTAGTGGGACACCTAAAAGACATCTTCAGCTGTAATTTGTGTGATACTCATGCAAGGGAACTGTTCTTTACTAAGTTTCATTCCCTGAGGCTATCCAAATGTGTGCAGATGGAGTGTGTTTCATTGTTTATTCTGAATGGATGTGAGGAGAAGAGAGAAGACATTATTCACTTCCTACAGTTAGTATATACGTCCCTGATTAAACACATACAACATTAAAAAACAAATATAAAGAAACACCTAAATTTAAAGTAATTAATCTAACGTTATCTTGAAAACATTCTAACGTCGCGAACTCTGGGCGCAAAGACAATTATAATGATAATCCTTTATAATAAAAAGGATAACCTAAAATTATACTATCCAATGGTTTTCATGAAATAAGTAGTTCTCAACCGCTACACAAATTGTTATTAAATGTATACAAAGTAAAGGTCAGACTTAAATCGTTAGAATACATGTACCCGACATCTTTGAAATTGATCCCTTAAGCAAAAACATGTATATTATTTACATTTGTTTATAGATATACATCTGGAGGTATACTTATATCAATTCATAGTAAAATTAAGCAGGTTTTAGATTTAATAGAAATAAGTTGAAGGCAAAATGGTCTTAAATGAAGTTGATGACATATTAATAAATTTGGAATATTTATAAACCCCGATTTATGTTTTATTTAAGGAATAAGGAATAATTTATTGAGTATTATGAAATCAAATCAAATACAGTCGGGGATCAAATCAAATGAAGCCCGTAGAGCTTTATTATAGATCTGATTACACCCGACCGGAATGATCACCTCATAATATTCAACGAATCATTCCTAATTTATATCATTTTCAACAGTTGTACGATTAAATATTAAAATAGTCATTGATGAAATGTATTGGACTATACATTACAAAATCGATTTGTAGTGATATCACAGACAAATACACTAGTCAGTATAAATTGTTAATATATGGGTACATTATATTAACTTATAGGTCTTTATTTGGTTTTATTACATTCTGCTTGAAATTTTAAAGAGCGTTTAAGTTCCTTGATTTTTTTTTCATATTAAGGATATCGATCAACCCATCTACAATAACTCAAACATATCTGTTTATTCAGTTTGAAACATTTATTTAAAATCTTGAACATCTGCAGACATTGTCGATGCAATGGCGTCTGTTGGCTGGGCAGTCCCAGTTAGCGAGGTTTAGGCAGTCCTGTAGGGTCCTGCAGGCTGCAATGGTGAGGAAAGCAACTTGAACATAGTCATTATTCAACTCCACAATATCGCCTTCTTTCTCTTATTTCTTTCTATTTCTCTGTTTCTCTCTCAGTGTCGGTTTGTCTATGTTTGTCTTACTCTCTCTATCTCTCTTAGTCTGACTGTGTCGATTAATCTGTCTCTCTGTTTCTCCCCCCTCTCTCTCTCTCTCTCTCTCTTCTCTCTCTCTCTCTCTCTCTCTCTCTCTCTCTCTCTCTCTCTCTCTCTCTCTCTCTTACCCATGTTTGTGGGGGTGGTACAGGTACACAGTCCGTCCACACAGTGGAGTTCTGACGTGCTGTCACATGATGTGTGCTGGCATTCACTGACTGAGTTTGTGCAAGTCTCAGAATAGACGTAGCCTAAGGAGGACAAGATGTCAACAATATTACAATCAAGTCAAGAGAAAATTCAAGAGTATTCCGTAGTCATTAAATGATTTTATACATTTGATAATTAGTAAGTAGTAAAAACAAAAGGTTCGCTAAATTGTTATTTTATTGGTCTCGTGAGTTAAACCTCTTAAGTTATATTTTTTAACACAGAATCACTGCTCAGGATTACATTATAAACTTTGCTTCACATTAAATATTTTGCCTGTACAAGACGACGTAATTTTACTCACCAATAAGGCAAACAAGCAAAACAGCGACAGCCTTCATATTGTTTAGATTAACTATAGCAGTAAAGACCGTATGTGAACCCTTAAATATGGCATCGCGCGTTATCTTTTGGTCCGCACGAATTACATTTCTAACCCATGCGTTCTTGTAGAATAATGTGACATACATTTACCTCTAAATACTAAAAGATTCCAACATCATGTGAAATCATTAACCTGGTTAGGAAGAATGAAATACAGATGACACATTTAGCTAGGTAACTATTGCGTTATCATTATGTTAAAATACATTAAGGTACACACAAAGTAAGGTAACATACCAGTGTTGTCTAGAGAGTACTGTTTGTGGTTCAAAGATTGAAATTTAGCAATATCTAATATCATTTTTATAAACTTTATAGCTATAGTTGAGGAAGAAAGGTCATAATACGCAATTGGCATAAATATACCAGTCAAGTCTTTAAATATTGTCGAGAACAGCAAAATCTATTCGGCAGCTGGGCAGCGTATTCTAATTTTTTGCGAGGGCTTTTATTATAAAATGACCTTTCAACATACACACATATATCAATAAAGTATGAATATAAAATGGTTGAACATCTCAGTATAGCTTTATATTGAATAAAATTAATAAAGATATGATAAAGACATTTAGAAAATGAAAAGCTTTCACATGAACTGCCGTATTTCTGGGTTTTATGATTATCTAATTTTCCCTTCTTTCGCGACCACTTTCACATCGAATAACAGCCCCAATGATAAGTTTTGAACTGGGAAGTTCTAAAATACATTTTACATTTCAATTGTGAACTGCGTTTAAAAACCCGTTTTCCCTTCAAATACAAACTCTTTTTACGATGCACCGGGCATCACTAAATATAGATGAGTTTCATGAAGTAACAAAAATAGAGGACATCGACAGTTGACACGTATCTCGGGTATTGTATGTGATTGATCAATAAAGAATGTGTTGCGGTTCCTATACTAATTTTCCCTAAAGGAGTTGCAGATAAAATGGAAAAATCAGAGTTACAGAATTTGATGTAAATCTTTTTTTTTTCATGCAACGTTGTACATAAAGCAGTGTATAATTTTATTTGGAAAGTTAGTACTAGCTTATTTAAGACCATGAAATGAATTTGAAAATGGTTACACAGACAAATGTGACAGAATTCACGCTATATAAAAGGGGAATCCTCATCATTGTGAAAAACTGCCTCCTTGAAACAAAATTAATTTAATCTTAACGTTTATAGTAAGACAATGTCTTGAAAACTGCCATTTCCGATTTTTGTTTCAAAGAGGCATATTTTTAATAAATCTGACTTTTGGAAAAAATCATTAATACCTTTGAAATCTAAAAACGATGTGTTAAATTTCCCCTCTATAATTCATGTCTAGATTAGTCGAGTGGTAACGCAGTTAAAATAGATTGTAACCGTGTTTTACATTTTTGACTGGGTTCGAATCCCGAAAAAGTTTTATAAAAAATGTTCTTTTAATCGCATGGAAAGGTAATGTATATAGATAATTTAAGAATGTCAGAATAAAGTTATTTAAACTCTTCTTAATGTACTATTTTGCATGCGTGCATATTTTTTTTCAACATTACTGTGTGAAGTCACCGTTATAAACTTGATAAACATTTTCTTCTGAACAAGAGATTTTAAAACAATGTACTCGGTATGCATCAATGTAGAAAGTTGATTTTTCACCCTTTTTTAATGAAATAACCGGGTATGCTGATTTCAAAGATACATGTACAGGTTGTTAAAAGCAAACAAAATTATTTTAAAAAGTTTGAATCGGTGATGAAGCAATAGGTTAATGAAAATATGTACGGATAAAATTGTTCTACCTTTTTATCTAGACTTAGCGTTTATTTAGATACTATAGAAACATAGGATGATTATTATTACAACTCTGACGGTTTTGAAGAGACAGAATCAGATTTATTCATGTATCTAAAGAATGATATTTTAAACACGCTGGACAGTAGAAATCAAACTGATACATGTCAACATTCGAATACAGAATATATGGTTATCTTTCTAACTGTATTTGGTGGTTGCCGTTTTCGATAGAAATGCGCGTAAAATGTTTGTTTATTTTGCCTACGGAACATACACGCTCTGTAAATATAGCCGTCTACGTAATGTGTCTATATTTAGATATAGCTCTCAAGCGATACGGATATTTAAAAGTCCTTTCCACATTAGGGAATAGTCCCGCTGTTTTGCAACACCTTCTTTTGATTCAGAACAAATTAAAAACTAAGCATTCACATTCAAAAATGTGAATTTTGTTTTGAAACGTATGTACTTATAGCATGGTCCGATTCATTTTCTCTCTCTCAAAAATAAAATAAAATAAATTAATTAATTAAATAGATAAATAAATCCATCCATCAATAAATCCATCTATCAATCAATGAATAAATAAATAATGTTGATTGTATAAAATAGTTTTTACGCTAATGACGTGATTTTTTTCATGTTCCCTACATTTCATTGGTTTGAGTTGTTAATCTTTGCGCTGCACTGATGAAAAAAGATTTGCACTGTGCGTAAACTTGCCTACGCCATAAAAAAAAATATATTTCACACAAGCTGATGCCGTATATACGAGTTTAAAATTATCTTGTTATAAAATTTCGTTACTACGAGTTAATTATCTCGTTCAGAACGAGAAAAGATCTCGCAATTACTAGAAAATATCTCGTTATTACGAGTTAATTATCTATTTATTACGAGAAAAGATCTCGTTATTACAAAAAAGGATATATATAAAATGCGTTTCATTGTTCAACGTGTACTCTCTGAGTCTTTTTATGTAAAATGGATGAACATGAAATTCATTAAATTGATGAGAGAAATTTCAGAAGGAGGAGCAAAGCAGATTGATAAATAAATTAATTGACCAATTTATCAAAATTATGGATTTTGTTTTCAGACTCCGAAATGTTAATATACAGAAACAATTATATTCAATATACAGTTGTAGGTTGTGTATGAATATATAAAACACAATCCGGGGTAAATCCCGTATATCCATGATTGAAACTATATACTGTAGATTCCTTATTTAACGCGAGTACTTAATTTCGCTATTCAACCGTTTTGCATCAATTCGCGGGAATATAAAATCGCGAACACCGAATTTTTATCATTGATTCCTTTAGTTTAAATCTGTCCGAAAAATTATAAAAGTGAGATTTTAAAATCCGCGAGATGTGCTTCTCGCGATTTTACGCGGATATTAATTCCTCGTGTTTAATTAGGAATCTACAGTAGTTATCTGTAACTATAGTGTTTTTATGACTAGGACTACCTGGTATTAACTTCGGAGTGGGATTGTAATATACGTTAAAAAGGAAAATTACATGAAGTTCTTTCCACTTATTCATATAAATGTCAAATCCGATCATTCATGTCGAAATTAATAGATAATGATAGTTGTTATTTCAAAATAATGAAAATTGAATTAACGTTTCTGGAAAGAAAAAACATTGACTGAAAAAGTGAACCAATCGACTTGGAGGTCTAGACCTGATGAACGAAGAACAGTTATATACGTATTTTTTTCACAATGAGAAATCAAATATTAACTACTATGTATTTTATTATAACGAGATATTTTTTCGTAATTATGATATAAGTGACTCGTAATAACGAGATCTTTTCTTGTTATTACGAGATTTTTTCTCGTAATATTGATATCTTTTCTCGTAATTACGAGATCTTTTCTCGTAATTACGAGATCTTTTCTCGTCATTACGAGATAATTAACTCGTAATAACGAGATTTTTTTTCGTAATAACGAGATTTTTTCTCGTAATAACAACATAAAAATATTTTTTATATGGCCCTATTCGTCTTTCGTACGTATTTGTTCTACCACTCAATTTGAATGTTTTGTTAATCTGCTGAGATCTGTTCGTATTTGTTGAAGAGCTGGTTATATAAACTGTTCGTGGTTTATCTAAAGGTTGATGAATTGTGCCAACGATTTCTGTATATCTCTGACTATACGTGACACCGGCTCACTCTCTATCATTGTTACATATATAACACGATAGTGCTCCCCGACCTTGCTCTTATTTCTGTGGTTTCTCGGCAACATAAATTGAATGCAAAAACGTTAAAAGATCCGTGTCTTTATATAAAAATAGAAAAATGGAACTATAAACACTGCTCAATTACCATACAATCAAATAGAATTTTTTGAATAGGTCTTTAATTGTGAGAAGGGGTCATATTCCCTGCAAATTTTACATGAAAACGTAGGCGATTTTAAATTTTAAACGATCTTATTGCTTTTCTATTAATAAAATCAGAGTAGTGCGTGTATGCTGCCATTGAAAAATAAGCTCACTATGTTAATAATTTGTTCTGTCGTATATCTATATGTATTTGTATATACATGTTTGATTTCGGAAATTTATAGTTCGTTTAAAATTGTTATTTAAATTCTGTTGTCTGTAAGTTTAAGTTTATAAACACCCGGACCAAGCTCTCCCCTCTCCTTTTTTCAGCATTCATTAAGGTAAATTTTCATTTCTCCATCCTAAGTTCTAAACGGAATCAAACAATGTTATTTATGTTCAATATTTGATTTTGCTTAATAAATTCGCAAATCTTCGTTATCTTTGTTATTATGTAATTCAGAGGTAAACTGAAAAGAACCTGGGTTGATGTTGAACGAAGTTTCCGTCTTTTTTTTATTATACTACAGTTCCTTATGGCCTCCGGTTCCCATTCTATGGGACTCAAATACAGCTGAGCTAACACTTCGGCTCTCGAATTGAATCTTTACCCATTCTGTCAAATCAATTTATTGATTTTACAAAATCGCCAGCACTCATTACGGTTGATGATAATATGTCATCTTTGATAATAACTTTTGTTTGACAAGGAAAGGGAAAACTCAGATAACTGTCTTAAAAACAGCAAACGAGTACATGTTAATTTACCCAGGAATTCCTTCCTAACAATTGTATTTCTGGCATTTAGATACAAGCATGTAAGGGTACTAACACATGCTGACTAGTGCTTTACTAAACAATTGTAAGAAACATTGCAATGATTTCTTATTAATTATTTTTTATGTATTTATTATTCGGATTGCTTTTCTTTCATCAACGAGTGTTCTTGAATAATTATCGGGAACCTAATCTATAAACAATTTATGCGATGAGGACCTCTTGATGTTCTGTTATCTAGCGTAACTTTGAAAAATAATACTAGTAATCGGATAATTATACATCTTTTTATATAGTTTTGGTAAAGCACATGAAGTGCATGCTTCAAATTTACAACTTGATAAAGATTTTTAATTTTAATATACAATCTACCAAGCAATAGTTATTACTGCATGCCATAGTATAGTTTCCATGCGGTATAGTACTTTAAAACAAATAAGTATAAGATAGTAATTTTGTCAGAATTACTACGCCGGTTCAGGGGCAATATATACACCGTATATATAGTGACCTGCAGGACTCCACTATCATTATCAAACAGGCAACATGAGAGTTTCAATTATCCTTGCTATTGTTTTAGCTTTTCTCGGTAACGTATTTTCTAAGGTTGTTTTGTAGTCGTATACATTGTTATTATTTGATCGTTGCTTCGAATGTTACCATTTTGAGTACAATTTTTGAATAAATGGTTCGTGTTGATATTTTAACATAATTTATAAGTAAAGTTCTATAAATTTCTTCGAACACAATGTTATTGGTTGTTATAGGTATTGAGTTTTTGTGTACCGTATTAGTATCTATTACGAATAGTCATTGCATTGGGCAATCACTCTTGCAGAGCGTACGAGCTCATTGCTAAGAAGGTTTGACTTCTCTTTGTGATGACTATAACCCGGAAGTGAAATGAAGTCTCATTGCGTCATTCATTTCACCTTCAAGCTATCAAAGAAATCTATTTTGTGGCTTGTGTTTTATTGTCATCTGATGGTAATCAGATGTTGGTTGTTCACGTGATTTGACTCTGTTTATGCAGCTGTCGCGGCTTCCGAGACGTGTACGACTGCCGATGGATGCCAGACCACACAATGCGACAGCGCGTCTGAAGTCAGCTGTGTGAACGGACAGTGTACCTGTGAGCTAAGGGAAGGATGTGAGTAGCTTTCAGCCTGTAAATATCTTAATTCCCAACTGAACGATAAGGGAGAGTTAAACGAACAGTGATCGAGTGAGCGTCAAGTGAGCGCTGAATTCAACTTGCTGAATGATTTGTGAGCGATCGCAAGTCCGTGATTGCATTTACTCAATGTTCTCTAAAAAAGTCGTTTTGTTTTCTTAAATTTGTCACGTAAAAGACATTTGTAAATAAACACGATGTCATATGTAAAAGAAACTCACGGCATACTCTAAAACCAGGCCTGGCCTAAAAATTGGCCTGGCCTCACTTTTGGCCTCAAATTTGGCTTGGCCCAAAATTTTGGCCTGGCCTAAAAAATGAATAGATATTTAATTTTGGAGAGTTATGTACGTGGCTAATATTACAGTTATTGACCAGAAACATTATGGTAAACTTTGCGACAGAACTTCATAACCTATGTTTTGTTGTTTTAAGGTGGCTCACTTCACCTTGAAATATATTCTCAAATCAGCAGAAAATTATTTGATTATGATAGATATCATAATGGATAAGAAGTATTTAAGTCAAATAGGCAAAAAATGTGCAATTTTGGATGAAAAATTACATTTTCGAAAATTTATTTCAGTAAACATGAACAAAGCTCCAGGCGGATTCGAACTCATGATATGTGGTTCAGAACCCCAGTACTTTAACCACTGAGCTATGACGATATACAACCAAATCGAACGATATAAAGATTTTAACAAAACATTTAAATCGCCATCTTGTGACGTAGTGTCTTAAAAAGCAAAAGTCTGGGTGTAGTGAGGTGCCTTAAAAGCTGTATATGTAGAGCTGGGTTCCGTATAGAGTTTATTTATTTAAACAATATTTTATAATGTAAAACTATTACATAATATATACATTTTCTACTGTCTTTATCTGTGATAACATTACGAATCAATTTTGAAGCCTTATACCTAATAATTTCATAAAGAGGATGAGTGACACAAAATGGGCGTGTCTTATAGTAACTGAAAAAGATATTGGCTGCGCCGCGTAGTAATCCATAGTATGTGCTAAATGAAAAAATAGTGGCTTTAATTTATGTTGTTTTAAAATGTAGAAATTGGAAATAATATAAATATAAGTAATAAGGAATCATCCTTTGAATATCATGAGGTGATAATTTCGGTCGGAGCGTGGTCAAATCTATCATAAAGCCCTTTAGCCAGTATTGGCCAGCAGGCAATCTGCCTATTTGAGTCATTTCCGTATAGAGTTGACCGCCATTCAGCTCTGTATAGCCATCATTTTGATAAAGCTTTGATTTTCAGGGGTTTTAAGTGACTTCATGTATATGTAGTATATGTAGTGTCCATATATGCAGGAAATTTTTGATCAACATGATTTAGATTTCCAAGCAAAATACTTTTCTTTAAATAATGTTACATGTAACTACAATTCAGTAGGTTCGTAATCAATTGTTATAATATTGTTTCATTGTAACTATATGTAGTGTTATTGGCTTTATGGATCTTAGCGATCAAACTTGACAGTCGTAATATACTAGTACATCTTTTAGTACAAAGTATTAGTTTACACGTGCATCTCGCAGCTAATACACCGAACATGATTTTATACATACTTTGTAGTCTAAATCTTTTTGTCTCCTGTTAATTTTACAGATTGTGACTTCCTGGCCGACTGTCTGTCGGTGGAGAACTGGTTCTGTCCCGCAGAGTTCAGACACTGTATTGATAACCGCTGCCGTTGTCGATTTGATGTATAAATTCAATGGCAAAACTATCCCTGTGTCATTGTCTTTTCAGCTAATTTTGCTTGCTATGATATCAAGCATAAAATCAGCTTCCTCATACATGTATAATATAAAAGGTTGTTCAAATCATGACCCTCGGGGGCCCGACCAAGATGGCTAAAATGTGTCAAGTCATTACCCCTTTGTGTCTGATAGACGCCCGGCTTCTATCAGACACAAAGGGGTAATGACTTGACATATAATATTTAAAAAAAAGCAAATAGCTTATCATATGTGGTATAATCATAAAAGAATGACAGAATGAGAGTATTTTAAATTTGTGATAATACGAGGTTCAGAGAGGAGAGGGTGTTCAAATTTACAAAGACAATAATGATGAGGCAACAGCTACTTGTATATAGCATGTAAAATTTTTAAACTTTGTGATATTTATTCTTCGAAGGAAAAAGGGAAGGAGTTGTTCAAATTCGAAATTTACATTGGAATATATAGAGAAAAAATTCGTATGGTATATATATAAAAGCAAATATACGAATCGGAGATCGATAGTTGTGATCAATATTTAAGGTAGAACGCCCACACTGGTGCTTTCATGTTAATGCTGTTCATTGAGAATATTTGGATCTCGGATTATTCCCAATATATGTATATAATAATTAATTAATGGTCAACAAATTAAGAATCCTATCTACCTCAGCATTTAAGAGATGATTTATTAAGCCATAAACCATTATTTAATATTCTTAATATTCTAGCTTTAAAATTTGAATATTTCCTATATCTTTACACAAAGCTCTCATTCTAAAGGAAATATAGTCTACAAAAGGCCAGAATCATCCAGTCATCTTAATGTATACAGTGTTTAATCTTTTGGGAATTAGACTTAAATGTCCGATCTTCTAGTATGCGCTTGTATAGTATATCGTAGGCTAGCTGCAGGTCTGTAGTTCCCGGTCTGAAAAATGCGGATGGACGACCTTGGAGCTACAGTGCCACCCATTGAAAAAATTGTGTATTTATTGCGCAGAAAAACGTGCGCTAGTTTTGGACTGATTAAACTTATTTATACGCAAATTCTGTGAAAACAATTAGTTCCATTAAATTTTTCGTGCAATTTACTCCTGATATCGTCTCATTACTTGCCTCAGACTTTCTCAGAAAGACGCTAACGACATCGGAAAAGGTGTTTAAAGACTATCCGAGGCAAGTAAAGAGACGACATCAGTAGGAAATTGCACGAAGAATTTTTTGGAACTATCTACTAGTAATTGTTTTCACAGAATTTGCGTATGAATAAGGTTAATCAGTCCAAAACTGATATCGTCTCTTTACTTGCATCGGATAGTCTTTTATAAACACCCAGGTCGTCCATCCGAATATTTTCAGACCGGGAGCTACAGACCTGCAGCTACAAAATTGTTAGAAGTTGACTGGCGATGTCAATACTGATTTCACGCTCTTTAGTGAGGTTACAGATTGTTTCACTCTCAATCATTTCAGACACGTTTTTAAACGTATATGCTTTATCGGAGATCAGCGTAAAACAACTTCAATTTATCATAAAAGACAAAGTGAAGTATACTTTCAAATTAAAATTAAAATATGTCATTCCAGCGATTAAGAAACTTATGCCAATAAATCCAAAATTTAAGTACAATTATACACTTTTTCATGTCTCTTAGCAGACTTCATTAGACGTAGAACGTTGACGAAATAGGGCAGTTGCTCACTATAACATCCATCAGATCTCCCTAAACATTTCAAATAGTATCATTCTTGAGAAAAAAAATATTCGCACATTCTATAGCTTTAAAATTCTATCTAAGCTGAATACTTTCCGTTCTTTCTATTCATAACTCTTCTTCTTCAGGAAGTTTAAATAGTCTAAAAATGACTACGACAGTCTAGCCGCATTAATTCATCTTGTTATAAAGGATACAACATTTCAACTTCCATATATGCATGTAATTACAATGAACACGACCTTCCCTATAAAGTTGTATACCTTCCTATCTTCCAAACTCGGATGATAGATAGTTGATGAATTCAATCAAGATTTTTTTTTTTATTTTGTAAAATTGAGCGGTAAACCAAAGTTGACTCAATACTTCATCACGACAAACCAATTTCCTAAACAAAAAACAAAAAAACCCAGAGTTCTCCCAGATACAAAATCAAAAGAAAAACAGTTTTGGGCATTATAATGATTGCTGCATGCATTATGCTTGTACTATCAGACCAAAGTATATTTTATCAGTCACGTGCTTTATGATTATCTAGGCCTGTTATACAGAGTAGTTCAGAACATTTCTCGTCACAACTTGCAGGAATCGACATCAACTCTTCCCAATGAAGCTTTTTGTTCTGTGCATTTGTAGTTTGATAGGTAGGTTTACATATTTTTACTCATACAGAAACTAAACTTTATACCTAAATCCTCCAAAAACTATCCTAAATCAAAGTAATGAAAGTACTGAGAAGCGCTAAGCTGTCCCTACATGAGCAAAATTAATTACATTATACATGTATCATGATGAATGAATTTAAAAGTTTACATACGTCAAATATATAGCCAAGATTTGCATTTTTGTATAAACTGAACTACAAACAATATCCAGGACTGTGTTCAATAACCGAGATGCGTGCATAGCCGCTAGGTTATATATATCTAGGTCTATTGAATAATAAGCTAGCCTCTAGTTCATTGATTTGAACATCAACAGATGAATAACTTTATCGACATGATTTGGTAATTTTATGCAGAAATATATCTGTTAAAATTCATACTAACTTATCAAACGAAAGAAAAATCATTAAATAATATAAATTGTTTGTTTGTTGCAACTTGATAACTAAGGCAGCCATCTTGAATTTGATATTTAGTCATACAATTTTAGGCAAGGTATGCCTACATGTACATAGCGGCTAGCTAGCTAACCGTTGAACTACCTAGTTGCTACCTAGCCAATGAAATCATGAACGCAGAATAAAGCGAGATTCGAACTCTAGGATCTGTGTGGGTTAATTGAAGAAGTGGGTTGATAAGATGGTTTAAACAGATTAAAATGTTTCGAACTATGTTCCGAAATATTTGTGTCGGTGTACCTTTCTCCTATATAAAATTTTTTGAATACATATATTAGAATTAGAAATAATTGCGAAATAGTTGGGAACACATAAGCAATTTTATGTTTTTATTTCAGGAGGAAAAAAAATAAAATCTGGTCAAGTTTTAATGCAATACCCGTAGAAAAGTGCCATTAAAACATATATTCTGAATTATAGAAATGTACTTAATAATATGTAGGGAGTGAAATAAATGTTTGAATAGAAATAAGCAGATTTTCCCTATAATAGGGAAGAATGAGAATACCATCTATACTTATAAATTAAGGCATTTTGCCAATAAACTTCGAAATGCCTGCACCCGAGTTACTGCTCACACCTTTGGCATTTCAACATGTGTGAGTTGATGTCCGTAAGCTATAATTGAATTTTACCTGATAAGTAATTATTGTAAGATAAATTAAAAACCTACTTTCATTTTCGATAAACCAGCCCGAAATAGCAAATATGTGAGTAAGGTGGTGGACACGCTTTGGCGGATCCAAGTTAGTGGGAGTTTGCATCAAAAAATATACTTACAATGAAATAATATTGAATGATTATGTAAGGAGTGAATATATATCCTGTGAACCTATTTTGGGTATACATAAGAATTGAGATTTGACAAATGTTGAATAAATAAAATGAGCAAATTCGTTTCTTGAATGTGCGATTTTTGTTTTGATGATTAGAACTTTCCAGAACGGGGTAACCAAGAACGCGGCTTGGCTAATTAACGTCATGTTGGAGAATGTAGGATGAGTCAACATGCTATATGGGCAGATCGGACATCTGGTTAATACAAAAAAGTTAATAAATAAAATGGGCCAATAGACGCGATTTTAATTTGATGGAAATAACTTTACAGAACGGGATGACAAAAAATGTGGTTGACTAATTAACACTATGGCGAAAGGTGCGTACACGTTTTTAAATAACATATACATTTTTTATAACACAAAAGATTGGTGTTAAACCTTATAAATTAATTTGTTGACAGTGTTTTATCTAAATTTCTTATTTTGGGCAATAAGTGAAATTTGACATAAAGAACAAAGTTCTAAAAAGAGATACCACGCACTACACACCCACACTCTGGTTTGAAATAAGATAATAGTCTATTTTTTTCCAGTCAGCTGCAACAAAAAGAATTAAGGCCATGCGCGGATCCAGAAATTTTTTCCAGGGGGGGGGTCCGAAGTATAATTGTGTTTGCCAGGGGGGTCCGAGGCATATTTGCGATAATTTTACTATGTAAATTTATTAAATTTTCATTTTCCAGGGGGGGTCCGGACCCCCCTTCTAGATCCGCGCATGAAGGCCATGTACATGTTCATGTGTATATACTCCATTTCAGCCTGTCCTCTCCTCTAAATTTTCAGCCACGCAGTTGCTTTTTTATTTCAGTTTTATAGAATATTTTAAGAAAAGCAATTAAGAAAACTTTCGGACACAATACATAGAAAAATGAACAAAAAACCTTGGTTCAACATATTAAGCATTGTATTATAATATTGTATGTGAATATAATATGTGAATTATTTTTAATCCCCGCGCTTGCGTGGGATATCATCTAGTCCTAATGAATTTTGAAAGAAGAAAATAGTGAAGTATATAAGACTTATAACAACATTGTATGATTTGAGAATGTACATGTCAAAATTTTTTTTTTTTTTTTTTTTTTTTACAAAAAAACATTACTTGTACTATTACTACTATTGCAATAGCACACAAAAGTTATAACACTAGCTTTATAAAAACAGAAAACAATTTTACAAAAGCACTACCACTAAAGCAATAACATACAAAAGTATGTAAGCTATTTATATAAAACAGAAAACACTTTTACAAATGCACTACTACTACTGCAATAACCTACAAAAGTTCAAACTTTTACAAAAGTTTTCGACACTAAGTTGCAGATTATTTCCTTATGAAATGCTTTACTGTTGATCGACTTTATATTCTAAAAATTTGAAAGTCTGGAATTCTTTTCTTCTTTCCCAATAGTACATGTACTACTTTTGAAATACATAAAACACTATTCTATCCATCTTGTATTGTCAGTTCTGTTCTAGGAATTATTTGGCCTTTTTTACCGACATCTCAGCCCGTGTACTTATGTATGAAACCCCATTGCAACATGTTGTTTACAAAACTACGTATGCTCTTTGACCTTTTAATGCACCGACAAATACTCTTTTATTTTAATTTGATGTTTAAGAAAAAAAAAGTATTGTGATAATTTGTGTGCTGCTGCAAATAATTAGAATTATTTTGCCTTAACACCGATACCGCAGCCGAGTACGTCTCTGCATTCTATTATTAGACATCGAGTCATCAGATTATTTTAGATGATTATAGGTGACACTTATTCGGAAGTGACATCCCCGTAAAGCAATGCCAATAAGCGCTTTGCGTACTGCGTACGCTTAGCGCTTAAAAAGAAAACCCATATACATGTATTTAACTATCCCTGTCTAATACACATGTTTTCTTTTTCTGTTCTGCATTTTCATACAAATTAACTGCTGTTTTTCACATTCCGTTAAATGTACTATCAATACTATAGACTGTCTACTGCATAGAATATTCTCCTCAATATAGGTATTGAACATGATATACATACATGTATGTATATAATATGCAAATCGAAAAATGAGTGTTAACATTTTTTTTTCCGAGTAAACAGGTGCCCTGTTTTTGTATTTCTTTAAGGCCTAGTTTGGTCAGAGACGTGCACGGAAGCAAGTGGCTGCGTTAGTACCCATTGCGATGAGTTTTCACACGTTGTGTGCGCCAGTGGACAGTGCACGTGTGAACTCAGAGAGGGGCGTAAGTAAGATTAAGTTTTATAGGATAGCACGTGCACAATGAAAAACAGAATAATTGACCTCATTGTTCTATGTTATGAAACATTGAATTCTGTATGAACATTTTAGGTATTTATCAAATGACTAAGATATTTGCTGTCAAATATCAGTTCTATAACTTGTAAGATAATGAGTTATTCATTAATGTACGCTTTTGAGATATTTTCGAATTTGATGTCTATATATGAGGGAAATTGTTGCTATGGTTACTGTTGTTTACGTTCATACAGGATGTGACTCCAAGGCGGACTGTGACGCGATGGTCAACTGGCTGTGTCCTCAACATCGCAGGCACTGTATTGACAATAGATGTCGATGTATTAATATCTGAATAAACTACTCACTGTGCATATAAAGGGACTCTTATTAGTGCATCACTTCAATAAGGTTAACTCGTGATGGTATATGTATTAAACGAATTCCTCTATGCTATATAGTAATATATTTACATCTACCAAGTATTTTTCCCTCTATTTCTTACGGAGACTCATAGTTAATTCATAGCTCTATAGAAACAGCCAGACTGAAATCTACACGCCCCGTTTATCGATTGGTCGAAATCTACAGCGGCTGAAACTGACAAGAAATTGACAGGACTGAAATTGACACACCCAGTTTATTGATTGGTCGAGACCTACAACTAGGTAAGAAAAATCATGGACTGCACGAAATAACCATGATGATGTCAGACTCAAAGTCTCACAGGAGACAATTTGGCTGTTTCTTTTAGCTAACGTACTTATGTTCATTAACAGTAATTTAGTGAATTTTACTTACTTTTTACGCTCAATTTATTAATTAGTTAAAAGAAAGATGTTAATATAAACAATAAAATGCTTTCTTTGTTGATTCATTCGGGTTATGAAGGTAGCGATCATTGCAGAAAAAATTTACATAACCCGCTAACGCGGGTTATGTATTTTTTCTGCAATGTCGCTACCTTCATATCCCGAATGAATCACCAAAGAAAGCATTTTATTGTTTAAATAATTGATAAATGCAGTTTCGACATAGATTCCGAGTAAACAGGCGTGGTATTTTTAACTTTTCTTTTATCATAGTGGGAGTAAATTTCTATTTATAAGCTTTATGAACCTTAAAAGATCGAGTTGCCACATTCATTTATTTCAATCTCAAAACCACTTTCAATGGTGTAAAGAGACTATAAAATACATTAAAAATTTAGATTTTCTAATCAAATAATGTGAAAATACATGTATAAAGAAAGGTGGTAGCCTCATGTTTTAATAAATGTGAAGTACAGAATCTACTGGGGGAACATATTTTATTTATTTTCCTAATAAATGAACATAAATTTCTTTAAAAACAACGTTTACTATTAAATATATAATGAAATTCATCCCCAATTTCGTGTTTTGTGCATTTTTCACATATTCTTTCATTTCTAGGTGTATTACACCAACGTCCACTTACACTGAGTAGGTGGTGATTACATGTTTGAAATCTACAACATAGGATTGCATCGGTTTTTGCTAACGTACTAGTATCTAAATAATTTACAAATATTAGTTCTTTATGTATAGCCTATAATTTAAAGCTTTTGCAGATGATTGTAGTATTGATTGCCAATTTTGATTGTTTGATCAATTAGAAGATTTTTTACTTTTACTTGAAACCACTTGGTATTTTGTATATTTTGTTCAAGTCAAATATTAGAGTGTGTTTTTATACAGTCAAGCCAGTCAATTTTACCAATTTATTGGTTTAATTGAAAGGCCAAGCTGCAGAATAATTTAGGAAGTTTGGTTTCTTTTCCAGTCGGTAATTTTGACCAATATGCAATCATGCGTGTTTTTACTTGAATTTCTTTTAAAAGGATATCGACCAAGTTTACCATATATAATGAAATCTGGAGTTGCAGACATTTGTCACAATAAAAAAACTTTCATCAGTTAAGATTGATTTGATGATAATAAACTGATAATTACTATAAATAAAAATTATCATGTCAATATTTTGAAAATCAATTTACCTTGGAGAAATACGTTTGATATGGCTAACATTTTGTTCTCATGATGGATTACTATAGAGTTCCTGTTGCATCCAATTAATGGTTTTGAATTAATGAAGTAGTTAATTAATTAAATTCAACAACAAAGCATTGGATCATAATTAGCATATTTTATTTCTGTAACCATGAACAAAAGAGGGCATTCTTCGCCTTGTCCTCAGAGTGAAGATGTTATTTCTTTGGTCAGTCGCAAGTAGAAATCCATTTCACCTGCAAGTAAAATAGAAAAAATAAAATAATGTGCATAGGAATATAAACAACAAGCTCTTTTCTTAAAGTTTTAAAAATAGCTAAGCGTAAACTCTAAACGTAGAATTCCAAAAATGATTTTTAATGATACAATTACTAGTACACCTAAGCTAAGTCGGTGTGTATGTCGCTCACTTATCTAATATTAGGCTATGTTGTGTATGTCGCTCACTTATCTTATGTTAGGCTATGTTGTGGTGTATGTCGCTCACTTATCTTATATTAGGCTATGGTATGTATGTCGCTCACTTATCTTATGTTAGGCTATGTTGTGGTGTATGTCGCTCACTTATCTTATGTTAGGCTATGGTATGTATGTCGCTCACTTATCTTATGTTAGGCTATGTTGTGGTGTATGTCGCTCACTTATCTTATGTTAGGCTATGGTATGTATGTCGCTCACTTATCTTATGTTAGGCTATGTTGTGGTGTATGTCGCTCACTTATCTTATGTTAGGCTATGGTATGTATGTCGCTCACTTATCTTATATTAGGCTATGTTGTGTATGTCGCTCAATAATCCTATATAAGGCTATGTTGGGGTGTATGTCGCTCACTAATCATATATTAGGCTATAGTATGTTGTATGTCGCTCACTAATGTTATATTAGGCTATGTTGTGGTGTATGTCGCTCACTAATTCTATATTAGGATATGTTGTGGTGTAAGTCGCTCATCAATCTTAGCGTTAACTTCTCACCTTTCAGATGATAGACCAAAGGGTTTCTCCTTCTGTTGAGTGTTTAACCGATGATGGGGATGGATGTGGTGTTGGTCAGGGTGGTCAACAGCAGCACGAGAGGGACTAAAAGGAGAGACAAACTAATTACAACAGACGAGTACATATACAAAAGCCAGTCTTTGTAGTACATGGAATTTGATTCAAGTTATAGCAATAAAATTTTAACGGCTAAATTCTACATTTCATTGTTTTTTCTATGAAATGAGGTTTATTTTGAAGTATCGTAATATACAAATTGGTGATCAGTGGTACTGTCAATAAAACCTGTTATCATATCTTTCTTCAATGAATATTTTGATATTTAAAATGTTTCAGTGTCTTGTTTGAAAGAGATTGTGAAAAAAAATTTAGTGTTTACTAAATGCATTGTTATAGTATTAGAAAGTCACTATTTACAAAAAAAATCCCAAGATTCTCAGTTTGCTTAAATGTTAATTTTCAATACTGCATGACTAAGCCACTTACTGTAGTTCACGAATTTGCTGAATTCGGACACACGAGCCAGGTTGTTCAGTCGGTTTCTCTGGGCGATAGCGAGCAGCTGTTGGTTTCTGTAAGACTGATGCTGGCCTGCGAACATTGGGGTCTGCATCCCGTACATGTAGCCTTCAACCTCCATGGCGCTCAGAGCAATAGCAATGACGCATGGGATGGCAAGAAAGAGGACAATTTTGTTCATTTTGGATGGTTGTGATTGGCGACTTTGGACTCGAAGTGAGGAGTTCTACCGAGCACCTTGCTTATAAAGCTCCCTCCGTTACGGTACCCGCGTCGGGATTACCCAACTCCCGTGTGAGTTACGTCCTCGCGTGATCAGGAAGCGTCGCATTTCAGAATTTTTTAATGCTGGACGGCTCGTGTTTGAACACACTCCTTATGAGTATATGTAATACTGTGTTCATCTCGTAACGTTCGTCTGTCCGTCTGAAAATGGCCGATCTATTTCGGAATTAGATTGTAATTTAATAAAAGAATCGTTAATCAGAGCGGTGAGATTTATGTTCTATAGCTAAAGTTTATAAAAAAAAAAACTATCGATTGAAGTTATTAGTGATGTGTGAATACTTTAAATTTCAAATGCTGGATTTTAAATTTGATCCTATGACAATGTCGAAAATGAACCATTGGCTCTGTATTTTATGAATGCCATTAATAGAGAGAACTAGTTGTAGCATTTCGTCAAACATTGGACTTATGGTGTTTTATAATTAATATCTTAAAATTATGTATTTCTCTATCTAAAAAAACTTATTATAATTGTAAAAGAATGGCATGACATAAGTAGTATATAGAGTATGGTTTTATTGTAATTCAGTGTACATGTATATTCATATATTTACATCTACCGAGTATGATTCCCCCTATTTCTTACGGAAACTGATTGTTAATTCATAGCTCTATAGAACAGTTGTAGTAACTGACAAGACAGAAATCTACGCCCCCCGTTTACCGATTGGCCAAAACCTACAGCGAATTTAGAAAACTCAAGGACTGCACGAAATAATCATGATGATGTCAGACTCAAATTCCCATAGGAGACGAGTTGGCTGTTTCTTTTAGCTAATGTACCGATGTACATTGACAGTAATTTGGTGAAGTTTACTTACTTTTTGCAACGAATTTATTAATTTGTTAAAAGAAAGATGTAAATATAAACAATAAAATGCTTTCTTTGATGATTCATGCAGGTTATGAAGGTAGCGATCATTGCAGAAAAAAAATTTTCTGATATTTTTAACGCGGGTTATGTATTTTTTCTGCAATGTCGCCACCTTCATAACCCGCATGAATCACCGAAGAAGGCATATTGTTGTTTAAATACCCCTTGTTAAAAGAAGGCAATAAATTTATTTATGATTTGCAGAGTATTAGTTTTTATTATCAAACACGTTCCATAGGTATATTGTTGCCTAGGGCGCGTGTTCGATCCTAACTGTAACACGTGTTTTGTGACATAAGGTGTCAGTTGTAGTAGTTTGTTGATCTTTCCTTGTGCACAAAACTCGTTACATTTTGATAACATTTGATGTCATTTATGACCTCCTGTTTTCACTCATCCTTTTGTTCGGCTGAAATGATGTACCATATATGACTTATATATAATCATGCAGAATGAAAATCAACCATTTGGCATCAATTTTGTTCTGATGCCCATATTATGTAATGAAGGTATTATATTTTAACTAACTACTTGTTCCTCTTACCATTTTCTTGTGATATTATGTACGTTGGTATTGTTGTTGATATTAGTAGTACCAATGATGGAGTACTCGTTATCAGTAATCGTAATCAACTGTAATCGATTACAGGTTGCTGCGTTATCATTATAATCAGTAATCACCTATTTTTCTTATTACAAGAAATCGTACTTTAAATGATTACTCTAAAAAAAGGCATGCACTCATGATAAATTCTTCATTACTTTTATGAGTACAATGGTAAAACTAAAATGCTTGAAATCATAATTCATTAAGGTTACTAGGTAAATAATGTTCAACTTTAAATATGGTTTCAGGAAGAAATTGGTATGAAATAATTAAAATTTGAAAAAAATTTTGGTGGATGTAAATATATGTAAATAATATGAATTCATGGAACTTGTTCAAAATTTGTTCTTGCTCAATTATTGTTTGTTTGGTGGTTTGGTTTTTGTGGATTTTTTTTTTGGGGGGGGGGGTGGTTGGGGGGTATTAATATTTTTTTTTGTAAATATCACAATAAAGCAAACACAAATCAAAGTAATGGACCTTTCGAAAAAAGAGCCAACCCGCAAAGAAAAATCTGGCAATGTACTACCAGTAATCGCCTTTAGTTAAGGAATAAGGAATCATTCATTGAGTATTATGAGGTGATAATTTCGGTCGGGGCGTGATCAAATCCAATAAAGCCCGAATGGCTTTATGATAGATTTGATCACGCCCCGACCGAAATTATCACCTCATAATATTCAAAGAATGATTCCTTATTACTTATATTTACATAATTTTAAGCCATTGTACGATTAAATATCTAAATATAAATAAGCAAACCCCGCTGGCGCCTCAATTTGGCGTCATTTGAAGTTATGGGTTATATAGTACAAAATCGATACGTAGTGTTATCACAGGCAAGACACTGGAAAATGTAAATATTTACCATTAAACGTTTGGCTGGAATGCGCATGTTCATAAACATGATAAGGAACAATGAGAATAGTTATCGATAAAATAACCAGTTCGCGTGTAATAGTCAATTTGTACAATAGTGTTTAGCATTTCCTGTTTCATGTTTATTCCCCCAGTTACCATGCCAACGGACGTTGGAAAATAAATTGTCAAGAATGGACAAAGAAAAGTTGGGTTTTGTTCATATTTCTATGATTTTCTTATCACTCTTACTTAATAGGTACGTCTTGATTTCGTCATGATTGTCAATGTCACAATTTGTGTAATAAGGCCTGGAAATTCCCTCGTTTATAAACTGAACTTTGAATAAATAAAGAGGCAGAACCGTGAAAATAACTTTATTTACAGTGTAAAGAAGAAAAAATATAGCTACTGCATACAACACTCTCTACTCACACTCTCTCAAACACTCAATACACGCAATTCACACACACTGAAAAATCACACAACACACACGCACAAACAATATAAACAAAAAATAAACTAACCCCCTAAATACCCCTCAACATATATATAAACAGAATGAATAACCCGACTTTGGCTGATGACCCTTAGTAACACTCAGTCCGGACAATGTTTTGCTTTTGGTACGCTGTGTTCTAAATTATATAAGGATTGCACACGCAATAAGTACATGCATATTTGGAACCACCATTTATGTCAATCACGCCGATAAGGATACGTCGTACATGTACATGTATAAAGCATATTCAGGTACACTTTCGTGGACACACTGCCTTGGAGTATGAACCTTTCACTACGGATGTAACTGGACACCAGCGTCACCATGTGCCTGCGCCTCCACGTGCGTCTCTTTTCCCGCATCGACTTTGAGTTGTCTGTAGTTGTTGTTCACCCACGGATAATACAACCATATAACCGTCGACCACACCCACTCAGCTAGTCACCTAAAATTCATTGTCGGGTCCTCAGTGAAAATTACAACACTATACTGTTCAAATTTCAACCGTCGGGCTACCATACTTTATATTCTTATTCAAACAAACAAAAATAGCATAACACACTTATTAAAAAGACAAAAATATGTATATTCTTACGTATGCGTATTCTAAATTGAAATGATAATGAAAATACTTTTCACTTACTGCTATTCTTTCTCAACACGGCTTATCGTACTTTTAGGAATTCTTTTCAAACACTCCACACAGGATTTCACCTCACACAGACATAGACATAGGCCACACAGGTCCTAAGACATTTTGTCAAACACCACGAAGGTTCTTAATGAAGGACACACCTTCTCTCTTCAACGACCTGGCCAGAACTAACTCGTGCACGAAAACCGGTCTAACACCCAATGACTAGCTGACCGTAGCACTCTATGGAGCGCCGTTACTCACACAAATAAATAAAACTAATGACACTTTAATTGAACATATATACAAAAATTGTGACAGTCAAATTGCTTCTAAGACAATTATAATAAATATATTAGCCGTTCATTTAAAAAAAATTGCTAATTAAAACTGCTATGTGTTACTTACATCCAACTACGCAAGCCCTCTAAAGAGTCCTTTTTCCACAATATTTTTTATATTAAAACATTTCTCATGTGTAAAAAGTTCTAAGCACAAAAAACATGCCTCTATTGGATGGAGTAGGGAGTGTCGTGAATTTGGCGTTCCCTGATAACGGATCAGCCAACAGAAGGATTACAATATTCCACTATGTATGTGTCAAAATTATCGATGTATGAGTTCATTAGAATTATTGCCACTTACCATTATTTCACGCAATGTCTTTAATTTCAAACTTTAAAGCAAATGGTGATTATGTATCATTTACCTTAACTTCTTGTTTAATGCATAAAATTCGCTTTAACGATCAGTCATAATCAGGGTTTTTTTTAATTTGACCGCCAATGCAGTGACAAATTAATTGTGTCTCATGATCTCTTTATCAAATGAGTTGTATTGAGCGCCTATTTTAAAAAAGTTATTTACAACGCACTGGAAATGTTGTCTTGGTTTCATATCCATGGGTAGAACTTAGCTTGATCATAAGATATCATTTAACTTTCAATTGTTTCGCCACTTTGCTACCTAAAGCCTTTTGAAACTCTGAATATCATGTTATCACTTCATTATATTTTTATCATAATACACTGACATTTCGTTACAGTTGTCGCAGAAAACAAATATACATTTATCTACGATATATTGTACATGTTCGCGGATTTCGTTCTTCGTAATTACATTGATATATGTATATATGTACATATTGATATATGAGCTTCGTAGCCTACAAGTAAGTGCAGATTATCTATTAATTCTTCCTCTTATTCATTAAAAAAACCACACGAAAATCTTATTTCTTGACAAATAACACACAATGACAGTAGCTTATGTTTTAGGTTATATTTTATTCTTTAACAGGCAAAAAAGAAACATCACGTGCCCACTGATCTGGTCTTCCTACCCCTGCAAAGAGAAATAAATCTTTAGTCAAAAGAATCAAGTCAGAAACGTGGTTGTACACACGATGGTGATTTAAAGTATGTAATATGTCATTATTAATATTTTTTTCAATAAAGCCGTTACGAATCGTTATAATTATTGGTAGCTAAAAAGAACACGCACCTGCTAGATAGTTATTTCCCTTGAACGTTACCAAGACCTACGTCTAACCAATAATAGGGAGAGCGGTGTTGTTGGTGAGGGTGGTCAGAAGAAGAACCAGGGGAACTGAAATAGAGAATCCATAATTAAAGGATAGTAAAACAGCAGACAATTTGATATTTCATCCGTAATAGAAAGCAAAGTCAAAATGAATTTACGAATTAAAAAAATGTTTTTTTTAGATGAGTTCAGTTTGACTTACTGTAGTTGACGAAGTTAGCGAAGGTGGACTGTTTGGCGAGAGCATTGAGCTGATTTCTCTGTTGGCGAGCCTTGAGGAACTCCTGGAGGTACCTCTGCTGGTACTGCTGTCTGCTGGTTCCGGTTCCATAGCTACCGTAGCTCCCGTATCCTCCCAAGCCAGAGTACTGAACGCCGGAGGTCATGAAATTACCCTCCACAACAACGATGGCCACGGCGATAACGCAGGGCAAGATCATCAAGATGACGGACTTGTTCATGGTGCTGGTTGAAGTGTTCTGGAAGCGAATCCCCGACTAGTGGAATACTCAAGAGATGAGAGGAGATTGTTGTTGTGTTGGTCTACGCGGCCTTATATATCCAGTTTCTAGAGCTGTTACGACGAATGCGATTGCGCGTGTTACGTCATTGTTTGCAATGGTAAATGTCGTCTGCCCGAAGTAACGGACGTTAATTTTGGGTAACTGTGAACAGGGAAGGAGATGTTTTTTGTCGGGTGTAACCTGCTAACATGATTATGCAACTGAAAAATCCCCCAGGGCGTGTTTCTGTAGTTGTATGTTTGGATAGCATACTTCCTTCAATTTTGAATCTGTTTTACACTTAATTTTGTTTTAACTTAAATTGTAGTAAAAATTTTATATTTCAGTTGTACAATTGATTTCAAATCATATTTTTTAGTTAGTTTTTTTTTTTTAGAAAGGAGAAGTAGTAATATTTTTATTTTTTATCTTTCTCTTGTAGTCTTAACAATATTTTGTTTTCTACTGTTCTTCTGGTATATATTTAGTCGTTTGGAAAAAAGTATTATAATTGAACATCTTCGCGAATATCGCTCTTTTTATATCACTTGCATGTTTAATTTTCAATACTTCAACTTAATCCTGATATTGTTAAAGGGACTTAGACACGATTTGAGATGAAAATTTTATTTTTTTTATTTTTATGTATAAAATGGATAACTTGTGGGTTTTTTTAATGATTCACCAAAATTTGAATGTTAGAATTTAAGTTACAAGAAAGATACAGGGAAAAGAAGTCGCTGTTATGTAAACAAAGCTCGAGTCTTATAATTATATTTGTTTACAAATAATGTAAAGTAAAGAAATTACCATTTTGTCAAAATAACTTGTGGCAAACTAATTCAGTATGTTCATAAAAGTTTTATCAATAACAAAAAGCAACATTAGATTGAACTTAATACCAATACAACACATATGTAAACAATAACAGGACTCGAGCTTTGTTTACAAAACAAAGAATGCTAACCTCTGTAACTCGCTTGTTACTCAATATTTGACTTCCAAATTTTACCAAAGCATTAAAAACATCCATATTGACAATTCTTATATATGTGTAAGTAAAGAAAGCTTTCTACGAAAACTCGTTTTATTATCGAAATACACTGTAAATGAGAATTGTATATGGTACACATTATTCCATGTTTCTGGGACAATTATTCCCCCTGTATTTGCACGCATGGTAAAGCTACATGTAGCACACCCCGTGTTACAATGAGGAGGACAGAAGCTACATGTAGCACACCCCGTGTTACAATGAGGAGGACAGAAGCTACATATAGCACACCCCGTGTTACAATGAGGAGGACAGAAGGATTCATATGTACGCATGATTGATATCGTATCGTATTAAAGATTTTAATTCTTGTCCTGTTCTATTCTTTCACTGACTTTGACCATTCTCTATATAAGATCATATATAAATGTATCTGATTTACATGATATACATATTCTCAGTCTTTTTATGGAGTATTGGCTAAACAGCGCCATTTGGGTACGACACAGATGATCACGTGATCTTGATGTTACCAGTCACTCAATCAATACATCCAACTGAAATGGACATTGACCGTGCGGGGTAAGGTATTAACTTGAGTTGATTTATTATTTTTGTCATATCACAATTCGGTATGTTTTCTAAAGTTTTTATTCTATTTGATAATCAATAAATTAACAATTATATTTTTTTGTTTCAGGTATATTTTTTTTTCCTTCATAGTTATTTTTTTTACGCTAGTTTTATATGTTCTAAACACTCTACTACGTTTTATTTTCAGGAGAATTGGCCCTGCTTGTGCAGTGCTTAAATCTCTCATTCGCATTATAACTATTAATGACCAATAAAACAAATTTAATAGTACTAATTTATAAAATTGCAGTTAATGAAAAGAAATATGTGTACTGTACTAGTTTATTTTAGAAATATATTAGGGGATTGCGAGTCAAAAAGTACAAAACATATATTACATGTATATGTTTAGAATAATAAGTGTTTAAACTCATGAAAGATTTTTTATAAGCTGGAGTAGTTTTACTTAATAAATTTAAAAATTGAAAAAAGACACATGTCAAGCCATGATTTTTTTTTTTTAATTTCATTTTTTTATTGTGAAGTTTTAAAACTACGACGGCTCGTTCGTATCAAATAATACTTTGTATGAAACCTTGAATGGTAGGCCATTGAAAATAATTTTCGACCGTATTGTGCTTTTTATTTTTATTTTTTATTATTATTTTCTTGGAGGGGGTGAAGGTAACAAATTTCTGATTATACAGTCAGATAAATCTTTTTTATATAATACCGAATGTTCACGGGATGTTATCCGTATCTGTATATAAACAAATTAAAGATATGACAATTAAATTCACTGGGTGTTGATTAATTGTGGTGGGGTTTTTTTTTTTCAAGTCTATACGTGAGCAAATGCACATAGAAATAAAGATAACCAAACTACAACATAAGTGTTTATTAAAATAAAATGACATAAAAGTAATATTTCTGCCAACCGCGCATCGCAACATCACCGCCCCTGAAATTGAATTAAAATAGAATTTTAAAATGCTTCATAATTATCGTAATACCGTGTGTGAATGCATTGAATAGTGTGCACTCTTGCATTGCCGATAATGAAAAGATGGAATGAGAGATTTAAACATAAAATAAATTAAATAAAAGAACCTCATATCTAAAATGAAATCATCGTTTCAATTTTTTGGGAAAATATAGAAATATTTAGTAGAAATAAGCTTTTGAAAAATTCTTACAAAGGTAAAATCTGAAAAACTCAAATCCGTTCCTGAACTAACGGTTTACATATTACCCGTTGACGTATTTAACAACTAGGCTACGCTGTTAGAAACATGATCGAGGTGAAAAAAATATAAAGATAATGGTCAATTCTTTTATTATGCAACAACAAGGTTAGAAAATGGAGGCGTTCCATTCCTTTTTAATAATTTGATTTAGATATTATCAATATATTTTTTAAATTTAAAAAAGGGCTTATATGGTCACGATGTCCAATCTCATCAAAATAATTATTATTCAAAAGAGGTGATTATGCATAATTTATTATAGTTTATTTAACGATAAAAAGAAATCTTTGATATTCTTACTAAAAAAAAGTAATAGATAGAGGTTTAAAAAATGATCTCTAAAAATAATTTTTCAACGATTTTCCCTTTTTTAAAAGTCTTTATTTCAGTTTTCAACTATTGCATTTTGTATGTTCATGTTTATTAACTAATATCTTAGTTCTAATTGCAGGAAAGATGAGAGTGCTGTAGACTTATCGGAAAAGATTCGCCATTTCCACCAAATTTCTTGCATATATGAACAAAGAAATTTACCATACTAACAAAATTAAAACAGAAACACATGATTACCAAATGTTAAGAGAATCGTAGATTTTGAAACAGGATGTTTATCCAATAAGTGGAAGAGCTGTAGAGTTCGAGAATGCCAGCAAAGCAAGAACAGCGGGTACTGAAATGTAAAGAGAAACAATATATATAAAAAGAAAAAAGAGAAAAGGGTGAACATTTAAGACACAACATTTAAACGAATTTTACCAAAAGTTTCGCTAAATCGATCAGTTTTTGTTAAAGATAACCAAAAACATCTCATATTCGGAATTGGTAAGTTAAAGAATATCGCTTGCAGAGGGGGCGATTTTTAAACTTCAAGAAATAATAATTTCCCTACCAGCGGCGGTCCATTTTGTGAACGTTGATGCACGGGCTAAATCATTGAGAGAGTTTCTAATGACAATAGTCCTTGCTGCTTTTTGTTGCCAATCTCTAAGAGCCATTCTGTATGCGATCAGATTCCTTTGATATTTGGCCCTCTCCTCGGAGTTGCCCCCATAAATGTTTCCTAGGGCTCCCATCCCTCCGTATCCTCCCATCCCTCCGTAACCTCCCATCCCGCCATATCCTCCCATCCCGCCATATCCTCCATAGCCACTGACGCCCCCAGCGGCAGGGTATCCCATCATCCCATACTGAGCGCTCACTTCCACTGCCACATAAGCCAACAGGCAGACGCCGGCTAAGAAGAAAAACTGTTTATTCATCTTCAAAGCTCTATGTTCGAACGAATCTCCTGCTTTTGCTGTTTGAGGGAGATCTCAGAACATGGATGCCTTTGGTTTATATATGAATGGGGTTGTTGCGTAGCGGGTTTCCTCTGAGCCCGCAGCGTTTCGTGACGGGTTTTGTAATCTCAGTAGATGAACGCAAAGCTGCTTTCGTTTCTGGTGTAACAGTGTTTCCGCGCATCAATCTCCGCTGACAGTTTGCACAACGAGACGGTACCATGGCCATTTACTTGTGTACCCATTGTTCTTACGTACAAAACGCGAGGAAACATTGCTTATACATATGGAGGAGGTTCACCCCTCTTTGTGAAGAATTAATTGATTTTAGATTTTAATTTAGATGGAGTTCTTTTAATTCCAGTTAACTTTACACGACTTAGAAAATGCATCAGTATTAACACATAGTACTTAAAATTATCACCTAAAATAGCATACTCTTTATGTTTGTTCAATGTTGTTTACTTATAATTACATGAATAAAAATACAAAATATTTTTGACTAACATGTATGTTTCTTTCTGTATTTTATATGTGTTGGTGAAATTTAGGGGGGGGGGGTCTAAAGTCGGAACACAGCCCGAGTTCATCAGAGTGATTCACATAACACTCGTAATTTAGCAACCTGGCCTCGTCCAGGCGTACACATATAGCTTGAGTGGGCACCGATTAACTACTGGGGACTTACTTACTGTTATCTAACCCAGTCCCCGGAATATCGCTATCCATAAGCCTCATCTATCTTTCGTGTCCGCATTATTCCATAATTACAAAGATGTTCTCCCGAAACGTTCATTTTCTAACGACAACGGAAATCACGTGATATCAGGGGGTATTTAAACTACTGTGCCAATAGTTCGTCAATCTCCAATTTGATAGCAACAACCCAAAGGGGGATTCGCCACCATGAATAAAGCAATTTTATTCATCGTCGGGACGTTGTTAGCCGTTGTCATTGTGGTTCATGTAAGCTCTTTTCTCCATTTTGATTCATATCAGTTTCTCGAAAGATGCATGAAAGGAAATTTACAACAGTGTTTTTTTTTTAATTTATTGACTTTGAAATTTTAGCATGTTTATTCGTTGATCAAGTTATGACTCATTCGAATCTGTTACACCCTTAAGTATTAATGGTCTAACAATATTCTTTTTTTATTTCTTTTTTCGGAAGGGGTAGGGGGTATGAATATTTACCATATATGTTAAAGTGTTCAAAATATTAAAAAAAAAATGGACACCTACTTTTCACAGACTTACTTTGTCAAAGTATCCGCTTTCCAGCTTTGTGTGAACCAAGGAAAAAGTTTAGGTCGATATTTTTAATCTATGAAAACTCCTTTTTGCAAAGCACATGAGGCAGAGATCGCCTTGATTGCCGCTCTCCAACTGCCGAATGGTTCATAAAACCTCAAATTTGAATTCTGATTTTAACAACAGATAATAATAGTAAAGTTAATGTACAGAGCGAATTAATTTAAGGCGTTACTTATATAGACGTAGTGTCAATTAGGGAGTTCGTATTAAAGTCACTCAACGCTGATGACAGGGGGAAAAGTCCTCATCTCCATAGGGACCAATCCACGCGAGGTATTATAATCAATAATACGAGGTGTGCCTTGAAAAGTAGGAAACTAATCCCTGAAATGTACTTTTACAGTGTCAGAAGGTGATGGTGATCCGGCCCCAGACCGGATACCGACCCAACTACAACATGTACAACCAGCTGGCCTCCGCGCGCCAACCCTCCTTCTCTCAACAAGACGGGTACCTGTACGCTCTCAACATTAACCAGCAATACACAGATGCTAACGAGGCACAGAACCTATTGAGGACCGTGCAGGCCATCCGACAGGCTACTTATGACTCCAGACTGGGGTCAATTCTTAACCTCCGTAAGTATTGGTCATGGGGGGGGATGGGGGATGTAACAAGCCAGATTTTACTGATAATGAATGTATATGTTTTTAACAGAGAGTTCTAAGTTGAATTAAAAAATCTTTAAAAATATTTAAAAATCGGGTTGTTGGTTTTTTTTAAATCAGTAAATAAATTTTGTCATTATTATTGAGTTTAATGCACGTTTTCGTTACCTTTCAGTGTTGAGTACTTTTGTTGGTCTTTTGCTCACCAACTCCACCGGTGCTATTGCTGGTTAAAATGCATAAACTACTTCCAAATCAGTTTTATTGTTCAGGTATGTATAATGTTCGTTTTATTTTATCGTTATACTTGTAGTAATTAAGTTAACAAAATACACATGTAACTTGTATTAAATTTCCAATATTAAAACTTAAGTTAATTTGATTCAGGTACTTCAAACCTAAGAAAATAATGAAAATATGTGAATGTCTGGCTATTACTAGTATTCTGTTATTTTATGCTTTCACCGGGGCGTTGTTATTGTATTTTTTCTTCTTTTTTTTATTCCAGGGATGGGCGGCCATAATTATTGCGTGATGTATACAATATGTGTTTCTTTCAATAAAATGACATACCATTTTATTTTCTATTATTCTTGTACAATTTAATGGAATAATATTTTGTGATTTATGTCCAATAAAATGATATTGGGACGTGTTGTCAAGTTTTAAGTTGTCTCCTATCATAACATATAACACCAATTGGATTATTAATAATATTTGATATGTTCTTTACAACAGATTTGTGTTTGTTGTATATCATATACATATAGGATCCCTCATGATTTGCGATGATATATGATTTTTATCCGACGAGTTGTGTGTTTTCTCGCCCGAGCCTTGGCGAGGGGATAGAAAACACACAACAAGTTTAATAAAAATCATATACCTTCGCAAATCATGAGAAATTTTTTTATCACATATTTTACCACGTCTTTTGTTAAACCTCAATCTTTTCTGTAAGCATTATAATTGTGAGCCGCACAACACATTCACTACAAGACGTCAACAACTTTACGCATGGAAAAAAAGTTCCTTGAAGAATAACAAACAAGCATTTCCTTTTCTAACATATTTTTATCAATTTATGAAAAAAATGAAACAGTACTAAATGTTTCACATTTATAACTCTACGCTTTTCAACTGAATTATTTTGTTAATTTTTGATTCTACGTCAATCTACGTTATGTTTGATTATGACGTAACGTGGCATAAGAACACACAGTGGAATATCAAAAATTTATTACATGCGTGATATCCACCGCATATTGAGCTAATCATGTGATAAATGTGTTTATTATATACTTGGTATAAAATACAGGGTTTTTGCACCCCTGATATGAACAGGGGCACGCGCCTTTATTACCCCCCCCCCCCCCGTATCATCACCCTTTATTTCACTCTTTATCACACCCTTTATTACACCTATCGGAACACCTTTGTACTATAATAAAAAACAACAATACATATCGGGCTGATATTGGAGTCTGGGGTTGATATGGGATGTGATACAAATTTTGCTATGTATTATTCTCTATTTAAACAATGACTTATTATAAATACATGTTCGTAAATCTTTACAATATGAAACACTACCATATGCATTCTTCGTTAAAAATGCAAACTTGTTCAATGAATATTCATGTATAATTTCTCTTAAATTTCGGTTCAATTTTACACAAAAACAAAATTATAGTGTTTCGTGATATACGAAAATGGTGAAAATCACAACTGAGTATTCATTGTAAGGAATATGTATGAGACTGTCTAAATCACCTTATATAAAAAGTTCTACAAATTAATTCCACATGATAAATTATTCATAGTTTCTTTTCACAGGAATAAATAAATGCATTCAATTTGTATGCATTGCGTATTCGTAGCATATTTGTTAACCTTACAAATAAATAGGTTCTATCATTCGAAATGTAGGTATGAAAATCCATCAACAGTTGTTTTCAAGTGTTAAAATTGTGGGGGAAAACCTGCTATAATATTTCCTAGTCTAAGAATAAACAGGTTAACTTTCATTATGGCGTCTATTGGTGTCATCGGAGTTGTCGTCTTAATGTTCATGCACGCAAAACAAATCTAGTTTAAGAACGGGTACACGTTCCTAAATCAAAAGTTCACGACCTTGTGTCGCTTGCCATATATAGTCAGTCGACCTGATAATATGATGCATAATCACATGACTAAGTAACCTGAAAGACAAATTGACCAATGGGAAGAGAGAAACAGTATTGCTTGATATTACGTGACCAGTGATTCCTCGTGACTATGTGACGTCAAGACTTATTATTCGGGACAGTTAGTAAAAACAACGACCAAACTATGTACTATTGCCGTGGTTACTATGTATTTAACTTTCTTCTCTAGGAGGGAACGTTATATTTCAAAATTAATCAAGAATAAATTGCATTCAATGTATTTACATAGGTTGCATCTATACATTTCAGTCATTCGTCCAACAAACAACAAAAAGTTTATTTTATTGTTTTGTTATTGCTAAAAAAAAAAACCAACCAGAATCGGCATAGTCCTGTGCTCAAATAATAAGCCGTACATATACAGTACATTATGTAAGGTTATTGATTCTGGCAAATGTAAAGGAAATTTTTAACACGGGTTACTACTTTGTAGTTTTGCGCTACCGTAATTTCCGTATGAACCTTCTAACTTTATTGTTTAAGGTAAATGAAAGGTGCCTACAGGTTTATGAAATTCAAGATATAAATTCTTTCAATGATGCTTCATAACAATAGCTTTGTTTGGTTGGGTGTATCAGGGCTTAATTTTTTTTAAAAACACAATGAAAAATCATGTTTTAAGTAAGCTGTTATTTTCTAATGAAATATGAAGGAAATAAGTAAGAAATCTCGGAGTTTTAGGTTCGGGTTAAGGTTAGGTTTAAAATTATGACGTTATATAATTGTTCTAGCACCAAAAAGACACTCTGGAATCATAAAATAAATGCTGAAGTAAGGCCCAAGCCACGTTACAATTGGTTGACGAAACAATTGTGTCCTAAGCCACAGAAATAAATGACCGATATTGAAAATGTAGGACAGATGGTAGTTGTTGACGTTCTGACTAATGCGAGCAGGAATTGCTGCAACTGTGTCAAATAGTAAAATACAGAAAGACACATAAAGTAAAATAAGATTTATACAGGAAGACACATAAAGTAAAATAAGATTTATACAGGAAGACATATTAAGACAACGTAGTGGATAGTGGACCAAATTCATGTTGCTCCATCTGACATTGTATTGCTATCCGACTACTTTATTGTAATTATTTAGCAGGTTTTATTTAAGAAATAAATTACCTGTATATCTGTTCTTTGCGAACATAATAATGATGCATTGAAATAATATCAGCGATAAAGAATTCATCTTTTTCATGCAAGACGTTAGTATGTTTGTTAATTGATATTATGATAACAAAACGGCTGACTATCGAAAGAAATTAACTTACGATTAAATAAATCGTTACCCTGTCTATAATGTTTAGCACACAAGACCCTTTTTAAGGGTCAATATTCGCAGTCTTTTTCAGCAAGTAAACGCTTCGAAATGTAATATTTGTACAAGCGTACAAGTTGTTTGATTTGGTGGTGTTTTTTTTTTTGGTTTGGTGTTTTGTTTTTTTCAAAATAACGTTGATCGCTATCAGGGAAGTTTAAAAATGCATCGATTATGACCCGCGGACAGAAAAAAACACACCCGACCCAAATATATCACGTAACCCAATCACAGCGCGAAATACACGGGTAAGAAACGTACATATTACGACATCTGCAAGCAAGCATGCAATTTAAATGTTGTTCCGTTTTCTTTTTGCAACGCCGACACAAACTTACGTCACTATCGTCTGCTGGAGGGAGGCATGAGAGTATATAAGCGGAGGGAACGATGGCAATATCGTCACTTGCTTAGTCCAGTCCACCAACTAACCACAACCATGAACAAGGCAGTCATCCTCCTCGGCACATCTTGCCTCCTCGCCATCGCCATCATGCAGGTGTCCGCTTTCTACGGCAGCTCCATGATGTACGGCGGCGGCATGGGATATTATCCCTCCACCATTGGTGGTGGCGTGGCCTCCCGTGGTTACTATGACAACTACTACCAGAGATACGACCAGTACAACCGTGCTCAGTCAGCCAGAACCATCGGCAGAACCGTGAACGGACTCCAGACCTCATCCATCCTCAGCTTGAGTAAGTATCTTAGTGCTAGTTTAGATAATGGTGCATCGCAAATTTAGGCAAATTAGATTTATCCAAATTGATAAGAGAAACTGACCTTTTGCATTACAACTTAGCAGATGTTATATGAAGTTTTATTATATTTTTCAGTCTCCCTGTTCGGTCTTGCTATGATCGCCACCAACACCACTGGTAACCTCGCCGGTTAAATATAGCCAGAACTTCCGCTTGGAGTCCAACTGACAGGTGCGCTTCCTTTATCAATTCATTTGGATATGATATCTCGCTCACAGTTAATTTACATTTATAAAAAAATGTCTGATATAGATACAAATGTTGGAAACCTCCTTCATTTGCTGTTTCACGACTGTATTTTATGCCACTTTGGGGAGAATTAGTTGAATAATGGTTTTCCTTTTCTTTCTACAGGGGTTTGTCGACCAGACCAGGCACCGCTCCTTTACTGCTTATCTTTGTGTTGAATAAAAATCTATAAATATGTACACAGTACTTAGTCTCTTATTATCTGGTTAATTTTTTAAATGCTAGGCTTTATGTCTAGTGAGGACGATATATAGAAACCAATTCAAGCCCTGCTCCTCTCTCAAATTCCAGAGAACATATTAATGATTTAATTTAGAAAAATGCTATTAGAAGGAGATTAAAGTCATCGCAGAATCCATATTACTGGGACATCTTCCCGAACTCAGTGTTCACGGTTTTAGACACCGAGATTTTATTATTGAACTACTGAAGTACTAATCGATTTTTATATCTCCAATACAAAGTTAATGTTCTCCAAAATTACTAAGAATTTACTGATTGAAGTGGAAGTTAAAGGGGCATGGTCACGATTTTGGTCAAAATTCATTTTTATTTTTTATTTTTAGTGCTTATAATGCTTTATTTTTGTTTACATTGGTTCAATATACCGGTGAAAGTTCTAATTTCAAGCTGATTTCTCTCTGTTCTAATTGGTTTTAAGCACAAATTAATAGTTCTTAGCGTTTATTACATTCATTTTGGATCTAAAACTGGAATTTTTACTTCAACATTCAAAACGTAAACAAAGTTTTGTTTACGTGACAATTAAAGAATTGAGAGCTCTGTTTCTCGCTTATAACACGACGACTGACAATCAAATTTTGGTCGTCCCTTAGAAATGCCTTACTGAAGAATTGTAAACATTAAAAATGGAAAAATAATTTTGACCAAAATCGTGACCATGCCCCTTTAACTTTTCATGATGTTAATTTTACCTGTCATTAACACGTTTCTCTAAACAAAATTACTTATCTTTTGAAATGACTTAAAGGAATGAGACTGTGTCATCAAAATATGTGCGTCTACTGTATATTGCTTGCTTCTTTTTCCTTTTTTTCTTTTTTTTTTGAAACTGATTCAAAGTTGCCGCAATCTCTGCACCAATTGCACTCAACATTATATAAATAGTGCCTGTTTGGGAGGGTACCAGTTGAAATTGACACCCCGAGAAAACCATTGTCAACCGACGCGAAGCGGAGGTTGACAATGGTTTTCGAGGGGTGTCAATTTCAACTGGTACCCTCCCAAACAGGCACTATTTATTTTATTATACTGAATGTCATAATTTTTATAGCAAATTTTACTGCTTTTATATAGAAAAGACGTGAATTCTACGGCGAACCGTACGCGCATAATTAACGCGCATGTAACAATTCGTTCTATCGGCCCGTTGCTAAGCGTGCGAGGGAGAGAGAACGGATTGTCAACTGCGTCTAAACCAATCAGATTGCAGTATTTAACATGAAAGTATAATAACAAAAGTTACGTTATATATATTATTATACTTTCATGTTAAATACTGAAATCTGATTGGTTTAGACGCAGTTGACAATCCGTTCTAATACCCTCAGCGTTAGCAACACACTTGGCAACGGGCCGATAGAACGAATTGTTACATGCGCGTAGATTATGCGCGTACGGTTCGCCGTAGAACTTACGTCTTTTCTATATAAAAACATTCAAATTTGCTATAAAATTAAGACATTCAGTATAATAAAATAAATAGTGCCTGATTGGGAGGGTACCAGTTGAAATTGACACCCCTCGAAAACCATTGTCAACCTCCGCTTCGCGTCGGTTGACAATGGTTTTCTTGGGGTGTCAATTTCAACTGGTACCCTCCCAATCAGGCACTATTTATATAGTGTTATATAACAGCACTTTCGCTGCTTATCTATTTTATATATATTAGAGTTGTAATTTACCTGAAGTTTTACGGTATATGTTTGGCCACTACATATATATGTGTACCTAATCTATTACACTACAGAATATTTAAAACGGCGTGCTGTAGATTAAAAAAAAAAGCTAAAAACGGCGCGCCGTAGATTAAAAAAGTTTAGCTGAAAAAATGGAGAGCAAAGTGGTTGTGTCAAACTTTATCAACGGGGACTTTGTGTCCACGGACAAGTACATCGACAGCTTTGACCCGTCGACAGGGGAGGTGTGGGCGAAAATTCCGGACAGCGGCGAGAATGAAGTCAACGAGGCTGTCAGCGCCGCAAAGGCGGCATTTCCAAAGTAAAAAAAAAACTTGTCCCCATTTCGAATTTTCTCGTCACGGTGTTACATTTTTTAGTTTTTAATCCAACAAATTTTACCAGTTATAGTTTATTGTTATGGAAGTAGATATCAGAGATCACCAAATTTTGCCGAACTTTAAGCTGTAACCACATGTATTTTTGATGTGATCATTATAGATAAAAAAAGGAACAATCTTGCATGTGGCACAGATTAATAAAAACACACACTACTTTATCATGACTAGAAGAAAATGAACGAGATATTTCTCCTTCTTTTGCTTATTTGAAAAGGGATGCATAAATCATTGATAGCCAATGATGAGTGACGATCACCTCTCTTTTTATATATGTTTTGGCTATAGCAAGATGCATATATTCATGCATGTACAGTAAAACTCGGTTATAGCGAATATGTTAGGGACCATTTGATTTGATTTACTTCGCTATACTGGCGTGCGACCAGTTCTCGCCAAGTACCATTTCTCGCCAGTACATTGTTAACGTCATTTTATCAACACATAAAATTACATACGAAAAATGACGTAACAATGCACTGGCGAGAAATGGTACTCGGCGAGAACTGGTCGCACGCCAGTATTGATTCATAATTTGATATAACAGTATAACAAATTCGTAGTAATAAGCACCACCATTTATAATAATAACCCCCATTTGTGATTATTTTAGGCAATAATTAAAATACATGTACATACATTTTAAAAACTTTTAAAAATTTGAATTGAGAATTGAAAAATATATGTGAAAACAAATTCATTTAAACATTAAATTCAATAAGTATTGGCAATTTTTGATAATTAAAAACAAAAAATGTAAATTTCATAATTTTTTAGACTCTGTCTCTAATATACAAAAGAGACAGGTGATTACCGCCATCGAAGCCAGGGATTCTTGGCTTGATTGATGCGCCCTCTATCGCTGCTGCTATATACTACAGTATGGGAAATAATCAAGTTTGTTTTCCCTTGGACTGAATTGTCACACTTTCACTGGTTTAAACATAGCAGCCATTTTTAATACTACATAATTAATTTCATTGTAAAGGCTAAGAAAACATCTTTCGCAGTAAAATTTTGTCAGTGCAATAAAGAATTCTGCGTCACCTGTAATTTTTATCAGCCAATGAGCATGGCCACCAGAGGGCCCTTTACATTACTGATCACCTGTCTGTTTATTGCTTGCGCATATCAGACAGGCATTGCCAGTATTTTTATTTTTCACCTCTTTGGGACTCAAAATTAGTTCGCTATATCCATTAATATGTTATAACCGAGTTCTTCATAACCGTAAAATATAACAAGGAATTTTGTTAACAATTTTGCCGGGGACTCCACAAAACTTTTTGCTATATCCATGTTTTTACTAAATTTGATAATCTGCAATGTTGGTAATGGTAGGTATGCAACCTTTATATTGAAATCCTATTTTAGATGGGCCAACACCCCAGTTCTGGAGAGGTCCAAGCTGATGTTGAAAATTGCTGACCTGATTGAAGCGAGACAGAGTGAGCTTGCCGAGCTCGAGTCTCGAGATCAAGGGAAACCGGTTTGGTTATCCAAGAATGTAGACATTCCACGCCTGATGCACAATTTCAGGAGCTTTGCTACTGCAGTCCTTCATCATGTGAACAGGTTATTTACAAGGCCACCTGTAAAAAATTGTTTGTTTGCTTTTTATTGTGGAAGACGGAAAAGGCAAACAAACAATTCTTTAATTTAATATATTGATTAATGGTATGTAGTTCATTCTTTAAATATTATTGTTTAATTATAGATCTGTATGTACATGTATGAACTTTTTACCAATGGTAGGTCCAGTGTAATGGAACCTGTGAATGCCGTGAATTACACAGTCAATGACCCAGTGGGCGTGGCAGGCCTAGTCAGCCCCTGGAACCTCCCCTGCTACCTGCTCTCCTTTAAGATTGCCCCAGCCATTGCCTACGGGAACACTGTAGTCGCTAAGCCCAGCGAGATGACGTCTGTCACTGCCTGGAAACTGTGCGAGATATTTAAAGAAGCAGGTGTGTGAGTCAGATCTTGTATTATGTTCTGCTTAATTGGGTGATTGTCAATACATGTATATTGTGATTTATTATACTTTGATGTTAAATACTGATATCTGATTGGTTTAGACGTAGTTGACAATCCGTTCTCTTACCCTCAGCGTTAGCAACACGCTTGGCAACTGGACGACAGAACAAATTGTTACATGCGCGTATATTATGCGCGTACGGTTTGCAGTAGAATTCATGTCATTTCTATATAAAAGCAGTAAAATTTTCTCTAAAATTAAGACATTCAGTATAATAAATACATGTAGTGCCTGTTTGGGAGGGTAACAGTTGAAATTGACACCCCTCGAAAACCATTGTCAACCTCCGCTTCGCATCGGTTGACAATGGTTTTCTCGGGGTGTCAATATATAAATAGTGCCTGTTTGGGAGGGTACCAGTTGAAATTGACACCCCGAGAAAACCATTGTCAACCGACGCGAAGCGGAGGTTGACAATGGTTTTCGAGGGGTGTCAATTTCAACTGGTACCCTCCCAAACAGGCACTATTTATTTTATTATACTGAATGTCTTAATTTTTATAGCAAATTTTACTGCTTTTATATAGAAAAGACGTGAATTCTACGGCGAACCGTACGCGCATAATTAACGCGCATGTAACAATTCGTTCTATCGGCCCGTTGCTAAGCGTGCGAAGGAGAGAGAACGGATTGTCAACTGCGTCTAAACCAATCAGATTGCAGTATTTAACATGAAAGTATAATAATTTCAACTGTTACCCTCCCAAACAGGCACTACTATATAAATAGTGCCTGTTTGGGAGGGTACCAGTTGAAATTGACACCCCGAGAAAACCATTGTCAACCGACGCGAAGCGGAGGTTGACAATGGTTTTCGAGGGGTGTCAATTTCAACTGGTACCCTCCCAAACAGGCACTATTTATTTTATTATACTGAATGTCTTAATTTTTATAGCAAATTTCACTGCTTTTATATAGAAAAGACGTGAATTCTACGGCGAACCGTACGCGCATAATTAACGCGCATGTAACAATTCGTTCTATCGGCCCGTTGCTAAGCGTGCGAGGGAGAGAGAACGGATTGTCAACTGCGTCTAAACCAATCAGATTGCAGTATTTAACATGAAAGTATAATAAATGTATTTATATATTGTTATATAATTATGTTATCTGTGTGATTTGGTAGAGGATTTCTTGATGCATGTGTAGAACATTTCAAGTCATGATAAATTTTGCAATAATAAAAATATTCTGTAAGATACGGATCTTTTTTAACCCATTACTACCAAGTTATGCTATGAACATTTTGACGTGACTCATATAAAACTTTAAAGGGTGTTTCAAAATAAAAGATATCAAGTGCTCTCCTTAGAAACATGCTATATCTATCTCAAATATCATACCTACATGTAAATTTATTTTAATAGCAGGATAAAACAATTTCTTATACAGTAACTCTTACATTTTTGATTCATCAGAAAAGTGTCATAAATCAAAAAATCTTGAGAAGAAAAAGAAAATATTAACCATTTTAACATTGTTTAAATTCTGTATATTGTAAAATTTCGTATACGACGGTTGTCCAAAAAGTTCGTAGACACATGTAATTTTATTCAAAATAATGGCGTTATTATCAGGAAAGTATTATTATATTTTAATATGGAGTATAATATGTTTATGCATAAAAATCAAAGCAATATACATTTTGTATTGGAGTTATCATTATATAAACATTGCCTATACAGGCCGCACGACCCAGTTTGATAATCCGACGTTCCTATAACATCGTAATTCAACGTTCCTATAATGTAGTATTCCTTGGTTTACCTTAGATTAATATGCCGCATTCACCATTTAGTCAGAGGGTACAACCTCATACTCCATCAAGATATCGCTTGTGCCAATTCTGGATAAGTAAACTCGAATTATTTTGATGTTTTTCCTGTTTCCTTCATCGTTTATTTTGTTTCTGTCGGTGTTTTACCTCAGTCGACACATAATTGATGGCGCGCTGTTCCGTGCGGTCAGTTGACGTTGCTTTTTTAGGCGTTTTTAAAGACATGTTCTTGCAGTAATATCTTTTAAAAGGCCTCTGCTAGTTTGAAAAAATGCTTCAAAAGACATATGAAAATGACATACACCATACAGACTTCATCACATCAGAAGATTATAAAGTTTTAAAATGTTTTATAAAAACTATAAATATTCAGATCTTAAAACTCAATTACAAAGTTTGGACAATTTTTACGCTGGGCAGTGCGTACTTTCCGCGACCCTTTGATACATTCAAACTTTAGTTTATTTCTATGGGAAACATTCAAAACCACTTTAGTTTGATTTTAACTTTTATGACAAAGATTTAGATGTACAATATGTATATATAAACCCATTTAAAATGACAAAAATGTGATTGTCCACAAACTTTTTGGACAACCCTCGTATATACACATAATTATACTTGCTCTGTCAGTCAAATTATTAGCATGAATTTGATCAGTAGATTTGTTTACAATAATTTCTTGGCTTCAGGTGTGCCTCCAGGTGTGATCAATATTGTGTTTGGAGTCGGTCCCCGGGCAGGCGAGGCTCTTGTCAAACATCCAGACGTACCCCTTGTGTCATTTACTGGAGGTACTGTGACGGCCAAGAGAATTCGAGAAGTCTGTGCTCCACATTGTAAAAAATTTTCACTGGAGGTATGAAGTTGACATATAGATCTACTAGAAAGTAGATACATAGTTTATATTCAGAATTGAAAATAAGAAATCATACCTGCTAGTGCATGAGATGAAAGTAACTGTAGCAAATTATATGGTTCACAAAATGCTGTGATGACTTTAAGGTACCTCACTACACCAAGACTTATACTTTTTAAGACACTACATCACAAGATGGCGATTTAAATGTTTTGTTAAACTGTTTATATCATGAGTTCAAATTCACCTGGAGCTTTTGTTTATGTTTACTGAATTAAATTTTCGAAAATGTAATTTTTCATCCAAAATTGCACATTTTTTGCCTATTTGACTTAAATACTTTTTATCCATTATGATATCTATCATAATCAAGTAATTTTCCGCTGATTTGAGAAAATATTTCAAGGTGCAGTGAGCCACCTTAAGCCACATTCAAAATGTCACAATTAATTTTGGAGGTCATATGACCTTTCAATTCACATACAGTGAAATAAGGATCAAATTTAATTTATTTTAATGAATGGTAATTAACATCTATCAAAAAAATACCCTGCAAAATTTTATACGAGTATATTTAGTAAGGTTACTTTTTGAATAAGTTAAAAAAATCCCCTCAAAATCAATTTAAATTTCAAATCCCCATGCAAATTTATTCTTCTATCCATATCTCAATAGGCTCTATGAATAATTTATGAGAAAGGGTATGATCACTTGAAGCATGTTAAGGTCACAGTTAGATCTGATAGAGTTTACCTGTGTATATTTACATTTTCAACTGTCTTTGTCTGTGATAACATTGCGAATCAATTTTGAACCATAAAACCCAATAACTTCATAAAACATGAGTGACACAAAATGGGCGTGTCTTATAGCATAACCGAGAAATGGTATTGGCTGCGCCGCGCAGTAATACATAGCACGTGCTACATGAGAAAATAGTGGTTTTAAAATAATGTTGCTTTAAAGTGTACAAATTGGAAATAATATAAATATAAGTAATAAGGAATCATTCTTTGAATGATTCCTTATTCCTTAAATAACTGAAGCCTCTGTACTTCTACATCATTCAATCATGTTGTTGGGTATATTAAGGTAAGGGTGTAATCCTTTCTCTTTCTGTAGTTGACTATATTTTAATGGCAGCCTGTATATATACTAGAATCTCTGTTTTAGCTTGGTGGAAAAAATCCTGCTTTAATTTTTGATGACGCTGACTTTGAAAAGTGCTTGTCAACAACAATAAGGTTTGTTATTTTCCTGAAATAATTGAAGCATGAAAAATCACAAAATTCAACTCTAAAAAGAAATGATGTAATGATATTACAGAAACACTCAACAATATGATTGTTATACTGCGAAGGGATAAACCAAAGCTGTAATTGTTCATTTTTTTTTTGATTGAAAAGAAAGAAAAATTGCATCTGGTACAGTTAAAAAGAAATGCCCATATAACAAGTTGTTCCTTGTATTTTGTTGCACTTCACATTTGATTATCACGATGACATGTGCTTTTGAAGTACGTTCACTACATTTTTATTGATTTTAAAGGTCAAGTTTTGTCAATCAAGGAGAGATCTGCCTGTGCACCAGTCGTATCTATGTACAGAGGGCACTGTACCCAAAGTTTGTGGAGAAGTTTGTGTCTGAAACAAAGTAAGACTTGATATTGAAACAAAACATTTGTTTTCAGGCAATCTGGTTAATTCTATATATATACATGTGAATTGTATTATGTTTTGTCTCTTAAATTTTCCTGAGAATTAACGATGTCTTTTTATTTTCAAGTTGAATTTAATTTATCAGAAAGTTAACGGTTGGAAACCCCAAAAATGAGAAGACGTTCATGGGTGCCTTAATCAGTAAAGAACATTTGGCCAAGGTCAAAGGTTATGTGGAAATTGCTGAAAAGGAGGGAGCTACAATTGCCTGTGGAAAAGAGGAGCTGAATCTAGAGGACGCCATCAAGAATGTAGACTGTCATGTTTTTGCCATTTCCTAAATTATAAAGTCATGTATATTTTAAAGTTATGTCATTTATTTCTTTTTTACAAAATAATCTTGATTACATATCTTAAGTTAGAAATTTTTGTCATATGTTGTAATCAACTATTGAGTAAATATAAATGTATTACATTTGTGGTTATATTTACTCTCTGTGACAGGGCTATTACATGTAACACAGCATTATATCTCTGTGACAGGGCTATTACATGTAACACAACATTATCTCTCTGTGACAGGGCTATTACATGTAACACAGCATTATCTCTCTGTGACAGGGCTATTACATGTAACACAGCATTATCTCTCTGTGACAGGGCTATTACATGTAACACAACATTATCTCTCTGTGACAGGGCTATTACGTGTAACACAGCATTATCTCTCTGTGACAGGGCTATTACATGTAACACAACATTATATCTCTGTGACAGGGCTATTACATGTAACACAACATTATCTCTCTGTGACAGGGCTATTACATGTAACACAGCATTATCTCTCTGTGACAGGGCTATTACATGTAACACAACATTATCTCTCTGTGACAGGGCTATTACATGTAACACAGCATTATCTCTCTGTGACAGGGCTATTACATGTAACACAGCATTATCTCTCTGTGACAGGCCTATTACATGTAACACAGCATTATCTCTCTGTGACAGGGCTATTACATGCGACCCACCGTGATTACCGATGTGAAGGATGACTCTCGCTTGATGAAGGAGGAAATCTTTGGCCCAGTGACATGTATTGTACCATTTGACACAGAAGAGGAAGTAAGCAAGATATTTATATAATAAAATTATTAAAAGATATTTCTGCTAGAAATGAGTTAAACAGTGAATAAATCATGTAAAATTTTAGTTCTTACGCATTAGATATTTATTTGAAGTTTGTGTAATATACAATATTGTATCTGTATCTAAGTTATACAAAAGGTGATTGAGTTCTCTCCCCTGTTGTAGGTGATTAGACGAGCCAATGACGTGGAGTATGGATTGGCAGCCACAGTGTGGACCCAGGATGTCTCACGGCTCCACCGTGTCTCCAGGTGTCTACAGGTACTGTACAAAAAATCTATCAAGTCTACAGGTACTGTCCAAAAATCTATCAAGTCTTTTGGTACTGTACAAAAAAACCTATCAAGTCTATAGGTACTGTACAAAAAACCTATTAAGTCTACAGGTACTGTACAAAAAAACCTATCAAGTCTATAGGTACTGTACAAAAAAACTATTAAGTCTATAGGTACTGTACAAAAATTCTATTAAGTCTTTTGGTACTGTACAAAAAATCTATCAAGTCTATGTATACTGTACAAAAAATCTATTTAGTCTTTTGGTACTGTACAAAAAATATATCAAGTCTATAGGTACTGTACAAAAATTCTATTAAGTCTATAGGTACTGTACAAAAAATCTATTAAGTCTTTTAGTACTGTACAAAAAATCTATCAAGTCTATAGGTACTGTACAAAAAATCTATCAATTCTTTTGGTTCTGTACAAAAAAACCTATCAAGTCTATAGGTACTGCACAAAAATCTATCAAGTCTGTAGGTACTGTACAAAAAACCTATTAAATCTACAGGTACTGTACAAAAAATCTATCAAGTCTATAGGTACTGTACAAAAAACCTATCAAGTATATAGGTACTGTACAAAAAATCTATCAAGTCTATAGGTACTGTACAAAAAAAACCTATCAAGTATATAGGTACTGTACAAAAAACCTATCAAGTCTGCAGGTACTGTACAAAAAACACATCAATGGAACTCTGAATGAAGGGGCAAACACAGATATGGGGAAAAATGTGAATTTTACAAAGTTTAAACAAGAAAATTATTCACTCAAGTTTAATTATAAAAAAAAATTGGTCCTGAAAGGTATTTTTTGTTGGTTTGCAAAAGTTGTAAATCCAACATACCGTATGTTAAATCTAAATTTAATCTCTGACAACCACACATCAGGATCGAGATACATTCTTGTATAATATCTACTGGTATATAATGAAGAAAACCAAATATTATCTGTTCCATAAACAAAATGATGGAGAAAGAGGAAAATAAATACCAGTACATAATCCTACAGACATTATCAGAGTTGACTATATCTTTGATTTGACAGGCTGGGACAGTGTGGGCCAACTGCTGGCTAGTGCGAGATCTAAACATGCCGTTCGGAGGGGTGAAGAATTCGGGAGTTGGATTTGAGGGCAACTTTGATTCCATGGAGTTTTTCACCAATCAAAAAACTATTTGTGTCAAATTATAGATGCAAATTGTACATCAAAATTCCTTTCAGTATTTTCGAAGAAGATGTATTTTTTTTTCAATTGTACATGGATATCAAAACTACATTCAGTGCTTTTAGAAAAGAAGCTTTCGTGTATTCAAATGTATGAAATACATTATCCCTATCTGCCCATGCTTATAGCATTTTTCTGTTTTATAGTGTAAACCCTTTAAAGTCTTTAGTTGACACTGTCTTTAGTGTCTTTAGATTTTTCTGTTGACTTTGGTTGTGATTTATGAGCTTGAATTATCAAACTAAGTATGTAGAGGAGTTTATTTAGTTGTATATAATTAATGTTTACTCTGGTCTAGTTTTTATAAACTATTTTTAGACATGAGCATAGTCAACAAGTGCCAATGAAGGGGAAACCTTTACAAATGTTGAGCATTAACAAAGATCCGTCTCTGATATACGGTACTCAGAGTACTTTATGACACATTCCACATTAATGTTGCCTCTGTAAATTCCTTATTTTATGCAAGAATATGTACTTAATTTTGCAATTCCATTGTTTTGTATCAAATTGCAAGAAATCACAAATGCAGAACTTTCATCGTACTACTAGTTTCATGAAGTTACATCTGTCAGAAAAATAAAGCAAGATTTTAAAATCTGCAAAATTTGTATCTCACAAGTTTATGCAGATTTTTATTCCTTGTGTTTAATATATAGGAATCTACAGTATATATGTAAGTAAACATAGATTCATTAATCATGTACATATGATTATTTTTTTAAAGAATGTTTTAAATTAATGTAAAATGCAAATGGTTGGTGGAAATATGTAGCATATAATATACCAAAAACTTTGTAAGTGTACACATTTATTCTTGTACTTTTTATGTTAAGTTGTAATATTGTTTTTATACTGTAGATGTTCATGTAGTAATAATACTTTAAAAGTGTTTTATTCTCTATGAAATTTAATTGCATGTCTGAAGAAAATGCAAGTTTGATATACATTGTATAATGTACTTCAAAAGGTTTTATTTTTCTTCTTACAAATTAAATGCAGCTTTATTTAACATGACTCTAGAATAGTTAGTTTTGAAAAAAAAACATAATACATTGTTCAAAAGATTTGTTATGAATTGAGAGCTTTTTCATGTAAATCCAATAAAGTTTCCAGACAAATACCATTTATCTGACCCAGACTTGTTTATTTTGATTTATAAATTTAAGTAAAACTATAGCGTTATACATGCATATAATTTAATTCTGGTTGTAAAGCGGCATTTGATTGGTTAGAAAAATTTAGTTAACTTTGTATAACCTGGTTTGCGTGTCACAAGACACCTCACAATGCACCAACGTCAAAAACATACTAATACGCTTGACGTTACGTTTGAATTTTGAACAGATTAATATCATTTTAGAAAGTAAAACGCATTCAATTTGTACAGTAAGTTACAGAAAATTAAATAATAAGGAATGAACTCAATATCTACCTAAGTTATACTCGCATAACCTGGGTTGGAGCAATTTACGCTTTTTTTATAATCTGCTTTGTGAATTATAAAGCGTAAACTGCCCTAACCCAGGTTATACTCGTTTAACTTTGGTAGACATTGAGTTTATTTCTTATATACATGTACATCAAACATTAACTGCCCTAACCCAGGTTATACTCATTTAACTTTGGTAGACATTGAGTTTATTTCTTATATACATGTACATCAAACTTCCTGCCATAAAGATGTAGTTACAGCCAGAGTAACAAACTAAAGAGGTATAGCGCACTTAATAAATGATTTTGCCTAAAATATAGCACTTTTGCGAACATTAGACATTTTCGATATCATACAATATTTAGTTAAAATACATTCAAAGAAACGCAAATAACACAATTTCCATGCTCTAAGAGTCTTAATTATCTTACACAACATCATTAAAATAGTCAGGGATATATAGGACACTATTTAGTATTTGATAAAAAATGGTATATTTGACTATTTGAACCACTTTAAACCAAACAAATCTGATTAAATTATGTTCTACAGGTATTGTAGTAAACATTGACATTGAATTAATTTTGGTTTAACGTGGTCTTTGTACTGAAAATTAGAGAAATATTTCAATGAGTGACTTTTCTAATACAATCATGTATATAGCTATATATATTTAAAAGACATCCAGTGAAAGTGTTAGATGCGTGGCCTAGTGGTAATGCAGAGGTCTTTTTGATTTTGTGGTCGCTGGATCGATTCCACCAGGTAGTAACTATTTTTTCACTTAATTAGAGAATGATAGGAATATTTTTAATTACATGTATCTAATCGGCTGGATTTTTTTCAAATTATCTTGTTTAATTCATCTCGAGTATGAGCAAACTCAAAACAGATCTCTTCAATAACACTATGCATGTATTCTACCAGTATATACAACTGTACACTTACCAGTAGATTCATTGCATTTTGCTGGAAGTTATCACGGTTCAGAATACTGAAATACATAGAGTTCTATATATTCATTTCTCGATGCAGGTTTCCCGCATTTATGACAAATCAGTTGTTACAGACACCGTTAAAAAAGCAGTATCTATGTTTCGAAAATCATTTTGCGACAGCTAGGTGCCTGAAGCTATATATAGTAACAGGTACTTTCCGTCCAGACACAGGTGTAGGCGAAATAATGGGAAAAGGCGCTATACCTCTTTTAATTTAACCTATTACTTGCTTCAATACACATGTACATGTAGTTGGATTAAAAATCAAATGTTTGCAACAAAACTGAGATTTATTATTCATTATACAAAAGTTCAAAAGCTTAATATATTAGAGCCATTACTGGTACAAGTTTAAATGAAATTTCTATCCTTTCAGTTGTAAATGGCAGTGGATTATGTACATGTAAAGTTATTATAGCATTGAATCATGATTTTTGAAGTATACAGTCTCATAACTGCAGCGGTGTGTGCATACAAATTGAGTAACGCGCTTTAGCGCGTTATGAAAATTTGTATGCACACATCGCTGCAGTTATGAGACTGTATACTTTAAAAAATCATGATTTAATGCTTATATTTACATTTTTTTAACTTCTTGCCATGTCTGCAAATTTGATTCATACCTTAAAATTCCTATCTTATCCTAAGGGTAAGTTAATATTAATGGAAGAGCCACAGTAACAGCCACAAGCGTGAACTTTGATTTTCGCTTGTGACGTTGCAATTTACAGCGTTCAACGTTTGTGACGTCATAATAAAACTCGTAATTTTAACCTTTGAGTACCCAGTGATTACTTGTTGCATTTAGAGGCATTTAAAGATCACAGAATTTAATGGAAAAACACAGTAGAATGTAAATATATGTAATTATGTATCAATGAAGAAGGATTCTCAACAAAGTACATAACCGGTACCACACAGAAGAATCCATTAACAATGGGGGAGAAACACGAATACAAATGACACAGTTTATTTATTATACATAAATCTTTTATTGTCGTCTTATTCAGAACAAAATCTGTACATATACAAATAAATGGAATGATGTAACAATGATAAAATATTCTTCTGTAAGTGTAAACAATAAGTTTTATTTGATTCTTTTGGATCAACAAAATGGTTTGATATAGAACAAATTAAAATCTTTTGAATAAGTCAAAGGGACATAACTACTTATCAACAGTCACTAACAAACAATAACCGCTGTATGGCACTTGCTCCGTAAGAATTCTTGGATGCATTTTACGAGAACTTATAAAATGCTTATTATTCATAAAGTACATACCAAAGGCTTCAACTTGATACCCATAAAACATAAAGATTAAATACTAAAAATGTTTGGAATAGATTGATATACATTGAAAGTAATTCCTCGAGACTGAAAAGATTTACAACTTTGATGCGAGTTCTTTTGTAAAACTTAGCCCTGGTATATTTTGTAAATGTCAGACATATTAATGCACATGCAAGTACTGATTTTCATACACAGGGAAGCACTGTAGGTGCATTGCAAAAAAAGTTCTCCCAGGTCAAAAGAAGTAACCAGTATTGTCTCCATGTGGGTATAGGATTTCCATGAAAATGCTGAAAACTTGTAGTAATTATCAGACAAAATAATATAGACAAAAGGATATGCAATTCCAAAACTTCAATAGTATGTTTTGGTGTTCATGGTACAGTTCTTTTATAACAATGTTTATTTACTTGAAGGTTGAAAGACTTTTGTGTTCTACAACGAAACCATGCAAAGATGTAGAAAACACTTTAAAACAATAATAAACTTATCATACAAAACAAACTCTGTAAAGTATAGACTCTTTGTACTTAACATTTTGAAATGAATTATACTGAAAATTTAAAATCACCCGAAAAGCAATGTACTAAAACATAAATATATATATATAGGAAAAGAGTTCATCACTAATAATTAACACATAATTTTTCAACAAATTTAATAAAATACAACTCTCTAGTTCCCACATTAATTTATGTGTTAATTGTGCACAGATGTGCTTCAGAAATTCATTTATAGGTTTCACAAGTGCCTTTTCCGAGTACATGAACACTTTAAGATACAGGTACTCTATTCTTACATGTATTGGTATCTACCAGGCGTCTCGATACATATTAAGGTAAATGTAGGGCATCTTCAAGAATTCATCTTGTGAATATCAAATACATACATGTGTAACTTGATTACCAAATCAGATGAGAAGCCAATGTTGTGAAATAAATAAATGACAAAATTACAATTATTTCATTGAAAATTATCAATGGTGAACTAAATACATCAATTTTGTTTTGCAAGATACCATTTCCATGGCAAGTTTTGAGTGAACAGGGACTTAACTGTATAATAAATACGATGATGTAGAAACTTGGATAAGAAAACTAAGAAATAATGGCTCATCAAAAACATACATTAAAACAGATAAGGAACGGTGGATATATAAACATGGTGGTCTATAGTGTCCAGGTCAATAGTAACAACATCTTTACATGTACTATAATTGGGCCCTGCATTTTGACTATTGCTTGAGTTCTGAACTTTAGTTTTGGGGGCTATCATTGAAATAAAAAAAAACTTGCATAATTCTTTGTGATTTAATGCTGAAATTTAATAGGTTTATATGAAAATGATTTTTTTTTTCAAATGTCATTGAGCATTCTCTTTTTTAGAGCAGATATATTGCACAAATCACACACAGGTTGTATCAGATTCACACAAACAATACTGTATACTGGCTTACTTTCGCCCAGTGTAATTTTTGCCATTCAAAACTTGCAAATAGTTTCTCCCTGTCTTGAATTCCCCTAGACACAGTGGTGTTAATGAGATAATTTGACACATTGGAGTTCTTAAATTCGCTCGTTGACAACAGGGGCGAAAGGGGTGAAAATAAAACGGGGGCGAATATTTCCCTGTATACAGTATCTTAAAGGCAGATCCAACTACTGTGGTACACAGCATATATCAGGTCATTGTTTTATAAAGATGGTGAATTCAGTCATAAAATGTGTTACTGATTTTGATTGGATTTTACCAAAATTTAAGTGTTAAATAATGAAAAGTTTCTAGCCAAGTTTAACATGTAAAAACTGGGTTTCATAAACCCCTGAAAGTTGTCAGTGAATGCTTCCCTAATAAACTTCTAAAATATAGGCATGTATTAATAAATACATGTATTTAAATATTGTGCGTTTCATCCCTGCAATGGCATCAGAAAATTTGCTTAGATACATGATATTGCAAATATACCAATCTACATGTAGATTAAACATTGAGATGAACTTTAAAGATTGTTAGAATGAGTTAAATAATAAATGCTAGCACTGTTTGGTTAACTACAAATCCTGACCAAGGTACATAACAGGTGAGACACATCTCAACAATAAACATGTTAGAACAAAACGTATCAAATCTGACCAAACACACATCTCAATAATTACATTTTCTGAATCACAACTTGAAGGTGAAATGTTTTTAAGAAACATCCCATTAGACACAAGACTTGAATTCAGATAAGCTAAACAACGTCAAATGACAATTAATGTAATGGTAGTTGTTAATGAATGAAATAAGCTTCAAGAAAACGAATGAATACATATACCTGTATATGTACATATGTGTATCAGTACAACACATGTAAAGAATGCATAAAATACTCAATATACACTAATATCCTATTACTGGCCCAACAGGGGAATTTGATCAATCGATATGTGCATATGTACAAAGTACGCTACAATATAAGGAATATGTACACATGTACAATCAACTCTTTGGCTTTAACTCTGACAAGGACCAAGAAATTACTTGATGTACTTGCACATACACCTGACATTTCTAAAAAATTTGGAATGCTTTTCACAAAAATATATGAATTGGACTGATATTTGATTGACGTGTACATGTACCACCTTCTGCTGCAATTCAGCTACAGAATAAACTAGTGCATCAACAAGTGCACATATATGTATATTCATGATGAGTTGCACATTTACATGTATGCTTCAAATGATTTTGACTACCATCTAGTCCACGTAGCACCTCCGTTTACGAACACTTTTTAATTGATTCTTGCATTAACTGCAATCTTCTCTGACTAGAAGCTGTGATGAAATTTATCTTCCGAATCTCCTGGAGAGAAAATCTGTCACCTGTGGTCACCATGGTAGCAAGTTCTAAAGGTCATCATCACCAATGGTATCAAAGGCATTGTTCTCAACAAACGTTTTATCCTTGCCCTTTGGATTTCCCTGGGAAAAAAACCAACATAAAGATCTACAGGTAAATAAAATTTACATGTATATCATGTGTAACTACAACTTCTTACTGTATAAATATTATGATCATGGGAGAAAATTAATATCAATGAATTTTAGTAAGATAAGGTTTAAGTTAAAAACATAGATACGTGTAAATCAATTCATTTTCCTGTCCATTTCATACCTAGCAGGTACATGTACAGAGAACCTGTACAGAGAACATATACATTAAGCAAACATTTATGATTAATTTTATCATAATTGTTCATAAAGAAAGGCTTGCTGGATTAGATATTGTATTACGCTTTTATCAATAAATATAATTTTACATCTGCATTTTTGCCATGGTAACCGTTATCTTGTTGAACAGCGCGAGGATCCGACTTTGATCTATCTTGTGGCTGCAAAGAGACAATAAAGCTAAAAAATATCTAATAACTATATTAAACAAAACAAGCATATTTTTTTTTCATTGATGGTATGATATCTCATGCATATCTGATTTAGAACAATTTACTCTCTGAATTTGAGTTGTCACCTTTTTCATTTTTTTGCCCTGCTTTTTCATTATCAGCTCATCCACCATCGACTGGAGACACATGCTCATCAGAATGGCCTGAAACAACATAGAAGCATAGCTGCATAAGTTATAAAACAACAAATTCGTGTATTTTTCAAGCAAAATAAATTTACAGCCAGAGGATAAAAGAAATTTCAAAAATCAGTTGTAAATAAATAAAGTTATTGGTAAAGTTCTTTCAAAAATTCCACTGAATATGATATCCATTATGATCCAATAATGCAAATATTTTATTTATATTTTACTATCCCCTACCTGGTCTGTTGTTATGGTAATCCATTTCAGCGTATCTTTGGCCATTAAATATTCAAAGGACAACTCCAGCTTGGCCTTGCTGAGCTGTCCCCCTATCCCGATCTCGCCATTAGATTCAGACATCTACAAAGTCACAAGTGAGGGTTAAATTTCAATTTCCAGTATTGAAGATTAAATATTTAAATTATCTTACACCACACTGAAATTTTCAGTAACTCAACCAATTTGTAATCAATGTTTTCATATCATTTTTATTTCAAAAATTGGTTGTTTTTTTTAATCAGTAACAAGGACTCCTAGAATCTTATCATTCATGCTCAAGATGCTCAATATCCTAAAAATCATCACTGATATCAATGATGCTTTAATGACAGAAATTTACAGAGGTGTAAGTGACAGAGAAAGTTATAATTACACCCAGAGGTTGGGTCACTTACAGACGTTGTGATTCTCCAACATCTCATCCTGGTGATCTTGAAGCTTCCTTCTTTCATTGTGCTCTGTTTACAATAATGTGCTCACAGTTAGCTTCTGTTACAGTTACAAATGCTCATCAATGTGTTAGCCCAAAATTAATATTACATTTTTAAAGAGACTTACCGAATCTGTCTGTATCCTGAAGTTGAGTTCTCGGTGCCCGGCAGCGACAAACACGCGGGAGTGTGGGTGAGGGTAGTCTGTGACACAGGGTTTGAACTGGATATATCCATAGTACTTCATGGTGCGGGCCAGACGCAGGTACTGAAACAAAAATATCGGTACACACTCTGATATCCTGTAATCATTTCTATTGGTTACACTCAACGAGGAAATACTGAAATACATAGGCAGTGCTGCTACAAGTATGCATTCGTTTTTTACCCATATACATGTACATCTAAACAATCATAAAAAATTTCTTTATTTCAATTTAGGAACACAAAATTTGATATGAAATATTAAATTTAATGTACAATAAATAAGCGTTAACATAAATGCAATAAAAACCAGTTTTTAACTCTTCTTCAGTTAACTACATGTACCATTAAGAATCTTTTCCTTGCGGCCTCATGCATGCTCTGGGGCATGAAGAAGATAGTAATCTTCCTCGGAGATTAAAACATCTCAATCATATTTTCAATATTATTATCATAAAGTGATACTTTACCTCCCGTTTGGAGCCCCTCTGCTGGAGAGTTGCTAGGTGACGGAGCTGTTCCTTTGTACCCAGGGTCCACTGCCTTTCAATGTCACTTACCGCCTGTACACATGAAAAAGAATGCCACAATTTAATCAAATGTTAAATATTATCAATATAAATAGTGGCAACATGACCATTCACAGAAACCATGATAAAATGCCTGGTACTTTTTTTACTTTATTGTCATTTTCATAATTATAACAATTCATCAAAGGAACAAAGTAAATGTTTATTGGCACTCACACACCCTTCATACACTTGAACACATATCATATCAGAAACAGATGCCTGGTACTTTATATATATGAATTTTACTGACAGCAAAATGAGACACAGTACCTGAACATACAGGAGATTCATAGCAATCTTGTTATCCAGCAAGTCATCTTCATATGTCAGGTCCCAGATACTGAAAGAAAACAGAGTTACCATAATACATGGATAAGGCCACCTTTACATAATTGCTTCATTGCAATTTCCCAATTAATGCAAATGTGACAGATTTAAGCTTTTTATGAAAATTTTGACCTTTATCTTTAATAAATTACCGTACATGTTGTTTGCACTTTTAAAAATTTGGTATATTTATGAAGACTTGGATCTCACTTTAAAAGAAAGCCTTTTACCTAACTACCAGTACCAACCTAAAATTTAATCTCAGATTTGGGAGGGGCAAATCAATATACATGTATTTATAATATGTATACTTATTGTTAATTAATATCCATATAATTACATGTATCATTAGATGAGAACCATGCAGATTTGAATATTTTAATTACCTTGTTCAACACACATTTAACATTCATACATCATACATTATATATCAGGAAGAAATTATCAGTCTCCCTCCATCAAATTAATCCATCTTGCTTGCTCATCAGTGAAACTAACAGCCACACAAAGCAACAGATTGATTAATTTGATTAGGCATAGATAATTGACCATTCGTGGAGTAGTGTGAATAATCCTACAATGATTTTGTTCATCCTACCATTCAACTTATTATAAAGTTAAATTACATTCTGAACATGTGTCACTTCCTTTAATAAAGTGTTCTATCATTTATGCATGTACTTATTAATTAAACGACACATTATGAACCCAGTCATTTTCTGATACACGTACATGTTTTAAAAATCTGGTTAAAATATGATCTCTATGACAGTGCAAAGCGGAGAGAGATCTAACAATGACCTACTGATGGTCATGTTCCATGATGTCAGAATGAAACTTTAAACCAATTGCTTTATTTGTAAGTGATATTGTGACACCATTCTTAAACAACGTTAACCCTGAGTCGACTTTGCAACGATTATTGTGATTGGTTGATAAATTTATTTTTCATGCAAATAAGAAAGTTCATTTTGACATCAAAGGACATGACCTTCCATGGGTCATTGTAAGATCCCTCTGTGCTTTGTGCAGTTGTAGAGATCTGTATTTTAATTCAATTGACATTTTCAATTATCAGTATTGATAAATGTGATAAGCTGAAGACGATACCTCTTGCGTAGGACTATTCTGTGAGTGCCCACATTACTGGCGTACTTCAGAGAAATGTACGGGGATTCAAACTCCTGAAGTTTTCTCACAACTGTGTAAAAAGAAAAGGTGAACAGATACTTCAGTAAATATGCGATACATCATATACTTAAACAAGTGTTCTAGTGCATGTATTTAGAAATCATACATAAAAGGTGTTCATAGCTGATTGGATACAGAACACTGTAGATTTCTAGAGAACATCTCGCAGATTTTAAAATCTCGCTTTTATTTTTCTGTAAATGAAACTATTATAAAAATTTGGCATTCGCAATTTTAAATTTTCCCGATTTGATGCAAAACGGTTGAAACGCGAAATAAAGTACTCGTCTAAAATAAAGAAACTACAGTACTTCAATGACAACAAAAGGTAAAGCTAATGATTTACCACTGACAAAATTACATAAATGTTATACATTTTAACATTTGCTGAGTATTCTATTTATTATAATATTTTTTTTTTTAAAGAAGAAAACAGCTTCTGCTTAATCAAGTACATTCCTAAATGTCATGCATATAAGTATGTAAATAGGTACATTTAGAAATGAACTTAATTAAGTCTATGCTAAAATGTTCAAAAATCAATTTCCTCCAAATACAATATGTTTACAGTATATAATAAACAGTAATCTGTTCTCTCACTTACTAGAATTATCTCCTCCCTCCTCCTTCTGAACCAGAAATAAACCAAAGTAGTACACAAATTCATCTGGCAGTTCTATCTGTGAAGCAACAGCCTGAAAAAGACACATTATCTTTTAAATACTACTACTAATACTGGTTGTACTAAATTCTATCACACAGCTCTATCTGGCAGTCCCTCAGCTAAGTACTACCGATAGTACATGTATATGTCAGTCATTCTCAGAATTGCTACTCCATTACACTGGTTACATGTTAAAATATTTAGCATGCCACATTGCTTTATTAATATAGTTTTCCAAAAGAACATCATCTATGATACTTTTCCTGAAAATTATTCCCACATACCTGTTGTTTTTACAAGTCTAGCTCAAATTCTTTGCAAGGGAGGTTAAATTTGGTAACGGATGTTAATCTTATTAGTGATTTCAAACATGCATTTCAAAAATAAACGGCAATTTATTGAATATAAATTGGATTTAAACTCCTAAAATCAATTACTGCAATATATGCATAATTTTATCCCGTTTCTTCAGGAAATAACGACTTTAATTTGAGTGACAGTGATATTTCAAAATGGAGTCATATAACTGAGAATGACTGATGTACTACACAACTCTATAAACAGTTCTATCTGTGAGTCCAAATCCTGAAATAGAAACTAATATTCTCAAAATACTGGTAGTAGTACTATACAACCCCATCACATAGTTCTATCTGTGAGTCCAAAGTCTAAATAAGACAGTTACTGTAGTATTCTCTGGCTCAGTCAATCTACCAAAGGGCATGAAGAGGATGCCCAGGCCTACACTAGAAGTGTTAATGGATAAAATTGAGTCAATCTACTCCTCAAATAAAATGACAAATTCCTTACTGTCACTCTTTATTTTGACATTATGGCCTGAGAATCTACATTATTTTACTGGCGATGCACATTTACACACTTACTGTTAGTATGTATATATTGTGAAACTGATTTAAAGTTTAAAACCATTTAACTTAGTGCGAGATATTCCTTCCTCCTTTGATTAAGGAATCTGAATTCATGCTATGGTAATGGAAAAGTATCGTAATTAATAAGGATTACCTCTAGAACATCTTCTGTTTGGTCTGTTGACATTATTTTGATCGTGATTTTGTGGCCGTTCATCAGGTAGACATCCAGAGAGGTGGCCTCTGAGGCCTCTTTTTGCGTCTCCTGCAGAAGTCAAGAACCATGAAAAAATAACTTTACAGATACATGTATCACAAACTGCATTTAAGAAGAGATGTTTGTGAAACACTTATGCCCCCTCCCTTGGACATACATTATAGGGTGCACAAGCCTTTATTATGGGCAGTATACATGAAAATAAAATTGACCTTTTGAACTTCAAATCAAAAGGGGTCATCTACCAGTACTATCTGAGATGCATCAACCTATCAAGTATGACGTGTCTAAGTTAAAAAGTTTTAGAATTATAGGTTGCATAAATCTTCTTCATCACATCTTTGGCAAAAAACACATTTTTCATGATATATCTAATTCAGTAATTAATTTGTTCAACCTTTGCAGAGATAATAAACGGAAAGCAAATAATTGGAATTTTTCAAAGTCCGAGAGGCATAACTCTGTCAAAAATAGTTTGATCATACCCAAAACATAACTTGACTGAGATATTATTATGATAAATCTGCATAATAAATTTCATTTCAGTATGCACAACCTCTGCAAAGAAAAACGGAAACTACAAATAATTAGAATTTTCTTTGTCCAAGGGGCATAAATCTGTCAAAAATTGCTCGATCATACCCCAATCCAAACTTGACTTAGATATTCTTGTGATAAACCTGTATACTAAATTTCGTTTCAGTATGTGCAACCTCTGCTAAGAAAATGAATGAAAACTGTTGGTGGACCAACCGACTGAGAGACAGCAGCAAAGCAATATGCCCTCCCTTCTTTGAAGCTTTGAAGGGGGCATAAAAATTATGGTAAGACTAGGGTTTAGTGCAGTTCTAAAATTTTGAATACAAATTTAAAGCTATAGCATGTTTCCTATCCTAGTTATTACAGGACATCTACCTGGTACATCTTCGCTAGCCAATGGTTTACGATCCACTCTGCTCTTCTACAACCCTTGGCAGATTTAGCCGACTAAATCAAAACTCGTGCAACGGAATCTGATTGGCTGCGAAGACAAGCGATCGCAGGGAATCTACTAATTGGCAGTGTAGTTCGTTGTGTTTTTATATGTAATATAAATACATTCATTATTACAATTTTTTACGCATTAATAAATAAAATACGATATATAATTACTAATATATGGGTTTTCTTAATAATTCTTATTTTTTTCTTTTTTTCACACGGCCATTTCTTCTAAACCTTTTAGATTTAAAATACGTATTTTAGCTGCTCCAATATAACTCAATCGCTAGACGGCGCTGTGCTGTTTCTGTAAACATTGGCTAAATCTGCCACGGGTTGTAGAGGAGCAGAGTGGATCATAAACCCTTGGCTAGCGAAGACGGTACCTGGTAGTGGTATAGCAAGTACCGGCACATGTAATTACAAGTACCGGTAGTATCAATCATGATAGGGGTCATTATAAAGATACACCACCAATGGGGATACATGACCATAGTTTGTAGGTATGAACAACTCAGACAAATTGTAAATGATTTAACTTAATCTACAAAGCTCTCTAGCAAGCTTCAGACATACAGAGAGAATAGGAGCAGAAAATCAGGTCAGCAAACAGACAGACAGACAGACAGTGAAATGGAGAGGAAACCAATCGTCTTGATATTGTATGGGTTATTGTTACTCTGGGATTATATGTAATTCATCAATTACTTTTAAGGATGCAATAACAAGCTTATAATTATGTTTAATGTAATTTATAGTATTTGTGGCGGTGTTAAAGGAAGTTTTTCAAAATGCAGCTCTCACAATAGGATTTCCACTTGTAATCTATTACAAGTGAAAAACCAGGAAAAACCATCTATCTCACAAATATCTTTAAACATCTCTTTAAAATCTGAATGAGGCATCACAAAGATGTTATGGGCTTGGCTTGCCTAAGTCATGTGTATTGGAAATCCGTACTACTTCCTCAATTGCATGCTTCTCACAATGTCATTAGGGTACAAACAAAATCAGAACAGTTCCCTCATCAGCATTGTTACCATTATACATTCTACAAGCATCAATATTCTATTTGTGTCATTAAAGTTAGTTTAAGAAATATTTTATTCAAAAATGTACATATAAGTATATAAGTGAATATGGATTGAACAGCAGGCAAAAATAGCCTATATTAGTTCTCTCCATTAGAGATCAAGGTACAAATATTTATAATACTAATAGTGTATACTTTTCAAATTTTTACATGGACGTTTTAATAACTTATAGAGAGTAAGAAATAAAGAATTTAGTTAAATAATAAGATAATGGTAAAATTTGTCATAAAAGTTAAGGAGGTAACTTAAGCATTGAGTTTAACAATGAACATATATGATGTCTGTGGGAAATGGTGGATTAGTAATTTTTGTTCGATCCAAAATTGTGTCTTGCATTGCTATCAATTTTTATGTTCATGGTTAAATTCTCACATCACAATATCAAAACAAGGAATTTAAAAAACTATTCTGCCTTAAATTCATATGATCGCACAATTTCTTTAGTCATTAGATATGTATGGGGATGGGGGAAATTATGACAGACCAGACTGGGATTCAAACCCAGGTCCCCTGAATCTCTTGTCAGGTGCTCTACAAACTGATATCAGGTGTCGGTGGTGGAATCTGTCTGACAGTCACAGATCTAGATATAATAACAATTACAATGAAATATACCTGTTGAGCTTTAAGGAAAAATCCATTAAATGTGTCAGAATTTGATATCTGAGGATCCTGGCTCACTACAAAGTAAACCAAATACAGCTCAAATACCTTATACATGTATATACATTGTATATATAACTGATATTTAATATTTAGTACTTTAAAAGGTATCCCACTCCTCAATGTTCTTGTATCAAGAATTTCTCGAGAAGTATATCATTGAAATATGTAGACTAAATATACTTAAAAAATACAAAGAAAATGGGGGGTCAGTGTTCATCCCTCTGAGTTATGGCCAATTTAATTTGACCTTTTTGCACCTAAAATGCAATTTCAGCCTGATTGGGATTTTTTGTCAGTATTTTTGATTAAGCAAACTTTTTTCTTCAAATATTGTTTATAATTATGCACAATGGTCACACTGAATAGAGAGATTACAAAAAAAATTTGTACGAAGCTGCATTAATTTTTGTGTGACCTTTTTGCACTTAAAATAGACAATTTCTATAATGGCTACAATTTTATTTGAAATAAAACTTTTTTGAATATCAAGAAATTTATAAGATTAATCCAGTTGCCTAGATAATGTATTCAGTATCATTTTGACATAATAAAACATGGGGGTCAGTGATGTTAAATTTCAGATATATGGCTTTAAAGGTAAAATTCTTGCAAAATTTGGCTTAAAAAAATTAAGACATTTTCTATATATTTGCATGATTTTATGCTTAAATTCCATCACTGTCTCAAGATTTAATTCTGTACATGTCACACAGAACCTATAGAATATGTTTCAAACCTATCAAGTGTTTAAAATGTGAATAATGAATAAAGTGTTAAATAAAAAGAAAAGTATATAGAAAATTCATAAAATTGCTTGTTTCTGTCATTTTCGTCTAAAAAACCTTCCGCACGAAAAAATAGTTCCCCCGAAAACTTGTTTGTTTCTTGAATTCAGATGGGTTTTCTTTATGAATGTTGTGTAATTATGAAATAATAATCTTTCTGTTATGATTAAATAAATAAAATCATATTCATCTAAAATATAATGATCATCTGCGCAATGAAATCAAAACGTGAGGAGTGAGATACCTTAATTAGCGTTATAAAAATCATTTAATACATGCAATTCTGAACAATGTCATAAACGTTAATTTTGTTTTCATTTTTTTGACATCAATTCAAAATCAGGTTAAATAAAATATACAATAATTCTTCCTCTTAACATGCAATTCTGATAAGTTAATAAACTATCTTGGTAATTTATTGACTGTGTTCTCAGCTGGTGTAGATATAAATTATAATACATGTAAATCTAAATCATTCATAGTTTTCAACGTACTCACCCATTTGAATAAACCTCTCCAACAGCTGTCGCCGCTCGTCAACTTTTGCCGGCGTCAATGATAGAAATTTTTTGGGAGGGAATGGTGGCATTGATAGTCCACCAAATTCCTTTTTGAGCTAATTAATAACAAGTGTTTGAAAATAGTGCTGTCCTCCTGAGAATACTGAAACTCTGAATTTGTTGTATCTAGAAATGCTCTAAATGGACAAATTTACATACCTGTTCATGAAATTGGTGCAAAGAACTGTACCGGACACTGCAGTGAAACACTCCATTGATGTGGATGTTAAAGCTCTGTCAAGTAAACAAGAAAGCAAATGAACTAAATTGTTATTATAATAAATCAAGATTTTCTAAGATGTACTTATTAATAACATCTTCACTTAATCCCTCATTGTTGATAATCAAACCCTGTCCTTTAGATTCTTGTATCAAGATCAGTTATCAGTTATAAATTAATAAATAATTACCAGTATTTAATTAATTTTACATTATCATGTATACTTGTGGTCCAGTGATTCATCTCAAAACTGCCAATCTCAGGGGTGCTCTTAAAGGTACTTAAAAATGTCGCTCTGTTTCAAATTCAACTTGATAGAAAGACTGATAAGGAAGTTGCAATTTAAACAATGTCAAATTAGATATCAAAATATTAAGAAAACACTGTAAATTTTAGCTTTTGTAGTGTGGGAAGGGGCATTAGTGGCTGAAGAGTAACATACTATTTAAGTTTGTGCAATGAATGTATAAATTAAATTAGAATTATGTCATAAAAGGATAATTTAATGAAAAAAGGATTAAAAACCCAAGGTTCTATACTTCGGGAATGGGGGATGAAAGGGTGGGGGTTGATGGTCGGTCCTGTCCTCAAGCACCCATGGAATTTACCAATTTATTTTTATCAAACTTGACTGTTTTTGCAAAAAGTACCAGAATAAATAGATAATTATTGGATTAACATTCATGCAGTAAAGAATGAGTAAAATAAAATGTATGATTTTTGAGAGTTCAAACAATATTGATTTAAATAGCATAAACTCTGATTTTATACCTGGTTATACAAATTACTCAACATTATTAATATCATAATACTGTATTCAGTATGATTTGTTAAGTTTGGAATATGCTATATCAATATTGTAACTGGAGGGGAGAAAATTTATCAACCAAACATGCAATCAAAACCTCTCCCCTGAATCTCTAGTCAGCTAGGTGCTCTACCAACTGATCGAGCTATTCAACGTCAACAATGGAAACTGGTCTGTCATATTTCTCCACCTTAAATGATCTTTGCCCTCTAAGACCAAAATCCCAGTTCCTTCCCCTTTCAGTTCCAAGGATTGGTACTCACAGCATAGAATGTATTGGAAGGGAAGAAACACTGATGGAACAGACTATGGTTTAAATCCTGGCCCCCTGAATTCTCTAGTCTTGTGCTCTACCAACTGACCTCCCTAGAACCTGCGATCAAAACTGTCTACCCATCCTAACATTTTAAAACAACTATCTTTAAAGCAAATAAAAAAAACCCACCTGGATTCAGTTAGATGAAAGATACTTTTACAATCATGCACATTCAACACAAGACATATTGAAATCATTGTTGTAGACATGGTGTCACATCACATACAATACCATGATAACAGCAACTATCTTCCCAAGGTCTTAAAATATTCAGATGAAGCCATTATTGACATATGTCATAATGATCCGCAAGATAAATGTCATTTGTACCATATCACTGTTCAAAGAAACCATATAACGTTAGGTTGTCATTTACCGTGTAAGTTGATCCAGTTTCATCTTTTAAATCTTGTGTATCTGGTATTGAAAAATGCATCTTCGTTTGTTAGTTAGTGCGCACCTAACAAAACACATTTCCCATCGCAATGTTTTCGTAATAAATCTCCCACCCACTTACACTTCCGCCATTTTGAAAAAAAAATGACATATCACGTGATCTAATGTGATTTTCTTTTTTTGATAAAAAAAAATATAGTCTATATTTATTATAGGTTTTGTATGCATTCATTGTTTATATTTATGTAGTTCAAATAGACTAATGATTAAAGATAATTGACGTTAACGTTGGTTTTCCGGGAATGGTCCAACATTGATTCGGCTCTTATTATTTTCCATATTTCCTGTGAAACAAAAATGGCTGACGAACTTCAAGAAAATCTAGCAACATACAAATTGCAGTTACAGCAGGTAAAGACAGGTCAATAGATGATGTGGTTAAATTTTTTTGAATGTTTTGTTAATGCTTTTTTGGTTAATGACCGTGTAGAATTGGATAGTGTAGATAGTGGATTGAATATAACTCGGATCACAGGGGCTTGTGTAGAAAAAAAAAAACATCGTTAAACAAGTAATAGCTTTCCAAAAAGCTTGCCTGACTAAACATATTTATTTCATTGCAAGAACTTGGTTCTATGAATTTTAGCAAGTAATGAATTTAAAGTTTAATGTTTAGGTTTAGGGTCTATAGTTGAATCTGAAGGTATTAGACAATATCAAGACATAATGATTTAAAATGATGGCGTATGGAACGCTTCAACTTCTTATGTGGATGATCTTCATTATATGACGATGCTTTAACATTACGTGATACTTCAACATTACATGTTGACACTTTCACATTACGTGCTGAAACTTTAACGTTACATGGCGAGACTTCTTCACTATGTAACGGGATAGGAGAAATAATGACGGACCAGACCAGGATTCGAACCCGGGCCCCCTGAATCTCTAGTCAGGTGCTCTACCAACTGAGCTATCTGGCGCCGGTATTCGAACCGGTCTGACCGTCACATTCCTCCCACCTTAAATGATCTTCACCCTCGAAGATCACCCCAGGCTCTTCCCCAGGCAGGAGTTAACCTGTCAGTTCCAGGGGTTGGTCACGGCACCAAATGTAACGGGATGGGAGAAATAATGATGGACCAGACGGGGATTCGAACCCGGGTCCCCTGAATCTCTAGTCAGGTACTCTACCAACTGAGCTATCTGGCGCCGGTATTCGAACCGGTCTGACCGTCACATTCCTCCCACCTTAAATGATCTTCGTCCCCGAAGATCACCCAGGCTCTTCCCCTGGCAGGAGTTCACCTGTCAGTTCCAGGGGTTGGTCACGGCACCAAATGTAACGGGATGGGAGAAATAATGACGGACCAGACTGGGATTCAAACCCGGGCCCCCTGAATCTCTAGTCAGGTGCTCTACCAACTGAGCTATCTACCGCCGGTATTCGAACCGGTCTGACCGTCACAACTATATGCCGATACTGTGTCTTAATATGATCATAATTTTTCACTAAAATATTTTGCGTACATGTAATTTTCTCTTAAAACTTTATTTGCTGACAACAAAATAAAAATATAGCAATTAAAACTTAATTACGAACACAATACAATTGTTAGAATAATGCTTAGCTTCCGCTTGCTCCTAAGATTTTGACAATATGGTGCGGAGTAAAATTAATCCTGTGTCTCCTTTTATGCAGATTGGAATTGCCCACCGAGTTTACACCATAAATGAACTCTTCCATAGAGGGGGTGCATTCCATAATACCCGTATTTGTGGAGTCAATAAAACTCTTTTTTTTGGCATTTGTTTCGTAACAACTTTTACTTGTTATATATTAATTTTACTTTGGTTTAGATAGAATCAATCGATAACTATGCACTTATAATTTACACTGAGTAAAACACGGAAGTTACACCCCTTTTACAATGAATGAAATCGCGTAAACGACCATGCCCGCTTCTCTAATGAATATTTAGGCTAACGTAACAATACTTAATAAATACTTTAATACAAACTGGCAATTTTGTTTAGAAATGATAACCAAACACAATTATAGTTTACATTCTACCGTGTAATATTATAATCATTAGGTACAACTTGTTGCGATGCCCCCCCCCCCCCCCCCCCCCCCCATTCACAGTTCAAATGTTGGGGCCTTTCTATTGGATTGCACACGTGTACAGTAAACTTGCTCAATGCTGCTTTTTACATCCAATACAACATTTTTGTTTTTCTTTTTAAAAATAAAAAAATATATCAACCGATGCATGTTTATAGTGCCGGCCTTTAATTGCTTCGTTAGGTAATAACTTGTTGTGATGACACCCCCTCCCCTTCAACCGTTCAAACAGTGCTATCTTTTTTTAAGCACGACAAGGAAGCTAAGAAAGTCAGCCAGTGGAATTTTAATTTTAGGGCAAAAGTGAATACACAAACTATTAAAATACTAGGTAAATGGTTTCCAGAACAATAATAACATGCGGGTGCACATTTAGTTTGCAGCCTTATTTTTATGGCTGAACATGTAGGTGAGGAGATAAGCGTACGTAGCGGTGTACATGCAATGTATGACTGCTCACCTACTTAATACTTAAAGTTGTAATTTTGTTGACATAGCTCTCTGATTTTCATGGTTTGGTGGCAAACTTCTTCCAATATATTTACTTTTCAATCTCACTAAGAGAGTTGGGAAGATATAAGCAGACTCCGGACTGTGGCTGCAGACGATTCCCATCGACAGTCTTCCAATACATTTATGCGCAGTTTGACCTAGAAACTGATTGGTTTCATAACGTCTTCGAATTTTTCTAACACAAACTGTCTAATTTCTTCCAAGCAAGCGCAATTGAAGTTTCATCCTAACTTAATATAGCCAGCCAATTACACACGTGCACAGTGAACCTACTTTTTGCTTTAAACACTTGCTCACTATTGCTTGATTGTTACATCCATTACAACGTTTTCGTTAATTGCGAATTTGAAGGTCCTCACATTATTAATATGCATTGATAAATCTTTTTCATACATGTCCAAGACCAACTTAGTTGTCGATATCGACGATATCGTACACAAAATGACGATATCGATATCGAATTTTAAAAAATGCTAGACCAATTATGATGTCGATATCGACGATATCGTACAAACCTTGACGATATCGACTCGATATCAACATACACTGATTCTACTAAGTTTGAAGACTAACTATGTATAGGCGATATCCTACACAAAATGACGATATCCTAATCAATAGCGATCTAACTTATATAACAATATCAATTAAAATGACAATATCAACCTCATTATTGACTCTTATGAATTCCGTTTTCAAAAGTACTTGATTACGTTGTGCACATATGCGAATCGATATCGATACGATATCGACGATATCGACCTTAAAATACAGTCAGTTGTAGTTAAGTACATATGCAAATCGATATCGATACGATATCGTCGATATCGACATGAAATATGGACAGCTTCAGTTGTGAACAAAGGAAACTCAATATCGATGGAAAATCAATGGACGTTAAATATGGACAGCTTTAGTTATGTACATATGCGATTCGATATCGATACGATATCGTCGATATCGACAATGTCATCGATATCGACGTTAAATATTGACAGCTGTAGTTGTGTACATATGCGATTCGATATCGATACGATATCGTCGATATCAACATGAAATATGGACAGCTTCAATTGTGTACAAACAAAAATCGATATCGATACGATATCGTCGATTTCGACGTAAAGTACGGATACTCAAATGGGAAATGTCTTAAAATGAAAATATGCAAAATGAAGTCGTCATAAATATGGGGTTTAAGGATGATGAAAAGATTTTGATGCGATATCGACACAATGTATAAAATGCCTAGTATGGATATGTATTTAATGTTCTATAATATTGAAATTAGGGAATCGATATCGATACAATATCATCGATATCAATACTACATCGTGTCTTGGACATAACTCATCTTTTTTCAATGAAAAATGATATTGCTAGCTTCCATTGTTGACTGCACTGTTTCGGATGTTGTAACTTTTAAACCTTAGATATGCCTGACGTCATGACGTCAGGCAAAAAGTGGGTACCTCGGAGGAAAAATAACAAGGGAGGACGCCATCTTGGATACCGCCTCGCTTCATCAGCTAATTTCTCATTTAAATTGTTAAACTAGACATATGTCCCGATTCGTATTCCTTCATAAATGATTCTTCTTTAAGATCTCACCTCCAGTTTAATTCTATTTACGTCTACATCAACAAAGTTCAACAAAAAATCTCGCGTAAACATCAGAAATCGACAACTCCCTGGCTTTTCCCATAGTCAATCGTATGACTAAGATATCACGTGCCATACTTTCACTTTATGCAGAAGCCAGGGAGTTGTCGATTTTGAAAGTTTACACGAGAAATCAGCAAGTTTGATAATATTGGTGTAAAAAAGAACTAAACCGAAACCGAATATTGACGCGTTTGCCTAATGACGACTTATGTGAATGTATGATTGCTCTGTACATGTAGGTGAGGCAATGGTGTACATACAATGTATGATTGCTCACCCACTTAGGCACTTCTCTTTTATCTTTATAAAGTGATCTACAGCAACTGTGCATGCTGTCATAAATTGTCACCACATAGATTACTCTCTAAACCACATGGCTCCTAGCAAACCTCAGCTGCCATGATCCCATCGGGCTAGGAGAGGTCTATATGTAGATTTAGGACAATACTTATGGCCAGTCTTCTAGTATATAGAAGCGGGACTAATAAATACCAAATGTACAGAGGGGTATCTCGCTGAAAGGGAATCTTTCTTCCTTATGGTAAAGTTTATTAAATACTTACAAGTTCTATTTATATAAGAATATCCACACAAGAATTGCTTGTGGTGCAATTTTATTTTACAAAATCAGGGATGTTTATATGTCCCCTACAGAATTGACTGTTCTGACCTAAAGAAAAGTTTATAGTCTTACAATAAAGTAGGGTTTTTTATGATTTTAAAAAATGAAAAAAATCAGAGTTTGGGTTAATTGATTTGACACCATTGGACCATGCAAGGGAAGAAATCTCATACAGGATTTTATGGAAGGGAATTACCGCCAAAATTCTATGTATCTTGCTTTTATTCTTATTATGCTTACTTTTTAGCTCACCTGAGCTGAAAGCTCAAGTGAGCTTTTCTGATCAAAATTTGTCCGTTGTCTGTCGGCGTTGGCGTTGGCGTCGGCGTTGGCGTTGTAAACTTTTCACATTTTCATCTTCTTCTCCAGAACCACTGGGCAGATTTCAACCAAACTTGGCACAAAGCATCACTGGGTAAAGGGGATTCAAGTTTGTTCAAATAAAGGGCCACTCCCTCTTTAAAGGGGAGATAATTTAGAATTATTTAAAACTTGTAGGTATTTTTCAAAAATCTTCTTCTCAAAAACTATTAGGCCAGAAATTCTGTAACTTGTATGAAAGCATCCTCAGGTAGTGTAGATTCAAGTTTGTTCAAATCATGGTCCCCGGGGATAGGGTGGGGCCACCATGGGGGGATGAATTTTTACAAAGGAATATATAGAGAAAATCTTTAAAATTCTTCTTCTCAAAAACTATTAGGCCAGAGAAGCTCAAATTGGAGTGGAAGCATCCTCAGATAGTGTAGATTCAAGTTTGTTTAAATCATGGTCCCCGGGGTTAGGGTGGGGCCACCATGGGGAGGATGAATTTTTACATAGGAATATATAGAGAAAATCTTTAAAAATCTTCTTCTAAAAAACTATTAGGCCAGAAAAGCTCAAATTTAAGTGGAAGCATCCTCAGATAGTGTAGATTCAAGTTTGTATAAATCATGGTCCCCGGGATAGGGTGGGGCCACAATGGGGGGGGTGAATTTTTACATAATATATATTGAAAAAAATCTTTAAAAATCTTCTTCTCAAAAACTATTAGGCCAGAAATGCTCCAATTTGAGCGGAAGCATCCTCAGATAGTGTAGATTCAAGTTTATTTAAATCATGGTCCCCGGGGGTAGGGTGGGGCCACCGCCAGAAAAGCTCAAATTGGAGTGGAAGCATCCTCAGATAGGGTAGATTCAATTTTGTTTAAATCATGGTCCCCGGGGGTTGGGTGGGGCCACAATGGGGGGATGAATTTTTACATAGGAATATATAGAGAAAATCTTTAAAAATCTTCTTCTCAAAAACTATTAGACCAGAAAAGCTCAAATTGGAGTGGAAGCATCCTCAGATAGTGTAGATTCAAGTTTGATTCAATCATGGTCCCCGGGGGTAGGGAGGGGCCACAATGGAGAATGAATTTTTACATAGGTATATATAGAGAAAATCTTTAAAAATCTTCTTCTCAAAAACTTTTAGTCCAGAAAAGCTCCAATTTGAGCGGAAGCATCCTCAGTCTATAGTTTAGATTCAAGTTTGTTTAAATAATGGTCCTTGGGGGTTAGGGTGGGGCCACTATGGAGGGGTGAATTTTTACATAAGAATATATAGAGAAAATCTTTAAAAATCTTGTCCTTAAAAACTATTAGGCCAGAAAAGATCAAACTTTTGTGAAGGCATCCTCAGATAGTGTAGATTCAAGTTTGTTTACATCATGGTCCCTGGGGGTAGGGTGGGGCCACAATGGGGGGATGAATTTTACATACGAATATATAGAGAAAATATTTAAAAATATTCTGGGAAAGTTTTCAGTCCAAAAAGTAGTAACTTGTGTAAAAGCACGGGTTGTGCAGATTAAAGTTTGATCAAACCATGATTCCCTGGAGAAAAGTGGGGCCACAAAGTGGGGGGGGGGGGTTATATAAGAAAAGAGAAAAATCTTCTTACAGGTACAACAACAAAAGGGGCTATGTATTTACCATAAAAATATGTGGATAAAAATCGGCAGATGTTTTAAATTTTTTGAGCATGATCTACTGTACTTTGTTGTCAAGATATTTTGATTTTAATACTGTAATGCTAATTTGATCAGAGTTAAGGCTATTGTTGCTCAGGTGAGCGATGTGGCCCCTGGGCCTCTTGTTTATTCTTCATTACATTTACACTTGCTTGTCACTTTATTGTTTTCATATTCATGCTTATTCAATTTCACTTTAATTCTTTTTGATCCTTCATTGTTTGCTTAATTCTATGTTGCAACATTGTCGTCTTATTCGTGTAAATTCTTTCTTCTATCTCTGTTACAAACGTGAATTCAAACACGCAAACCATAAAGCACTTTCAATAAAGACGAATACAAGTTGCATGAATTTAATGCTGCATTATGACGCCAGGCAGCAGTGTGCGCGCTACAATTGCTGTTCCCCGAAAAAAAAAAACCCAAAACAACGTAGCTAGCTAAATGTGGGATGTTTCGCTCCATGACATTTCGCTCCAATGTTTATATGTTCAGATCAAGAAATGGAGGGGAGGTTTATGTACTAAGGGATAATTTATAATTTTGTTTGCCGGGTAGGGGGTGGGGGGGGTGGTAGGTCGAGTTCTATTTTCAGAAGATTTACTACGGTATGGGAATTTTAAAAAGTTTGAATTTTCAAGGGTGGTGGGGTGACTGGACCCCCCTCCTAAAATAAAATAAAATTCTAAGTCTGCGCATCAGTTTATATGAGACGATATAATCTTACAGTTCTCAAAATTAGCACCCGTATCATCGCAAGCTTGATATGGGAATCGGTCAATTCAACTCTTCACTTAATGAAGACCAGTTGACAGGTAGACATGTATGAGGTTCATGTCTCTAAGTTACATGTATCATAGCTTAAACACTTTCAAATCTAAACATGGACATTCAGTTAATACATGTACATGATTTATATTAAAATAAACAAACATACAATAAGCATGGCTGTGAATGATACATACACATTTTTATCACTTCGAAAATTTGTGTAAATAAGAAGCATACATTATTTATGTTTTGTATTTTGGAAGAAAAAAAATATTTTATTTAGAACTTTATATAAGAATTTTTATTAAGATTTTGATTTAGATTTTAAACCAAAACGTATAAACAGTCATATCACATACCGTATTTTAATCTCTTTGCCTGGTTTGTTTTCGTTTACTCATTGTGTAATTAAGTCACTGATAATTTAGATTCGTTAATTTTACCGCATATGCGTATATTTACTTCTGCAACTCCACCGCTCTGTGCCGAATCGCAAGAATATAAAATCGCGTGCACCAAACTTTGTTTTCATAGCAAAAGTTCAAAACTTTCAGAGAAATAAGTGAGATTTTAAAACCTGCAGTTTTAAGTTTTTTAACCCGGAATTTCACGCGGATATTAATTCATCGCATTTAATCAGGGATACACAGTACTGTAGCCTAACAAGAGGTACATAGTGATTCATGCAAGTGATAATTTTCACACGTACTAGAGTACAGGAAAAGCTACTTCTAAGCATTTCGTACCCCAGTCCTTTTATTGTTTTTCAACAACATCTTTAAATTTGGTTTAAATTTATTTCTATTTTATCTACATGTTCCACGGGTACCTCTGGACAGAACCGTGCATCACCCTACCTCTTTTCACCTCAAATGAAAATAAAGTCCTGTCGACAAGTACTTATGACATGTTCCTCTTCTAAAAATTGACCGTTCCAGTGCAAATAATTTGCAAATAATTTGTTACTGCATATATATACAGTACATTGCATTGCGGATCTAGAATGAGATCAGATCCACCCCCCCCCCCCCCAATAGAAAATTCACACTTATTTAATCAACCAATAAAAAAATTAATACAAAATTATCTCTCAGACCCCCCCCCCCCCCCCCCCCCATGATTTTTTAGAACCGCGCGGAGGCATTTTACATGTATACAAAAAACCTTATCTTTTTGAGTCTGCGTATATCGTGGCTTGTTAAAAGTTGACTATATTAACATATATTTCATATTCCTATACTAAGCCCTTAATTTGAGATGTTTTCACGAATTTATTTTTATGCCAATTGTTAGTTTCGTTTTAATAAATCTTCGGGAGCAGCAATTGTAGCGCACACACTGCCGCCTGGCGTCATAATGCAGCATTAAATTCATACAACTTGTATTCGTCTTTATTGAAAGTGCCTTATGTTTGCGTGTTTGAATTCACGTTTGTAACAGAGATAGAAGAAAGAATTTACACGAATAAGAAGAGAATATTGCAACATAGAAATAAGCAAACAATAAGGAATTAAAGAGAATCAAAGTGAAATTAGATAAGCATGAATATGAAAACAATAAAGTGACATGCAAGTGTAAATGTAATGGAAGAATAAAGAAGTAAGCATAATAAGAATAAAAGCAAGATACATAGAATTTTGGCGGTAATTCCCTTCCATAAGGTTTTATGAACTGTTTTTGCTTTTATACTGTTAGTTACATGTATTTGATCTTATACTTTATAATATGTTATATTGGATTGTTACCTTCAGGCCATTGTTCAGGACAGACTTTGACATATACAAGATGTATGTTCACTTGGTATTTTATTTTATTATATACATGTACCCATCAATTTTCCTTTCCTGATACATGTACTGTCAATTTTACAGAGTGTGATCCAATTTTCCGTATCACCACACTGTGGTTTTCCAATTCCGTATCACCACTCTCTGAAACTGATGACGTAGTACACATTAAATAATGTCTGTATTTTAGCGCCTTTTAAAAGAGTTCATCTAAAAATAGCTTTGATATAGATTAAGTAAATATCATACAATTGATTTTAAAATTATTGTTTTGTAGATAAAACTTTTAAATGGACAAGGGTATATGATAAATTTCCAAGTTACTGTTATAATAATATATATGTATAAAATTCATGGATTTTACTTTTACATCTGTTCATGTATCTGTCATGCTTACAGTTATAGTAGACCCTGAAAGAGTGCATTGATTTTGTACATGTCTCACCATTATGCAAGACATAATTTGAAATACATGTATTAACATGATTTTAAGACTGTATCTTATTATGCATGTTGTGTTTACAAAAATTATGAGATATTAATTCAGGTTTATTTTTGTAGGTGGAAGCATCACTGACAACAGACCCAGATAATGAAGATCTCAATAAGCTGAAAAAAGATCTCCAGGTGAGTCAATGGTGGAAATCACCTGTTCTCGCACAAGGTGTTAGTTGGTGGGGTTGGGAATTACCATATAATATATTGCACCCATCAGAAGATGATTGTCTGAAGTATGCCTGAATGTAGTACAAGTATATACAGTACATGTATATGTATATCAAGCATTTCAAATTTTTCATCGAAATGTTTCTAAACACGGTTTCAAACCATGATTTTTAAAGATTATTAATTTTTTCATTTTGGTTTTGACCAGTGACAAAAATTACAGATTTATTCCCTTTTATAAAATTTTGCGACATAAAGAAAGAGATAAAACTGAATAAAATCAATCAAATATATTCTTATTAATATACAAATAATTTGAAATCCCTGACCTGGGGTCAGATTTAAAGAGGGTTGGGCTCAATATAAGTGCTAAAGTAGTGGATATGTTATCAATCCGAAACATCTTAATGTGTATAGAGTCTTATATTTTTAGACGAGTTCTACATGGATTTTCTTGTAATTCCGTTGTGTCAAGAGAAACCTGATGAGTAAGTACAGAAGGGGCTCAACTCTGTACCAAAGTTAGGGCATCATGGTACTTGTTAAATTAGCAACGTCAAGTTTGGCATTGCATAAAAAAAATATCAGAAACAGAGATACAATTGTGCAAACTAAAATTTTGTGTAGAATAAAACAGTTTTCATTTTCGGTGTGCTAATATGTTCAAAATGCTGTATAATTTGTAGGAGGTCATTGATCTGACGGAGGAATTGGTCGGAAACAAGCAGTTGACAGCCATCGCAGTTGATGCCAGTGCCTCAGGAAGTGGTCTTGGATCTTTACAGGACATTGCGCCCACAGAGTGGAAGGTGGGAGACCCCTGTCTGGCTGTGTGGCCCAAAGATGGACAGTAAGTTGAATCTTTTGTACATAAACATATCACCTCTGGGAGGATGTTCTTCAGTATAGGCTATTGTTTACGGTACCTGTATACAGTTTATCTGGTAAATTTTTGCAATGATCTAATTTTTCGTAGGGGGGGTTGGTTATGATCACTTTCACATCACAAAATATCAAATACACAAAAAGTGTATCCAGTATTTGCTATAAGAAACTTTTTTAATTGCAAAATATAACAGACTTGAATAAAAAAAGTTACACATTTTCCCAATTTTTCACAAATTTTGTGACGCGCAAAAAAACCCCAAACACCAATATATAATATGCTACATCTCTTTATTTTTGAATGATTTTTAAAAATCTGTTCCATTTTCTCCTTCCTTAAAGGTTGTATGAAGCAAAGATAGATGAAATACTGGAGGATGGGACATGTGCCATCACTTTTGACAGCTATGGAAACACAGATGTAACTGAGGTAATAAGAACAGTTGTCTAGGATGTTGTTGTAGATTCATTCAGTTTATGGTATATTCTTTATTAAGAAAGTGTGACATATAGGACATAAAAATATAAAAGACAGATGACATCTTCAGGATGATAAAAATACATGTACAGTAAAACAGGCTTATAAAGAAGTGCCAGGGATGGGCGATTTTACTTCGGTATAAACGTAATTCGTTATATCCGTCAAGTTTTCAGCATGTTATAAACTTAAGGGGAGTGAAAATCACTTCGCTATAAGCGTCAATTCATTATAAGCGTGTTCGCTATAACTGTGTTTAACTGTACGTGCACGTGTACTTTGTAAAGTAACAGATTCAGTGATTCATTTTGGAAATGGTCTTAATGGGTCCAGGGGACCCCTCTTAATCACATCTTTGAGTCCCAAGCCGAAAACAATGAGTCCATATTTTATTCCACAAACAACATGAATATCAAACAAGCTACATTTATTCAAACTCAAATTCTAAATGACTATACTAAGAGACAGCCTAAGTGCCATCACTGGGACCCTTCCGAGTTTTCTCTGTTTCTTTATCGCCACTATCCTTTATTTCATGTTCTGGATCAGCGTTCCTTTTGACATGAACCTCTTTGTTGTTATTAATATGAGAATAACTGCCACTTGTCTACTTTTCATAAACTCTGATTCAGGAGGAATTTTGTCTGTTTTATTCAGTCAGTGGCATCGTGATCGACATCAATTTCCTCACTGTAATGCCATGTATCATTGAATCTCATTGGTTAATCACCAAGTGTTGACCAATGAGATTTTGGCTTTTGTAGTGTGTTTTTTTTTATTCGGAACATTTCGGGTGTCGTTAGAAGGTTAAGAAAAGAACAATATCTAAGCGAGAAAATATGTACCGGTATATGTATTTCTAAATTTAATGCGTCCTTTGGGATGCACATATAATGAAAATATGTGTCCCGAGCAAAATTTGTGCATATTTTATGCAGGACGCACATCAAAATGAATCACTGCGGATTGATGATTGAAAACCTTAAAATTATCTGGTTATTCAATGTTCCTTGTTCCACATATATATTTTCCAGGAATTACCAGGGATACACAATGTTTTAATTAAAAGCCTCGTGTGATTCGAGAAAAGATTAAACAAGCTAATTTAAACTATATTCATTTTTCATTTAAGGTTAAATTATTACGGAAGATTGATCCATCTCAACAGAAAATGGATGCGGATAAGAAGCCCAAGTCCAAGTAAGTAAAACATGTCATAAAAATTAGAATGTACATGTATGAGCACACAATGTATCTGACTCTTGAACCAAATAAATGATCTATATTTGAGGAAGTGCATGGATTTGAAATCTTTTCCTTGATGGTACAATTGTCAATAAATAAAACAATTTATTTATTTATGTAAGTCTTACAATTCATATATACATTGTAAATCAAAATCCAAGTCTCCAGTTGAATGGTTCTTTTTGTCATTGTAGACGAGATCAAATAGCAGAACAGAAGGAATACAGGAGAAAGAAGCAACAGAAGAAGGCTCAGCGCCTCAAGCAGATGGAGGAGGAACGGGAGACGGAGAAGAACAAATGGCTGGACTTCAATACAAAAGTGAGGAACTCATGATACCCATCCACAGGGGTGGTTGGATTCAAATATTTAACAGAATGAATAGGATATTATAGCTATCTATAAATTCCTGCCCAAATTATTTGAACAAAGAATGAAAGATATGCATCATACAACATGTTACAGATAGACTGAGTTACTATAAATAATCTCATGTTTTTGGTTTACTTTATTATTATATAAAGAAAACTTGTCCTGTTTTATGAGTATTTTAAAAATTCTTGTTTCACATGTTTCCAGACTTTTTCCAAAACAAATAAAGGCAAAGTTAAAAAGAGTATCTTCGCCACTCCTGATGCAGTCAACGGTAAAGTGGGAGTGGGGACGTGTGGACAGGGGGGTCGTCCCATGACCTCATTTCAGCATGCTGAGAAGTGGAAGAAGTGAAAGTGTGTGTTGTACAGCAGCCATTGTGTTTGTGACATTGTTGACAGGAGATACATGTAGATGATACTGAAAGTTCTTTAAGGAGAGAAGGGGATGCAATTGTAAATGAGGAATTGAGGAATGCATTGTTTGGACTATTTCATAGTCAAGTGTACAACTGACTTCATTATATTTGTTCACAATAAGCATTCTCATGGAGATCGATGCATTAGGCACATCATTGTATACAATGTATTAAAGTCATGAATACATTTGTAAAAACATGAATGTACAGTAAATATAAGCTGAACTGATTGATTTCTGTACAAAATTTTATTTTGTGGAGAATTATCATTTTCATTAACAGCAAGATACCAATGTATAAATATATCGCTGGATATACCGTAGTTTTCATATGTTGACCTTGAATAAACCATTGAAGTTGAACACATCCATCTTAAAAAAGTTTGTTTTGGGTTATGTAGGCATTTTTTTTCCTAGCAAATAACATTAATCCCTGAAAAAGGCTGGTTTACAGTACTACAGTGTATAGTTTTTCTACTTGACCTTGCAAATTTAAATCATGTACTAAAATTCTGCATGATGGTTTTTTTAATATTCTTTCCATCATTTTACAAAATAAAATCTTTTATAATTTTAGACTTTTGAGTTTTATTTTGCAAGAAGTAATGCCCTTTCTTTAACTGTAGATTCCTTATTTAATTCAAGGAATAAATATCTGCATAAAATCATGAGAAGCAACCCTGAGTTGTGGATTTTAAAATCTTACTTTTATTTTTCATACAGTTTTGAACTAAATGAAATTATAACAAAAAATTGGTGATCGTGATTTTGTATTCTAACGATTCAATACAAAACAGTAGATTAAATCTGATTTGCGGAATTAAGTTTTCACGTAAAATAATAAATTTACGGTAAATTAGAAAAAATTGAATTGATGTAAAATAGACTGTTGGTTGTTTGCACCTACTATGATGATCAAGATTAAGTACTGATTCATGGCTAATTTCAATATTAATGACAGTAAATAAGAAATTTCAAAGTTACAATTTGTTACCTGTACTAGATATTGTTGCAAGTGCCTTATACAATATCTCTTCCTTGTATCCTTATACTAGAATGTACATGTAAATCAATTGCATGATATGAAGGAAGCTGATACAGGTGTTAACAATAACAGTATTTCTTAGTATAAGCAAATTTACAATACGTATTTTCAAAGATACAAAATCCTTATTTAAGTTAGATAAAACAAAATGTATTTATTAAGTAATCTTGTTACTGCACTTGAAAAAACAGTGAAAACAGAAACAAAAAAACTGGTGTTTTAGATCAAATTTAACTATTTTTTCTAATATCTCCCTCAGTAACAACAATGAAAACAACAAAAACTTCATGTACACATCCCCTGGTATTTATACTACTGGTATAATGAATTTCTTTCACTACATGGTGTACCTATAATATTACAGAGAAATGTGCAAAGCATCTTTTTAACATATAAAAATAGAGACCCTTGTCAATAAATCTATCGGTATACAAAATGTGATGTGAACACGTACATGCAAAGGAAATTCTCAAATTATCATTGACAACAACAAAGTAAAATTCAAAAAAATTATAAAAAAAAATACAACCATTTCAAATGTAAAATTAAATAGATTATACTTATAAACCTGTCTGGCCATAAAATTTGAAGGAATAAAGTGTAGCAAAAGCTCAAAGGCAATCTGAACAAACATCAATTTGTGTCATGTGTCTTAACAAGCACTGAACTGAACAACATCCTCCAGCTTTCTCTTCACCCCCAGAGATTCTTGGTTCACATCTGTTGTATACCCTTTGGTAAACAATAGACCTGGAATGAGGCCGCGTGCCCTATTGGTTTGTTCTGACTTGTACGTTGTCAAGAAGTAAAAGTTGACGTCCTGTGTGACCACGCTGGCCATCCCTGCGTCTCCCCAGTGGCTCTCCCACCCGTCCTTCTGTACAAACACAGAATACCTCACATCAGGCTCCAGCCGTATGGACTTCGGGAATTTCAGGTTGAAAATGGTTTTATCTGGTTCTACATGGACTTGTTTTGTCACATCTGTCAACACTTTATCATTATCGCTATCTTCCAGTGCAGCATACACAGACAGAGACTGGGTACTTGTGTGATGGCCCCCATAAAGTAGGAGCCCAGTGAGAATGATTTGAATGTCAACATAAAAGTCAATCCTCCCAGTCTTTCGTCCCCATTTCACATCAATTCTGTCATAGGAAAATCGTTTGCAGATGTATTGATCTGTTCCTCTACGTTTTCGAACACAAAACTTTGTCTGACAAATTTTCACTTCTGCCATTTGTCTTGTAACATCTTCTGTCTCTTTCTCTGATAACACATTTGTCTTACAAACTGTTTCATTGAAAAAATGCATACTCATAATGGGGAAGCGTATGCAGTAGAGGCAGTTGTCTAGAACACTCCTCTTGTTGGGTCCATTTTCCTCTAAGTTTGAATTCTGACACTGAACTGAAGCCCACTGCATGACTCTATGAAATATCTCCTCCTCATCCATCACCAAGTCATCCAACAACAACACCTTGCGAAGACATTCAGCACAGAGTGAGAGAAAGTTCTCTGATTCAAACGCCCCGGGACAGTCCTTAATAAACTCCACACAGTGACTCCTGACGGACTCTTTGCTGAAGCAGTGAGCACTTTCCAAGACGGAGCAAACATTTTCGGCAGTTAAATTCTGCATCAAGAATTTGACACACCTGTCCTCTAATCCTACCATTGCATACTTGTTTGCTGCATGCATAACAGCCAGAACATCATCTCCAGATAAAGTCACATCCTCTGTGTAGATGTACCTGAAATCAGAATTTGTTTATTCCAAAAATCAACATCAATGCCAGATTTTTGGCAAGTGCTGCATGAATATGAATTATGGTAAACATCTAACTTTTTTTATAGTTTAAAAGTGCTTATAACGTCAAGTACATATTAATGTCTTTTCATTTTTTGCATTAATTCATGTAAAAAATAAAAATGTTGCTGGTTTCCAACTTACTTCTTAAAAATCTAAATACCGGTAAATTGAGCATAACAAACAAACTTTTAATATTAAAGACAATTTCAGAAAAAATTATTTCAAATTTATGAACATTACAAAAATTTCCCATTTAAAAAACTTAACTTTCTGTATAAAAATGAATTGGCATACTATATGAAATTCTCCAATAATTACCGCAAAGAAATCAAAACAATTACCTTAGAAGACATTGAAATGTGTGGGGTTCCATGTCTGTGATAAGAATGTCTCCTTTCTCTGCCAGGGGTCCATACAGCATTGCATAAAACACAGAGCTGCGACTGCCCAGTACATACTTGTGTGCCATGACCACCTCCCTTATCTCCCCCACCCTGAAGGTGACATCACAGTCTATCTGGTTGTCAAGCATATACCTGTTGCACTCAGCCAGGGTTTTACCAAGTTGCCACTCCCTGTCCATGCCTTCATATGGGCTATCACGTTGAGAAAAAAAAAACCTAATTTCAATTACTTATTGTAGTTTTTTTGGCGAAAATGACAGTGCTTCCAAGCCTACCATGATTCATGTATGTACTGATTAACACCCTAAACATGCTAAACGGGGCTTAATTTCATCTCAAACTCACACAAAACTTCCATATCCCATGACTGAAAACTTGGATCAGCATCAACGGCATAGCAGAAATCAACCTTTCTATGCTTATAAGGAAATTTACAAGTAAAACCTAGCATCAAGAAAGAAAAAGCAATCTATGCCATACCTGGTATGACTCATTGGTCATTTTTGCCTAAAGCCAAGCAAACTTAACATCAAGATAAAATTAACAGAAAAGAAAAATTCTTCTTTTTTTGCAAAACAATTGAAAATGTATGCATGCTCTCAGCAGATTGTATGAGATATGACAAATGCACAGCCTTAATTAAAATCTTACCTATAATAAGATATCTTGACAAATAAAATTGCCCCAAATGAGATCGGATATAAATAAACGAAACTAAATTTAAAACCAAATGTAAGAATCCGGATCGTGAGCAAATTCGAATCGAAAGTGCACGAACTGCAAGTTTTTAGACGATTTAGTTTCCATTGGTTTGAAGACCATGCCTTACAACTAACATGTGTCAGATATCACCATTTATGACTTGATAAGCTTATGTCAAGGTTTTTAACACCAAGGTTCCTTTTTTAATGAATTGTGGACATTGGGCTTGAACTCGCAGCTTCGGTTTGTGAAGAAGCTAAGGAACATACAATTGCACAATGGTTGTCTGTAAATTTTTCATGCAGGGATATTGTAGGTACGGTGATAACTGCAAATTTGAGCACCCAAGAGGGGGCAATGCCGGTAAGTTCCCTTTCATCAATATTCTTGTTGTTTCAGTCTTCATATTATTGAAATAAAAGGAAATAGTTGCTCTCATTCTGATTATATAACTATAATTATTATCTGTCTGTGTTTTCAGTTTTTATCTTCTAATACAGGCTATGCGTATGCTGCACAGAGACAGTTGTTTGGGGGAGGAGGAGGTGGAGGTTCAAGGTTTGGTGGGGGAGGGGGAGGGAGTGGGGGTGGATCAAATCCATTTAAGTGGACCGCCAACGACTATCAGAAAACACAGAACAAGCCAGTGGCACAACAGGTGTCCCCAAATGACTTAATGTAAGTATCAAAGGGGTAGATGGTGATGGAGTGTATGATTTGTTAAGTATAAAAGTATAGAAGTTCTTAGCCTTTGCCTGAAGTGTAATTGTTAGCGTTCAAAAAAATTTTAGTGCTTTCTTGCACATAATGTGATTACATGTTTTTCGCTTGAGTAGATTACCATCTCATGTTCATCTTCATCTATACATAATCTTTATTTCTATTCTTCTACAAAAAATTTGATAGAAACACATTAATATCAGAAGTTAAGGAATGGGAAAGAAATAAAATGTGGCCATTTTCCTGCATTGGATTCGAAAAAGACAGTCCATGTGTTCCTGGTATGTATTTTGCTTTGCTTGTGAGTTATTTATATTGAATATGATCAATAAAACTACATGTAGGATTACAAGATCAAGGTCTTTTATAATAGTACACTCTAATGTCCAAGTGTGATGTTTTATATTTTGATAGACTTTCAGGACACCTCTCCAGAAGAGCTAAGGCATCTTGCTTATGAGGCTCAAAAATCCAATAGCTCTCAAGGATATGTAAGTACATTGTATTTATGTTATACACGTTGATGTGTTAACTGTAAATAGCATTTGAATGATCTTTAGATGAAGGAGTTGTGGCATATTCTTATTTGTAAAATTTTGAAATATCAAGGACATAGTTTCCATCAATTTCATCCATGAATTTTAAACAAACAAAAAAATAATCAGCATTAAATATATATTTTTATTATTAACAATAATTATTTTTGTAGGTAGAGTATGTTCAGAATTTGATGGCAGATTTCAGCAAAAAACGACAGATGCTTGCAAATGCAAATATGCGAACTAAACAGAAATTGGTATGTTGCAGTCTTATCAGATCTCAATGAACTCAACTGTTTGCATTTATGATATTGATGGTTACTTGGAATTTCTGTTACATTGTTTTTCAGTTATCCTTAATTGATGAGTATAAACTAAGAAAAAACAGGTAAGTCTTACGATTCTCTCAAACCTATTCGAGAAAAATATAAAATTGATATTAGGTATCCAGATAACGATTTTTATAACTATGGAATGCCAAGAAGTGGTTATGTTTTCTATGCCTTTCTGTGCTTATGATGGCACCAAAGGTGGTACATGAACTACTGTTAATACTGTAAACGTATTATATATGGCATGTACGATATTTGGTGGAAATTAGTTTTTTAACAAGTTGGCATGGATTTGAATTAGCATATTCCTGAATGTTACTATTCTTATACATATATGCATGTCATTTAGCGATGTACTTAATTTAGCGGAAGCCGCATTCCGCCAAAAGCGCTAAATAGAATACTCAGCCAAATGTAGTACGTTTACAGTATCCAGCCAGAATATGATTATAGATGGTGATGGGAACTGGAGTAGTAGAAAACTTACCTTGATATTGTCAATTGACTTGTATTAATGAACAAACCTTTATGAGACTTGTGTTTTTTTACCCTTTCATTTTTTTACTTCTACAGGTCTGGAAACAGTGGATGTAAGTTATCAAAAATTAAGCTTCTTTTGTCCATCCAAGGCATCACTTACCATAACATAGAAAAATTTATACATTGTACTCTGATTGAGAATCACAAAATTTAAAAATCAAAGTAGAAATGATATTTATTTGTAAACCTTTATATATCTGTCCCTTTACGGTAATTACCAGGATATACATGTACATGAACTAGATTATGTTGTTTAGTTTAGCATCTGACAACATTTTATCACTTTAACTTTTAGCCTGGTTCAGAGTTCTATGTGCAAGTTACGATGGGACAAATTAGATCTGGTTAAGCATAAAATTTTCCTCAATAAACCCTAGGACAATATTTATCTTTCTGGTAAAAGATGGATTTTTATTATACACATGTATTAGCAAACACCTATGGCCAGGGGGTTGATAGATATGCACTGCTGAAAATAAATAGAGTATCATTAATTTTGTAGTTTAATCTTGATTTGTAGCATACAACACAGTGTCTCTGTTCAGCAGCTCAGCTAGCGAAAATTCATCATCAGGATTTGGAGCATCATTTGGAGGAAGTTCAAGCCAAAATTCATTTGGTAACATTTTAGCTCACCTGAGTGGGAGGCTTATGAGGTTTTCTGATCAAATTTATCTAGCCTCCTGTCATTGTCTCTTGTCGTCTTCGTATGGGGCGTTAAGTTTTCACATTTCCATCTTCCTCTCTAGAAACATTAAATTTTGCCAGTTTCTAACCATACTTTGTACAAAACATCCTTGGGTAAAGGGCTTTCAAGTTAATTTTTTTATTTAAATGACAGGTCAGACCCCATCAAGGAGTAGATTATTAGGAAATAATAAAAAAGAGTGGCATGTGCGGATCTGTGGGGGGGATTTAAATTTATTAAATTCACATAGTAAATTTACCAAAAATAGCAGCCCCCCCCCCCCCCCCCCCCCCCCCCCCCCCCGGCAAACACATTTATCACTCATGTTTAATTAGGAATCTACAGAAGCAAGTAAAATCAACACTTTAACACAAGGTTTTTTTATATATGGTATTAGGGGCTAAGAAGGGTCCTAAAGGTGTTCAGAGGCCATCATAACAATAAATAGGAAAAAATCAAACCTGACATGTTTTCTCCCAAATTGTTACACTGCAGATTGCCATGTTGGACTTTGTTGTCCAGGTGAGCAATGCTGTCCATAAGCCTCCTGTTTGAAGTTCATGTAATGTACAATTTCTGTTACATATTCTTGACCTTCTCTTAATAATATATAAATGGGTTTTTTTTCAACAGGTTCCTCCAGTTTTGGGTCATCAGGGAGTTTCGGTTCAACTGGGACACAAGGATTTGGAGCATCCGGATCTGCAGGAACTTTTGGAGCTGGTTCTTCTTCAACTGGAGGCTTTGGTGTTGGGACCACTTCTGGATCAATGGGATCCTTTGGAGTTAGTGATGGGTCATCTGGAGTTTCAGGGTCACCTGGAGGCTTTGGATCTGTTGGAGGTTTTGGAGCAAACACTGGGTCATCTGGAGGTTTTGGAGCAAACTCCAGTTCCTCTGGAGGCTTTGGAAGTAGTGGAAGCTTTGGAGTAAATTCTGGTTCTTCTGGAGGCTTTGGAGCAAATTCAGGAGGCTTTGGTTCAGGAACAAGTAGTGGTGGGTTTGGTGCTACCTTTGGTACTCAACCACCACAAGCTACAAATCTCAGTAACAATGCATTTGGAAATAGCAATGCGACCACAACACCAACAGCTAGTGCAAATCCATTTGGAAATCCCACAGGAGGTGCAGGTGCTTCCTTTCAAAGTCCTCAGCAAATGTCTGCTGCTTCCAACACATACACCCCAATGGATAAACTGACTGCTGAAGAATTGGCAGAATTCCAGGCAAATCATTTCACTCTTGGGAAGATTCCAACAAAACCACCCCCTAAAGAACTTTGCTTTTGAATGTGTGTTTAAATTGTGGAGAAGAAAATAAACTTTCTAAGAAAGTTATTGCTTTATAGCAATGAAATTTTGGTTCTCTGTTCAGTGATTGCACTTTTTATGAAAGTGAAACAATGAATAATGTGTAGAATGCAGATTTTTTGGTTGAATTTTTCTTGTTATATTTAAACATCAGTTTACATGAAACAAATATATAATTGATGAACATAGGTACATACTTAATTTGTGTTTGAATTCTACAAGATAAATAACTGGTTTCTTTTTCATATTTAATTATCATTTCCATTCAAAAGCAAAGATATCGACAGAACTTAATTACTGAATGAAATAAATTTGTAGATTTATTTTTTACATACATGCATAACCCTAACAACAGATCATGTCCCCCTCTCTGGAAAATTCAAAGCTATTAAATTCACACATTAATTTTTTTTGATAAAATAGGCATCAGATCCAGTCTGGCAAACAAAATTACCCCTTGGACACCCCCCCCCCCCCCCCCCCCCCATGGGAAAAATTGCAGTTTACAGGCAAAAAGCTCGCATGCTTTCTAATGCAATATTTCAAAGCATTTTGTTCTTCCTATAAAGACAAAGCATGCAAATTAACAACTCTGAAGGCTAGCGAAGCAAGGAAAAAATTACAACCAAATACAATTATTTTTAAAGTTTTTTCCACGCTTTGCTAAATTCTAAAATATATTTTTTATTTTATTTTTTGAGGGTGTGGGGTGGGGGGATTATAATACGTGTAGGTAAAGGGGTTCAAGTAATTTGAATTTTCTACCATCGGTCTCAATTAAAACTCGTATCACATGTTTAAATGGGAGTAACCCAAACATAGAACATGCACGGATCCAAAAAAAAATTTCATGGGGGGGGTCCGAAGGATAATTGTGTTTGCTGGGGGGGGGGGGCGTTCCGAGGCATATTTGCCATAATTTTACTATGTAAATTTAATAAATTTTCATTTTCCGGGGGGGGGGGGGGGATGAATTGCAATCAATATAAAGTAATTGCTGTTCTATATCAAACTGTCAATATCAGTCTGCGTGTGCCACCTCAGTAGAGGAGGTGACGTACAATCAGAACTCCCGCGCCCGCAAAGTTCATTCGATGACAATATTTTTGCAATGCATACCCCAGAAATGAACATTCTTAAATCAACATTTCAAACTGGTAAAATTCAATACAGTGATTTAAATTATATAGAAATCACAAGATACAATTCCATACATTTGCATAAATAATCAAGAGGTCATTATACTTTATATGTTGAAAATACAATAAAATGATGGACAGTTTATAAGCTGAAACACTGACAACAAGTGTATGCCCCGATACACTTCCGTAAAAAAAAAAAACCAGGCTGCATGGTGGAGTTGGGTCGAATATTCCTTGGAACCATAAGATCAAATGCTTTTTAGCTCACCTGAGCTGAAAGCTTAAGTGAGCTTTTCTGATCACATTTTGTCTGTCGTCTGTCTGTCTGTCCGTAAACTTTTCACATTTTTGACATCTCCTCAAAAACTACTGGGCCAATTTTAACCAAACTTGGCACAAAGCACCCTTAAGGTATCTCACTCCTCACGTTTTGATTTCATTGCGCAGATGATCATTATATTTTAAATGAATATGATTTTATTTATTTAATCACAACAAAAAGATTATTATTTCATAATAACACAACATAAAGAAAATCCATTTGAATTCAAGAAATAAACAAGTTTTCGGGGGAACTATTTTTTCATGCGGAAGGTTTTTTAGACGAAAATGACAGAAACAAGCAATTTTATGAATTTTCAATATACTTTTCTTTTTATTATACTTTATTCATTATTCACATTTTTAGGTTTGATAGGTTTGTAACATATTCAATAGGCCCTGTGTGACATGTACAAAATTAAATCTTGAGAGAGTGATAGACGTTAAGCATAAAAACATCCAAATATAAAGAAAATGTTTGAATATTTGTAAGCCAATTTTTGCGAGAATTTTACATTTGAATCCATATATCTAAAATTTGACAACACTGACCCCCATGTTTTATTAAATCAAAATGATACTGAATACATATCTAGGCAAAATGGATTAATCTTATAAAATTCTTGTTATTCAAAAAGTTTTTATTTCAAATCAAATTGTAACTATTATAGAAATTGACTATTTTAAGTGCAAAAAGGTCACACAAAAATTAACGCAGCTTCGTACAAACTTTGTTCGTAATCCCTCTATTCAGTGTGACCATTGTGCATAATTAAAAACAATATTTGAAGATATAAGTTTGCTCAATCAAAAATACTGACAACAAATCATAATTAGGCTGAAAATGCATTTTAGGTGCAAAAAGGTCAAATTAAATTGGCCATAACTCTGAGGGATGAACACTGACTCCCCATTATCTTTGTATTTTTTAAGTATGTTTTGTCTACAGATTTCAATGATATACTTCTCAAGAAATTCTTGATACAAGAACATTCAGGAGTGGGATACCTTAAGCAAAGGGGATTCAAAGTTGTGAAAATTAAGGATCACGCCCTTTTCAAAGGGGAGATAATTAGAATTTATTTTTAAAAATTGAGAAATTTTCAAAAATCTTCTTCTCAAGAACCATTTGACCAGGAAAGCTGAAACTTGTGAAAATCATGACCCCCGGGGCTAGGGTGGGGCCACAATGGGGGATTGAATTTTTAAGTATGAATATATAGAGTAAATCTTTAAAAATCTTCTTCTCAGAAACTAATTAGCCAGGAAAGCTGAAACTTGTGTGGAAGCATCCTCAGGTAGTGTAGTTTCAATGATGTGAAAATCATGACCCCCGGGGTAGGGTGGGGCCACAATGGGGGGTTGAATTTTTACAAAGGAATATATAGAGTAAATCTTTAAAAATCTTCTTCTCAGAAACTAATCAGCAAGGAAAGCTGAAACTTGTGTGGAAGCATCCTCAGGTAGTGTAGATTCAAAGATGTGAAAATCATGACCCCCGGGGGTAGGGTGGGGCCACAATGGGGGTTGAATTTTTACATAGGAATATATAGAGTAAATCTTTAAAATCTTCTTCTCAGAAACTAATCAGCAAGGAAAGCTGAAACTTGTGTGGAAGCATCCTCAGGTAGTGTAGATTCAAAGATGTGAAAATCATGACCCCAGGGGGTAGGGTGGGGCCACAATTGGGGGTTGAATTTCTTCATAAGAATATATAGAGTAAATCTTTAAAAATCTTCTTCTCAGAAACTAATCAGCCAGGAAAGCTGAAACTTGTGTGGGAGCATCTTCAGGTAGTGTAAATTCAAAGTTGTGAAAATCATGACCCCCGGGAGTCGAATTTTTACATAGGAATATATAGAGTAAATCTTTAAAAATCTTCTTCTCAAGAACCATTTGGCCAGGAAAGCTGAAACTTGTGTGGAATCATCCCCAGGTAGGGTATATTCAAAGTAGTGAAAATCATGACCCCCGGGGGTAGGATGAGGCCACAATGTGGGGTTAAATTTTTACATAGGAATATATAGAGTAAATCTTTAAAAGTCTTCTTCTCAGAAACTAATTAGTATGGAAAGCTGAAACTTGTGTGGAAGCATCCTCTGGTAGTGTAGATTCAAAGTTGTGAAAATCATGACCCCCGGGGGGGGGGGGGGGGGGGGGGTAGGGTGGGGCCACAATTGGGGATTGAATTTCTACATAGGAATATATAGAGTAAATCATTAAAAATCTTCTTCTCAGAAACTAATCAGCCCGGTGATTTTTTAAAATTGTTTAGACTTTGGCCCCTTGATGATTCTTGGGCCTCACAAGGGGTTCAGAGTTTGATGTAGGTTTATATCCCATACATAAACAATTGTTTAGGATCTTTTTGAGAACTGCAATGCTCAACATGTGTTATGACTATAAAATCATCCTGTTAGAAAAGGGACTAATGATAATAAAAATATCCAGGGGGGGGGGGGAAATGGATTTTCATTTATACAGGATCTACATGTATTATACTACGTTGTCCAGATAGTTTGTATTATGACTCCTTTAAGCCGATTTCATCATACCTATTGTTCCTTAGGTGAGCGATGTGGCCCATGGGCCTCTTGTTAAAAAAATACTTAGCGCCCTTGATTAGATAGATTATTAAGTCTTCGTTGAAGTGGTGGTGGAAATGATGAATATAAGAGATGATCGGTGTGTGTGTGTAGGGGGGGGTCGCTCTTAAAACTCCCAAGAAAATATACAGGAATGTTAAAGTCAATGTTTGAAAACAACTGGACTTCAAACTAAGTTTACGCTTCTTACATCAGTTTTTTTTTATTTTATTTTTTATTTCAGTTATTGTTTTTCCACTATGTATTTCCATTGCTTTTTATTGTTTTCATGCAATCCTTCCTTCAAAACTTCACATCTGCTAGAACATGGATGAAAAGAATTCAAAAAGGCAGTAAATGGGTCTAATTTTTTTTAGATATTTACTCTGCTGCTCTCCAAAACCTGTAGACTTTTTTAAGAATCTGCAATTGATGTTCTCTGGAATATCACCGATATCTAAAAAAAGCAACAATTTTCATTCATCAATCAAAGTCATTACTCATTCAATATAATATAATGTATTTATTTAATGTATTTAATTACTTCAGCAACATAAAAAGATGGTATTGCTCAAATCAAGTACAAAAATTATTTACACCTCTCTCTCTCTCTCTCTCTCTCTCTCTCTCTCTCTCTCTCTCTCTCTCTAAAGTTCCTGTCATACGGGTGTTGGTATTTTAGAAAGTCCATAGTGTATAAAATAATTTAAACTTTGCTAATTCCTTGGGTTTGTTTTTGCAAAATATTTCGATCTATACCCATGCAGTCTGACTATATATTAACTTCCTTATTTTATATCAACTGATTAAAGCTAAAAAAAAATTAGTTTTAGATGTAGTAAGAAAAATTTAGTTCTATGGCGTGAAATAAGTCATCCGGGATCAAAGTGGGGTATATAGATCTAAATGTGTAGTTTAAATAATATTTTGGACTATAATCAGTAAGAACGCCTTCAAAAAATCACTTTTGGATTATTTTTATTTTTTTATAATTTTTGCGTCAACATTGCTTACCCTTATATATCGCATCGCATCGTGAAAGAATATGATATTTTTAAATATGATTCGAATAAAAACCCATTTTCCTCCTGGGGACACCTGAAGACGGAAGATACCTGTAATATTGCATTATGGGAAATCGTGACGTCACGCAGATAAATGTAGCACATTCGAATAGTACGGAGTTACTGAATGTTTACGATGTGAAATCTGTCTGAATTTTTATTTCCTCCTCTTCCTTTTAGTTGGATGATTATTGAGTACATTTTAGATGTTCCTTTGTCTTTTAAACAGTTGAAATTCGGACCATGTTTAAGTGTATTCCTCTGTTTAAAGCTTGCAACCGGCAAGTGGATTATATTGACAGAAGGCACTGCAGTTTAACAGACGTTCCCGATGATGTTTTGAGGTATACACGAAGTTTAGAGGAACTGTTACTTGATGCTAATCAACTGAAAGATTTACCCAAGGTATGCACATTTTTCGTTTTGATTTAGCTATAAACTCTGACGAATTTGCACTGTTAATGAATATGTCTGTCTCGTTTTACAGGGGTTCTTTCGTCTTGTTCAACTCAGGAAATTGAGTCTAAGTGATAATGAGATCGCCAGACTGCCGCCAGAGGTGGCCAACCTCGTCAACCTCATGGAAATGGACATTAGCAGGAACGGTGGGTACAAAGTTTAGCTGAAAATTGAAGTTTTAAGCAATCGGAAGTTGATAACGATGGACGCCATTTTGGATGCTACTGGTTGAAAGTAAAGGAAAAAGAGGGTGTGTTATAAGCGTGTGACAGGGAGCACTTGTATGGGGGAGTGCGGGTGTGTTTGACACAATATATTGCTCTTCTATAACTCGATAACCTGACTTATGGACTATTGCCCAGTTGGGTCAAATGGGTTTCAAATTACATGACTTTCAGTGAATTGTTTATAAAGAGGAATAACTCTTGAAAGTAGTGGAATGTTAGGAATTTCTTCCACTTAAAACAAAATCATACCATAAGTCCATAATAAAGATTAAGCCATGAAATAACATTTGGTCATAACACTATACTTTAAAAACTTCTTTTTAAGCAAAAGTATATAATTAATTAAATAAGATAAGGTTCTTCAAAACATATTAATAAACTTTATTTATCAAAAAGCAGATAAGAATTTTGCAGTTATAGATAGCTTCATGATTTGCATGTGCAAATATTTTATTATGATAAAAAACTGTTGTTACTCAAAAGAATTAAGTGTACGAAAAGATATAAGAAGGTATGGTACATAACATAAAATTCTCAATGGTTGTAGAGAAATGAGTAAAAGTGCCTATTTCTTGGACTCAGTATTCTTTTGTATATAATTTGTATTGGTTTTAATTGCAGAGTCTTTTTTAATACCATTTGATAGAGACAAGGTTAAAAAAAAATAGAGAATTTCAAAGCATTCAGTGATAGTAGGGTAATATAAGGATGTAGAAAAGTGTGCCATACATATGTATAAGAAAACAGACTGTTATATCTCTGATGACCATCATCATGATGGAGAACAAACTGATGATTACCGGTATATGTATCTTTAGAGAAGATTAATCTATATAGATTGACTGCAGTGTTTACAGTATTCACAGTGTTTACACCAGACCATCTGTGTGTATTTTTATTTTAGTATGAATCACTTATGAATCACATTAATTAGTGATGTTCTGGCTTCATAAGCTGGCTTACTGGCTCAGTGTCTTGTCTAAGTGTTTAATCACTGTACTCAGTATGGCCTATTTTATTAAGAACAAACAGCATGCAACAATTCCTCACTTTCTGGTTATGTTAATTGGGAGAAATAATTCACTCACAACCTTTGAAGCGTGTAGTTTGGTTTTTTTACGGTACTATAAATAAACACAGAAACATTCCATAAGATATACTTCCCACCTCTTTTTTTAATGTGCCTTTCCTGAATGATGGTGTTACGTTTACACATTTTAGAAAACAATATATATAGTATGAAATAGATGTGTATTTTATTATTGAGCCGGCTGTTTTGTTCTGCTGGACACTGTTTTGATAAACTTTTGATTTCTACATATTCAGAATACCTGCAGTTACTGACACCTACCATTCTAAAGATAAATTATGGATGTAACAATACAGTGTTTTCAGAGAGCAAATTTTTCTCTAATCTGCTTAGAGATTTTTATTTTGATCTTCTTGAGGCTGAAAGCTCAAAAACTTTTCGCATTAAATATCAATTGGTAGAAAAATTCAACAAAGTGAATTCAGTGGTTCTAAATAGAGAATCAAGCAAGAGCCATACAACTGTCAAATCAAGCGTTGGATGTCACTTACTGTACAATGGAGAGAATTGTTTGGAATATCACGAGTTATTGGCTGAATGATACAGAAGTCTTTCAATGTTCAAGACAAATATATCAAAAAGTAAACTAGATGTCCACAGAGATGGAGAATGAGGATACAATATGGGTGGTGTAGATGTAATGGCTGGGAGCCTGACTCTGATCACTCTATATTCATTACTTGTATGATATTCTAATGTCATTATTTTGTTTAAATTCAATGAAATTTTGGAGTTAGGAACAAAAAGCTGCACAGTCTGCACTTCCTGAAGACAGGTTGTTTTTACTATAGTAATACTGTTGTAAAAAAAAGAACAACTGCAAAATAATGAAAATATTTCTAGGGTCATTGAGGATAATTTGTGCCATCACCCCACGAGTACTGGTACGTGTTCACTTATTTGGTGTGAAAGTCAACAATCATTGAGAATTCAGACAAAAGTCACTGGCCCCAACTGTACTGGGGTAATGGTTTGTTTGGGTGAAGTCATGCTATTCCTTGATTGAATGCCGAGACCAGAGATTGACTGTAAGATTCCAAGGAAGGTGCATTTATGGCTTTGATTAATTACTTGTATAAATATTTATCCATTTGTCTATAGATTTTCACGCAGTATGCATCTACTGGTACATTAGTGAGGTATGAGTTTTACAGTGTCTTCTTTCCTGTTGGGGATGATGATAAAGGAAATATTAAAGTAAATGCTGACAGATGTCAATTGTCCTGAATGTTAAACACATAAATTCAACCAAATAATGTGTAGTCAACATGAGACTGATGAGACAAAGGTAGACAAATAAATGTATTAGTAAATAAAAATTGTTTCACTGAAGCTTCTTTAATTGGAGACTAGTATGACTTGTTCAGTAGTTTTTGAACTGATATAGAAAGGTGTTCTGGCCTATAATGGCTATATTCCTTGTAATGTTGAGATTAGCTCTTTGTGCTGAGTTAATAGATGATGAGTAAATCAGGATAATTACTCCCTGGCTTGCTGAATCACTAGACTCAGTGGCCTGTTCTGGCCTATTTCTTCCCGGCAGTGCCTATAAACAAGAGACACCTTACAGATACTAGAGACAGTTGCATCCTAATCTAGTACATGTCATAGTAGTTTTAGTAGTAATAATTAAAGGTTTAAGTCCATGTTGTAATTTGTAGTAAAATCTTGCCACTCAGAGTTTGTAATCAGCTGTTGATCTGACAGACACCTAACCCCTGGAGAGCTGTACTGTAACAGGCCTGCCACCCAGAGGAGAAGGCAGAAACTGTGACCTTGTTGTAAGATAAATTGCAGGGCTGCCATGTGAGAGCTGTAAAATGGTGTGCTAATCCATCTTTTATTGCAAATCAATCTCCTATAATTTGCTTGTACATAAGTGGGTTTTAAGAAGGCTATATTTTTCTCTATAACCTGTCTCTAAATTAATTGCTTGAATGTTATTGTGTGGTTTTATGAGCAAAATATTGTGAAAAGGCAAAACAAATTGCAAGGGAAGTGTATTAAAGTGTGTGGTGGCACCCGGATTGTCTGAATATGTGTGGTAGCTCCATTTAAACTACAGGTGAACTTAACAATGAAAGACCTGATCTGTGAATGAGTTCAAAGCTTTAAATCTGACAGGACCTTTGGAATGTAAGCTTTCATTGTATAGGTATTTAGAATTCCCACAATGGATATAAAAAAAAAGACAACAACGTAACGTTATCAACTGTTATCCACAGCACTATAAAAAAAAAAGAAGAAGTAAATATGCCATGTGAATGTGTCATAGACCTGTTTAATTAATGAATAGGCATGTTAGAATAGTGTTATCTTCTTGTCAAAGTTCAATCTTAAAATTTACATGTGCATTTCAATGACCTGTTGCATAAAACCTACATAAATATGTGTGAATACTGCAACTTGACTATTGCTGCATTTAAAGGAGTGACATTATTTTGTGGTTGCATGAAGTTCAGAATATGTTGACTTGGGTAAAAGACAGTTTGAAAACCTGTTAAACTAAAGGAGAGAGGAAAAAATCAGAAACAAGAAATTAGTATAATGAGATATTGGACCAATGATTGAACTAATTATAAGCAAATGTTCTTGATAAATGGAAAATTGGTGAAATGATGGCACATTCTCATAAATTGTTAGGCATGTGCCTGGGATTCACAGCACAGAAGCTTATAATTCATCCAGCAGTTTTCTTAATGCTTAGCTGATGGGGTTTGTATGTCTACCTAGTGGAAATCAATTTTCACTCATTATCTTCACATTGTCTTTTGGGGTTTTGTGGTGTGGTATGAAAAAATCAACACTTTCATTATTTTATTAACTTTGATACACTATGGTGCCCGGTTCTTCAAATTATATAGGAAATAATGAGAGATTTCAATTATTTGCTCAAGTGACATAGAAAATCAATCTGACAAATGTCATGGAAATTTCTCTCCTTTTTTTCCATACAAGACGACTGCACCAGAAGAATCCTTGCTTTATTTTTAGCAGCTGCTTGCGGCTTTGATTGTTACATGGGCATTGAGTGGGTATGGGTTAAATATCAATTAGATCTGACTAGGTGTTTGTGTTAAACTATTTTATTAGTTTAGTAATCCAACCCATTTGTCACTACCCGACACACTAAGTTCTAACAAGCACCTGCTGAACTAGAAAAAGTGACAGATTCATCATCATGCCAGTAATGGTTTATGTCATGAATGAGTGTTTTAACATATGTATTATATTCATAGTTCTGAATACATGTCAGGTACCGTAGAATGTAAAATTTTGGATGGATGTAGGTGATGTGTTTATTTTTTTTTTAAACATAGATGCAACACTGAACAAAATAGAGACTATTACATAGTGTCATGACTTGGCAACTCAGGGGGTTGTATGATAGGTTACGGCCAATATGAACCAGTCAATAAAACAATGGAGGAGATATATTACATGTGATGGTATCTATACCTTGACATAAAACATAAACCTTTACAATGAGAAAGCCACTCGGTATCAAATGGGACGCATTGTTTTGTAGATTTTTAATGCATTAAGGAAAATTCTCTCGAGATATTGATGGTACATAGTTAGCCCTAATTAGATTGTTATTAATTTAGCAACTTAAGGCATCATTAGCTGATGTCTATTGATTCAGGGACCTCTTAAGCTCAGCAAGGAACTGAAGTGTGGTCTAGACATAACATATACATGTAGCTTGTTGCTGGTTTGTTTTCTTATACAGTCATTTGCTGTGAGAAACAGTGGTTGCTGCTAAGATAATTTATGAGAGAGAGAGAGAAGAGAGAGAGATCAAAGGCATTAAAATGCACAAATAAACACATAAGTGATGTAATAAGTATTATTGAAAGAAAAAATTATGCTGGTTGATTTTACATTTTTTGTTGGCAAAAAAACTGTTTTATGAATTTTAATGTTGCACAAATAATTGAATACATAAAATAAAATAATATTGTATTGGTACATGTAATGACTTTGATTAATGAATAAATCTTCTTTTTTTTTTTTTTTTTTTTTTTTTTAGATATTGGTGATATTCCAGAGAACATCAAGTTCCTGAAAAATCTGCAGGTTTTGGATATCAGCAGTAACCCCTTAACAAAGTAAGGCCTTGTTTTATGGAGGTGGCTAACTGTTAATTTTTTTAATTGCTCTCTTGAGGTGGTTGTACTGTGTGAACTTTTTCACCAGATATGACTCGTATGAAGAGCAGTTTCTCTGCACAGCTTGCATGACAGACATGCATGTGTGCAGTGAATTTGTATTCAGTGGGTGTGGTACTCTCTTGGACCCCTGACAAGTATTTTATGTGGCTGCATACCAATATTATAATGGTAGATAGGATTTGACAGCAGGCAAACCATGAGAGATAACTTGAAATTTTAGAAAAAAGGGGAAAGAAATACAAAATATAGAATAGCAGTAAAAAACCTATGTGGCTGTTGGCTACACAGCCTGGTATCTACCTGTGTGTTTAGGCGTGATTCTGATGTCTGTATTTTTAGATGCTAGCCTGGTAAACAATCCAGTGTGTAAGGTAGTTGACATGAAAAGTACATCAACCAAATCAATTAACAAGAGGATGTCGTGTGTAAATAGAAAATTGGACTGTCGTTTGTGTTTAAGAGTCTTGACAAATTTCAGGACATTTTCCTATCCCATGATGAAATAAAATCACTAAATAGTTCATCAGTGCCAACGCTATGAACACAGAATGTGTCTATCACATTATTGATGTTGTGCTCTTAACGAAAACACTAGGCTTTTCTGATCTGAAAAAAAATTAAGTGCTATATTGTTTAAGAGCTTTTATCATCTTAAGACATAAACTGGGGGTGATGCATTCTGCTTAAAACTCAAGGATATTTTCTAATTAGGTTTTGAGATGGAAGACATTTGATTAGGCCTTGACTGACGTTTGAGGAAGATGTAGGATTAGAGTCGAATGATAGGATCATGTCTCCTTGCAGCCTATTTCACAGCAGTTTTTCAGTACTAGCTTTGTACAAATGCTCCATACATTACAAACAGCATATGAAATGTGTATTTAATTAGAACAGATCTATGCCTAAGGCACACATTTTTCAAGTTTTTTTTTTATATATATGAAGTTCATTTATTATAAATGAGTACAGTATTAACAGAGAGCAATGTAAAGTCAGTGATTTTTGGGAGTTGATTTTAATCAACTCTCCTATGCAGTTACTCTGGCAAACCGAAAGTGAAACAGTGTTTGGACCTAAGCACAAATCATCACCGCTGACAAGAGTTAGTTCTTGAAATAATAGATAAATGCGGTGTAATGTATGCTGAACCATTGTTTTTCAAGAAAATGTATTTATAAATACCTTGAAAATAGCCAGATTTTAAATAGTACGAACAATTTAGATATTTTTTTGTAATTGTATGTATTCCTACGCCAGAGCATTCAACCAGACACTCGGCTGTCTCCGTAAATCTCCGACAAGCAGAGAGTCTCTCGGTAGTCGGAGAATAACGGAGACAGCCGAGCGTCTGGTTGAACGATATTAGAGTTCAATATTGCTTGAATCCAGACATGTGTACAAATTTTAGAAATATTTCGATTACTGATACATAGTTTGATGGAATTAATTATATCTTTAAATATTACACAACATGATTCATGTGGGGTTTTCTCGAAATTCTTGTCGAAAAAGTCTGAGAACTCATATTATAAAAATGTGCGTAATTTAAATAGAGATTAGAAATTACTTGTCATGCTAAATAACATATCGTTGATTCTAAAATAAATAATAATCGATAAAATCAACTCCCGTCAGTACTTCAGTACTTTGATTGTACAGCTAATTAAGCTCTGAATTTCGGCCTTTTTTTATAGCAAACATTTTATTTTATTTTTATATTAAAAATGGTTTTTCCCAATTTACCAATAATGTCAATAATATTTCCCAATTCTAAAGCCACAGGTTTAAGAAAATCCTTGAAAGTTAAAAAAAGATCATCATCTCATTATGATGGACTATGGACATTCTAAACTCTAATGTTATGCATTGACAATATTCTTTATTTGTAGACTTCCAGAAGGGTTCACTCAGCTGAGAAATCTCACCAATCTTGGACTCAATGATATTTCACTCATGAGGCTTCCACCAGATATTGGAAGGTATGGAGGAGTTTATTTGAGGGAAGCAAAATCCATGTAATCCTAGACATGGAGTTAAAACAATGAGAGAGAGAGAGAGAGAGAGAGAGAGAGAGAGAGAGAGAGAGGGGGGGGGGAGAGAGAAAACTCATTAGAAAATTAATCCAAACTCATGTCAACTTTGCTTTGTTAAAATTTGGATGACAGTCATTTGATATTCCCTCTGGTGTCATGGAGATGAAGCTTTTTTAAACTCTAAAACAAAAGTTATTGTTTTACATTTGTAATCATTTATTGAACTATTCTACAGATGTCTTTTGGGACCATATAGTATTTTCTGGTAATTCTAAGCTGGTCTGTTTATGTATGTTAAATAAATCAGTGCTGTTGTTGTATTGAAATTCCATCAAATTGAAAAAAAAATTGTCAGTCATAAGAGACAGCAAAAAAGAAATCAGATTAAATTGTAGAAGTTGCCATGAATTTACATCCACAATGTTACAACCACAGTGAATTATGTCTTTAATTGTTATTTTCAAACAACAGCCAGTCTTGCATTCTCTTGCTGGCCATTGGCCAACTTACTAAACTTTTCTTGTTTTTATACATGTTCATAATGAGTCTTTATTCAATTCATTTTGGAAAACACCTTATTTTTGAAGACATTGAACGGAAAAAATGATATTAATATATATGGCTACTTTTGCAATTGTTACATGATCACTGATTAGTGAAATTTCTTTTAAAAAGTATGGAAGAGCCAATCAGTATCAATGATTCATGGAACTAAGGAAAAATGCAATAAATTAACTCTTGGTCAGTAACTGACAGTAAGCTTATGCAAGTCATTGCAAGACTAGCCATATGTTTCTGATATGTTTATTCTACAAGGTATGAAAGTCAAGAACAAAATCCTACTCCCAACTCTTAAAAAATTCAAAGTTCACAAAAGTAAGCCCCATGAAATTTGTTTAAATTACTTTGAAAATTTTAATTTGATATATTTGCAAACTTTGTATTCTATATTTCATTATGGATGAAGAAAAATTATTCGACCCTTATGTCTTTGACTATTAAAAAGCTGCTTGATTTTGATATCTTTAGGAAGTACATGAATATCGGTACTTAAAATTATTTTTTTTCAATGAATGATATCATAAGTGTTACACAAATATATTTGTCTGCATTTCAGCCTGACAAACTTGGTTTCACTGGAGCTGCGTGAGAACATGATCCAGTTCCTGCCTCAGTCCATGTCACTTTTGGTCAAGCTGGAGATTCTGGACCTGGGCAGCAACAACATCAAAGAGCTGGTGGGTCATCACCGTCTATTTATGATACAGTCACTGATTTATTGTGATTTCCAATGTCTTCATTATTTTTCAAGGATTTTTTTAATTCATGTTACATGTATTATAATATTTTTTTTGGGGGGGGGGGTCTGGGATCTGGAGGATCTTATATTTTCAAAGGTTGTTCTAGAGTTTTGGTTTCAGATGTAATTGGAAATTGCAGGATTAGTAAGATAAAAGATAACTTTTGCTCAGTGAGAAAACTTTTTCAATTTCCTTATCTTAGTGGGGTAGATATTGTAGTAAATGAATTTTAATGATGATAATTACAATTTATTGATCAAAAAGCAGACAAGTAGATTGATATTATCCATTTATGCAAAATATAAAGAAGTTGAACTGATTCTGTCCTTTTGTTACTGACTATTGATTAAAAGAGAGAACAGTATTAAGACAGCTCTTTGCAATGTAGAGATTACAGCAAAAACCTTGTTCCCTCAGGGAAACTATAATTAAGTCACAACTTATACTTAAAACAGTAAGGCCGCTCTATCAATTTGTCTGGGGGTCATTGTGGTATTATAAATGGCACAGAAATCGCTATTTTAAAGATAGATTACTAGGTATTTTTAGAAATGTCTCTAGAATTATTAGGAGATGATAAGTCTTTTTAATAATTTTTTTCTCTTTTAGCCTGAAATAATTGGAAGCCTCCCTAGCTTACAGGAATTGTGGCTGGATTGTAATGAGTTACAAGACTTGCCACCAGTAAGTTACGCCATACTTTTTAAAGTTTATACCAAATTCTCTGAATAGAACGTTAAAATTAATATGTTCAGAAATATTTAGAACTGATGAATGCAATATATTGTTGGTTATAAAATTTTGCACAAGATTCCAAAATATTTTTGTGATTTCAAGGTTACCTTGATGATAACAACACACATTTTGTGCTCAATTTTTGCATTAAGAACACAAAATTTTTTTTAAAAAAAGCAACTCTCAGAAAAATTAAGTAATATTGTGTTCAGAATAATGATTGATATTTACTCTGATTTGTGGTCATCAGGGGAAAATAATTTGACATTAGGAATGGATAAAAAGTTCATACCAAAAATACGACAAAGTTTTAATTAATGTGACTGACGGAGCTGATGCATCATTTGACTGAATTCTCAGGAAATCGGCAATCTCAGAAAGCTGACCCAGATAGATGTCTCCGAGAACCAGCTAACCTACATCCCCGACGAAATCTGCGGACTCCAGAACCTGACGGATCTGTGCTTATCCCAAAATGACCTGGAAGATATTCCGGAGGGAATCGGTGAGTCTTATCACATTCATTGTTTCCTTGGGGATGCATTTCCTTTTTTAACTGATGTTGTTTTTATATCTATCATTTGACAGGAGACAAGAATGGTAGAATGGAAACTTCAAGCTTAACTTGATTTTCAATGAATGGCAATACAGTGAAATCTAAACTATTGAAGTCCTGAAAATAGGTCAAATATTCTACTACTAACAGAAATGATTTCTTCTGAGTGTTTATACTTTTAATGAGAATGACAAATGGCTGTATGGCTCTGTAGATGTCAGGATATTTTTTTTTTTTAAATAATAAAAATATTTTCAAATGAAAATATAATGGCTTTCATTAATTTTTTTTGTAGGTTCACTTAAAAAACTTTCTATTCTGAAGCTGGATCAGAACAAATTGGGTTTTCTTCCCCAGGAAATAGGAAAGTAAGTAAGATAGCTGAAGGGACACATATTGAAACATTTTGAGCTTATCAGTTATTTTTGGAATGCTCTGATGAATACTGTACTTTGTTTCCTTATAGACTCTGTATTTATTTATATGTTAATGTTACTTTCATTTTCAGTTGTGAAAGCTTGACAGAATTAATTCTTACAGAAAATTATTTAGAAGTAAGTCCAATGTTCTGTTTTAATTTCTATGGGGTTTTATGAGATTAAATCCTTAGACCTTTGAAATTAAAGAAGTATCTGTATGTTAACACTCAAGTATGATGTTCCTTATATAAACAGCTTTGCGATCTGTTTTTCCCAAAACAAATGTCCTGATTTATTTTGAATGTTCTGTTTTGTAGGAACTGCCATCAACAATAGGAAGACTTAAGCTTTTATCCAACTTAAACGTAGACAGGAATCAGCTGAAGGAAATCCCTGTAGAGGTTAGTGAAAAGTCAAAGTATGGCATGACCGAGTTAACTTATTCACACATATTTATTTGCCAAATTATCCAAGATATTAAATTATCATTCTAAAATTGGTATTCTAAAGACATTTACAATGCCTTGAAACTGTAATAGAATGCTTGAAATGTAAAGCAATTTTCCATGTTGGTTGACTAAAGGAATACAGATTATCAATATGTGTATTAGTTGTTGGAATGACCATGACCCTGCCTGTTGTAGATTGGACAGTGTGTGCGGCTGAATGTGGTGTCCCTCAGAGACAACCGCCTGCTGAGGCTGCCACAAGAGTTAGGTAACCTAAAGGAGCTCCACGTGCTGGATGTGTCCGGCAACAAGTAAGAACCGCCAACCACATACAATACACAGTGTAACCACAACATTCAGTGTAACTCATGAAAGTGGTGCTGGCAGTAAGGGTGGCCAATTACTGGCAGTATGTAAGGGTGGCCAATTACTGGCAGTATGTAAGGGTGGCCAATTAATATGTAAGGGTGGCCAATTAATATGTAAGGGTGGCCAATTCAGGAATAAGGAATCAGTTTTTGAGTATATTATGAGGTGATAATTTTGGTTGGGGCGTGATCAAATCCAATAGATTTGATCACACCCTGACCAAAATTATCACCTCATAATATTCAAAGAATGATTTCTTATTACTTATATTTTTATAATTTTTCAGCATTTGTACGATTAAATAGTTGAATATAAATAAGCAAACCCCGCTTGCGCCCTAATTATACGGCATTTGAATTTATTGGATTGAATAGTACAAAATCGATACGTAGTGTTATGACAGGCAAAGACACTGAAAAATGTAAATATTGGTGTATAATATACATCCCATGTACAAATAAAAGCAGTAAAATTTAATTGTCTTGAATGTAATTAGGTAAAATTATTTAACTGCAAATGTTCTTACATATATACAATGATCCGTTTACATTACTGATTGTAAATGCTCCTGCATATGCACAAAATACATTAATATAAAATGCAATGGTTATTATAAGTACAATACACACTGTAAATTGTAATGGCCCTGAATTTAACTTAAGTCACTTGTGCAGATAAAATTTTACCTGAGAATTTAAATAGAATTGTTTTTACATGTATAGACAACATCATGTTGGATATAGTTGAACATTTTTAATTACACATATTTTGCCCTCATAGGTTAGAGTATCTACCCATCACAATCACCAACCTCCACCTGAATGCCTTGTGGCTCTCGGAGAATCAAGCCAAACCCATGTTAAAATTTCAGACAGATTTTGACGACAGAACAGGGCAGCATGTCTTGACATGTTTCCTGTTGCCTCAGCAAGGTTTTCACACAGAGAGCATGGGTAAGTTTCATATAAAAAATTTTTTTAGTGTCTGCAATTAATGTTTTGTTAATTTTAACTATGTAATTTTTAAACCAAACTTTACCTGTAAAAGGTCTGTTAACCTTTGTGTGTTTCCAACATTGTTGATGTCTGATGTGATTGCATGATAGTGATCTTCCCTTCTCTCTACATTGTTCTTTTTCTTTGCACTTTGCTTGTAAATTAACTTCACCTAGGGGAAAAAAAATTCCTGACAAACTTATCAAAATCTAAGAAGTCTGCATTTGGCAAAGTTTGGCAAGTTAAAAACAAACCTAACTCTGTGCATGTACATAAATGGAGAATTTATGCGGGCAATGATGTGGGGATTTTGTTGTAGAAAACCTTCTGAAGGGCAGTATAGCTACGGACCGCGACAGCAGGCTCAGCTACAGCGTAGATCGAGGTGTGTGTCTGGCTGGCTTTTCTCGCTCAGGCCTGGCTCATTATGTCATGACTGGCGCATCTCGCACAGGCCTGGCTCATTATGTCATGGCTGGCTCGTCTCGCTCAGGCCTGGCTCATTATGTCACTCAGCCTGACGCTTCTCTCTTATCAGCTTGCTCTGTTCTGTTTCTTCTGTTGTATGTAGCCAGAATCTTATGCTAGCAATGTATTGCAAGTCTAAAACATGGGAGGGGTTATGTTAAATTCATTAATAAAAACAAAAATGTATGGAGCTTTATGTCCATTGAATTCAAATCTTGGTTTGCACAAAGTAGCACCACTTTTAAAATCTAAATACCTTAATGTTATATAGTTTATCTTGTGATGCTTTGAACATTGTTTAATACCATTTATGTAACTAAACTCTTAAAGATTGCTTATGTATTGTGCAGCTTTTGTGCTAGTATCCATAACTGACCAATCGACTTGTAGCTAGAATCTGTATTTTCACATTACCAAAATGAGCCCTAATGTTAATCTTTGTTCAAAAAGCAATTAATTATCTGACTTTTACTGCTATCTCACAACTTCACATGTTTAACTGAAACTTTTTATCTAACTTTCCTGTGTCTTTCTATAACAAATGTATTTAAGATTAGCACGTAGCACGTAAGTCTTGGTTGCAGTTTGATATTTGCTTCTTGCTTGACGTGTTTTACAGAGAATATGTTAAATGGCAGCACAACAACAGATCAGGATAGTCGCCTGAACTATAAACTAGATCGAGGTTAGTAAGATCATGCTTATGAACTAGATCGAGGTTAGTAAGATCATGCTTATGAACTAGATCGAGGTTAGTAAGATCATGCTTATGAACTAGATCGAGGTTAGTAAGATCATGATGAGGTTATTAGGATCATGCTTATAAACTAGACCCAGGTTAGTTAGATTATGCCAAGATCGAGGTTATTAGGATCATGCTTATAAACTAAACCCAGGTTAGACTAGAACTAGACCTGAGGCCAGTAAAATATTACTGCTTATAAACTAGAACGAGCTTGGTAAAATCAAGGTGAACTATAAACTAGAACGAGTTAGTAAGATCATGCTTATAAACTAGACTGAGGTTAGTGAGATCAGCTTTAGATTGAGGTTAGTAAGATCACGCTTTGATTGAGGTGAGGTTAGTGAGATCATGCTTAGATTGAGGTGAGGTTAGCGAGATCATGCTTAGATTGAGGTGAAGTAGATCGTGCATAGATTGCGGTTAGTAAGATCATGCTTAGATCGAGGTTAGTAAGATGCTTATAGACTAGATCAAGATATGAAAGATAATGCTGGATCAAGGTTAGTAAAAACATGCTGAACTATAGACTAAATGGAGTAAGGTCATGCTTTACTCAGTCACTGAGAGGGGTAGATAGTCATCTGAACTGTGAGTAAGATCTTGGTAGGATCTGCTTCTCTTGTTCCCATATTGGGTAAGCTCAAAGACACCAAGGCTTCTGACATTTCTCTGATAGAAATTATAAAAAGCAGCTTTCTATAGAGCTTTGATTATATCATAGAATCCAAGCTAACTTATCAGGATATGGTGCTTTATAATGCCAAGGCCTTTCAGCCTGGATCCCCATCACAGGGATTCAAACTACGATATGTCCACTCACTAAGATCAGTCATGTAGGGGTGTGGAGTGTGTTGTCCTGTGTGCTGCACTATGACTGCCACACTACTGCAGTTACACAGGGATAAAATGGGAGGTTTTTACCACATTCTCGTTCATTAAGGCTATTAATGTGTGTATATAATGTTTAGATGTAATCCCTGTCTATATCGGAGTGATTATAGTTGGATATATTAACCCTGCTTGAGGAAGGAATGACGACCTGATTAAACCCCTCTAATAACCAGTGCTTAAACTAAAATACAACCATTTTACCAATCATAAGTGCTGTATTCTTTAATGTTTGTATGTTTGCTTAGTTTTAGTGGCATTTTCTTTCCTTGTCATAATCATGATAACATGCTTTCTTTTGAACACATTTGACACTTTCATCAAATGACTTCATTTAAGTTCTATCCTTCATCATGTGTTTTAAGTAATTGTTAGTATGATGTATGCTTTGGTCATTACATGTATCACAGTTGTGGATCGTTTGTGCACATGTTAATTCGCCACGCTCTGATTGTAGATGTGCCTGATCACACGACGGTCGATTCGGAGGAGCCAGTCAGACAGAGGGACAGCGTCATCACATGGAGCGTCCCCGCCGAGTCGGACAGTGACGGCGAAGGTGATGGGGTGAGTGTCACCTTACTGTTGTCCCTAAAATACACGGCCAAGATCAATTTCACAATTTGTTTCTTTATTTTTTTCACTTCCTTACAGTCATGCACTTTTGTATTTGTTACCATTAACAATGAATAACATTCCATTAGAAATATCCGATCTACCTCCTGTAGATATATATATATAATAAAGCAAGAAAATATGAGACTTTCAGCACAGTGAGGTTAATCCCTCATTCATCATTCTCAAATTTTTCCCATTTTATTAGAAAGTGGGTCTTGGATCATAAACCTCTGATTAGATTAGATAGTGTAGACTATTATGTAACTAACAAAAGATGAGAATTTATGCATGTACATGTATGGTTGAGGAGGACTTTGCATGAATTATGTTACTCTCAGACAAAGTATATGTTTGTTTCAATGTTATAGAACTGTTTTCTCTGCATTCCAAAGGTAATAATTTCCCCCTGTTGCTATAATAAAATATTCTTATTGTTCTTTTATTAAATTGTTTGTTGGTGGGTTTTTTTGGCAAATCACTTTTATTACTTTATGAACATGTACAGTTGTACATGTACCAACTGAATTTTGAATGCATTTCAAACACAAGTTGCTAATCTAGTTCACTGTAAAGAGAATATTTCTGATTATATCATTGGGATTTTTGTTATCTTTCTGCAGAAATGGTATCATTTGTCATGTCTGATTATCCTAGTTCATGTATGCATATAAGCATCATTAGTTGAGTTTGTTTTTGGTGAATGCCTGTATTTAATATTTTCCCTTCACAGACTGTTGAAATCTTTTATTAATCATACAGTATATATCTTTAATTGTATATGTTTGAGTGTACACAGTGCCTGTTTGTTATGCTTTGAATGAAGTCTTTCTTTTCACAATAACCGCTAACTCGGCCTGCTCCACTAATTTATTCTCAGAAATTTCTGCGTCAGAACACCCCCCACCCTGCTGACCTCAAGCGGCGACACCCCAAGTACCAGAAGATCAAGGCGGGCATCGACGGACACATCATCCCCCACCAGGAGAAGAAGCAGGTACACACCCCACTCAGGTGACCCCACCCATAAGCCTCTGTTGTACCTTGTGGATTCTTCAATCCTCGTTAAATACAAAAATTTATATGTTCATTGAAATGCAATATCTAATAACATTGTACTGTGGTCACAACAGGATTGTAAAAATTTAGGTACCAGTATAAATTTTTCTCCAGGAATATTAATGAAATCACAGTACCTACTGTATGAGGGTTAATTGAGTGAAAGGGAGTAGGGGCTTGTTTATGAGATGTATAGGAGTTGAGTCCCTTGGATGGATATAAAGGAGCATCATCGTTTTTCACTGACATTCACTGGCATATTTAACTCTGTGTGACCTTATGTTAAACTCAGTGTTATCTTGTATTGTGCACTTAATAAGTCATCAGTAACTTTTACAAATAAAAATGCATATAGACCATGTGATACAAGACAAATTAACAAAAGTGATAGGTTATAAATGGACAGGTTGTACATTGTATTAAAACGGTAAAGGAGATAAATGATGATAATCTCAAAACTCTCACTGAAATCCACTAATTTCAGTCAGTATGAATTCAAGAGAATGAGATTTTGTTTGTGTGTGATGTTTAGGAAGATGTCGGGTTTGTTCCCCGGAGAGATCCTCAGTATCAGGAGATTGAGATTCCACCCCCAGATAAAGACTACATGGCCCAGCATCCTCCACCCAGACCTGAGAAGAAGACAGTGACTCTTATTGATGAGCCCGCTACCATCAGAAGTAAGCTACAGCTGTGCCATTCCTCAGCTTCTCGCAATGATCCATTGTCTGTAAAATTAGCAGAAAATTATCATTAGTTGTGAAAACCAGTATATTTTACATGTGCAGTACATTTTAGTGGAAATTTTGGTGAACTTTCCAAGAGTAATTCAATGAACAATTTTTTGACAAGAATACATTAAAAGAGTTCATGTAAGTTTCAGTAGAAGCATCTTAATGTTTTCTACATAAAAGTAGACAGATGACATCTTTGGATGACTAGATCTATATTATGTCAACTCTTTGTAGCTCCGGAACTAGAGGGTCCCCCAAGACAAGAGAACCAGCACCAGGAGGTCAGCTCTGAGGAGGAGTCACCCTCAGAGACCCAGCCTCTCTTTAAGGAGGTGTCCATCGACCCAACCGTCGTCACCTATGTTCCGACCTCACCCCGAGTCAATGGTCACGAAGAGTCGGACGTCTCCGACACGGAGCGACCAACAGTGGAGGAGATCATTGTCAAGTCAGAGATGCCAGACTCCGACGAGGTAAATGCACGGGTTTGTCCTCTTTCGGCTCTGGAACAATAAAAATTCAACAAGCTTACTTTGATCTCAATGTCACTTTTTAAAAAAAGATAGAGCGTAAAAGTGATACAAATATTGAAAGTTGGCTTGTCTGTTTTTTAGTGATTTTTATCTTGTTTTTAGTAAAAATAGTTTAGAAGAAACAAATATAATAGTAGATACAAGTAGAAATTTTTATTTTGCTGGCAATGTGCACAGAGTTGTTTCAAAAAACCAAACCAGAGTAGATACATGTACAGTTTTTTATTCAGCTGGCAATATAATACAAAGATTTTCTCCATGTGTAATTTAGGAAGAAGAAAGGCGGAGGGTTGGATTTGATAGCTCTGCAGATGATGATGAAAAGCATACTCCCAGACTTCGTAGGAGAGACACTCCATTTTACAAGAGGGACAAGAGAATCGACAGAGACAAGAGTGAGGAGGCTAAGGAAGAGGTGATGAGGATACTGGCGGCCAAGAAAAAGCAGGAGGAGGAGCAGCCGCCTAAGGATGAGGAAGAGGAAGATGAGGATGAAGAAGATGAGGAGGAGGAATTAGAAGTGGTAGGTGGCCAGTGGTTTATGTTGGTAGTCATGTGTATGCTGGTTCTTTTGCATATACAGAGGACCCCGCTTAGTATAATACCTGTTTAATATTATAGTACGGTTAATATAATAGTTTTTCAAAACACAAAACCATTTCTTAATAAATCATTGTATTTTACATCGGTTATTATAGTAGCTTAAATAGAGGACCCCGCTTAATATAATAGAAAGATCATGCCTGTCAATTGAGTTTCACACCTTTTTCTCGAGCTAGCCCCCCATGAGAAGCTTGTATAAACACTCTGACTTCCCAAATCACTTTGAAATTTACCGACTGTGCTGGCCAGACGGGATTAGTCACGCCTCACTGCACGTGGCTTGGGTACTTTACCTATGCACCTAACAAGTGACATCGCTGTATTATTGAGGTTTTTTACAGTTTGAACAAGTGAATGCCTCATGTTTTTGTAAATAAATTTATAACAATTGGGACATTTTACATGGCTTAGCATATGGTACATGATGTTCCATTTGACGATTTGTACTGCAGTGAAGTAGTGACAAAGTCTTTTTTTAATATGCCTCTATTTTATAGGAAAAATGGGCTAAATAAATCAAAGAAAATAAGAAAATTCTGCATAACTTTGTGGTTTATTTGATTTTTAATGAAAGAAGTTATTAAAAACGAATTGTCTCATGAATGCCTTATTAGATTTAGTCAAAACCGGAAGTACAGGAAGAAAACAAAATGAAAGCATGTCAACTTATCGGAAGCATATTGGTGGATCTTGCAATTTTCCAAGCTTGTAATAGTAAACTTTATTCATGAAATTAACTTTTATGAAGCATTAAAAGTAAAGTTTTAGAAGAAATCATCAATTATTGTGGACATTAATTACATCGTCTAGAAATAGATAGTAATAATACATGACGTGAATAGGCACTTAGCATACTTGTACACATTGAATTTAGCTGGGTACGCTTATTATTATAGTCCGGTTAATATAATAATTTTTCCTGACAAAATAACTATTATATTAAGCGGGGTCCACTGTATCTGTATATATAACATTGTGAAATTAGTATCCTGATCATGTGAAGTGCATATCTGGTTGAACTTCTGATTCATTAAGTAATAATTACAATGTTTGACTTTGATTGACAGCCAGAGGAGGAAACATATGAGCAGAATCGTGTTGGTCAGCTGGAACTCACAATGGAGTCACAGCCTGACTACGAAGAGGAGGAGCTTACGATTAACATAACACGACAGCCCGGCCAGGGGCTGGGCATCAGTATCGCCGGGGGCAAAGGCTCCACTCCATTCAAGGGCAACGACGAGGTGAGGGCCTGCACTATAGACTATAGTAGAATTTAAGTGTACTTTCCTCTTGATATCATAGCAACTTACATGTACCGCTAGGACCAGAAATTTAACCCAAAGTGTTCCCTTTTATTGATGCCAAATTTCTAAAATTATATTATTCACTATAATTTGTGTTCAAGGTTTATATAATAAGGAAGTGATCTTGTAGGCCAGTTTCTGTAATGAAGGAATGATGTTATAGGCTGGCCTTTGTAAGCAGGTAATGATGATGTAGCTATATGGGATCTGTGGTCGTGTTTTTACAGGGCGTGTTTATATCAAGAGTGTCTGAGGATGGTCCAGCAGGCAAGGCAGGAGTCCTCGTCGGAGATAAACTTCTTTCGGTAAGATCAGATACATCAAAGAAATTTTGTAGGATGCAGAGTAGTTATTTGAAATTGTTCTCTTTGTTTTTCTGTCTCTCTTAACCTCTTTTTGTTTTTCAATGAATGTTGTTTTACTGATGTAAAAAAAGAAGTAAAGGCAGAACAATGTGATAGTTGTATGTTGCTGTGTTAGGTGAATGGAGAGAGCCTGGTGGGAGCTGATCATTATGATGCCGTGGATGTGTTAAAGACCGCTGGAAATAACATCGTGATGGTGCTAGGAAGAGAGAAAGTTCAGAAGTTCGAGGTCAGTGGACTTGTATGAAGCATGAATATGATATATTACTGTCGCACAGATGAAATTGACAATCCAGTGTTTTCTCTCAAAAATATGAAGTACTTAATATAATAATAGTATAATAATATGAAACTGTAATGAAATGAGTATGATTACTAATGATTAATCATTGCATTATACATACTGAGCTCATTATACATACTGAGCTCATTATACATATTGAGCTGTAACTGAGCCCTGTCTTGTTGGTTTGTTCCCAGGAGGAGGAGGAGGAAGAGCCAGAGAAGGAAGAGAACAGCAATACTGGTTTCGCTACAGTCACTTTTGAATCTGAGCCTGGCATGGTCATCTTTGGAGAGGTAGGCACAGTACCCAGGGACCTGTCGACCATACTGATCATTTAGACATCAATTTACAGAGGATTTCCATTCTTACAATGATATGGGATGTTAAATTGATCTTTTTAAAAGAATGGGTTTCTTTGATTTCTTTTTACATCACTATATACTCTATAAAGTATACACAGCAGGTATAAGTGAATTCAATGTAGAGAGCACATAGATATATATAGCCATGCCTTAGTCTTTATGTGTACAGGTCCTGCTGTCACCAATTTTCCTCACATCAATACTCACCCTCAAGTCTGGGTTTTGACCTCAAATTTATGTTTTTTCTTTTAATGAATTGAGTGGCAGACTGAGTTGAGTGACTTGAAAATGTTGGTGATGGCAGGTCCTGTAAATGAGTTATACTTGTAAATCTGTTGCAGACCATTGTCACCACTCTGAAGAGAGACCAGACCGGGCTTGGTTTCAGTATTGCTGGAGGAAGAGGCTCCGTCCCCTTTAAAGGAAACAATCAGGTACACACCCACCACCCTCCCCCTTTATCTCTGTTTATTTCAGATTTATTTTTTTTTTACTCTCTCAATATTAAATCTGTCACTCTTACTCTGGGTTTACTTTTCCATTAAAAATTATTTTTTTGAAAGGAAGCTTCCAGTAGAGTCGGGGAAAGTTTGATTAAAGGCACTCGCATTATTTGTTGTATCAGTGTCTTTCTCAAGTTTTGTTTTTGTTTTTATTTGATCTTTTGATTTTGCTTTAGTTCATAGTTGCATGTACTTGTATACAATTTATCAAAGGGAAATGGAAAAGGAATTATAAAAAAAAGAACGTGGTTTACAGGGCACCAACTATTTTGTAAGGTTATCTATAGAATAACAATGACTTAAACTGGTGCAGCACGCTTCTTTGTATGTTCTGTTATGACGGTTGATTTTGTTTCAGTTCCGAAAATTTACTGGTCTACAAAGAAGTACCCAAAATGACATACATTGTATAAGTCTATACATTTCCTAACCTGATATAATTTGCTGATTTTTGATGATTTTGCAGCATATCTATGAGTTCTTAGAGGTTGGTATTGTCTGGCATGTGTTAGGCGTGACATCCAAATCAGTTTTCTGTTCACCCAATGCTAGCATGACTTTTATTAAGTTGTGACCATGACCTTTTGAGTATAGAATTTGTTTTGAGTTTATCATGTTTATTTGTTCCCTCTCTTTCTCTCTCGCATATGTTAAGTCAAAGTAAAAAGCCATCACTCTCTTAGTACAATAACATAAATTAGGTTTACCAAACTTAAGAAAAGTTTGCATGTAGTGTTTTTAACATAGACAGTTATCCATTCACCAGCCAGGTTCCATATACCGGTACAGTAAGATGTCTGGTTGTGTCAGTCTCTGCCCCAAAGATTGCACATAAATTAAAGTGTTTGGTTACCAGCCCTTCTGTTGTTTGTATTTTAGTCTAGTGGAAGTAAACTGTAGCTGTGAACCGATCGATAGTTAGTGTTATTTCAATAGTTAGTGTTTTTCAGTCTTTCATCCCTAAGTGTTGACAACAATCATCTCTGTTTGTAGTACTATTTTTTTAATGTGTTTTAGGATTTCTGTGTCACTGTAGATCTTTGAATTTATCATTAGGATAGAATGTATGCCAAGAAATCCAAACATTCTTTTGATTTATTTTAAAGATAAGCATCTACATTAGTTACCAATAAATAACTCACTTTGTATTTATGAAGTTTTTATCCACACCTCCCTTTCCTTGAACCACACTGCACTTACAGATATGTTTGTGTATAAATAGATTAGATAAAAGGAAACTCCCCCGAATGCTGGGAGATTCCACAGATAGGTCCCCCGTCTTCGAACAGTGTGCATTTTGACATATCTAGTCCATTAACTGAGTAGTTTCTGACCAATCAGAATGCAGAATGAATGTCAGATCAGCCCTCCCACCAGCCGTTGTATAGTGCATGTAGGAATCATCACGCAGACTTTAAATTAAGCATTGCATGATGTTTTGCAGGAATTCAAATTTGTATTTCATATAAGTGAGATTTGTAGCAATGGTTTTGTTTGAACTCTCCTTGGAGGATTATATACACAAGTCCTAGAGGGTTTTTTTTATATTTCTTTAAAATTCCAAAAAATGTTGTCCTTTCTATCTGTTGATTGTTATTTTTGTTGTAATTCTGTGTTGTTGTGTGAAACAGGCAAGGATAGTCCCTCTGTATATATATTTTCTGTATTTCCTTGCAGGCAATTTACATTTCGCGCATTGTAGATGGCGGTGCAGCACAGATTGATGGTAAACTGAAAGTAGGAGACCGCATCATATCGGTATGTGTTCATACAGCAGGCCTCAATTCCTTGCTGTGGGACCATAAAACTTAGGCAAGCTATCTTTGATCTCAATCTCACTTTAACATAAAGAATATGTAGTGGAAAAGTGAGAATGAGATTAGAAGTGAGCTCATCTAAATTTCTTGGCCCCTAGGTCTGGCTGTCCTGCATTGTATTGTGTGAGTTTGTTGGTAGTACTGTAGATATACAAAGTGTGGCCCTGTGTTACAGATCAATGAAGTGGACCTTCAAGATGCCAGACATGACCAGGCTGTAGCCCTGTTAACAGGAATAGATAAGGAGATCCGGCTAGTTGTGTATCGTGAAAAAGTGGTCTCGCCGGACGAAGCAGAAAAAGAGCCCCCTAGTGGACAGAAACTGGAGAGTCTGACTCAACCACTGATAACGTGGAATGAGAAACCGCCTACCACGAAACCGCCACCTGTACCGGTGGAAATCCCTGCAGAGACTGACTCAGTGGAGAAGAGTCCCTCCGTCAGCCCTAGTCCTTTCAGTGCGGCTGTCCCTTCATCTTATACATATCCCTCGCCACCATCCCTAGGCTCCTCCTTCTCTTCCCAGCATTCTCCAAACCCCGCCTCCCCACAGAACAGTCCAAGGATATCTTCCGACTGGAACACGCCCCCTACCACCTCTGTTCGACCCCCTACCTTTGTGTATCCGGGATTTAATCGGACTTCTACCCCCAGTGTGTCATCATCGTTAAGTGCACAAAAAACTTCTGATATCAAGAAGGAATCTGCCCCGTCTGCATATTCACAAATGAAACTACCATCATCCATGATAGTAAAACCAAACAGTATCAAAAGTGACACAGAGACCCCTCATGACAGCAAAACTGTGATGGATTCCTCAAAGGACATTAGTAAAGCAACAAACTCAGTAGACACCAATAGTTCTCTTGTAAATCATATAGGTGATGGGGATAGTAGTGTAGATTCTAAGTTTCCCATTGAAGTAGTGACAATTGTCAAAGCAGGTGGCCCGCTGGGGCTCAGTATAGTGGGAGGGAGCGATCACTCCAGTCATCCATTTGGAATGGAGGAGCCTGGAGTGTTTGTGTCCAAGATAGTGCCCGACGGAGCAGCTTCCAAGACTAAACTGAAGATCGGAGACCGGATTCTGTCGGTCAACAATCGGGACGTCACGAGTGCCACTCATCAGGAGGCAGTAATGCTGCTGATTTCACCCACGTATGAAATCAACCTCAAAGTTCGACATGACCCCCCACCTCCAGGACTCGAGGTAAAGCTTTGATTGATCCTAAAGATATCAGGAAGTCATGGTCTTCTTTTTGATTTGGAGATCTAATTTTTAAAAAGCATGAATAGAACAATTTCAATCACATTACACTTGGAATTTTATGATTTTTTTAGGAACTCATAGTCGAGAAAGGTCCAGGTGAGAAATTAGGGATGAGCATCAAAGGTGGAGTGAAGAGTTATGCTGCAAATCCCAAAGACAGGACTGATGAAGGCATATTTATCTCCAGGGTAGGTACATGTAGTTATACTGTGCATAGAGATCCAACATCAACTGTCCATCCTATCAACTTGAAGATGATATTATAAATTATGAAACTAAACTGAATAATGAAATAAACTCACTAAATGTTGTGTATTTGAATTGAACAGATTAACAGCGATGGAGCAGTGGCTAGAGATGGAAGACTAGAGGTCGGACAGAGAATTCTGGAGGCAAGTACAACTACATATGTAATTGTCAAAAAAATGCCTATTAGTGTTCATGTTGGCTAGCTGACTTAATTAACTGAGACGTCATTGAATTTACCTGAACATTACAGGTAAACGGCACCAGTCTAATTGGAGCCACCCACCAGGAGGCTGTCCGAGCCCTCAGGAGTGTCAGTGACCAGATGTTCATCATGGTCTGTGATGGCTTCGACCCTGCCCTAGATGTTCAATCTCCAGACTCCCCTAATGCCCCCATGCCCCCAAACAGGGGAAGGGGGGACTCCATCTCCAGCATAGACAGAGATGGGGACGATCTCTTAATTATTCAAAAGGTGGGTCTAAAACAATTGTCCTGATTTAGACTCTGCTATTCTTTATCTTTTTCTCCATGTTTCATCCTTGGTTTTTCTCTGTGTTCTTTTTGCCCTGATATTTCTTCTCCATGGATAAAAGCACGTAGTAATATATGATCACTGGTTGGAGACATATTCCTCCTGTGCTCTTGGATTCTCTCCTTGCTAACTCTCTTACAATGTGTGTTGTAATTGCTGCACTACACAGCACAAACTGACGTAGCTGTTCACATCAGATACTTTAAGGGATGATTGCTCTGATAAACTGAATGCTGCATTATTATTTCTAATATCAGGTGCCATCAGTTGGAAAAAGCTACAGTTTAATGGTTTTTCTTCTGACCACGATTTCTTAAATCAATAAATTCTATAATAAAAAGCATTTGTTTATCAACTCAGATGAATATAAAAGAAGGTTAAAATGTCAAGAAATAGGTGGTGATTTGTAATACCATTGTACCTGCCAGTGAGATATGATATCCAACTTCCTTCTTGTATTTCAACAATAATACAGAAGTTTAAGATACAAACTGCAGGAAACTGTTGATTAAAAATGAAAGTAATGAAACTTTGAACATAAAAGAGAGCTTGTCAATGGTCAGTAAGAGAAAACCATTTAACACTGAGTCAATTAGAATATGCCATGCAAACATTTTACTAAGCAGAGCAGTCCTCTCTATAAAGTCTGAATAGATACATTTATTGTTGACCCGCATGTCTTGTTGTTGTGTGTTACCAGGAACAGGAAGCTACCGAAGAAGCCAAAAAGTGGGAGGAGGAAGAGGCGGAGCACAGGGTTTGTACACCATGATTGACACCTGTCACACATTGATGCACCACATGTTAACATTTAAATTTCAGATATATCATGAACCTTCATGAAGTGCTGAATAATTTGGTAATACATGTATACAAATACATCACACACATGATAAAACATATTAATGATTTGTGTGTTCTAACGAATATTGTTTTAACCACTGACAGTATTTCTGGCTGTCATTGGAAAACCTAATAGAACACAGACATGGGGTTTTGTTTTTAGCACAATGTTAATTTGACTAAAGAATTATGGTTTTAGTACATGCTCTGTTAATTAAAGATGCGGGAATTCATTGATTTTTGTCCCATTCTCAGTTTGTCCAAGATTTTCAAATATCTTCTAGTTTTTGAACTTTGCAAGCTTGATCCTCAGCATAATGTTTGGGGAAAAAATATTATTAGCAATCTGTTAATATTTTGTCTCTATTTGCAGAGGCAGCAAACACATGAGAAAATTCCAGAAACCTTGGAAAATGAGCACACAGGAAATGCAGTCCAACAGGTGCGTAGTTGTTCATCACAGTACATAAGGAGAGTGGGCACTGACAGACACTGTAAATATAGGAATAGATTATATTGACCAGGGCTTGTTACACCAGTTCTACTGAACAGGCCTCTGGAGAATGTAATAGAACTGAAGCAGAGAGAGAGAGAGGGAGAGAGAGAGAGGTTATAACCTGTCTCTCATATACATTGGTTCTTTTCTGTTACAGAACTCTATTGAAAACCAAGTGCCTCCTGAAACAAACGTGAAGGTAGCTCCAGTGGTAAGCCAAGATCATTATTGCCTAGAAGCTATGTAGGATGAACCAATATTTTATTTCTGTTTTTTGATATTTGAACTTGATGAACTGATGAAATATTCAAATACAAATATGGTAGCATGAGTCTTGAAGCATGAGGCATTATAAACTGATAAATTTTTAATTATACATCCATGTTTCTTTGTTTTTGGAACTAACAATGATTTGATAGACCTCACTGTAGATGTGATAGCTAGTTATTATCTCTGACAGGTAAACACTCATCTTGAATTCTTGTTACCGGTACTTGGTATTATACACTGTTAAAGCATGATCTTCTTTTATAATTATGTGATGTTACAGATAAAGGCTAGCATACTTGTATGAACACCTTAATATTAACTCTTTAATATTTGATGTGAAGTGATTGAGCATGGTCTCTGACCTCATCTGCATGTGTGATGCCAACCTTGACTCTTCTCCCCCTAGCTGCCTGCTAAGCCAGCCATTCCTCCCAAGCGACCCCCGGTACCACCCAAGCCGTCGTACATCGCTCGCCCCGAGAGCTTGGAGGACCTGGGGCCTCCCCCCAAGCCCCCTCTCCCAGCCAAGCCCGAGCTGGTGAGTCCACTCAGTCCTGTGGACCCCATCAAACAAGCCAGAATGCCCTCCGGTGGTAAAAAGCTGGACTCCCCTCTGAAGCAGTCCAAAATCCCAGTGGCCAAACCTGCTGTACCCCCCAAGGTAACTATTACCCGGCGGACGCATCTCTCAGGGCGTGTGTTGATTGGCTGACGTGACATTACCGTCCTGTCTATTGTTACATTGTGAAGATTGCCTCAGATGTGGGCCGTCTTGTGGTACCATTAGTTTTTGTAATGATCTGAAACAAATACAGTCAGATTAGAATGCTTTGTTGGCATGGTTTTCTATTCTTTGATTTTATTACTACTTTTTTCTTTGTTTTTATGTATCGTTCATGCATGAAAAAAGAAGAGCCTTGAATATTCTAGATATTTTATATTCTTTAATAATAGTCTTTAATAGAAAAATGAGCTATGTTGAGCATGCTAGTCACCTGTTTAATTATAAATGTTTTCCATCGTTTCTATAGACTTCACAACTGACCAATGCCACACCAAAGAAAGATATCCTGTCTTTTAATGACAAGATGCAGTTCTTTGAGAAGGAAATTCATGAACACTCTGGTGAGATAATTTACCTGATCAAGCATAGAAAGTGAACATTCATATTTTATTTCAGTCTTGTATTTTCTTGGATGAATAGACTTGTTAAGATGTCTGATGAATTTCTTTTTCAGTTGATTCAACAGGAGATCCATCGGTCCAGAAGTAAGTTATGGAAGTATTCAAAAGTGCTTTTAAGAGTTTCTATATCAGTGCATATTTTATTATAAGATTTTTTATTAGCATATGTACAGTGTATGTTTTATAGCACATTTTATAGAAAATGTAAAAGTTGAGTTAAATATTAGATAAATGATCTGATTGAATGGGAGCCAAATATTTCAATTTAATTTTCCTAAATTAACCTCACAGTGACATATCCACAGAAGACAAGTTCATATCAATAGTGCTGTACAATGCAGAACTCACAGTTGTTATTGAATTTTGGGTAATTTATATCAAATAATCAGTTAATTGATAGAACAGTTTCAATTCCATAGAACTTACGGTTCAAATCTGAATTCTAGAAAATTTAAATGGAAAGGGACAAGGTAGGATACATTGGGGTGGTGAAGGGTGGGGGTTATTGTGAGGGACAGGATCCTGTCTGTATGAGGAGGGTGGGGGTTATTGTGAGGGACAGGATCATGTCTGTGTATGAGGAAACTGGTGTGGCTCAGCCTGCACTCGGACATGCATGAATGCACTGTGTGGTTCTAACTAAGAAATGCTCACCAGCAGCAACAAATCAGAACTGTTAAACCAAATCCTAATTTATCTCATCTATAAAACAACATCTCAGAAATACTCACTTTAAAACAGTGGCATGTTCTTGTAACAGTTACACATGTACTTAGAATTAATTTATTGTTGATACTAGTAGCATGTTCTTTGTTAGCGCTTTCCATGTTACACCTATATGATTCAATAATCCTCTTTTATTTTCTGTCCTTGTTGGACTATGTATCCACTATAAGCACGGTTGCCGTGAGTTTATGTGTGCTGTTTTGCGCGGGGCTTTGATATTGTTTGTCTCTCTCTGTATCTTAATATAGCCGAAATCAGAGTTCTTGTATCGTAAGAACGGCCAAAGCCGAGAAACGGCTGCAGGAACGCCTGATTAAGGAGGGGCTGCTGGATAAATCGGCAATAAGCCCGGCCCAACAAAGGGAGCTAGAGGCCGAGAAACGGGCCGCGTGGCGGCAAGCCAGGTCTGTCAACACCATCTTCATCACTCAACCGCTGGCATAGTTAAATTGACTGAGAACGCACAAAGTCCAAAGGTTCCAGAATGAAAAAAAAAACATTCTGGAAATAATCCTGAATTTGGTTTTTAAAATGTTTAAAGAAACTTACAAAAAACAATCTGATCCAAGAGTCAATTTAACACCTCATTTTCATCTACTTTAATTTTCATACTCGTCATCCTAATTCACAATACTTTAATATAAAATTGACTTAATGATAGTAAACCTTTTTTGATTGGGGAGATTCTAAGTTCCTGGTATGAATTGAGTTCTAACTATTAAACTGTGGAGTGCATGAGGCGTGGAGGTTGGGCATCAGATGGCCTGGTTTGGGTTCAACTACTGTAGCTTCTCTGTTTCTTATTAACATGTCTTGTTTTATTAATATTACTGTATTATTATCATTTGTGTTTGTAGACTTTGGTTACTAGAGGTAGCATGGTGTATAGCAACTTTGGTTATGTAGCATAAATATGTAGAAGCTAAATATCTATCTAAAATATAACTTTCTGTTGTGAAAGAATTCAAAATCTCTTAAATATAGCAGTGTGTATCAAATGTCTTGTATTCAATAATGGTATTATAGTTTTCTGTGGAATGGAAATAATGGTATAACTTGACCTTTGACCCATTAGGATGAAGTCATTGGAAGTGGACGCCATGAAGGCCCAAGCTGTGATAGGATTGGCCAAGGAGATGCAGGAGAAATCCCGCCTGCCGACCGTGCCAGACTCCGCAACTACAGGTTAGATGTCCGCAGTGATAGAATTAACAATACTGTAGAAGATGCCATTAACAAGATTCTCTAATTTCATTCAAGTTTGAGCTAAATGATGTTTGAAATGTGTTCAGACTGTAAGGCTCGTAGCTATGTGCTGGTGTTGTCTGCATGTGAATCAGCTCTGTGATAGATTGGCACATAATTTGATTGAAGGAGTCTTAAACTACTCTGTTGTCAATTGTAGATGAGGAGAATTCAGTAAAGCACAGTGCAAATGGAGAACAAGAGGTAGGGTTTGATTTCTTTGTCTAAATTTACATGTTTACTAACACAGAGTTGAGTGCACTGAATTCATAAATAATCACACCAAACTGGACTTGTCATTCAAAAACCAGTTCTTTCTAAAACAATGATGAGTTTTATATTGTTGTTTGAATGATGTTGCGCCTGTGAAGGCTGTTAACCAGTTTTGATGGTTTTGTGTCTGTTGCATTAACCAGTGTCCCCGCAGCCCCTATCAGAACAAAAAGCTCAAAGTCCAGACTAAAGAGGGTGAGACTCGGGTACAGGAGAAATCTCGAGTGCTTGACGAGAAGTGTCACCTCAAAACGGTCGAGTTCGTGGACGAGGTGACGGGGCAGGTGTCGCTCCGAACCGTTCAAGTGATTGAGAAAACGATAGAACACGAGGTAGCCCGGTGTCCAGTCTGTGTCCGTCCGTGATGTAGACTCTGTCGTGCTTCACTAGGTGTCAGGAGCTCTGCCTTAGTTCTTTGTTGTCTCACATTGCTGCCACATTTCCTTGGATTCCCAGTCTTTTTTTTTTTTTTGACATTTTGATTTGGTTGTATTGGAGGAACATTTGTTTTTTTAGGGAAACTACTGCATATTCTTAAAAGGAGCCTTTATTTAAATGCCTTATGAATCCTTTGCTCTGCCTCAATTCTTCAACAGATCTCCCCCTTTGCGTGTTTTGCGTTTAGTATTAGATTTTTTTCTGGGTCAGTGGTTTTTTTTGCATGAGTGTGGGTATATTTTGTTTGTTTCAAGTTTTTTTTTCGGTGGACTTGTTGGCATGTGAAGTTGTGGGATGTACTAGTGTTGTGGTGAATTTTACTACTAATGATAATGAAGATGTTTTTAAAAGAGTGAAACAAATTAAGTAATCTTTAAAGTTAACTAGTAACTAACTCTGTATAATAAAAGAGTGTTTGTTGTGCCGTTACTGTTTGACTGATTAACCCCTGACTTGACGTGTTGGTTGTGGTACACTTATAGGTGGAGGTCACTAAAGAGAACATCATAGAACTCAATCTAGAGGATGAATCTAACCAAGACACAGGCTAGGTGAGTTCACTCAGGTATATCAGCTCACAGATCAGTTGTGGTGGTACTTGAATCTTGGTGATGAGTTGATGGTGCTGAGTGTACATTTAGTTTCAACATTGTGTGTGCAGTGTACATACGATAAAAACTTGTGCACTACTCTAAGTTCAGGATGACATATTGAAGTTGTGAACCAATCTAAGTTCAGTATAACATATTAAAGTTGTGAACCACTCTAAGTTCAGTATAACATATTGAAGTGGTGAACCACTCTAAGTTCAGTATAACATATTGAAGTGGTGAACCACTCTAAGTTCAGTATAACATCGAAATCGGAACCACTCTAATTTCAGTGTCACATATTGAATTGTGAACAACTATAAGGTCTAGTTTCAGATATTGAACTTGTGAACCACTTTTAAGTCTAGTTTTAGATACCGGTATTCATGAACATGTACTATGAAGTCCTGTTTCAGATATTAAACATGTGAACCACTATTAAGTCTAGTTACAGATATTGAACATGTTCATTTTCAGATATTGAACTTGTGAACCTCTTTTAATTAAGACTAGTTTCAGCTATTTAGTTTTATAGCCTGCTGTTTTATGAAAAAGGCAAATGATTTGACTTAATGGAGTGGATATAGAGTTTAAAGGATGAAATTAATCTGATCATGATGTAATGTGTACTCTGTTCTCTTTCCAGTGATGGATGAAACCTAGGAGTAGAGTGAATACCTTAATGTTGCTCAGACACAAGGTTCACAAGATGCCAAAGATCCAACATGCCACCCTTACCACCCCCATCAGGTTCAAGTACACCAGATGGGGAAACAGCATCCGGACTAGTCAACTGACTTGGTGGGGGGAGATAGGCTAGCACTGGACATTCCACCTTGTACCATTTACACTACACCCAAACACTGGTCAATCTTGTGTGGACTATTTCATAAGGCTGATGTGTCTGATGTGTGACTTTGAATGTGCTTTAGTGCCAGGATTTTTTACAGCAAGTTTCCCCTCCCCCCAACTTTCTTGTTCTTCATTGCAAGTGTTTTATTTATTTATCCTGTAGTGGACCCTTTTTATGTATGTTGATATTTTGACTCCAACCTATATGGAACCAAGTTCATTAAACCCAAGACTAAAGGACAAAAAGCCTGTGACCCCAATATCATAGGTAGATCTGGATACAAGATTTTGTGTGCATCGTCTGTGGCTTTGTCGGATTTTTTTTCTCTCATTCTTTGTATATTGTGGTACAATTTGTGTTTGTGTCTGCCATATATTTACAGAGGTTCAATTTTATTGTGATCATAGTTATTAATTCAGTTTTTAAAGAAGTTTACATACTGATGCAAAATTTTAAGCATGTTTATTTTAATCGCGGTGGGAGAATTTTTAGAATGGAAAGTCTGTTTTATCCTGCTATACCTCATTTCAAACAGTGGAAGTGCCTGCAATGTCTTCTAATGTAGTTATATTTCTTAAATCATCATGCCACTGTCAACAGATTTTTTACTTCTTTGGAAAGTTAATACATTTTCTTAATACTTTATGAAACAGAAATCTATTATTTATGTTCATAGTTTGTTAACTTTATATCTATATGGAAAATTTTTATTTTGCTTTTGTACGATATTTTAGTGGGATAAACAATTTTTTTAGTATGTACTCCTTTGGAAAGCTTAATTTATACAGAATTGTCAAAGGCAATATTGCTCCAGGTGAATCTGAACTGACTTATGAAATGCTTACACTAACTTGTTTACAGGTAACTGGTTATATTATGAATTATTCAAGTTGGTACACATTTTCTACCCTTCAGAGCAACATAGTTTGCCCTGTTTATTGTTATCCACATGTATATTTGTTTAATTATCCAACATCTTATATTTTCTAGTCTTCATTGGAAAGCGGTCCTAGAATTTTATACATGTTAACATAATGTTGTTATGGTAACCAATTCAGAGGTGATTAATTAGTTAAATCATTTATGTGTAGAAAAATTAATATATTGGTGCATAATGAACTTTAAGTATAAATGTGTCAGTGTATTCAAGGAGTTTGTGTTGACCTTGAAAGGAGGTCACAGGGAGGTCAGCATTGACCTAAAAAAGAGGTTGCTGACCTAGAAAGAGGTCATTGGAAGGTCCGCCAATTCCTGTGTGTCAGAGGGTCATGTGAAGGACACAGGTGCAATGTATAGCCATACTATCTAAGCATATGAAGGGGGTGGGGATTTATTCATTAAGTTTACAAGTAGAGTATTACCCAGTGGTTACAGGAACATAGCCAGCCAATTTCATGATGTACAGAGACCAATGCTCTACTTTATAAAGGTCTTGGATTGATTGACAGTGTAATCTTAATGTATATTTCAATGGTCATATCAAATGAAAATATCTTAATATATACGTACTGCTTACTAATGCTAACAGGTAATAGATCTAGAATTCACAGGTACAGAACAAATTCAAAAGTCTGTACTGTACTTGTTAATTTGTGTGAATATACAAACTGGTGTTATGATTTAACATCTACGTCAGAATTCCTGATTTTGATCAGTATTTTATGTGTGTCTCTGTATCATGTTTTCATTAAGGACACAATTTTTAATTTATGCATATTGTACAAATTGTCTGTATTATACATTTTGATGTACAATGCTGATCTATATGTACAGATTTGATTTTTACCTGTAGTTACTTACATTTGATCATGGTTTGTTTTTAGACTTTTCAGTAATGCCTACAAACTTTAATTTGAGGAAATTTTATATGAAAAATTAAGATACATGGAATTTTTACTTTCATTTGCTTTTTACAAACTTTCAGGTTTTAATTTTTAAAATAAATTTTATGAACAAATATATTTAACAATTGTGGGGCATTGTTTAATAATTATATTTTAAAATCATGTAGAAATAATGCCTAGCTTATTTCTCAACAACATAATTGTTATAACATAACATAACATAATTAATACAGACTGATTAATAACATGTGCGATACTTATAAATATTCATGGTTACACAACTTCGTATTAAAATTGCTGAAGCTGTTACTCGTGTTCTTTTATATCGTGTCTTTCTCACATTGTGAGTGTAATTGGTGAAAAAGGCCAAGGGCTATACATGTACATGTAACTCTGGAGCCAGTGCTCGCAGTGAGCAATCGGCACACACTTCATGCTGACATATTTACTAAACTTCACAAATTGTATCTCGATCTGCTTCAGTAGATCACTAGTTAAGTTCAGATCTTATTTTTGAAAGTATCCAGAATATTGTAATACAAATGCCAATTCCTAGTGTTAAAATATTTCCTTTATGAAATTAGAAGGCAAAATAACTATTTTCATAGTCTGGGTTTGTTCACATACAGTAAAAATGTACTTAGTGGGTACATTCCACCTAAATGTATGTGTTGTATTTATTGAGAGCAGGGCAACATTCAAGATTGTAGCAAGCAGCAAAGCTGCTTGGTTAAGATAAGCACACTGAATAAATTACCAGGTAATGCTGTTATTGCTAAACTTGCATATTGTTCAAGATCATAGCAGCTACATAGATCTAGGAGGTGATATGATCTTAGCAGTTACATAGATATAGGAGGGGATACAATCTTAGCATCTACATAGATATAGGAGGTGATATGATGATCTTAGCAGCTACATAGATCTAGGAGGGGATCTGATGTTCATAGCAGCTACATAGATCTAGGAGGGGATATGATGATCATAGCAGCTACATAGATCTAGGAGGGGATATGATGATCTTAGCAGCTACATAGATCTAGGAGGGGATATGATGATCTTAGCAGCTACATAGATCTAGGAGGTGATATGATGATCTTAGCAGCTACATAGATCTAGGAGGGGATATGATGATCTTAGCAGCTACATAGATCTAGGAGGGGATATGATGATCTTAGCAGCTACATAGATCTAGGAGGGGATATGATGATCTTAGCAGCTACAAAGATCTAGGAGGGGATATGATGATCTTAGCAGCTACATAGATCTAGGAGGGGATATGATGATCTTAGCAGCTACATAGATCTAGGAGGGGATATGATGATCTTAGCAGCTACATAGATCTAGGAGGGGATATGATGATCTTAGCAGCTACATAGATCTAGGAGGGGATATGATGATCTTAGCAGCTACATAGATCTAGGAGGGGATATGATGATCTTAGCAGCTACATAGATCTAGGAGGGGATATGATGATCTTAGCAGCTACATAGATCTAGGAGGGGATATGATGATCTTAGCAGCTACATAGATCTAGGAGGGGATATGATGATCATAGCAGCTACATAGATCTAGGAGGGGATATGATGATCTTAGCAGCTACATAGATCTAGGAGGGGATATGATCTTAGCAGTTACATAGATCTAGGAGGTGATATGATGATCATAGAGGCTACATAGATCTAGGAGGGGATATGATGATCTTAGCAGCTACAAAGATCTAGGAGGGGATATGATGATCTTAGCAGCTACATAGATCTAGGAGGGGATATGATGATCTTAGCAGCTACATAGATCTAGGAGGGGATATGATGATCTTAGCAGCTACATAGATCTAGGAGGTGATCTGATGATCTTAGCAGCTACATAGATCTAGGAGGGGATATGATGATCTTAGCAGCTACATAGATCTAGGAGAGGATATGATGATCTTAGCAGCTACATAGATCTAGGAGGGGATATGATGATCTGAGCAGCTACATAGATCTAGGAGGTGATATGATGATCTTAGCAGCTACATAGATCTAGGAGAGGATATGATGATCTTAGCAGCTACATAGATCTAGGAGGGGATATGATGATCTGAGCAGCTACATAGATCTAGGAGGTGATATGATGATCTTAGCAGCTACATAGATCTAGGAGAGGATATGATGATCTTAGCAGCTACATAGATCTAGGAGGGGATATGATGATCTTAGCAGCTACATAGATCTAGGAGGTGATCTGATGATCTTAGCAGCTACATAGATCTAGGAGGGGATATGATGATCTTAGCAGCTACATAGATCTAGGAGGGGATATGATGATCATAGCAGCTACATAGATCTAGGAGGGGATATGATGATCTTAGCAGCTACATAGATCTAGGAGGGGATCTGATGTTCATAGCAGCTACATGGATCTAGGAGGGGATCTGATGTTCATAGCAGCTACATAGATCTAGGAGGTGATATGATGATCTTAGCAGCTACATAGATATAGGAGGTGATATGATCTTAGCAGCTACATAGATCTAGGAGGTGATATGATGATCTTAGCAGCTACATAGATCTAGGAGGGGATATGATCTTAGCATCTACATAGATCTAGGAGGTGATATGATCTTAGCAGTTACATAGATCTAGGAGGTGATATGATCTTAGCAGCTACATAGATCTAGGAGGGGATATGATGATCTTAGCAGCTACATAGATCTAGGAGGGGATATGATGATCTGAGCAGCTACATAGATCTAGGAGGTGATATGATGATCTTAGCAGCTACATAGATCTAGGAGGGGATATGATGATCTTAGCAGCTACATAGATCTAGGAGGTGATATGATGATCATAGAGGCTACATAGATCTAGGAGGTGATATGATGATCTTAGCAGCTACATAGATCTAGGAGGGGATATGATGATCTTAGCAGCTACATAGATCTAGGAGGGGATATGATGATCTTAGCAGCTACATAGATCTAGGAGAGGATATGATGATCTTAGCAGCTACATAGATCTAGGAGGTGATATGATGATCTTAGCAGCTACATAGATCTAGGAGGGGATATGATGATCTGAGCAGCTACATAGATCTAGGAGGTGATATGATGATCTTAGCAGCTACATAGATCTAGGAGGGGATATGATGATCTTAGCAGCTACATAGATCTAGGAGGGGATATGATGATCTTAGCAGCTACATAGATCTAGGAGGGGATATGATGATCTTAGCAGCTACATAGATCTAGGAGAGGATATGATGATCTTAGCAGCTACATAGATCTAGGAGGTGATATGATGATCTTAGCAGCTACATATATCTAGGAGGGGATATGATGATCTTAGCAGCTACATAGATCTAGGAGGTGATATGATGATCTTAGCAGCTACATAGATCTAGGAGGGGATATGATGATCTTAGCAGCTACATAGATCTAGGAGGGGATATGATGATCTTAGCAGCTACATAGATCTAGGAGGGGATCTGATGTTCATAGCAGCTACATAGATCTAGGAGGGGATATGATGATCTTAGCAGCTACATAGATCTAGGAGGGGATATGATGATCATAGCAGCTACATAGATCTAGGAGGGGATATGATGATCTTAGCAGCTACATAGATCTAGGAGGGGATCTGATGTTCATAGCAGCTACATGGATCTAGGAGGGGATCTGATGTTCATAGCAGCTACATAGATCTAGGAGGTGATATGATGATCTTAGCAGCTACATAGATATAGGAGGTGATATGATCTTAGCAGCTACATAGATTTAGGAGGGGATCTGATGTTCATAGCAGCTACATAGATCTAGGAGGGGATACGATCTTAGCATCTACATAGATCTAGGAGGGGATATGATGATCATAGAGGCTACATAGATCTAGGAGGGGATATGATGATCTTAGCAGCTACATAGATATAGGAGGTGATATGATCTTAGCAGCTACATAGATTTAGGAGGGGATCTGATGTTCATAGCAGCTACATAGATCTAGGAGGGGATACGATCTTAGCATCTACATAGATCTAGGAGGGGATATGATGATCATAGAGGCTACATAGATCTAGGAGGGGATATGATGATCATAGCAGCTACATAGATCTAGGAGGGGATATGATGATCATAGAAGCTACCTAGATCTAGGAGGGGATATGATGATCTTAGCAGTTATATAGATCTAGGAGGGGATATGATGATCATAGAGGCTACATAGATCTAGGAGGTGATATGATGATCTTAGCAGCTACATAGATCTAGGAGGGGATATGATGATCATAGCAGCTACATAGATCTAGGAGGTGATATGATGATCATAGCAGCTACATAGATCTAGGAGGTGATATGATGATCTTAGCAGCTACATAGATCTAGTAGGTGATATGATGATCATAGCAGCTACATAGATCTAGGAGGGGATATGATCTTGAATGCAGCCCTGTCCTACTCTCAGTCAGTGAAAACTTGTATACTAGTACATGTATTACTTTCTACCACTGTAATTTACACTGTAACAAGTTGCAGTGTAATTCTGAGGTCCTCTGATTCATCAACCAAGCATGGAAAATTGTAATTTTATTAGCATGAATTATTTATGTATGTCACAATAAAACAAAAAGCATAATTTGAACTGGAACATGTATGTAACAATTTATGTTAATGCATCATTGGACTCCAAACTCCACAATTTTGAAAGAATGGAGGTACAAGCAACTTAGAGTAAATATATACATGTACATGCATGAGTTAAAATTCTGAAAACATGAAGGAACATTTTTACAGACAAGCATTTGTGAATGTATGAATATTTTCTTCAAATCAAGCTTAATAAATACCATGAAAATGATTGAATGTAAAAGTTAGATAATTAAATAATTAAATGTTTACAGAGAAATGTGATATAACATGTAGTAAATTGGTTATTTAATATCACATGCTTTTCTTTGACTTGAAGTCAAGGACACAGTCAAACTGAGGATTAAATAACATTCCTCAAGACAAGCTAAGGATTAAAACATTCCTCAAAACAGACTGACGATTGAATAACATTCATTAAGACAGACTGTCTGACCAGTCCATGTTAATCATGAAGCAACAAACATTATAATATCAGGCTATGGCAAAGTCTGAACTCGGTACAGCAGTTTTCTAGGACAAACTTATTATACTATAGATACACTGTACATGTATGTACAAATTTATGATCATTATTGGTGTGGAGCCGAAAATAACCCAATATGAACACACTTTGGCAACTGACATGAGGTACACCATTGACGGAGGCCACGCTATGGGGAGAGGGCCACAAACATTGAGGTCTGGTTAGTGGGTGTGTCTCCCCAGACTGGCAAGCTGGCCATAGTCGTCTCCAAGGACCGTACCAGAGTGTCAGGAGGCTTCGCCCCGACCAGGGTGTCGGTAGACTTCTGTTGGGAGGAGTCGGCCTTCCAGGCTAGGTAGGTGTCCCAGCCAAGGGCTATAGTGTTGTTAAATAGAACCCTGCATTAAAATCAGAATGATTACAATTAATTAGACTTACGAAGGTAACAAAAATCAATTGTGCAGTAGAATAAGGATACTAGTATAAGCTTACTTAATCTTCAATAATGCATGTACATGTACCGGTACATAGAAATGAGCTATACTTGTCAGTGAACAAAAATCATACATTATTTTGTATTAACATGTGCATATTATCTATGTTCCATAAAATATGTAAATAATATTTCCCATTGCCCAAATTGGAATGATGAAATATGATATCAATTACAGGTATATATTTTTTAAAAATTGGGGTATTAGGGGTGTGAAGGAATTAAAGACTTCACTTTTCCCTGTATCAAAATCTCGTTATACCCACCTGTGACTGATGGGCACTAACAAAAAGTTCACAAATTGCACACCTGGCCAAACCTGTAAAAAAGTATACAGAGATAGGTGTTTAATGGACATGTAAATGCATGTTGGATAAAACAAGCATCATACAAAATAGCAAATCCTCTAAGCTGTTAAGCTTGAAGGAGCAGGCGTCATAGTGTGTACATACCGACCAGCAACTGGTGAGAATATCCAAGTAATCCTAAAACACAAAGGTATTGACTTACAAAAGTAATTAAAATCAATTGTGCAGTAAACTAAGGATAACAATCAACTCATCAAATGAAATCAATGACAAAATCACTACATAATCACAATGAATAAAGCTGACCAGATCTTCATTGATAGATTACAACAATTATATGTGGATTATGGATCTTCAATGACACTGATACATGTACAGAAATAATGTATGGATTATGGATTAACTAACAACGCTTGAATCTTACAAACCTTTTGAATTTTTTGTTTTATGACAGAAAAAGAATCTCCTTTCATTAATCCCATGACACCCAAGAAAAACGGAGGGAAGACAGGTGCAAATACCATCTGAAGAATAATGCAATCAATTCATTTTTTTTAATTAAAAGCATGTATTACCTTTTCTATTCGCATCGAAATTTACTGTTAATTAAAAATTGAAATTCTATAAAGTCAAGAATGATGTTTAATATACATTGCAAATGCTGAAACTAACTATAGTCTGTCCCAAGTTATTGCTTCCATCACTTTTTGAATATTTTTGATAAAAATACACATACCTGTGAAAGAAATGCTGTTGAAATCGATAAAAGGGAAAATATCCAAGATATCTTCATTGACAAATTATCATTTTTCACTCATAAATGTTCACAGGAACGAAAACAAATTTCTTACGGAGATTTATAATGGGAAATGTTTACATCTTTTCTCCATTCGGAAGTTCTCGGGACACCTCGCGCAATTTTTGAACGTTATCATCCGGGCTTAATAATGGCTGATGCAATGCTAAATCTCCGTAGACTTTCTATTTTGGGATGTGTATTGAAACCTAAAGCGGTAGAGGGGGCGTTTCAAAACAGATAATCTGGACATTTTTCATATTAGTGGATGAACATAGTTTGAGCACAAAGGTATTTATGATTATCGAAATAACAAGCAAAAAGCGGTGGAAGCAAAAGCTCGGGACAGAGTATAGCAATAGAAATATAAGAAAAAATATAGTATAATTAATTACCTGATCTACAGCAACCATTTTGAATGGTGCCAATTTAGACTTCCCAAAAATCTTTTGCAGTCGTATATACCATCCATGGAAGAGTGGTCCCTATGATCGATAAATAATGTTTATTTCTGTCTATTGATGAAAACCAGTATAATGGATAAAATAAAAATATATTGACCATGAGAATCTGAGACAACTGTAATGTAACAATACAGTTACAAAGGCCTACATATTGATTGAACTATGATGAACTATGATGAACACATATTATTTTATGATAGAGATGTACTGTCTTTAGACAGTGGCTTGATGTAGCCTTTCTATGCTTTCTTAATAAACCTGATATGAAAAAGAGCATCAGAAACCATAGGTAGTCTTAATGAGGGCTTAGCCTATTTAGAACATTAACTTCTCAAAAAAAAATATGTGTAGTGTGCAGTGTTTAAATTCAAGTTCTGCATACTGCACATAATACATAAATTAAAATTCTATCAATTCTTGTCAGCATGTATAGAATTAATTCTGGACACGGAATAGCTTTGACAGATCCTATCACATTCTGTACTCTATTCATCCAATCTGAGTGATCATCAGTTTTTGTTTATATTAGATCAGAGAATGTTGATAAGCTGAATCAATGTTACATTTCTAGTTCTATAACTTATCTTTGAATTTGCTCAAATGCTCTTTGTGGCAGTTTGACTCTTAATGACTCAATGAATAAACTGATCAATAAAATCAATTTATTTTGGTCGAGTTTTCTAGTGGAACAATAAAAAAGCTTTTCTTGAAAATAAGCCTCTTATTTTTTTACAAGCAACTTTAACTTGAAAAGAAGCTACTCTAATTTAATACTTGAAAATAAGCCTATTAGTGTTTATTTCTGTCGATTCATAAAATCTGATGAAAAACTAAAAATATGACATAAAAGAAACTTAAATCATTATGTATGTAATATAAACTTGAGAGTGAAATTATGATCAATATTAGGATTCTAATTCAAAAATTAGTTCAATTTGAAAAATGTTCCACATTACTCTAATGACAACAGTACATTGTATTACTTTATACCCCTGGGATGTGCTCAAATATTATCTATATTTTGTTGTTTAGATAATCATCGTCTTGCAAGCCAAGTATTGTCCCTTACATATTTTATTTACTAGAAAAGCAGTTTCTAAAGTGGTATTATTGGGTCTCTCAATTAAATACCAGGTACACAAAATGCATGTTTTAATTGGTCGTAAATATATATGTTACTTGGCAATTGACACATTTTGAAGAGAAAAAATTTGGTTACCATCACTTTTACAGTTAATGCACCTTTAATCAATATTTTCATTGTGCTTGTTTTTTAAAGAATTGTGGACTGTAAAGGTATTCTAGATGATATTGAATTTTGCATATAATGCACATAAAGACTTCATCACTAGGTACCTCCATACTGGTAATAAGCAGCTCTATGTCATAAAATCCCCTCAATATCTTACCAAATATAAGCTGCAGCTTATTTTCTATTTATTAGGATTAGATGCAATACACGCATGGATCTAACGACACTTTTACAATAATTTTATTGATCATACTTACAGCAATTATCACTCCAAATGCCCAATATCGAACATATCTTTTGCAGTCAAATTTTTCATTTCTCTCTACAAACTTCTGGGAAATGGCATCTCCAGTTGACATAACAAATCCTACAAAAGTATGAAATTATAGTATTTCTTTTTTTTTCAAAATTTTAGAAAACGTAGCGAGTATACCAGTGTCTCATTAATATCATGATTATACAGCCATATCACGGTACTTATATAATGCATAAGAAAAATATTCCAGACTGTCAACTTGTTGAAATATTGGATATGTCAATCAGATTTCTAAAAAGGATATGATTCTTTTACATTTCAAAATCTATTTTCAACGCGTAATTTAGATCGACATGATGACATGTACTCACCCGTCGAAAAGGCGACTGTTTTCCATGGGTATTTTTGCATCAACACCGAGTGCATTCGAATAACTGCATTCATGATTAATCAGAGAAGTCTGAAATTATTGGGTATAAACTTTAGATTATCTCTAACCCATTTTTTAAACTTATAAAACTGTTACGAAACACAGGAACATCATGCGTAAATACACGCACTCAACACTGGATGCACAACCAAACTTCCTAATGGTAAAAAAAATTCGAATGGAACGAAAAATTACGAATAGATAGCACTTACTGGTTGTATCCGCGAAATAGCACAGAAACTGGCAAAAATAGCTGGTTAAAATATAATATAAAAATTTGTTGGTGACAATAGATATGTTTACCATTACAAACACATTACAATTTCTCTTCTATGTAATGTATAACAGTTCATGTATACATAAGTACGACGGCCTATAGCGGCCATCACTGACTTTTGCGTGAAACTTGCTTTCACTGAGACTCGACGCTGTTTAACGACAAGTTACACACAAAAGTAAAAGTTTCCAAAGTGTAAGGTGGTACGCTAAATATTCCATGTACACTCTTAACCAACATTATGTGTAAAGTGTCAGAAAAAGTTTCATGTACACTCTGGTACTCTGGTAGCATAGAAGTCGAAGTTTTTACCGCAATGTATTTTTGATATCTTCATTTTGGGGGGGGGGTCGAATGGGTCTACACTACACACTAAAAATAGATTACTTTAAAGGAAAAGTTTTCCTACATTTAAATCATGGAGTCTAGACCCGATATGGTCAAAATTCGTGTTTTACACCAAAAAAAAGTCTCACTTCACAAATAATTATCACAATGAAAAATCATTTACCACATGTTTAATTTGTCTCCGAAGCGCAGCTTGTGAAGCGGAGGCTACAAGAGAGCTCCTCTTGGTTTAGAGAGTGTTCGAATCATGCATATGATGATCGGGTTTTTTTTCTGCTTGCACTTTCTTTTAAGTTTAGCATGTTTTTTTTTCTTACCTATATTTCTTTATATATGAGAAGATTATTTTAAAAATTATCTAAAACCCTACAGATTACGACACAGGAATACATGTACATAACCTCCATGTCATGCAATATCAATAGCGCTCACACAGACATCGGATGGGATTGTTCTCTAATGAGATGAAATAAAGCAGAAACATCGGTACAGTGTATCTTTGTTTATATATTGGTGAATGCTGAACCTTTTTATACATGTACTATTTAAAGCAAACCTCCCAATGTATGATTTCTTTATGACATTGTAGGCACGTATCATCGGTTTTTAAAAGGAGACAGACCTACCTTAACAAAAAAGGGGAGAGGTACTAACTTCCTTAAATTCTAAACTTAAAGGGGGCGGGGTTATTGCCTTATAAACAGTGTCCGTTTATATCCGGTGATATTGTTAAATTATTTCGAGATCAATTGAAATAGTTTTAATTTAGCAACATGAAAAACAACCCTGATGCATGGACTGCACGGACTGACGTCTGACAACAGATTCTTTGGCTGTTCCGTTTATGTAACTTTCTAGTCGTTTATACTTAATCCCTTTATATGATTTTTGAATAGAAACTCATAGAAAGTTGTAAATAAATATAGTAAAACGTTTTCTTGGCGGTTTAATCGTGTCATATGAAGGTAGCGATTATTGTAGGCCAAATAAATAAGACTCGTTGAATCGGGCTGATCATGTATTTTTTCCTGCAATTTGTTTATATAACATTTTAATTAAAAACACGAAATGACGTCAGCAGACTTCAAAATATTTTTAGTCACCTTTTGAATACAAGAATTGACTCGATCTTCCTTCGTGAACGAAATAGTCAATAATACCGATATTTTAGATACTTTTCCTCGCTGTTCATACGGATAATTTCAGAGAAATGAATTCAAATAGAGACGTTCATATTACATGTATCAATAAAATGCTTTCTTCGTTATCTCATATATAGGATGCTGCGGTTCGATCATTTCAAGAAATTGTTATGTATTTTTTTATACGAGTCATACAACCCTTAAAAAGGCATGGTAACGATTTGAGCAAAACATTTTTGTTGCATGCTTATAATGTTTTTCTAAGGTAATTTTAATAGTCAATTCACAGGAAAAAAAATAAAATTTAGTTATGGTCAAAATAAAGTCAAACATGTTCTAATATTTAGTTTTAATATTCAGTTCATCATTTTCGACAAAATTACGACTCAGTCTCAATCCGTCTTTATTTCATGCACAGAGGTATGTAAATGGGGCCCCATAGAACGGGTGTAAGCTACGTGAAAACTATGCTACATGGGAAATTTTAAATCTGGAATGAAAATCTGAAGTTTTATGCATTACACTGAATCCTTGATCTTTCTCGTTTGACTTGCGTGAGTCAAATTCTAACATACTTGACTGTTAAATAGGATGCAGAAGTAGCAATAAAGATTCGACCTAGCGGATGTTCATAGTGTATTGTAAAATGTACTCCCGACTACCATTCTAGAAAATATCTTGCCTTTCCTTTGAGTCATAGATTTTCTGTAAGGATTTCTTTGAAGGTAACGTAGCTTGCAAAATAATAAACTCGAGAGTAGATTATATATATTTTTGGGGAAAGTATTAATATTTTGTTTTGTTTCAGTTTTGTTGCAAAAGTATTATTAAAAAGGCAGGTCATATGATGTTTTTTAACACTGCCTATAGCTCGTAGAGAATCAGTGGTCTTTTTATTTTGTACGCAAGAACGTTAACAATCACTGTCACTCACTGATTAATCTATCTTCATATATTATCAATTTTAAAACCATTGTCTTTACTCAAAATTTCTACAGAAGTTTTATATTTACTTTTTAGCAGCAGTTTTTATTCACCACAATATTTTATTCTGCAACAGTGCACGACATCATTCAACCATGCGTGTTGAATGACGTCATTCGTCACAAGGAACTTCTTTACGGTCATTAACATCCACATGATCCAAATCGGTAACAGAAATCTAAGAAATTCAGGTATTTCACTAAGTATTATAAAAATTATTTGAAATAGTACTACTGTTGAATTATTGATGATATACCAGTAAGAATCTAAATAGCCGTAACGTAGATTACAGAACGTAGCTTACAGACAACGGTAAAAGAATTGAATAACTCAATTACACATTACCAAAATAACAATCTGTAACATCAATTTTTCTTCTTGATCCATATTTTAGCAATAACTATAAACAATAAACAAAATGAACCTCTTGAAATTTTATAGCAAGCGGAACGTAAATTACACCTTTAACAAAAATTACACTTGGTGTATCTACAAAGGCAATTGTTTTCTCTTGTTACGTGTTACCCATTTTAATCTTTTTAAGATGAAGAAATTGGTGGTTCAAGACTATTTTAAATGTAAAGCTATGAGTTTATTGTCTACGAAAGCGTATAAGGGCCTTCTCTTTTTGTGTTATAACATATATATTGATTTGCTTTACTATCATATAGATCAGTACGCCTTTTAAGAAGGCGTTATTACGCCTTTTATTTTATATTTCAGTTACATAAATAATACTAATACTTATAGTTTTTCGTAGAATGGACTCTTACTCCCACCTTTATGAGTTATTTTGCTTATATAGGAGATTATCTGTGTACTTAAAGCGTTTTAATTGATGGATATCATTACGCGGACAACAGAACGTACAAAAATATCTATATAAAAAGTGCATGACATTGAATTAGAAAACATACGCATGTATGTATTATATATTTATTACTTATCTGTTTGGAGAAGACTTTTGTCATGTCATTGGTTCACTAAGTCTTGTTGTGGGGGGGGGGGGGTTTCTGAAGATCTCCATATTTAGTAATGTTGTTTATTTGCAGTTTGTTTAAATTAATATTTGTCATAAATTAATGGCAATGTTTGTCAATGTGAGTTTAGTTTTTTTTAAGAAGTAAACATTAACTGACAAGCTGCACATCAAAGATAGAACTGAAATGGATGTTGAATGTTATATGCATTATTGGCAAACTCAAAGATGCATGGATTGATAATGAATTATTATTGTCCAATGATATGTTTTATGTACCAGTGTATCGAACAATCCTTTTCTAGTATTATGTTTTTATTTTTTTTTTTTAAATATTATTTGATAATTAGCATTTGCTAAACAATAAGATTAAAAATAGTTGAAACAAGTATGGTATTTGTTTTCTTTTACATGGCATTTTTTGCAATGTCTACTCATGACGGCGATAGAATTCAAGACATCATCTAAAACAATCAAGTATTTGTAAATTGATTCAATGGTTTCAACAAAGAGGGGAAGCTCTAAACGAGTGATAGATTTCTTGGCAGATGGTGATATATCGCTAACAGATGGTAATATATTACTGGGAAGATGGTGATATATAACTGGGCAGATGGTGATATATTACTGGGTAGATAGTGATATATCACTGCATGGGCAGATGGTGATAAACTGGGCAGATAGTGTTTTATTATTGGGCAGATTGTGATATACCACTGGGCAGATGATGAAATATCACTGCATGGGCAGATGGTGGTATATTACTGGGCAGATGGTGATATGACTGCATGGGCAGATGGTGATATATTACTGGGCAGATGGTGATATATTTTTGGGCAAATACTGATATACCACTGAAAAGATGGTGATATACCACTGGGCAGATGGTAATATACATATATCACTGCATGGGCAGATGGTGATATATCAATGGACAGATGGTGATTTATTACTGCATGGGAAGATGGTGATATATCGCTGCATGGGCTAATGGTGATATATCACTGGGCAAGTTGATTTATCTAAAATAGGCAGAATGTGATTTATTACTGGGCATGCATCTATATCACTGGATGGGCAGATGGTGATATATTACTTGGCAGATAGTGATATATCACTGCATTGGCAGATGGTGATATATTATTGGGTATATACTGATATACCACTGGACAGATGGTGATATACCACTTGGAAGATAGTGATCTATCACTGGGCAGATGGTGATGTATCACTGGATGGGCAGATGGTGATATATCTCTGCATGGGCTGATGGTGATATATCACTGGGCAAGTTGATTTATTTAAAATAGGCAGAATGTGATTTATTACTGGGCATGCATCTATATCACTGGATGGGCAGATGGTGATATATCAATGGGCAGATGGTGATTTATTACTGCGTGGGAAGATGGTGATATATCGCTGCATGGGCTAATGGTGATATATCACTGGGCAAGTTGATTTATCTAAAATAGGCAGAATGTGATTTATTACTGGGCATGCTTCTATATCACTGGATGGGCAGATGGTGATATATTACTTGGCAGATAGTGATATATCACTGCATTGGCAGATGGTGATATATTATTGGGTATATACTGATATACCACTGGACAGATGGTGATATACCACTTGGAAGATAGTGATCTATCACTGGGCAGATGGTGATGTATCACTGGATGGGCAGATGGTGATATATCTCTGCATGGGCTGATGGTGATATATCACTGGGCAAGTTGATTTATTTAAAATAGGCAGAATGTGATTTATTACTGGGCATATATAGATAAATTACTGGACAGATTGTGATATACCACTGAATGGGCATTTGTGTTAATCACTAGGCGAACAGTATTTCTTATTAGGTTTGTTACTGGCTGACTACTGACATATTACTGGACAGATAGTGATAAATTATATTTACTAATGTATATTACTGGGTAGATGGTGATATATTACTGGGCAGATGGTGACATATTACTGGACGGATGGTGATATATTACTGACATATTACTGAGCGGATGATTTATTACTGGACTGATAAAAATATTTGTTGTCAGATGGTGACATATAACTGGGCAGATGGTGATGGGGATTTTCAATGTTAATATATCACCGGGTAATTATGAAATATCAGAAGTTGATATATAACTGGGCAGATAGTGGTTTATGTTTGAGGGCTGATTTTGAAAAATTGATGTTGGCAGATATGTTGATATCACTGGGCTGATGTTGATACCACTTAGCAAATAATAATATTTTACAGGAAAAATGAAGAGATACGGAGAAAACCACGTGTACAAAACACGGTACTGACTGTAAATTATATGCCAAGCGAAATATTTTTTGAAGCTAAGAACCCACATGTTTTGGAATACTAGTGTGTTAATTGCTCAGAACAAGTTGAATATGCGAAATTCGGAGAGGTTCCTAACAAAATAAAAATGAAAATCTACTAAGTATGTTAGCAATATGAACTGCAATTTTCATGGTGAAATTTTTTTTTACGAAAATGTTATTTTCTACTAAAATGACAACAAATATCAAGGTTTTTTTAATTTCTGTTAGCCATATTTTTGTGGAAAAGCCGTTAAGAAGCCTTAATTGGAGCAAAATTGAATTATTGTCGACCTGTACAAAAATTGATCTGCTATATATTCCTTAGAAGAGAAATTTTTCTTTTAACAAAAATTAATGATTTTTCAAATCGGGCGCCTGTAAAGTGCGAAACGAAATCGAAACGAAACGAAACGAAACGAACCCGAACGAAACGAAACGAAACTAATCGAAACGAAACGAAACCAATCGAAACGAAACCAAAAATCGAAACGAAACCAACGAAACGAAACGGAATTTAAATAAAACTAATATCAATTTTGACTACATAAAAGTGAAAATAAATTCAATGAAATAAAATTTTGAACCATAAATATAACTACCTGTATGTTTCAGATTGCCGTTGTAAATTTTTACGCCTATTGTCCGCTATTTGCAAAAATTATATAATTATGTAAATAACTGATGTACATTCTTATACCTTTTTATGTTTCTAATTGGTTTCATAAAAGGATATTCAGACGTTTAGAGAGTGAGACAGAAAGAGAAATAGAGAGGAGGGATATGATGACGATGATGATGACGACGATGACGATGATGATGATGATGATGATGATGATGATGATGATATGATGATATGATGATGATGGTGATAATACTTACGGAGACATGCTAACCACAATTTTCTTTCTATAGATATGAAATGTAAAAATGAAATGATCGAATACAATGTGATTTAGAGCATACTGGTTGGTTACCAGTTTCCAACATAAAATAAGAATGTTTTAATATGTATAGCATGAATTTGGTCGTCGTATTTTGACAAAATTAACTTGCATTATAAAGACGTTTTTTTTTACCTGTGTATTACCTTAAATTAAACATAAGTCTCTCTTTCCCTCCATTTCACACGCATGCAGATTGTATTTGATTCATTTTTACAATATTTCATATCGTGTGGTTGGAATGTCTCCGTAAATACTGTTAACGTAGTGTATTTAGCGTGTACGATATTTGGCGGAATAACTTGGTTTTTCGACAAGTTAGCAAGAATTTGATTTAGCGCATTTCTGAATGTACCTTTTTATCTACTTATATATTTTACATTTGGCGATGTACTTGATTTGCAGACGCCGTTTTCCGCCAAAAACGCTAAATAGAATACACAGCCAAAGGACTAAAGCCAGTTATTTAATACGTTTATAATCATAATCATCCCCCCCCCTCTCTCTCTCTCTCTCTCTCTCTCTCTCTCTCTCTCTCTCTCTCTCTCTCTCTCTCCAAACTTGCGTATATACTTTGATATGTCGCGGATAAGTTCTTAAGGCATATCATACAGGTACATGTAGCCACATGAACATAAAAACATAAAAATACATTTCTCTCTGTCTGTCTGTCTGTCAGTCTGTCTCTCTCTCTTTCTCTCTCTCTCTCTCTCTCATGAAAAAATTAAAAACATAAAAGATATTAGAATGTAAATCAGTTTTTTACTGTATTATGTATTTTTTTTTTTACAGATAACGGGTATTCGGCTTAAGAATTTACAACGGCAATTTTACACACCGACTGACGTTTTTCATACTAATTGTTAGACCATAATTAATCACCTAATTGTCTACGGACTTTTCCGTTTTTATTCCCGATTACGACAAAGAGTAAATGACGGGTGTGACCGGTCAGCAGAGGATGCTCACTCCTCCATGGCACCTGATCCTCCCTCTATCTTTTTTTGAGTTCCGTGTTGCTCTGCTTTGAATTTGTACTTCGTTTTATGGATTTTGAGATGGTTGACGGTTTGTTATTGTCGTTTTTTTCATACAGGTTGTTGTACATGTATTTATGGTTAACAATTTTATTTCAGTGAATTTATTTTCACCTTTATGTAGTCATAATTGATTTTTAGTTTTGTTAAATTCCGTTTCGTTTCGTTTCGATATTTGGTTTCGTTTGGTTTCGTTTCGATTGGTTTCGTTTCGTTTCGTTCGGTTTCGTTTCGTTTCGATTTCGTTTCGCACTTTACAGGCGCCCTTTCAAATCTTATTTATCATAAAAGTTTAAGTAACATGCAGCTTTAAGCTGCATGCATATTTATCTAACTAGCAGGTTTTTGCAGCAAAATAAAATTCTAAAAAATACAGCCCATATTGCTTTAACTAATATGATCGGTATTTATTCAAATTCACGTATAAGTACCATTTAAAACTTTCTTATATTAATACTTTTGAGGTGACTATTCCTGCGCCATTTCTGTGGTCCATTGAAATACTTCGACACTCAGAGATTTATAAAATTACAAGGTTACAAAATTACAAATTACAGACTGTCAGCAGATGTCCAAATACGAGAGTAACCTCCACACATGGAAGAAGTGTTAAAGCAATATGATTTTTGTTTTTGAGAATTATACTTTGCTACAAAGACATGGTACTATGATGATTCTATTTTTAGCTTACATCTTTATGATAATATAAAAAATATTTTTTTTAATGTAAGAAATAATTGAATAAACATGTATGGTGATTTTTTTATATACTGAAAATAGCTTTCTACACAGATATATACCGTAACTGACAAAAGTTTATAAATAGTTTGGGTCAGTAGAGTAGTTAATCATAATTTACAATATTTTAATTTCCGAAATAAAAACGGCATCTCATTTTATAATATTTTTGGTCGTCTCATTAAAGTAACGGAATGATCGATATAATGTAAATTAAGTATTCATAGTCTTTTTAACAAACAATTCAAATAAAGATAAAAATACAGATGTTATTGTGGAAATTTGTTGCAAAATGCTTATTTTTTTTTATCTGCGAAAAGGAAAATGGTCTGTTTTTTTCGACTCGGACCTCCAAATTTTATGACAGAGGTGAGAGGGTGTGATCTAGTGTCATCTGTGCAGCCGTGACTATCTCCCATTACATTGATACAGTATCGAAAGTCATAAATAGAGCAAGCATGGGACGAAAGCAAGAATACGGTTCTAGCACACCCCTGGCATCTCGGGATATTTTCGGAAACCCACGCCAGTCCGATCCCCGCCAGTAAAACGTGTACATGCGTATTGTTTGAACCCTTGAAAGAAAATACAATAAAAACACCCAGACCCAGTGTTGTAGAATGTGGCAACTAGTATTTAGTACATTGGGTAATACTCAAGTCTTTTGGTGATTCGGGAGCCCAGAATATCAAGTCCACTCCCAGCTATGATGTAATATGCTGGACGGGATGTTAACCACCTGTTGATTTCAATCACTGATTCCCTTTTTTACATGAGAATTTTGGGTTATGGTCCGCCATCAATGAAATAAAAAACAACTATCAATGATGTAGTTTATGTAATATTTATATATTAAAAATACTACAAGGCAAGTCTGCCTGAGGTACATGTGACACTAAGTCTGTTTATCTCAATCTAAATGTACTACACAACAGGTAGGCCAAAATACCACAGAAAACCCCTTAAAGCTAGCATGTATTTCAGTATTTCTGTGGTATTTAGGGCGATCTTACAAAAAAAAAAAATACAGAGAAAAATATGAGCGGTGACGGAAATGCTGTAGTTTTTTCCCCAAAGTTTGAAAGTGTGATACAGAAACGTAGAATCAAAAATGAAAGAAAAAAATTCACTGTTCATCTACGACTGATAACAACTCAGTTAACAGGAAATAAAGTATTAACAATTGATATATAATATATATGGTAATAATATATGTATACATATAATATTTATAAATTGCTCTTCTATTACTTTGCAACCATTGAAATCTAAAACAATTTTCGTATTTCTAGAATTAAAATGATGTTTTTCATATTACACAAAAATAACAATAAAGCAAAGAATGGAAAATCAAAAACAATCTTGCAAAATGTCGTAAATATGTTTTTCTCAACATTTCTTTTCATAATAGTTTATTTGCAATGAGCTGATCAAAACAAGTGGCTATAGTTTCAATACTTGTAAAATAATAGATAGCTTTGTGGTACAGCTGTTCCTCTGAGCAAATTGTATTGTCCTTCATAAACATAGAAAAATAAGAATATGTTAAAAAAATCAACAGAAAAAAAGAACCGTAAAAAAATGTCCTTTTCCTTCTTCACAAATCTTATGGCCCCCTTTTGTATCAACTCGCACTTTGTGCCACACAAAACAAGTCTCCTTTAAAGAAATCATTCAGTATATATTCCATCACTTTGCAGAGTGTTTTTTAAAACCATTTACAATATCAATAGTTTTCACCAAAATAAGATTACAGATTTTTTTTATTTACCTTAATTGAATGTCATATCCTAAAGTTAAAAAAAAATATACCCAAAAATATGGCAATAAAAGCGTTTCTGACTCCAAAAATCAACTTTAGAAATTTTAATCCTAGTATCATGATTTCCTCAATGTTTATTTAAAAAAAAAAAATAGAGACAGGTATTCACAAAACTTGGGTTTTGCTGGTAATTGTTTTTTTTTGATTAGCAATATTGGAAAGGGAAAAAAATAAAGTGTTTACAACTCTCGGAGACAAACTTCTCCTGTGTGCCTCGTCCAAAGAGTTGAGACTTCCGGACTTTGTAGGTGGACACCAATATAATAATGCATCTACTTGGTTGTCTAGGACAACCATCACCATGGATATTCCTGATCACAAAATGCACCACTTAATTACCTAATTACCTCGTTAATATAACAGAATGCAGCTCCACACTAGAAAGAAAACAACCTTTATCTCAAAATAAAAAGATTTCAATTCACCTACAAACAACTAAAAATAAAATACATAGTATCAAAATGATCTACCATTTGGTAGTTGAATTGTAGACTTTCTTTTTGTTTTTACTTGTCAGCTTCTCTTTGTATCTCACTCAGACAGATGTCCTAAATAGTTCACAGAAAAAAAAAAACTTTACACAAAAGAAGACAGCTGAATATATATAATAGACACAATAACATTGAGCTCAAAAATTAAATGAAAAACAAAAATACCACACATCTGATCATTATGACATCATAAAAATAATCGTCATCAATGCATATTAATTCACATATTGATTAATGACATACCTCGTCCTACTAAAAGGTAACACCCCAGAAAAATAGAGAAATTTTTCATGTCTCGCCAAAATAAAAGAGGGGGTCTGATTATTCAGAAATTGAAAATAAATCCCTCTGCTTTTACATTTATCTTACATAAATAGAACTTTAAATTTTAATTCATCTCACTATAAAAATACTTTGTTTTCCAATCTCATTTATCATATCACCTTGATCCCTTGTGAAGTCAAAACTTTTAATCAAATTTGGTTTTAAATGAAAAAAAAAGAAAAAGAGAAAAGAAAGCTGGAATTTGAGATTGAGGACATTATCAGCCAAAAACTATTCTAAATGACAGCACATTTTCGAGTTATTTCATTAAATTTACAAATACACATACAATTTGATATATATACAAGTTTTCCTGAACATTCAACATAACATAAATGTATATATATTGTCTTTATCTATACACATATATTGAGGATGAACTAATAACGTATATATACATGACGAAATCAGCACTTTCATTATTTTTTGTAAGAAAAATATGTGACAAAAAATGTGAGTGAGATAGATGTGATATACCCGTACTCAACATAGAATATAAATGCATATCCCAGTCCAAAAATCATCATTGACATATTACAATATAAACACCCGCTTACTAAATTATAATTTAAATTGACTATGGCAGAAACATCCGTTTCTCATTGATACCCATAATGACCAATTCCTGAAGGAAAAAAAAAACATAGGAGAAAAAAACCTGAAAGTCATACACAACTGAATTAGAGTTTTTTAATTTACAGATATAACTTGCATTCAGAATTTAACTAAGATGCCATCTTGTAACATACATCAAATTTTTATTCGAAACAATAACAACCAAAATTTGAGATGGCACTTTACTATGAAGAATATTTAAATTAAAAAGTTTGAGAGATAAAAATAACCAATGCCCGTATTCTCCATCTTCTTTTTCCAAAGGGCAAAACCCTGAACACTTTTAAACAAGTTAATTACACAATCATACATACAAAAAGATTCGATACAGAGGAAGATTATTAGATATAACACCCGTAGTCCTGTTATTAAATTATTACAAATGTGCTCTAAGTTCTAAGTAAGGTCAATGCTGCAGTTTTAAGTTTTCAACAAAATTATTATTCATATTTAACAAATATGTGTATTATTAACTCATAAAATTCAGATCATTCAGTAGAGGTAAAAAAAAAATTACCTCTGCTATTCTTGGCAAAAAAAGGGGGTGGGGGTTCAACAAAGTCTTAAACAGTCGAAATATTAAATAATGGTATATCATTAATATTTAGTATTGGGGTAGATGGGATGATGGATAAACATTTTTTATTGCTTCAATGGAAGAAAAAACTCAATTTTGATAAAGTTTGCTGAATGACCCAATCGACAATACTGTTTAAATGTGAGCAAAACAATGACTGGGAAAAGTCTTTCTTCTTGAATGCATAATGAAACAAACTAAAATAAATATCAAGACATTCACATTGCACGGGAAAGTAGTGGTAACCTGATGCTGAAGATTTGCAGTAGAATAAAATATATCTTCTCAAAATAATTTTGTTGCTCTGAGGCATATCAATGAGGTATTTGAAAAAGTTCCAAAGGTAAATATATTATAACCTGATAGACATATCAAAAATACATAAATAAACAATTAATCTTTGCTGCTTGCTTAATTAACAGACATCACAAATCAACATAAAAAGATGAGGTATATCAAATTATCAGATTCAACAATCATGACAGATACTGGAGTTACCCCCCTTGTCAGATCAATCGCTACTGTCAACAACACAAGAAGGAAAAAAGTGAATGAGGTACTACTTGACAACAAATTGTAAATATTAGGGGTTGTTTACATATTACCCTTCTTAATTAAAGTTACAGTCATACAAATATGATTAAAAGACTAACAATATTACAAATGCACTGAGATATAATACAATGAGGTATATACTTCACTCTGACATATAAAGTACTGCACTTCTTCATCTTAAATGTTCTGCAAGATGCATGGAGAAGTATGTCTTATCTTGGCAGTTCTCATCACAAACAGGGCAGGCGAACGGCTTAATGTTGCCACCTCGTGCATGCAGCTTACTGTGGATGCGGTACATTGCGTATTCCGAAAAATAGCACTCGCAGTGGTCACATTTGTAGAGTCTGCCAGTGGCTAAAAGCGTTGATATACTCTCGGTGGAGTTGTCTAACCCTGAGCTTGTTACCTGCTGGTAGGTGGAGCCGCTGTGGTCCGAGTGTACACTGGCCTCACTAGGGCTCCTGACATCTTCCTGCAATAGCTCCAAGCCGCTCTTGCAGCATTTGTTGACTTGAATACCAATGTCAACCGAGTTGGCCTTGATTCCCGGTGCCACGGTAACAGATGGCCTGAGGACGTTTGAGCCGGCTGCTGGCCAGGACTTTTCTTCTGAGGTAGGAGAGGGGAGGAGATTTTCCTGACTTTCATTGATTCTGTGGGTTTTCTCGGCCTTTTGTACGCTTAGATTGAGAGCGTCAGCCTGAGGTGTGTGGTGACTAGTCTCTAGAAATCCGGCGGAGGAACGGAGAGGTATCTCTGAGGTAGGAGTTGGTAATGAGGTATTGAATATCGACGGAAATGAGGAGGCTGCTGCCGCTACAGCTGCCTGGTGATTCTGGTAACTCATAAATAATGCATTTGACATTGCAACTGAGGTAGGTGTGTTGAAGAAAGTGCTGTATGCTGAATCAGCATAGGAGGTTACTTCCTCCTTGCGCTCATCTGGTGAAGCATGCAGAGGCATACTGCTGCTGTTGTTCTTTACAGGAGTTCCATCATTGCCGTTTGTTGATGGCAGCATGTTTTCCTGAGAGGATGCGCTGTTTTTGACAAAGAGATCCCATACACTCTCTGCGGATATGCCATGACGACGGGCATGTCTTCGTAGAGTTGAACCCCTGGTAAACTTAGCTCCACATATTGAGCACTGGTAAGGCTTTATCCCTGCATGGAGCTTGATATGAGATTTCATGTTGTTTTTGTAGCCGAATCGTTTACCACATATAGGACAGCTGTAGGGTTTTTGACCCTCATGGACTTTCATATGAAATGCCATATGACTGGCAGGGAACTCATGCCCACATATACTGCACATCTCTTTGGGTTCATCAGCATCAGCAGCTAGTCCTGAGGGGTTAGCTGCCTGTTCCAGATTCTCCACATCTCTGTCCGGTGAGGCCTCATTATCAATGGAGTCTGACAAAGCTTCAGAGTCCATTGGCTCCTGCTCTTCGTCTCCATCTTCCAGCGAATCTTCATCATAGTCACCACTCCCTGAGGCTCCAGGCATGTATTGCAGAGACTCCTGTTCTTCTTTCGTGAGACTGTGGTTTTTCAAATGGCTGACCAAGTCACTTTGAGCCTCTACTGCCGATCCACAGTGCTTGCAGGTCCAGGGGCCTTCTGCATGCTGGCGTTTGATGTGTACACGGAGGCTGCCTTTACTGGTGAAGGAGGCAGCACATAACGCACAGGTGTATGCAATCTCTCCTAAATGAGCTTTCTCATGGGTGATTCGTAGACCTGCCTTTGAAAATCTGTCCCCACAAAATCGGCAGGCATAGGGCTTGAATTTAGTATGTATTTGCTTGTGTACATGAAGCTGCCAAGATGAAGGGAAATTCTTACCACAAATTTCACATTTGGTTTCCCCTCCTTCTACATCTTCTTTTGAATCCATCTTGCTTTCACCATTCGTTCCCAAATGATGATTCTGCGACTCATGCATTGAGGTAGATTCATTGATATCCATGGAGTCTGAATCATCTTGACCTGAGGGGGTACTTCTTTCGGCCATTTTCATCTTTCCAGATTCTCTCAAGTTGTGTTTTTCCGAGTCGGAATCCTGGCCGTTTTCCACTTTGCCTTTTTCCCTCTGCATTTCTTCCTGTATAACATCCCTTTGATATTGGTCTTCCTGTGTGACTGAGCTTGCATCATCATGTGAGGTTCCTGAGGGGGATTTGGACAAGTCCAGTCCAGCTGAGGTATTGTAGGGGGATAAAGAATGACCCCTTGTTTCGCTGCTGCGTTTGATGTGAGGAGACCATCTGGACTCAGAAGTGTACTGAGAGGATGGGAGATCAGACAAACCTTCATACATTTTGCTGCCCTGAGGTATTCGCTGTTCCTGAGCTTCTTTTTTGACAATGACTCCCGGGTATCCAGCCACAGATTCCATTTCCTTCAGATACTTCCGATCCAGGAGGAAGGGTGGGGTCATGAGAGGAGGTAATGATTTACTGAATGAGTTTGAGATTTTCCCTGACTGAACAACCTTAGATTCCACTGCTTTGCGAGATTCTGCAGTGGTTGGCCATGATGAGCCATGGTCCGACGTTGAGCTAGTTCCCATTTTCTTCGTCTCGTCTTGAGGTACCATGCTGCACACTGCTGCTCGCAGTAGGGGGCACCGTTTTTCATGATAGCGCCGCGTTGTTGACCTGGTGAAAACTTTCCCACAATAACTACAGGTGCGGGACTTTCGAGGATATCCATTGGAGGTAAATTGGTATAAATCACTAGGGTACCCGTAATTCGGCATGGCAACCCCACTCAATCCGTACGGAAATGAATCTGTGGTTCCACTACGGCCCCCACTCAGGGGACTTTCCCCCCTGAATGATTCCCCCTGACTGAAGTTGAGGGCCCCCATAGTGGAGGCGGCTGCTGCCAGCAATCCCTGAGTGCTGTTTGGTTGAGCTTTGTTACTCAAATCCATTGTAGAATAAATAGTCTTATATAAGTCTATGACAGATCCCTGATTTAAAGTTTTTCGCTTCTCTTTGCCTTGAACCACCATAGATCCAAGTGTTCCTGCTGTCTGTATTACCTGCAAAATATTGAAACACCGATTTATTGTATGATAAATCAAAATGTGTATAAATGCACAGGCCAATTAAAATATACTTAATAATATGTGTGAATAAGTCCCTTAATAATGGGAGAAAATGAATATTTAATTAAAGCATTTTTTTCTTTTTACAAAACCACACGCAATATACCGGTAGAAGTTAACTGCCTTCCTTGAGGATGGGGCAATGAATTATTGCTTGAAAAAATAAGGTAATAGTTTTTACGCATTGTTTTACAAATAGAGTGCAATATAACTTCAGTAGAAATTAAATTCTATGCATGGCTATCTCTGAAGCGAAAAACAAGCCCTGAGGCAAGACAAATTTCCTCTTCACGTATTTACCACCTGATTTGTTGTTGAAATTTCTGCTATTTATTGTTTTATGCAGGTAACTTATAGCCTGTTTTGATTTTAGGATATCAAAAAACCTGCCTCATAATTTTTATTTCTAAATCCTCTAGTTGCATTATATTATAAAAAAAATCTTATTATGATGAATAAAATTTACGGAGATAAACTAAACAAAAAATGTTTTCCCATAAAATATAAAAAGATACATACTTTTTCATTGTTTTGAACACAGTTTAAATATGTCCAATGAATCGATTAACAGAGAGTAAACTCCCCTTCATGTTTGAACTCAAACAAGAACAAAATGACAGAAGAACTTCTGGAGTTGTTACAACTGTTTAATATGCACCGGGCTGATTGGATCTATACATTCCTGTGTTTATCTCACTTGTAATTACTGTTTGTTATCAGGTCTGTTGTTATGTAATGACCAGATCACACCTTTTGATTTGAGTTGCTCATTTTGATTGTGCTGGTAGCAGGTGTCATAATTGCTTTGAAACATGTGTGGCATATATTCAGCTGAGCAGAAATCAGATTTAACATATGCATGTACAAAAAATAAAACTATGCCACTGGGGCAATTAACTTTAAAGATTAAATATATGCAACAGTGGGAATGGAAAGGAAATCCAAAGTAAGACAATCTGTATTTTTGTGAACTAAAAGAAGGAAAAAACCTAACAGAAAATGTTGCAATCTCTCTCTCAATTCTAACTATAGTTTTCTTAATTTCTCATTTCCTCCTTCAGATATGACCGTTTAACAATTTATATCAGAATGAATGTTATACCAACACAAAAAAATTGCATCTCTCTCTCTCTCTCTCTCTCTCTCTCTCTCTCAAACAGAAGCTTCTGTGTTAAGATTTTGATTTTCTCCTAGATATATGACAGTTTATCAGTCTACATCAGAAAGACTGTTCATTTTCCACTCTTATCTCAGGAGCCCAATGCTTGCCATGTTCTAGGTGTAATTTTGCACCTGAGATAATGTACAGTCTTCTGGTCAATTTCTTGAAGCTCCACTGGGCATGACCAATTTGACCTTGGTCTAAATATGGAAAAATCGGACATAAGTGCTCTGATTGCTCACAAGATAGCAGAGACATGAAAGGCAGTAGATTTTCTCATTCCAACAAGACAACCTATCTGTTGAATCTTAAATTACCCTATCTGCAGGGCATTTATTCTGTAGAAATTGACAAGCTTCTATCCCACCCTCGGTGCATTCCAACGAGTGGTCAATATGGTACATTAAGTTAAGCAATCATACTTAAAACAAAAACTGAAATTAAACAATCACCTCCATAACATTTAGGCTTAAAAAAGTTTTTATCTCCTTAAAAAACGAGGAATAAATTCAGTGAAATTGACTACCTAATTATAATAAAGATTGCAGAAAAGAATGGTTAAAATCACATTTAATACAGGTTTTGTGACATTTTCATTTTGCTGTAAATGAGTTATGGATGTTATGCATAGAAAAAGAAATAATTCAGAACATATAACATGCATTTAAAATGGAAATTATAGCAATATCTTTTTAATCAACATATTGTACCATCAATTTAAGACTCTTCACAGTAAGTTTTTAATAGGTGAACAAGAAGCCATAATTTTTAGGTAAATGTCACCCAGGTAGTAAAAATATTTGTGAAAAGAGGACCCAAGCTTTCAGTTAATTATTTATAGCTTCTAAAACTTTTGACTTGTGTAATCAAGTTGGCAATACAAAAAAAACCTATTTACAATCCTAAACCAAACGAAAATATAAATCTTCTCTTTGAGGAAATGAAAACAAGAGTTTTAAATTTCTGAATAGAAAATAACTAGACAAAAAGTCCTGCCTTATAGTGCATTGTCCGTTGTTGTATAACTGTCCGTAAATCCTCTTAAATTAATCTCTGTGCACCTGTAGCTAGCTCATGCTGGATGTTAACCAACATATTTAAATCAATGGGCAACTTTGAGTATGCCTTGACCACCATTCCCTGCTGGCTAACAGGAGTGGACATTTAAATGCAGTTCTTACAATTTAAACCTTAAGTAAATATGTGTTTACCACGCTCAGTCTTGCAGCACTATTGATGTCAGTGGTCACAAAAACAGAAGGGCCCCGTCAAGGTTTCACCTCCCTGTGCTTTAATCTTTGCCAGAATGATTTTTACAGAGTGAATTGATTTCTTTTCTCTAAATTTTGCACTGCTTTATTTTTTTTTCAAAAGTAGTGATAGAAGGATGATGAGGAAACAATCCAAGCCTGATAATCCAGAGTACAGAATGAAATATATCAATGTTCATCATACAATTTATTTCTTCTTTATTTTAATGCCTTGTTTTATATTGTCAAAACAATAAATATCATGAATGTAAAATAATTACTTTGAGTGATAATTACTTTGAGTGACCTCAAAGACGAACTTCAGAAGTGTACAAGAATAATGTCAAGTGACCCATCCATTAAAATGGTACACTATCTTTGCTGCATTTTTAGCATCAAATTTATATTATCATTTGGGTGAAACAACTTTAACCAATATCTAGGCCTTACATGACAATGAAGTTCCTTACACATTCTAACGAGCCAAAGGAATTCTAACACGCAAATTGGGTTTCTTAATAGCATGATGAAAAAAACCTAAATGACATTAAATCAAAGGTAGGGGGAAATTGTCATGTTCTTGTCAAAATGCTGAAAGCAATGGCACTCGGAGATGTCTACTAAAAACACAAATATATACACATGACAGTCACACTGCATTTTAAATATAAGGTCCCTACATCAGGGTCCAAGCCCTGTTCTTCACTTGTGATTCTTGTTAAACCAAATAAGCTCTTAATCTCAATTAATTCAACTTCTAACCTTCTTTTGATTTATTTTTGTTAAATGATAATGTTGAATATTATCTTAATTAAAATTAAATAGATTAGCTAGAACCAATTGCCCGAATTGGTTGTAAAAAAGCCCGCTTAGTCTATAATGTCCAAAATGGGATATAAATTTGCTGTGCACAAAAAAAAAATATTAAAAAAAAATTATAAATCTGCATTGAAATACATGTTTAAAAAATCCATGTTCAGTACTATGGTTTTCTGTACCCCAACAGTATGGGAGATTGATCCTTCAGTAGATCCATAACTTCTTTAAGATCAATCTTGCAAACTATAGTTTTCAGTAAAAAAAATTACTTGCCAAAAGTTATTGTATTTAATGTATATTTTTGCTGATCATGGCAAAAAAATACCAAGTACAATGTTCCATTTTCAGCACTATATATATTTATATCCTATTTGAGGTATCAAATCCTAATAGGCTATTTAACCTATTATGGTGATTGGTCCAAACCTGCTAAAAGCTGAAACAGGTAATTCATTTATTGCATATCACATAATCTTACACGGTTTATAATAGTTACATGTATTCCCCAAACAAAAAAATAATAATAAAAGATTGTTTTCCTCCTAATTTTTTTTTTCAAAATAAATGAATCAGAAAAGATGGTTAAAATTTTGGACTATACTGGATAAATGGCACTCACATTGATATGGTAGCTCTACCAGTTAGCTCATCCTGCAGTATATACTGCTATTCACACCTGCTGCAGTTCTGTATAAACTAGTCAATTAATATATATAACCACCTCTGAAGTGGATTGGCAGAATTATCACAGAAGTCATACAGCAAAGGCCTATGTGTGTCCATTCTATGGCAACAGAGTCAGAGAAAAACAGTAGAAATGTTTGGGCAAATAGATTGGATGCATTCAAGAAAAACACTTCTTCAAAACTAAAGCCCTGAGGCCCACATGGAACTCAAAGTGTGAAAATTGGAATCTGTAGCTTTTACAAAATTTTCATCTGATAGTAACAAGATGAAAGTGCTGACCAAACTTTGCATTTTGCAATTTAATGAAAAACTGAGTTCTTACTTGTGAGAAAACTTAAAATAATTCATTATTATTTGGAGATTTCAAACTTTCCCTTTGCAGGGCCCCAGTAAGATAAAGTGCAAAGAAGAATGTGTGACACAAGCTTTGGTATTGGTCAAGCAGTTCTTACATAACCCTTGTAAATCCAGGGAATGCAATTCATTGTTCACCTGAACAATAGAAATGGCCTGCAAAAACCCACACAAAAGCCTACCCCTGCTTGTGTCCAGATCATGTTGACACCTAGAAACTGTGTAATTGTACAGGCTGGACCACTCACACAACCCACCACTGTTTACCATCCTTTTTTATTATTAAAACCTTGATCTCAATGACTAAAATTTCCCCTCACAGTGCACAACGTACTCTATTGATCAATTCCAGATCAATAAGTGTTCCCCATTGGTTATGGTTTCTTGGGTATACTCTAGAACAAGAGACTATAAGTGTTTATTTTTTCAAGAGCAGGTGTAAGCCATTTCAATTCAATCAGTGTAAAAAAAAACAAAAAAACCTATCACCACAATATATTTAGTTTAAAAGATTTTTGAGGAGCGTGTTTGATTTGATTTGAATGTGATGCATTCCCTCAAGGTGACACCCTTCACTATACTATATAATTCTATATGCTAATTCACCTTTGTTTCCTATCCTATTTAATCTATTGATTTCCAATTGGAATTATAGCATAATAGATGTAAACAAAGTTGTTGTTTTTTATATCAGAGGAAACATGTTGATTAACAATTACATAACAGTTATTGGAATCCAGAAGTAAATTACACACATTTCAGATACTGGTATTTCTTTACAGTTCTCCAGTATTAATTAAGGAACATATATTCTTTAAAAACAGTTTATGCTCAGAGGAGCAAGATTTTTAGATTTTTATCCCTATACAATGTAGGTTTTTCTGCTTTCATAAAAACTTTGTTGTGGGAACTAAAGAAAAAAAAAACCCTTTAATGTTTGTGGCATTATGTGGGTCATAAAAACTATGCATGGTGGTAAAGTTATCATTCAATCTACCGGTATGTTATTAAACTGCAACACAAGAAAGTACATGTATTTTAAATTTTATTTTTCTCTTTAAGGGAAGGTAAAAATGGAGTTTGTGTTTGGAAACAAAGCCTCAAAATATAGATGAAAAACAAATGCATCCCTCCATTAGTTGATAATGATCGAGCAATGCATATTTGTGTATTGAAAGATCAAAGTAAATTCAACTATCAAGTAACTATAATACGCTCTGTATCTTCAAATTACATGACAATGCTTACTGACAAAATCCTGACCATTTAGCCGATGGCGAATTCTTGAATTTTAATTATAAGATTATTTTTTTAACGATAAGAATTTAGCTAAAAAAAATTAATTACTACATGTATCAAAATAGCGGTACTTACAAAACATTTTCCAAGGTTAAAAGCAGCGTGATCATAGAGCTGCATGTTTACCACTTACTGGTCATGAATGAGCTGTCAGTTTCTTCATATATCTACAACTTTTTGTCCAAATTTCCAAAAAAAAAAAAATCTGAACTATTAAAGCAATTACTTACTATGCATGAATAAATTTTGTTCTTTTATAGCTATTGTCCAAACTTTAAAAAAAAAAAAATTCTGAAGCAATTACGTTATTATGCATGAACACACTTTGCTCTTTAGTAGCTTTTCACTAAAATCATCTACTAAAACAACCTACAAAAAAATGAATATGCATACAGCCATTTCAAAAATAAACATTTGCATATGCTTTGTCATATGTACGATTTCAATATACGTCAAGATTCTGGCCTTACTTCATTAATCTTCAAAGCAAGATCTATATTTAGTGAAGAAGGAAATAATATGCACAGCGATTGTAAACAGCTCCAATATCATTAATAAATTGAGACTTTGTTCATCGCTGTTCTATTTATTTCTGGTCTGCCGTTGGGTCTTGAGATGTATACCATGAGTGCAGATGTGTGCACAGGAACATTCCACTATAATCAATTTGACTAAACATCCTACAGATTGTCAGTTTTAAGTTTTTCCGCTGGTGTAAGATAAAGTGTATTGCATGCTGGCATATGTAACATACTTTCCCCTTGTGTATCTCGCATAGTAGGAGAATAACTCTTATGTTAAAAGCTGTCCAAAAATGTGTTCTGCTGAAAGACCCACAGATCTTCAGCAATCACTAATGTCTTCTTTTTTTGAAATATTGCAAAAAAAATTTAATAGGCAATACTACATTCATCTGAAGAATAAGTGAATTATTTTGATATTGATAAAACAGTGAGAGAATAAAGTTCGCAAGGAGCCAAGAGTAGGTGGAATGTTAGTTACATGAAAGTCAAGAGGATAACAACAGCAATGCAATACTTAATTAAATACATGTACTCTCATACAAAAAGATCTACAACATTTATCTTTTCTCCATCTTGACAAATTGCATTTGACAATGAACAATCAGAAAAGATTGAAATCATCATAAAATTTTATTGGTTTAGTAATACAAATACCTTTTATGAAAAAATGCCACTTTTGGTATGCAAAACAGCATAATAAATGTTATACACACTATTCATAGCATATTGTCTTACACTAAACATTTACAATACCTGTAAATAAGTTATTGTTTTACAGTTGAATGTAAAATTGGACCCTTTTACCTCTAATTATATTGAAGGACACTATATTCTAAAGTATAATCACTGTTTGAAATGATTTCAAAACATAAAGTTTGGGTTAACAGAAATAATTGTTATGAAATAAATTGTAAACTTAAACTTACAGAACTCTTACCAACTGTGTAATAAGCAGTTTAGACAAAAATGCAAAATAGTGTACCTGCAGTAATGAGAGGACAATCTAAGTACCGTCCTTTTGACAGATTTGGTCAATTCAATAACTGTAATGTAGGTGTTTACATTTATTGTTTATTTTATTTAAATTTAAAAGGAAATACTATCTCAATTTATTATATATACAGTTTCAGCAACATTATGACTCATCTCCACTTCAAAAGTACCTTCGACTCCAAATCAAATAAAATTGGTTAGGATTACCTGGATAAATTTGGTTAAAATAAAACATGTTTCTGAAAGATTCAAATCTTGCTGCATCCTGATGTTGATATGGACAGAACCGGTTGGAATACCGTAACCATGGACAATTTTCAAAAACTTGTTTGAATTTTCTTCCAGGCAATACAAAATGGCATTTGAAAATGATAATGAACAAAAGTGATTATCTCTTGGTAAAGGGTATCCAAAAATGTTTTTAGCAACAGTACTCTTTCTTCAATCACTTCAATTCCAAGGTAAGAAAATCTGTGACAACAAACTTGAGAACCAAAGACAAGATATATTATATACAAATGTTGAGGGGGAAGCAGTAGTACTTGTACTAGCTATCTCGAGCTCAGTCCGGCTACACTATATATGGTACAAGTAGCCACAAGCAGGGAAGGAGGCATCGGGAGATGAACCTTGGACATCACACTAACCATGGAACCATGAATGACCACACTTAATGAAATTTATAGAAGAGGACAAATAGGCCACGTCTGTGTGAAGAATCAGCCCCATTCTAAAGATATTAAAATATTTTGGCATTTCAGGTATACACATAAAATAACGCTGTCTTATTGTAAATGAGATCCATAATGATTTGAAGTGCATTAACGTATATACTGTATAGTTCAAGATATGTTTAATGTGATGTCTCCTCCATTTTGTTTGTGGTGGGGTGGGATGGGTGAGGAATGTGGGGTGCCAGGGTGAGTCCATGAATAATTTACCCAAAACATCAAGTTATGGGATGATCTACTTTAATTCAAAGTTGAGAGCACCACATAGTTGTTAGAGAGAATATCTAATTATCTGTGTCAAATTTACTTACATATATTACGTATTGAAGTAAATGATAAACAATATCTACCATAAACTGTAAAAATTAACTTAATTGGTCCTATAGATTAATTTCCTAAATTAACAACTTATTAATTTTTAACAATAAAATTAAGCTTTTTAATCTTTTGTTGCGTTGGTCTTTAAAACTTGCTTTGTCACAGGCCTGGTTCAACTAAATACACTCAAAGCCTGTACCCTCCCACCCCCTGAACACTAACATGCATCACATCTATTGTAATATTTGGAGTTTTTTTCATATCCTGATATCTTTAGATTGAATTCTAAAATGAAATTTAAGACCTACAGCTCATATCTTTCTTAAAACTTAATTGTGCACGAGAGTGAAATATGAACTGTACATCTCCTCTCAAGTAAACATGACTGAAATTGTTGGAGATAAGAATGGAGGAAAAGGCATTCTTCTCCCATTTTATTTGGCATTGGGTGTAATGGCACGTAAACTTCAAGCCATTACCTACTCCTTCAAAAATGAGGGGGCAAAAAATTGCTTGAAACCTACACCTCTCCGTAACTATCAGAAGCATCTATGAATGAAACTGTGCAGGAATTTGATCTGATGAAAAACATGCCATTATTTAAACAAGGGGCTAGTGCATCACTAGTTTTTAACAACGCTCTTTCTATAATCTCTTAAGGGTCTCTTCATAAAAAGGTGCAATTATGCAAACCCATGACCTATATAGAAGTGAAAGGAAATTCACATAGTAAAGCTAAGGACGTTCATGTGGTCACAAAGGCCATTTTTCCCTACTGCAAATCTATGTGCAAAGATACCCCTTCCAAGGCCTCTAAAGATTAGATTGAATTCAAGCCAAGAAATTCAAAAGAAATGTTTTCATCTGTAGATAAATATTTTGCTGCACTCATTTAGAACAAAAATTTTAATGTACGCAACAAGCAATTAACTCTCGGCGTAGTTTTACAGAGTAGGTGATCGGCGAAGCGATCAATGCACACACATCTCTCCCACTCAATTCATTCACGTAAAAACTCCGCAAGTTGTTTTTTCCTATATCCTGAACTTGTGCACTTAGACGTACAATTGTACATGAAACATTTTCCACCTCAGAGGAGATGTAAATTTAATCAATTCTGTCAATGGAGTTTTTGCTCCACTTTCTTTATCTTTTGTTTTTAGAGAAATACCATAAAAATGTTTTCAACTCCCTCTCCTCCATTTTAAAAAGCTAATTTGAATACCTATAAAACATAGCAATGTTCATAATATACATTCCATCATGACGACAGAAACTAAAATGTGCAATGTATCCTGCAATTGTAGTGTAAGTATGACCTTGTGAATTAATTTATCAGATTTTCCTTAGTTTTTCCTCTCCCTCTATCCAAATACCTTACACATGAAGGTCTGTAACTGAAAACTACAGGTAAATATCTACATTGAATAAGTACAATAATGTCAAGCTAAGCCCTGTGAAACACCTATAGCTGCATGTCAAATTACATCGAGATAATAGATTTTCCAGTTTTTATTTAATCAATGTTCAGAAAGCAGGAGGCTACTATGTGAAGATGTCTTATTGATTTTTCCTCCTGTTTTATACTGCACACCAGAGGCACACTGGAACAGCCTACTGCTAAATGTTGTGTTTTTCCTTTACATTTTTTTTTACAATGCCATTCTTTTTTTTAATGGGAGAGAGAGAAATCATTGTTTAAATTGTAATAATGAATTTATGAAAAAAAAATAAATTCAAGAGAAACAGTTGATAACTCAAACTCAAACAATATAACTGGATCCCAAACAGTCCAAGGAAAGCTAGTTCCCCTGCTTGCCTTCACAACCATTTTTAATTGATTACAAACTTTTTATCCATGAGTTGAATGATAAATTTCCTGTGTAGTGCCTCCCTTGTACATTGCAGCACTAGTAGGTGTATATATGCAAGATAAGAGGTGACCTAAATAGCTTATAGTGCGCTGCATTTACACACACCTGACTTTAAATCCCCAAAAATCCTATATTTAACTTCCATTGCCCATGCATAATGCTTTCAATTTAATCTCATTCATTATCTAAGATTTTTTAAGCCTACTAAAATCAGAAAGTTAAATGTCTCTATGGAACAATGTCACAAAACATGTTTTTAACCCTGCATATTAACCTATTTTGCTGTTGTTTTCTTTTCAATTTCATCTATTTACCTGTGAAAGTGCCTGTTGAAAAAGATCCACATCCTTCTGTCCAAGTAAGCCACTGCGGACCGGGGAGTCCGATTTTTCTTCACCCTGCTGGTCATTATGAAAAGGAGTGACCACTCTTTTTTCCTATCTCCCTCTCTGCTCTGTCATAGCGAATGGCTTATCTCTTAGGCAGGCCTTTCCTCTTTGATTGATTTGCTTATTTCATCAATGAAAGGGGATTGCATATGAATTGCACTGAAGCATGCTGTGGGGTCGCTGACTGTGTCACTTGCACACAGGTTGTCAATAAATCCCACAGTTGATCTGTTCACTGGTGAAGTGTAAACACTCGGTCCTCTGTTACATAGTTCTGTAAAACCCTGTCCAGTGCTTCGTTCACTCAGTAATCACAGCACATGCCACTTACACACATATCTACTACTAAAATGAACAGTTCAAGTTTTGAAGAGGGATGACGTAGCCAGGCTGTGTTTGTAGTGTACAGATACACCTGGGTGCACATTCACTAAAAACAAACTCCAATCCCTCTCAATGAATCCCAGTTCGCTACAACTTCCTACGATTCTCTCGAGATTTTTTTTTTTACCTATATACTTTGTTGTGACACACACTTGTCATTAGTCAGTCTAAAAATATCCCGATGTGAACACCGTTCTCTGTCAGAATGAGGTCTTTCCTACGGACTCCAGATGACCGTGAGGCTGGATACCAATGTTCCCCCTCTCTTCCCTTTTTTGGAGTGGACGCCGGAGAGATTGTAAACAGTTAAAAATCAATCCCGTCCGTTGGAAGTGCCCGTGTGCTGTACATTGCGTTGCTCTTTCATAATGTGGTCATTTAAATCCTTCCTACCTGCAAGACAAGAATGGAATTTTAACAAAAGAACACACCTTATCACGGTGTTTATACCTGGCAGTGCATGGAGAGCTATAAATCCATACCTATCTATGTGAATTACATTAAACTGCAAACGAAGTCAGTGCATACAGGTAGAATAAGACGATGAGGCCAGAATGCCGGGCTAATTTGGAAGTCTAATTAATATATTTCCTTGCTGTTCAGTTGATGTTAAAATTCCCTAAACAATTCACATGCAGCTACGATTAATATTGGACCATTAAAACCAACCCCGAGAAAACCAACACTACTTGACTATAGCCATTAATTAACCAGTTTTAAGTGATTTTTGCTTGGGAGAAACACCTCTTAAATACCCTGAATAAAGTTAATACGTGTGAAAATTCTGACCAAATCTATAACAATATGCTGTACACTAATTCTTATCAGGTTTTAAACATCATTCATCTAATTCATTCAAGAAAAAGACTACGATAATGAATAAAGATTGTTAAAAGAGAGAGAGAGAGAGAGAGAGAGAGAGAGAGAGAGAGAGAGAGAGAGAGAGAGAGAGAGGGTCACTCCCTAAGATTTACAAACAAAATAGCCTTTTGTAAAGTTACTGCACTCTACACAGGAAGAAACTGTCAATGTTTATGTTAAATGAAAATTGATTAAAAATCCCGTTGCCAGATTATTCTGGCTGTGTGGGTTAAAACCCTTTTTGCCAGAAAAACATCTTATACCTCAAACATCTAAACAACACAGATGGAAGGTATCTTTAGAAATTAATTATCTAACGCATCAAACCGACTCAGTTAAAATCTGTGCAGCTTGCAAAATGAGAAACAAAATCATGAGTAATTTCCCTTGAAAACACACTTTTTCTCTATTCACATACACTCAAAGCTTCAGTGTATATATAACACAAAACCTCTGTTCAGTATATTTCAAATGATCTTAAATTTTGCAAGACATAAAATATACAATGAACAAGATAAGTGGAGCTGTAACGTTACATTGAGAAAAGAGGATGCACAAACCGTGGCAAAACACAACCAGTTGGAAAAGATAGAAGCAATTGTAACCAACGAATTCCTTCACAAATGTTTCCAAGAAATTTCCAGGGAAAAAATCCATATGCTACAATAAAAACAACCTCCAGTATAATCAAATTCCACTTGCATCTTCTCCATGCAGTGTACACAATTTTGTGGAGCGCGGAGAAAAATCTATACTTTTGATATGAAGAGGTTAATAGTTTAACACTTTTTATGTTCCAACTCAGCATGCATTTCTCGGCTTAAAAAACTGCAACTAACACAGGCATATGCAACTCACATCAATAGATGTAATACATATGCAAGTGGAGTAGGGTTGTTGAACTCCAAGGTCATAGCCCATATGGAGCTAAAGCTTCTTTTTCTTTGATATCTTTATTTATTTTTAGACCCCTCTCTCTCTCTCTCTCTCTTTTCTTTCTCTCTTTTTGCTACAGGAAGTTGATTTATCATTCAAGTGCATTTCCCAGTGATGTACATTTCATGACAAACCGGTAATATGCCATTGAAATTTATTAAAACGGATTAAATTTATCAATAAGGAAATCAAAATTTCATTCTTCAATTAACAAGCAATTTAGATCAGAAATTATCAGATATGAACAACATTATGAAAATTTGTTGCAAATGAAAGATTGCGATCAATGTGAAAATATAGCAGCATGAAAACTCACTCAATATGTTATACCCTGTAATGTTTTGTAATTTTTTTTGTTTACATTTTATTCCTTTTTAATAAAGTTAAATCCAATTTAAGTTCTTTCTTATTCATACTATTTAATGACCCTATATGGAGCAATGTCGACATGTTTACTGGCTCTTCCATCTAAGTAATACACTGATCAATAAAACATTGCAATGAGAAAATTCAACAGTAATTAAAATTACCGCTGTCAAACTTCATAAGTGTCAAAAATGTAATTCAGCTAAAACTTAACAGTACCAGATAAGGAGACTTCTCAAAACTGCTGTAACAGGAAAGGAGGAATGAGCATATAATGGGTAAATACATTGAAAGCATATGGCTGGACTGGGAATCAAACCCTCGACCCCTGCAACACTAGTAAAGGCAGAGGTCTACCACTGAGCTACTCAGTCGGATATCCATGGTCCATATAGCCCCAACTACTACACTGTCAACAGGTTATCATATTTTAGCATTTTTCATGCTGCTTCCTATCTGCAAATTCCGGTTGAAATGATTTAAAACAAATACGGAAATTTGGCTCTAGATGATTTATTTGATTTGATTATACTTAATATCTTTGGTGAGGAAGATTGTGATTTATATTCAGTGCAGTTATCTATATATCACATCATCACCGTTTTTACAAACAAGATTTGCAGCACGTGACTTCTACAACTCCATCGTAACTCAGTAATACCTCTATATTGATCTCTGGGAAGGTTCGTAACATGATGCATTTATGCATTGCAAGGTGATTGTTACTTGCCTTGACTTACTGACATCACAGAAATGGGTGCGAGAAATCTCAGTTCACAGTAACCGTGGATGTTCACACGTTACCGTGACATATGGGTCACTGACCAAAGATACTAATAGTTACCATTACAGTTCTCAAACACACTTATAAGGGACTCATCTAATATGGTCAATGTTGATTAATATTCAGTATATTAAAATAAAACATTTTGAATAACACAATATAATTTCTGAAGAATTTAGATTGTGCAGTGAAAATGGGAAGAGAAAATGGTCCAAGATTATTAATTGTTGTGCAGTAAACATTAACATTTAATTAATTTAAGGATAAAGCAAAGTTTTTATTGTTCATACTGCAACTACTTTTCTAAAGAAAAAAAATATTGGTAAATTTCAAAACAAAACAAAATTGTATATAAAAATTGAATGATATAGTTCAGTGATTTTGTTTTTGCAAAGAGTACGGTATGTAAACTTTTCATTTCTTATAACAAATAGTTTTTTAATTCACATCTAATAAGTCTTTATCAGAGTCATACTTTAGTAGAAGTATTCCTTCCCCTATCATAAGATTCTATAGTAACAATGTCAAAATTCGAAAAGAATATCCTTAGTAGTGAAAGGAAAGAAAACAGAACCATCTGTTGGGAATACACTGTAACTTCATTACAAATTAAGTATTTTGAATCAAAGACTTAGCATATAATGAATTTCCAAGCCTATATCTTTGGTTAAGCTTAATTTTACTGTAACATTTTTATAAGCCACTGTCTCCTAGCTATGACCTGCTGTTGCCAAAGCTGTGTTGTTTATAAACCTCCAGGGTCAACAGATTTAATTGGTTGGGGTGAAGGTCAACACATGTCAAGGCCAAGGCCAAAAGTTCATCTAAATTGGAGATCTACTAGGTTTTTAATTGAGTTTCTGTAAAATTATTTATTGTAAGCCAAATACTATAAGGACTGGGATAGAGAATCTTTCACTTCATTTGACACTGCACAATTCTTGAATTCGTCATTTCCCTGAAGGGCAAAGTTCAATCCAAAACTTCTGGTGCCCATGTTAACTGAGAACAACAACACCGTGACAATTAAAATCTTATTCTCTAGTTACAAAGAAAAGGAACTGAATTTACATAAAAATAATATTCCTTTCAATTTGCAAATGTGACTGCTCAGTATTAATGTCTTATTCTATTATAGTCTTTTAATGTAAATTTTGCAGTCATAGTAAATCAACCTTTCAGTCAATACAAAAAAAAAATTATATATGCATCGAGAAATCCACACCAGGATAATCATAACGGAAAATGCTTTGACTTATAACAAATTAGCAGAAAAATTTGTCACTTTATAATTTTTGAAATAAATTTGTTCAAAATAGAGAATCTTGATCCTGAAAAACTCGATCCTGGAAAAAAAACAACTTAAGAGAAATTTACTTATGAAAGTGTCTCAATTATTTCTTGCACTATGAAAATTACTTTTTTAGTTGCATACGCAATACATTTGCATTTCGGAGGTCAATGAATAAATTTTCTAATTTTTATGAATTCTTGATGATTCAAATGGGAACACCTCTCTTTTTAAATTTGCGAAGAAAATGTATGTTACTCTTCATTCTTTTATTGGAATACATCACCATGAAATTATTAATGGAACATTTTGATCTCATTATATGTCAAGAAGTGATAGCTAGGTCTTTAATCTTGCAGATTTAGAATTTATAAATTTGACTTTTTTTCTGAAAAGAGGTTCAGGAAATAATTTCTGTATGCATTTATACACGATTCTACAGGTATGACGCATATGCAATGCATAAACGCAGAAAAATCTGTTTTTATAATATTGCTAGAGGACAGTACACAAATCAGAAACCTTGAGTTGACCTATAAACTATGAGATGTGATTTCTTCTTTTTTGTTTTGAGAGAGAGTTTGTTATTATGTGGGTACTGAAATTGAGAGACATGAAGTGTACTTCAAGGTACTAAAATATTGTACTTATTCATCACAATTGCATGCATATCTCTGAACAGACAATTATGGTACTTTTAAAATGCCATGTTATAGTGATGAACATTAATGCTTTAATCACCTTCAATTTTCAGGCCAGATTATTTGCTAAAGACAGCTTCTCTCTACAAGAAGCTATTTGATTGAGACAAACACCAATGAGATGTTTTATTTGAACTCGTTCAGAGCTGACAAAGGGACCAGGTATTGAGTGACCAGGTAACATTGTACACCTTGATTAATCTATGCCTCCAGGGTGCATGACATATGCAGTGGTCAGTAAGTAATGTGGGTTGATCGTCAGGTACCCGATAAAACGCTGTACACACTAACTTCAACCCACAGTCTCTGTGTTTGACCACCATAGCCCATTAAAGCTCTGTACTAATTGCATTTCTTTTAAAAGAAAGTAAAGGATCAAATGTTCAATAAATGGACATATCCATCAAAGAGGTTTTGACTCATCTACATAGAATTAGTGGCACCGGGCAGGCCGAGCCTTGGGGTGGTCAGATAGGACCGATAAAGAGGCCGCCTCTTATGAACGCTGTCCAAAATGCACTCTGTGAAGCTTTTAAAGGGACATGAATAGGTTGTTTGCCCTGAAAAGTAAAAATATTGCATAATCCTGGAGCAAGTGATTATTTTTTTAACTGGTTAAATCATATAAGTAGGTCATTGAAACCTTTGCTAAATAGTAAATGGGCTTGGTGTTTACATAACAAAGCAATCAATAGAACAATGAGCAAAAAATCGGGCGAGAAAAATAGTATTTAAACTGTTGCTTTAATTACATTACTTTTAAGTTTAGATATGCTTGAATTCTACGTTCATGCTAAGATATATTAATATGAAATGAAAATTTGGTGATTGTAGAAAAGAATAACTGATTCATGTCATCTTTTTTTTTTTAAAGATGTATATAGCAGATTTTCATTTTCTCAGAGTTTTTTCGCATGTGGCACCTGAATTTTTGGTTGTCCCATAGCAATTGAAGAAGCTAATTTTTGCTTTCTGACTTCAATTCAATGGACCTAGAAAGACAAGCTGATGAATATATGAGATAAAGAATGTGCAAGTTGCAACAAGTATCCGATATAAAATATATTCATAAATGTTACCTTCTTTTGTATTGTCTATTGTATGTCATATACAATCTATTAGGCTACTGGTAATAGCATGATCGGTAACTCAAATAACCCCGCCCGCAACATTTAAAATCTGGTGTGATGTTGGGTAATAATCAAACTCTTATCTATCTGTAAATGATATACAATAATGAAATAGACAAATTAACTTAATGAAATAGCAATTCAAGCCAACCCCTCCCTTTCCCTCTGACAAAAATTACACAGAGCCATGGTTCTGCTGTATTCTATATCGATGGAATGCCTTTGCTAATAAATTCGCTTTAATAACTTTTTTTTACAGTTGACAAGGTGAAAAAAGAGGTTTAGCAGGGCTTTATAAAGGTGGACACATCTATTGAATTTCTCTCCCTAGTACACTTATCCAGAACAGTTGTAAAGCACTGTAAACCAGAACCGTTTTAAAATAGGTAAATTACTATGACAACTGAGGAGCCGGTCCTTATCTAAATGTTGACCTGTACTGTTTACCTGTTGGTCCTAAACAACACTTGCACCTGGTTTACACTCACCAAACTAGCTTATCAGTGTTGCAACATGCTGTCGAATCTCCAACAAATGGCCAAGTTCAAAAGTTTAAAAGTTTAATGCAAGTTTGTTCAATGACTTCATTTCTGTAAAATGTGAATTTTATAAATGGTTGTATGAGAGCAGTTAAAGCATTTAATAAATCAAAAGAAAAAGAATTTCCCCTTGTGGATTTTAATTAGTTCATTTGATCTTAACTTGTATCTATATAGAAGGAAAAAAAAAAAGACATGTTGGTTTTACTCTGCCCAGGAATTATTAGCTGAACATGTACTTGATGAAAAATTCTTCGACCCACAGCTGCACACTAACATATGCCACAGTGCATTCACATTTCCTCCCTCTTACAGCAATCATACATATTAATGTTCTGAATATTTGACAAGGTCAAATCAATACAATTTTCTTTCAATCAATTGACATACCGTATATAATTTTTACCCCAACTCCAGTTCACACCCACCATATTGAAAATATCTCCCTATAATGTACCGGTATGTACTTGAACATGGACAATTAATTGCTTTCATATTTTTCAGTGCAGTGTACTTGTTTTAAGTGTCAGGGATACTTCGAAGAAATCAAGAGGTTTTTATATGTTAATCGTAAAACGGACAACAGTTATAGTACACTGGACTTGTACAGGTTTACAGAGGGCATTTCTCGCTTACTGAATCTCTATCAATAAAGACGTAGTTTATAAAAAGGTCTTATCGTTCCAGTAATTTAGAATCATAACAGCGACTGAACACAGGTAGCATATTCTGTATTTGAACCTACATCGGCAAAGGTATTAAACAAGGCATATATAATGTTTTTCTTACATGAGGGTTGACCGAGGCTTATAAGATAAAGACCGAGCTTACCTGTAATAGCCAGCGCCATAATGAAACACAAAAAAAGACTCTTCTAAAAGGTCTAAAAATTACCTGGCTGCACATTGGAGGTCATGAATAAAATATTAATATACATCAAGACGTTACTTTACGCTTATGATGTCTCAATTAACTAATGGTGAGTCACGATAATGGACTCCCTCTCATTACCATTTTCTGTTTTAACTTATAAAAAACAGTTGCAAGTTTTATGCAAATTTCCACACCTGAAGTGAATAGGTAATTCTTCCTTCATGTTCGAATTATCCTAAATATAAATATGTCATGTTGCGGGACCGTAAACTAATCAATCATTCACAATCATTCTTGGTATTGTATTTTCTATGATTAATCTTCATAACTGTTTCATTTTATGTAAAATAACTACCAAAACTTCTCGCGGTCTAAGATTGTATGCACATCATTCATGTAAATAAAATTTCAGATCCCTTCCCAATTACACACGCTACAAATCAAAAAGCAGGAAAATATCTTCGTATTTATATTTACCATGAGCAACAAAATGCAAATCCCAAACACTCCGTCCACCCTTCATAAGCCAGCAGTAATTAAATGTATTGGACGGCAAATTTTTTACATGGAACATAAAAAATGTCAAGCATTTAGGAGCAATAACTGTGAACATCTTTTTTTCAAAAGCAAAGAAAGTAAACAGCAATTTACTTTAAACTGTGAGATTCCCACCTTTGACATTTTACATGTTAGGTATTCTGCAATAGTCATGTGTTTGTGCCACTGCAAGCTATCACAGACGATAAAATTCAAATAAAAGTTTCTGTGAATCCAAGCAAAAAAGTACTTTAATTACCTACAACCTTAACCTCACTTTTATTGCCTTCAACTTTAACCTCAACATAAATTTTAACCTCCAGAATGCTGGATGGTCAAGAAATCAACCATCAGATCTGCCTAAAATTTAATATTTTATTTGTTTAGCTATAAACTATTAGTAAGAAAAGAATAATTCCATATACTTTATCTTTTTTGGGTATTTTCCTACATTTTTATAAAGAGCTCTTCTTCTAAAGGAGATCAATACAGTTTAAAAATGGCTACAACCATAGAACCCTCTTAATACATGTACATGTATTTACAAATCTAATAAACTATATATTGTATAACAAGCTAAAAATATGGTTAAAAAGTGTCTATTAATGTTAGCCTTCAAATTTTGAAGGCCTAATGCTTTAACCTTGAAGCCCTTTGTAGAATGACTGCAATTGCTGATTTAGAATTTCATGTTTCCAATTCACCAAAGGACTTTGTGTGGTATTATGCATTTCTCGCCCCCCCAAATTAAAGTTCTATAAAGATCTTTAAAATCACTGTTAAAGATAGTTGAAATCATTTTGAAAGTGAGTGTATAAAAGGTTATCACCACAGTGACGTCATAATGTAGAAATGATGTCATGAAGATTAATGTCTTAATTTGATAATTTAATGCTTTGGAGCAAAATACGGGTGTTTTCCAATGGTTTTTTGACTGGGAAACATCGAGAGCATGCTTGCTCATGTACCATTTTTAAGTATGACCTGTGATCTATACTTCTAAAAGCAAAATATGAAGAAAAAATGACAATATTTTATATTTGTTTTCAAAATTGCGGGAATAAGTCCATAGAGGTGACGTCATAGATAATGAACTATTGGACAATGATGACTAATACATGTATCAAGATTAAAGTGATAGACATCCCTTGTATAATGTATTATGAAGATTTGGTTTTTATACAATACTATTTAAAAATTGGTTAAAATTGGGGGCAGATATTTGACCATACCGCACATAGTCCTTTAGTAAAAATCAAGAGGGTTTTTTTAATCTAACATTATTTTATAATAAACTTACTCTGAAGCTGTTAACATAAAAGCATGACTTAGTTTTAGAGACCTTATGTGTTAATCAAATTAAAACATTAATACCAAAAAGACATCATTAGTCAAGACATGCATGCATCACCATGGCAACCTAGTAAATATAGCAGCGGCTTTGCATGTAAAAGGTCACAATATAATGGAAGCCGTTTTTTCATATATTTGATTCAAACCTCAATAAAACCGCAGAATATGAAGACCCATCTCAAGAGCTAGCAAGACAAAATGATCTAGATATGTACGACTTAGTGAGTAGAAGATTCTAAATGAGAAACAAAACCTCCAACAAATCCATCAATGTATTAAGTTTCTAACATTTTAACAAGAATTTCTTGACTGAATAACATTTAATTTAATGGATTTCAAAATGAATTTTTTTTTTCAAATCACTTATTGTCATCATTCACTAAAACCTCTGTACATTCAATAAAACATTATGAGCTGCATTTTTCAAAATTTTATTATTGCTGCAAAAACATGCTAATTAGGATTATTTTGAATGGATTTTATACCATTATATTTGTATCCACTAAGAATGACTCCCTCTATTTTTTACTTAAATTAAATGTAATTCATAGCTCTATAGAAACTGACAGGGCTGAAATCTACACAATCCAGTTCTAACCAGTTTATTGATCGGTCAAATCCTTCTGCAATCTAAGAAAAATCATGGACTGCATGAAATAATCATAATGATTTCTGACTCAAATTCTCATATAAGACAACTTGGCTGTTTCTTTTATCAAACGTACTGGTACTAATGTACATTAACAATAATTAGTTACTTTTACTTACTCTTTATACAATCAATTCATTAATTTGTTAAAAGAAAGATGTTAACTTCAATATAAACAATAAAATGCTTTTTTCTGATGATTCATGCAGGTGTTGTAGGTGCTGCGATCATTGCAGATAAAATTTACAAAACCTGCTAATGTGGCTAAGTATTTTTTCTGCAATGTCACTACCTCATATGAATATAGCAAAGAAGGCATTTTATTGTTTAATTGATAACTAAAGTAGATAAAAACACATCATTAAATTTCCTCTGAAGAAAGATTATATACTTTGGAATAAATAGAAAACTCATACATAGAAAACCAATTTTTGGACAGGAAGAAGGGAAAATTAAATCTTCTAAACATCTTCACCCCCTCCCCCCAAAAATAAATATGATAAACAGAAGTTTATAAACCAGGAAAATGTTGATACATGTACTTAATAACTTTTAAATGGAAAACTTCAACAATACAAGAAAATTGCAGTTAATATTGTTTTCTAAAAAAATAAGAACAGTGAAAAATAACAAATGCATACCTTTAAAACAAATATTTTCAAGGGAGAAGCCTAGTGTAATAAGCATCAGATCAGACTTTAAATCTTTGAGTCATTCTTATACATGTACTTTAATTTACTTCTTACATGTAGGATGCAAAGAAATCAACCAATGAAAATAGTGCACTGAATCTTTCACGATTTGAATTACACAAAAGCTACAAATAAAAAAGGTAATCTACTCTAATGATTAATCAACACCAATAGAGTCTATCTTCTGATAATTATACCTGCGGCGAAGCTCATAATTTCTGTATCAATGCAGTACTTTTATTTTAAACTATGCCTGTACTGTGCCTTATATAAGGTAATAATCAAATAAAAAACCCAAAAGTAAAACCATGTTCTTACAAAATTAAAATGTACTTTTCAATGAGGTAAAATAAACACTTTAATACAAGTATTAAGCAACAAGGGTGGGGCTCTAGTTAGACGAACAGCCATGGCAACTTCTCTGTTTGCCGTCAATACTTCTAGCCAAGCCGATGCCAAAGAAGTGGTAGAGGTCTACAGTACAGCTTCAAGCCTGTGTCACAAAAACTGCAGAAATCAATGCAGTCAAATTGAAAAGCTTGTGCTGGCAAGGAAAGTGCAGAAGGAAGGCGGGAAAAATCAATATGGGTCTGCAACAGATGCTGGAATTTATCTACATCCTGATGGCCACTGCATTGATTGGAACATGCAGGCGATGCCAGGCACAGAGAGCCTGCCCAGCCGATCCAGACTGTCAACATTCTATTGCAGCTATGAATATTTATTATAACAGAGCATCTTTATCATAGAATGAACTCTACTCCCTGACTTTCATTTGGGTACTGCGCCATACTTATTTCAAGACATGTTTAGCAGATGGATTGAATTTTAAAACAAAATACAAAGGGCAGAGTGATATGTACATGTGCTACTAATGTCTCTTACCTCTGAGCCAAAAACCAAACTATTCTTTATATGAGTACTGGTAAATAACTACCATATTTATCAACTACATTTATGGACTACCAGTAGTTTATTTATTACCCAGAGACTCTGCAGTTTATTCCTTATCATTAAGCGAGCTGGGTGGTTGTGGCCATTGTAAGACTATATCAATCCCTATAAATGATAAGCATTGTATCAAGATACAGGAAAATATTAGAATTTTAAAGTATTTGGATTTTTCCTGTACTACTAAATAGTTTATGACAAAAATATTTAAAATGTTTACATATATCTGACGGGTAATTTTAACATATATCTGACGAGTAATTTTAACATATATCTGACGAGTAATTTTAACATATATCTGACGAGTAATTTTAACATATATCTGACGGGTAATTCTAACATATATCTGACGGACATATATCTGACGGATAATTTTAACATATCTCTGGCGGGTAATTTTAACATATATCTGACGGGTAATTTTAACATCCAGCCTCTCCAAAATTTTGGTGTTTTTCAAACCTACTAGTTCCGAGTGTAACTGACTTAGAAGCTCCCATGTTTTCTAATTAGAAAATGTAGAGTTTCAGCAGGGCTGTGACAGAGGTTAATTTTTACAGATTATTTACAGTTTTTTGTACTGAACTGATTACTACCTGGTGAGCATACTGTTTTGATTTGTTGATTATTTCATTTTTTTTTTAATAAACTGGAGACAAATCTTACATAGATGATCTACATCTAATACATGTACCAATATGTGCTACTTTATGCAAGGACAAGGACAAAATGTGGCAAATTGACCTCTGACACTGATAACCTTTGACACCTTTCACCCTTATCTGAAATGAGGCCTCTTATAATATAAATATCAAGTTTAAAACAGACAAACAAACAGACAGGCAGTTGAATGAATATCATCAATAACTTTTTAACTAAGGAGTCAAAATAAAAAGAATTTAGAGTTGTTACAAAATATCTAGGCATGAATTTGATGGCAGCCGATTTATACAATTATAAACTGATCATAGACAGAAAAAATAAGTGCAGAAATTAAGACAATTAGTGTGCTACTAAACAAAAAGAAGTGTACGAACCATAACATAAAGCAGATTTATACGCCATAAGCTCTGGTTATTATGACATTAGAAAATTATGATTAATTGATACATGTACCCTATTTTAATTCTTTTGGCCAATAAAATGGCATGTGACATACAGAAATTGAATTATTTACATACCCGGTATACAGTAAAAGATGCTCAAAGCAAAGTGCCAGATCAAATTTGACTTGGTTTACATGTAATTTCTTACACCCAATAGTTTATAATATGTTGTAAGACTAGATGTAATGAAACTAAGTTCGCTGTAACCATGAATTCATTATAAGTGTTTTTGCTGTAACCGTATTTTACTGCAGATGCATGAAGTCCAAAATACAATGTCTTTATGGTTACCCACAGTACACAAATGATTTCTCTGGAGATTTGAACATTAAGACCTAGCAATAAAAATCATTTCAACTATTTTATAAGTTCCCATTTTAACATTTGATTAAGTTTCATGCTTGCATTAAATAACTACTCCATAAAAAATAAGCTTAAAAATATACAGCAAAACATTAGTTTTCCTTCGTGGCCATCTCTTCTTGAGACAAAGAAGTTCTAAACAACTTTTTCAAATCAATAGCGTCCAATAGTTCACACATCCTTTTTGGAAAATCTTGTAGCTTCAGGACAAATTCTACATTTCAATTTCAAGGGATTTTTTGTGGTGTGGATCTAATAGAAGAAGAGTCAGTATTTATTGCATAGATTTACCAGAAATATCTGTAAACCATGAATACCTCAAGGACTAATTCTGATCGTCTGGCACAATACAAGTAGACCATCTACATTTGTGTGTGGAATTTGATGACTTTCTCATATAGAAAAAATAAATAAATAAAAATTAGGTGATTCATTGGCAGACAATCATTCCCCAAAAATTATCAGTATTCATTTTTAGGTGGCTCTTTCTACATGCTATAGTAAACCCAACAATTGAAAAATTCCAGGGGATGGTTCTAAACCCCTCTTACCCTTGCTGGGTCCAAAACTGAAATGTACTTTAGTCAAACCAATGGGAATCCATTACATGATTGTACCAACATGCAGTGGATATCTATCATGATATAAATTGTTACTACACTGGGTTGATGTGACGTCACATTGGATTTCTATGCCGTATCGCCAAGGTTCAGTGATAGAAAACTCTCAACTCATTGAATAAAAATCATTGACCATCACAAATCATGAATGATCTTATATAAGGATTTTTACCTTTGAGTTTTATCATTAGAGTTATATAACACTGACTTTGAGTTTCATAAAAGAAATAAAAAATACATAGAATTTGGAATGAAATAAGATGAATGGAAAGGGCTCCATTAACTGACTGATTGAGGGGGGGGGGGGGTGTCTTGGGATCTTCAACCATACGAACACTGTGTCTAAACTTATATGATACTACATGTATTGTCTTGTTCAATAAGGGTACAGCTCAAAAAGTGAGTCAAAGATCCCCCAGATGAGATCTATAGCACATTTATAGGTGTTATCAAAATTGTAAGCCACTAAACCAGACTGTTTACTTGCAAAGCATTTTATATATATTCTTTATAAAGTTGTTAGGAAAATATATTCTTTAAAATAAAAATCAGATTGTAATTCATGGTCACAGGAAATATGTCTGAAAAACTAATTAATTTGGTGTCAGAAGTATTTTAGGATAGAGCTTTTGAAGGACAAACCGGCATTTTTAATCTTGCTCTGCTATAATACAGTTTGCAGGTGTATTGTAAGTGGCATATATCTGTCTTCAAATTAAAAAACTTCATTGAATGTATTTGTGGAGAATTATTAATGGGAGTTGTCAAATTCACAGAATATTTAACTCTCCACAATTAATACATTAAATAGGAATAAGAATTTTAATTTCGTCAGATCAATTTTTGCATACTTGATATTCATCTTCTCTGAATTTTGTTTATGGATACATCTTGAGAAAATGTTTTTTAAATATCTTTAATGCAGTTAACATGCTGGGACATTACAATCTTTAAGTGGGTGGCAAATCATTGGTGTCTCCAATCTGTTTCATTGAGAAAAAATGTATCACTTTATCAGAGGGAGGTTTGCTCTGATAATAAAACAGTCACCATAGAAATCTTTGGCCTTGCCTGCACAATATGTACACCTATACCCCACAATTTAATGATGACAAGCAAAGAGCTGGGGGCGTTTTATTCCCATTGAAAACTACTGGCGCAGAAACCCATTTTATTTGGATTTGAATGACTGTACTTTGCAGGCACGACCTTATTTTTCAATTGCTTGTTTATTTCCTCACACTGACCATTTTTCATCTCGAGCATTTAACCAGTGACCAAACAAAAGCAAAGAAAATTGCATCACTGGCCCGAGGGGTGGTTGGTGCGGTGTACCCCAGCGCACACTGGTACCGCTGGTCAATCAAAAGAAAACACTTATGCAATTCTAAGATTGGACGGGACCGGCTATCATTCAGATGAATTATGGTCCTACCCAGCAGGCAAAATTCTAATTACATTTCCATTGTACACGAGTGTACATCAGATAACGTACCTTTTAAATGTCACATTCTGCAGATGACCAGATTTTATGTCTCTTACACTGCTGGTAAACCAGGAGCTGTCTGGAATGTTAGATCAAAAAATAAACATTATCACAAGAAATCAATCAATAGAACTTTATATATATAAGAACAGAATAGAATTTGAAAAATTTGATTTTATATTCTTTCAATGCTGAGTTTTACTAATTAAATATTTTAATTTTAATTCTTTATTACTTTTGCATGGTGTATGAAAAAAAATTAAAAGATCAACAATGAAATTTATCTTAAATTTTATTTTTTTTATTGTGGTTTAATTGAAATACAAATTAGCATCAAATATGGATCAAAATTGTTGAATCTTCCAAAATAGTTTGATCCACAACCTAGCTTTAGCCCCTAGTCCGTTCGGCGCCTATGGGGTCTTCAGAGAATGCTATTAAGGAGATAGAGTGCCGATCGGCTGCACTGGTTCACATGTATCGCCTGCAGTTATTATCGAGGGTCACCAAGAATTTATCTACAATTTTCTGTTGTCCAGCGTGACCACCTCGACATGTATGTCAGCTGACACACAGGTGCTAGGCTGATGTACATTACCCACTAAATGGTCAGATAGGAGAATTTTCGATTGCAATTTTAAAGATTTTAAACAACCTAGGTTTAAAGTTTAAGAAGTGGGGGGGGGCTAGGTTGGTAGACATAGTAAACTGCAGCATGGGCTAAGAATATTAACTTCGAAATCTAAAATTTACAACTTCTTGCATTTTACAACGAAATAAAAAAATCTTCAATTTCCCACTTAAAATATTGAGATAAATGATTTATTTTAAAATCCAGTAACTACTTATATATATTTAAGTTGTTTTTTTTTTCTTATTTCAGATTAATAATTTCAGGGTGAATTTAAGTCTCTGGAAGTGAATTAAACTTTTATTTTTTCTTCTAAAAAAAGTTTAAACAAAAAATTATTACACCTTATAAAATAAATCTAAGTTTTGCAAATTCACCAGAAAACAAATGGAGGTTTAATTTTTTGGTCCACTTGACATTGGAAGCATTTCATCAGAGGCCTTGCAAAAATGTTTGTACAATGTACTAGACCCTGCTGGAATTGTCTACACAAGATTTAATCAATGGACATTCAGTTCCACAGGTCATTTCAAGATGACTATCAAAATCCACAAACAGTCGTTGAGTCAAACTCTAGGTATGTCAAGCATACCCCCGGATTAGCACAGGTGTACACTGCTGTATTGACCCCCAGAAAACTTTCATGCCATCTCTGTTTGTACAGTGACCACCGAACCTCCACCACGGAAGCCATGTTTTGTAAAATGGTCAACCCAAGAAAAACTTCTACATAGAAATTTTCTCAAAAACTCGCTCTCTACTTATTTGGTAATTTTTTCCCCCGTTTTTTTACCTGTATGGTAAGCAACAAAAGTAGATGGAATCTTACCTGTCCATCTAAGCACTATAAAAGCTCGGGATTTACTGTCCATCCATTTCTCAAATGCACTTATCTAGAGGGCTTACAAATTTAAAATGGAGGGATTCAAATTCAGGGGAAAGAGGATATAAAGGCTACCCAAAAAATGAAGGGCAATTATTAATGATTGCACAATACTTCAACCCCATTGTCCACCCCGGTTCACAATACGCTTTTTTCTGAGCCCCTCAGAACCCAAACCAAATCCTCTTTCTACCAACTCTCGGGTTTCAAGTGCTTGATTTGCCGATATTATGAAAATGCAAATGATGAGTGGATGGAACAAAAAATTTTTGCATTGAGTAACTGATTACACAAGGTCAAAAGTTCTCTCCCCACAATGACCTGTCTGACCAAAAACATCTGCTCTTTTTTCTTTCTCAGGCTTCAACCTTTTTTTTTTAACCAGTCATTGTTGCAGATTGAAGACGGCCAGTGATTTTTTTTTATGTCATATCTTTATTTTGATTGAACACAAGCTTTGGAGTTATCATGTTTAATTTTTTTTGTTTTTTGCTACAATTTTTTCCTATACTGGATGAGTTGGTACCATTGGTGCAGCATTAGTTTCTCATCACTTCTGACTATTTAAACAACATGATTAAAAAGAGTTTAGCTTGAGTACGAAAATTTTCATTTTGTTTTTAATTGTCAGTCACTGTCTAACTCCATTTTCAGTCATAGGTAGTAAATATATCTATATATAAGTCTTTCAAAGATCTTTTTCTTAAAAAAAAAAATAATAATAAAGTTCAGAGGGCATAAATGTAATGTTCTTTTTTACATTTCCCCCCAGAATTTTAAAGATAGAAATTGAAATGAATAGGATCTAATCGTCCATCAAGATTGGTTTAATGAACTTCAGTAAAGAGTTTCCTTGCAAGGTCTTCCAAAATTACGAGCAAATTGCATATTTTGTCGGTCATCCCCTTTCTTCTTTCAGGTTCATCTAACAGTTAACTTCTCTAAAGTTGAAATTGGTTCCCATCATTTCATCTACATGACAGGCAAATGCCCTATTCTTGTATGGACATCCTCTTTTCTAATGTCTTCTCCTGCACTCTAATTGCAAGGGACACTCCTTTGAACATTTCTTTGAACATTCAATATATGACTTAAAACACCTGTAATTCTACATAATCACAAGTTCACATCTGGACAAGAGGCATTTTATTTTTTACCTGAGAAAAAGTTCTCAGGGTTTTTGTGAAAAAAAAATTCAAATGTCTGCAGGCAATTTGAGTCGAGTACACCTTACATATAAAAATTAAAATTCAAAAACGGGTTAAAAACCCCATACAAGAATATGGGAAATTGCAGCAAAAGGGCATATAAAGTTCAGTGTTGCATGTTCATAGGTAAGTGACATTCCCTTCAACAATTGAATTGTATGAGACTCGTCCTTCGTAAATTTTCTAGTCCAGTGGTCATGTTTCATCACTCAGTGCAAGCCCTATGCTTTTTTTATATGTGGGGTCGCGACACGAAATTAAACGACAATTCATCACTTGACCCAATGATTACCAAACGTTACCCGAGTACCCGATGGAAATTTATGCCACAGCTTCACAATGCAGCTCACAGGCTTTCAGCAGGATGCTGTGAGAACGCCTTGGTTAATCCTAATTGGCATACGGAGCCAAGGAAAACCCGGACAATGAGCTGCATACATGGGAAACCTTCCGCTAATTTATTACAGTGAGCATTCATTGGGGTGCAGTTCTCACCGTAATGTTACCGAGATTTCTAAACACTCTTCAATGCATCTTAAAAGAAACTTGCAGATATTAAAGGCGACCTCTTCTTCCTTTTCTTTAGATTTTTGTCCTCTTAAAAGTTGTTATCCTGTCTGTGACCTTTAAACTGGCCGTTTTTTATGATATTTTTTTTCTCTCAAGGAAACTATTGCAGCAGAGCCCGTCATGCATGCATAACATCAAATTAAATGAAATTTTATAGAGAGATATTTGCATAAGGTGACTATGAAATAGGATGCCTGTGGTAGAAGATATCCTCATAATTAGGGCCCCCTCTCTGCATTTATGGAAATTGGTCCATAATCAAAATTATGTTCAAGCAGAAAATATAGCAAAAAACGAATGCGCCAACTTTGACTCTCATCATTAAGGATTCATAAATGGTGAAATAATCACCCATCTCCAGGCACAGTTTCCACCAGAAATATGGAAGAAATATACAACTGATATGTTATAATGTTTCACATTACTTTTTATGTTTGTTATAATGATCCCAAATTATCATAAAAAATACGATTTCTCAACAAAACTAAATGCAGCTGCCTAATTTTTTTTAAAAGGTAAATTTATCCTTTTTCTACTGTCTTAAATGTGATGCCATTATAATTTGTTTCATAGAGCAACGTCCAATTTGAAAATTCTGCATGAAGAAATGATAGTATGTGTAATATGTATTGAAAATGTATCATTTATATCCAAAAATAAACCATCATTACACAGTTGAAGTACTTTTCTTTTAAAATTTCTGCTTTAGTCCATGGACAATACATGTATAATATTTTGTTTCCATGGAAATTGATAATCTTACATCTGATGAATCAGCTAGTGCTTCGTTTTTCTCAGTGTCAAAAACACTTGCTAGACAGTCATTCCCTTTCATTTTCTCTGCTTTTCAAGATCTTTCATACGCAAATATTTATCAATACAATATTCTTGAGAAATGCAGCTTTCTGCATTAATAAAACATTATCTCACAGCAGACAAAATATTAATCCCACATTAAACATTACAAAGCTCACCGAGACGAGGCATCACCTTCATGAGGCATCACCTTTATGAGACCACCTTTATCCTATTATATGAAAATCATAGTTAATGATCTCGGATATTGATGGATACTGTAGTGCGATTTGACACAATATAATATACGATAAATTTTATCATGTTAAAAATTTTTTTGATAATCATGTTCATTTCATATGGTATTGTAGGATACAATGTTTATCACTACTATGAAATATAATAATGCATCCTATGATACTATACAATAATGTGTCATATGTTATATCATATGATACAATATAATACTGTAATATTTAAGGAATAAGGAATCATTCTTTGAGTATTATGTCAATATGAGGTGATAATTTTGGTCAGGGCATGATCAAATCCAATAAAGCCCGAAAGGCTTTATGATAGATTTGATCACGCCCAATCTAATTAAAATTAGATGTTAGATCCGCTCGCTTACTCGCTACACAAACATCTAACAACATCCCATGCAGGGTCACGTCAGTGTGACCTTTCATATATGAATAAACATTTCTGAATTATCCAATCAGATTCGTGTTTCTAAAATCAACTCGGTTGAAATTTCAAATTGGCGCCCGAAGAAGTGCTTCAGTTATTCAACGTTAAAAAGCTTAAAAAAGAACAAGAAGAGATATTGGGGTGCATGTTGGACGACATTTCTGAAGCATTTCTTTCAAACGCCCGCGTTACACCCTTCGAGATCGAGATCCGATCTTTCGGTTACTTTCCGTATACAATCTATCCTTTCTGTGTTCAGTTTTAGTTTATTTTGATAGAACTTGTGAATAATATCAGTCCCATCAGCTTTCTTTTCGTATTGGACAAACGAAAATCCAATATAATACAGGCATCTCCTAAAACACAAGATTTCCTCGTTGTCACGGGCTGTGCCATTTTTGTTATTCTTTCGCTTTGAACACCTCGGTCATCTACGTTATGTCGATAAAAAAAGCAGAGGAGTTCTGTGCCCTCAGCCAAAGATTTGGAGTTGTGATTTCATTGGCTAACTGAAAGGTCACACTGACGTGACCCTGCATAGGATGTTGTTAGATGTTTGTGTAGCGAGTAAGCGAGCGGATCTAACATCTAATTTTAATTAGATTGGATCACGCCCCGACCAAAATTATCACCTGATAATATTCAAAGAATGATTCTTTATTACTTATATTTATATAATTTTCAGCAGTTCTACGATTAAATATTAGAATATTATGTATTCAAACCCCGCTTGTGCCCCAACAATACGTCATTTGAATTTATTGGACTGTATAGTACAAAATCAATATGTAGTGTTATCACAGGCAAAGACAATGACAAATGTAAATATATAATGATACAATATAATATTATTATACCTGAATATGATTATTCTTAATAACACGACATCTGATTGGTTCTAGACAGTCACGTGTCAGGGCCATAAAACTTCATATTTCCCTGTCATCGTCATATTTTTCATCATATCCTACCCTTTTGAATTTTCATTCCATGCTTTGAAAAACTCTGAGGCGCATAAATGATTATTTCTTCTAAAATATTGTTTTAAATCCTTTTTATATCCGAAAACTGACTTGGAAAGAAACCCATGAACATTCACTAAGTTATTGCTTTACTAGAATTGAAGAACTATTAGAACCCAATGTATTCCATATCATTACCTGTCGTTCGGTATAATAAACAATTTATTGCATGATTGTGAGGAAAATATGAAGATTTATTCCCCCAGAAAAATCATATTTCCCTCGGGCGATGCCCTTGGGAAATATAATTTTTCAAGGGGGAATAAATCTTCATATTTCCCTCACAATCATGCAATAAAAGTATATTATTATAATATCGTATTTTTCCCAAACACATGATTGGTTGATTGCTGTCACATGACCGTGCTATAAATTCTGTTTATTGACCTCACTATACTAAAAATAGATTTTCATGACAAAATACTGTTTTTGTCACGTGCGACATTGTGACGTCATTATAGCGAAATCAACACCTATACATTATGAACAAAATATTTTACTATTATACGCTTGAAGAGAATGAAGAGAATTGGTTTTTGATTTATTATAATAAAACAGTTATAGCCTTTTGATGAGGTCAATACATGGTTTTATAGACCTGATGAGAGTATATCGACCGCGGACTTCGTATTATATAAAATTATATAAAATTATATAAAATTATATCATAATATACAATACCATATCATATCGTATCATATAATATTTTACAATAAAATATTATATGATATAATATATGATATAATATTGTATCATTTATTACAATAGTGTATCATATCATACATAACTATATCATAGGAATCATGTTTTATCATTTAACAACCAACACATCTATCAAGCAAGTTTGAGTGAGGTAAATTTCTTTAGCATCCTTTATAATGGAGATCAGCCTGTATGTGAAGCTACCTCTGCAATTCATTTATTAATATCATAGTTAAATCAACCATGCAAGTTTGAAATAGTACTATCATCTATTAAACATGTGACCTGTTCCAAAACACTAAACCTCCTCCAGCATCTGAAACCTATGGCTCTGATTCAGCATCCATACTTGTGGAGTGCATCAGAATCACAAAATGCATCATGTATTCAATTTCGATAAATATTGAACCAATACTATACCAAGATTTGTCTATCAAAGAGCACCTGCTCTAAAATCTTTAACCAGCTCTAAAACCTAAACCTCATCCAGCATCCGAAACAAATGGCTCAGATTCAGCATTCAAGCCTGTCAAGTGCATAAGTATCATAAGATGCATCATCCATACAAGTTTGGTGAAGTTAGGACCAGTAATAACTAAGATATACTGTAACCATCGCAGAGCACCTGCTTCAAAAACTTTAACGAGCTCCAAAAACCTAAACTTCATCCAGCATCCGAAACCTATGGCTCAGATTCAGCATACAATTTAAGCCTGTCAAGTGCATAAGAATCATAAGATGCACCATCCATGCAAGTTTGGTGTAGTTAGGACCAGTAATAACTAAGATACAATCATCTGAGGGCACCTGCTCCAAAAACTTTAACCAGCTCCAAAAACCATAACCTCCTCCAGCACCCAAAACATATGGCTCAGATTCAGCATTCAAGCCTGTCAAGTGCATCAGTATCATAAGACGCAACATTCATGCAAGTTTGGTGAAGTTGGGACCAGTAGTAGTAACTTAGAAATTGCTATGAAAGGGCACTTGCTCCAAAAACTTTAACCTGCTCCAAAAACCTTAACCTCCTCCAGCACCTGAAATTCATGGCCCAGATTCAGCATCCAAGTCTTTCAAGTCAATAAGTAAGTCCAGATGCATCATCCATGCAAGTTTGGTGAAGATAGGACAAGAATTAACTTAGATACAGGACCTGCAACAAAAACTTATCCAGGTCAGGACGCCATCGCTGATGCCGTTACCGACGCCGATAGTATAGCATAAGCTCCCCCCAACTTCATCTCGGTGAGCTAAAAAGGAAAAAGAGTTCAGAAAAAAAACTTTATGTATAAACAGATCATGCTCTAAACCCTCTAGTTAAAAAAACAAAACATAACATACCAAATTTCAATTTTACATCAACAACCATGTACATTTTTAACCCATCCTTTCTAAATAAATAAATACCAGTCGCTTATTACAGAAGAGTTATGCTTCGTTTATGAGGATACATAACACAATATACCACAAGCTATGCATAGGGGCCTACATGTACCAGTTTTTTATTGCTGAGAAATTGACACAATATTGCATTACCATATTAAATGAATATAGTTCTTCCCTTTGTATGTTCCAAGTTCTGATGTTTCCTTCAATACTGCAAATAAAATAATAATATATTATCTAAATATGAGGTGTATAATTACTTTAATATTTTAAAGTTTTTCTGCATGTACATACAATTTTTAAATTTATTTATCACTCTGATTATACATGTATAATTCTGGTCAACTGATTCTAATTGTAACAATTACCGGTATTAAGAATATAATGAAATGAATAGATGATATTAAATAAATCAATTATTAATTTAAAAATCAGTGTTTTACAACTTTTAAAAGTTGTTTTATGTATATTAAATTTTTATTACCATGGCTCTTTATTTTTAAAGATAACCAAATGAACACAAGGTTTTAGTTGGTAGTAATGTTGTGCCCACACATTTAACAGAATATAAATACTGTATACAGGGAAATATTCGCCCCCGTTTTATTTTCGCCCCTTTCGCTTCTTTGTCAGAGGGCAAATTTAAAACTGAGTGAAGTCTATGTTGCAAATAATAATTCTGTTAACACAACTGCATCTGGGCGAATTCAAGACTGGACAAATCCGTTTGCAAGTGTAAAAAGGGCGAAAATTACACGGGGGCGTAAATAACCCTGTAAACAGTAATCTGTAACCTTGACCTTTGGCTAATAAGGTTATAGACCATTTCTCTTCAAGTTGTCAAGTTCAAGGTAAAGTTTCTTGCAAAGGTAACTGGAGATATCATATGGGGTTCATATCAATTTATTTTAAAGACCTTCATTTTTTACCACTTGACCTCAAATTCAGTAGGAGTCTTTGGAGTCTATCAAGAAAAGTTTTATTTGAAAAGGTCAAGGACTTTAAGAGATTTTTACAGGGTGAGAGAGAATGAAGGATAGACAGATGGATGTACTGATGCAGAGACCCAAAATATCTTTATACTAAAAGCAATCAGGGGAAATAAGTAGAAAAAAAGTTAATTAAATAATGAAACACAACAGACTCTCTGATGAATCAAGGTATTAAAACTCTTCATAGGACCTGAGTTTTGCAGTTTTGACTACCAAATTGGATCTGCTGGTTGTTTTTTATTCTACATGCACCATGTTTTTTATTCATTATTATTATTCATCATTTATTCATTATCACATACAGATGTGGACTTGTTAAAGTCATTAAAGCTGGCTAGAACTGTACTTATCATGTTGTAGCTAATTAACACCAAGTCTGAAAAAATAACAGGTGATTTGACACAAAGATAATTAAACTGTTTTCTTGTACATGTACTGATTCACAGTTGCTCTTTAAGATGAACAATCACTTTCAAAATAGTTCATCTCTTTATAGGACATATTTTACTTTATATGAATATTTTAACAGCAGGTGTGAATGGAACGCCACTTTTTGACTTTGCAACACATGTTTGAATAAACCATTTACTTTTTTTTAATGTCAGCTTCTGAAGTGCAATTTTGTGTCAAAAGTCAGTGTGGTTACCATTTATGAAATCTTTTTTTTTTTTATTCTTTTACCTGCAGAATTAATCACCTCTGTACAGATGAAAAAGTGAATTTGATAAATGACCAAGATGAAACTTTGTCACTGAACCATTCTGCAAAAGCATGGGGAAAATACCATTATAATAAATCTCTCACACTTTATTTCCTTGAAATGAACTAGGTAATCAACTCATACATGTATTTCCAAAATATTTACTCACTCCTGGCAAATAAAAAAGGTCCATCACCAGTTTTTTAACCTTCTTATGATTTCTATTTTTCCTTTCTCAAAACACTGTGATAAATTTCCATAAGTTTTTCCTTGACATTTAGAACGGACTAAGGAGTTATCTATAAAGAAGACATCCGCACGCCGAATTTGACGAGCCCAATGAATAACAAAGGGACCACCCTAAATTCAGTTAACAAATTTTCTACTTGAATAATTGAGTGCAAATATGGAATGTAAATACTCGATATTTTCTATTTCCTGTTCACAAATGTCAGTGAATATTTGTTGAATTATTATCAGTTCTAATTACATGTATATGGTAACTTAATACAGACAAGTTACACCAATTTACCTTCAAAAATACCTGTAGGAATCAAGGGCCATAACTCTTATTTGATTTTAAAGAGAAACTTTCAAACTATCAAAATTCACTGAAAAGTGAATTACATGCATATTTTGTTCCTGTATTTTCATTTATATTTTTACTTCTTTTCATGACATAGAATATCAAGTTTCAATATGACAGTATGAGTTATATTGTACTTGCAGATGTGATTTTTTGATGCTTGATTTTGCAACTGTTATAATATCATATACCAAGATCTCCTTTTCTCTATTTAAACTTTTGTGCAAAACAAACTATTTATGGTTGAATACTGAATATTTTTTTTTTTCATTTTCATTGAATTGGTTCACCTACAAGAGTGACATTGTGCCTTACTTTCAGAATATACAGGTGCTTGAAAGTGTTTCTTCTGTGATTAGTTTTCATTGAAAATAAATTAAAAAAAAACAAAACAAAAAAAACCCATAACCCTAATGAAAAAAAATAACAAACCAAAATAAAACAAGGATGTATTCTGTATAATATAAGGTTGTTTGTAATTTTGATTTTCATTGAAATTTTGAATTTCATTAAATATCCGAAAAAAAAGCCAAAACTCTAATAGAATACATAATACTGGTAAACGATCAACTAACCAAATTAAAACAAGGTATTCTGTGTAAAATTTTGACTCATTATGGTTTTGTGCAATAGTAACATTATAGAACCAACATGAATCTATGTAAGTGGATTTCTTTTTTTTTTTTCAAAACCATTGTAAATGAATTCGAAAAGAAAAAACAAATACATGTATCTACATTCTTGTCTTCATTTTAAAATCTTGTATTAATCTTTTCTGATCTGACTCAATAAATATCATTATTACATTTCCCTTCTAAATACATGTACTGTCAATTTTACAGAGTGTGATCTGATTTTCCAGATCACCACACTGTGGGTTTCTGATTCCATATCACTACTCTCTGAAACTGATGACGTAGTACGCATTAAAGAACATCTATATTTTAGCTCGTTTTAAAAGAGTTTGTTTCAAAATAGCTTTGTATATAAGTAAACGTCACACCATTGATTTTAAGAACATACCAGGTAGTTTGTAATCATAATTTTTAAATATACAACGGTGTATAATAAATTTATTATAACAGTAACGTGATCCAAAGAGCCGGATCAAGTCTCGTAGCCAGGCACAGATCATCACATCAAACGAGACAAAAGTTTCTCATTTGATCTGATGATCCGTGCCTGGCAACAAGACGTGATCCGACCCTTTGGATCAAGTTACTGTTATAATAATGTATATTTGTATTTGATTGTCCTGGGTATCTTAATCTGTCATCACCATTGTTGTTCATAATCGAAAAATAGAATCCTGTAACCAGTTTTAAGTGGTGTTTATAATTGAGAGTGTAAGTATCTTTCTTTTAGAATCAGAATTAAATAAAGGTGTACAAATTATTGTAATGTGATTGACTTCAAATGTATATTTTGCCGAAAAGCTCTATCTTTCCATAAGGACATGTAGTTATGTTAAGGTATCCGATTCATAATAGAACCAGATTCAATGAATGTGGATGCCTAACATATATGTATGGGCTTAAAACTCAGTATACTTGGACATCATTTTCGTGTTAAAGTATTAGTATGTAGGAGTGGCATGTGTCCTAATAAATGACCTTTTCCTGTTCTTGAAGAGTTGTCCCCCTTTGATTAAAATCTATAAAAATCAATTTAAAAAAAATACATACGGTATAAAATTTATTTTAAATAGTTTTTGTACTCCTAAGGATTAAATTCATCTTTTCACTAAAGCATTTATTGATATTCTTAGTATTTACTTTTTTATTTTAAAAAATGTGCTTGTCCCCATAGACCTTTATGCAATCTTCATTAATTAATTACTTCTTAGTTAATAATATTTTTGAAAATATATCTCGGTAAATCTTTTTCTACTCTGAAATGCTTTGAAATAATATCAGAGTATTAAATATATGATGGATATTCAGGGTTAGAAAAATTAGGTCCTAATATGGGTCGGATACCTTAAATAGTGAAGTATAGTCAATATTAAAAGTACTGGTATTTTTTAGAATTTTAATTATAAAAAAAAATGCATAATATACATTTACTTCAACAGTATTATATGACAAGAATGAAATAAAAAAATTAAACCAGTTACTGAATGCAAAATAAAGCCTTCGGGAAAATCCCTTAAAATATCAATCACACAGTCTTTCAGAATAGAAATATTTACATATGCAATGATTGACCTATATTTAAACGAATTATACTTGTTAAAAAAAACACGTAATAATCTACGAGTCAATGATCTTTCAAGTATGCCAGCACCAACTTTCTAAATTTTAGAACCTTGGCTTCAATTATACTGCAAATTAATGTACATCTCTAGCTTGATCAAGAATTTGTGTATTTTAGCAAGTATAAATTGAGCTAATGTTCAGAGGGATATGCATTGCATGGCAATCCAAAGGCTGTCAGTATTTTAAAGAGATGCTGAGAAATATATGTCCCTACTGATCCTATTTCAGTGGACTGATGGAGATCTGCTCAGTGGAAGTTTAAGTTGAATCAAGTTTAACCTCCAATTGAGTCATCTTTGCTAACCAAATTAGAGATAAGGGGACACGAATCAGACACTTGAATAACTAGCGAAGATACTTGAGAGGCTGTTAAACAATCACTGCCCATTGATTTGGAAAGGGTTATATAATTCTCCTTTTTTTAGTTGCTATGTAAATCAATCTGTACCCCGTCTATTATGCTATGTAAGGCCCTTGTTTGATGAAAGTAGCAGATGCCAAATGACATCACATGATTAGCATATTTTCATCAAGAGTAGCCAAGACACTTTTTGAGACAGTTGCAAACACATGCATTTGTACAATAAAACCTATCAAAACTATAAACATGCACTCCCTGCCACCGACAAGGTAAAGACCTCACCAAAATATGTCCATCACAGGCACAGCACGAGCTATATATGGACTCCATCAACCTGGTCATCAGCAACGCGGCCTGCATATGACGGACAGCAACACAGAAATAGAAGCAATCCTCGGCAGTTGTCCGGTAAGACACACAGATTTAATGAACGAAGCCACAAAACCTGTCATAACAGGTGCAATTATTATGGTCTGGACGCTAACAAGACTGAGAACATGACTGGGAGAGAGAAAACATCACCTACATGCAGACACTGACGGGGCAAGGCCTGACTGGGGTAAACTGACCTCTCCCCCCAAGGACTGCTTCATAGTAGTGCTTTTAGCTCTAGCTGACATATCGGTGCCTGGATGTGCCACATAGATCAGTCAGATTTATTCATGCTACATGTGGTTATACATCAACAATTAGAACTTTACTTGTTTATGTCTATCAAATTCCCTACTTGGTGCATACAAGTAGTGAATATTTTTATTGATCTGTGTATATATACACCCAAGTGACATTAAAAGACCAGTTAAAAAGCAAATACAGTTAATTTTTGCATAATTTGTAATGAAATATAATTTGATTCAACTCGGTTGTACATTATCCATTTGCCATTAGGCAAGAGGAGTTGGATAAAAGTCCAAATATAGTCTTAAATTAGTAAGGGGTCAATTTTTCACTGATTCCTTTCATATAAACATTCATGCATATACATGTAAATACATTTAATACTTTTTATTACTGCCCTATGTCTTTAGTGAGCAGTTCCATGCCCTAACAGTGTTGACTAAGAGAAAGGTCAAGGCCAACTTTACTTTTCTGCAAACTTTCACTTTCAAACTTTAAAAATAATCAGAAAATGTTCAAAGATTGTTGAGGTAATTCAATGTTTTGATTGCTATACACCCAAAGTATGGCACCTAGTTTGCTTTAACAAGCTATTATTTCACTTACTGAAACTTGACCTATGAAGTTGAATTCTGTCAGTTGGAAATCTGCAGTAAACATGAAGTTTGCCGGTTCAAACCCTTAAAAGAGGGATAACGTATTTTTTTTCAATTGGGTATTTTCCTTTGCTATTAAAATTGCATCAATGATATTTATGCATGAGAATATTACGCAGGAATTGTATTCCTAGTAAAAATACTTGTTGAATTTAAATCTAATGCCAAGAAACCACAATGCACATGAAATTACGCCAACCCCTTAATGATGCCTATTTTCACAGATACACATACGATGTGAACATGTGAATTTTCTCACGTGTTAAAACATTTCATAACTTAACCAGCAAATCACGATTGTTAACACAACTAACTTTACATATTCATAATGTTAATGAAGTGCACAAAACTCTTGACTTGCTTTCAAATCAGTATCAAACAACATTTCCTCAGCAGATCCTCATCCCTAAATGGGATTACGTTATGTACACCACTCTAGCCTGATGTCAAAGGTCAAAATCTCTTTTCTATGACCTTGTAAAATATAAGGTTTATTAAAAGGTAAAAGTAAAATGAACAGAACAATCTCCCTAACACTAATTATCTGACAATTTAGGTTATCAGAATTATTTCTATCTATTTACCACTCAACTCTATGAATGTTCTCATCATTCCTTCCATTGGATAAATTTAGTCACATAAACATATATCTCGTATAAAACCAACTTGCATCATACCTCACACGGATAGGGCAGCGTATGAAGGGGTTGTTAACATCTACTTATCAATGCAGAGAATTGAAGGTGTTTATACATTTATAACAATCATGATGAACGAGAATCAAAATAGGTGAGCTATTAAAATGCTTATTTCCTAATTTTTCGGGTCAGCGAACAAAGATATGCATAAGTAATTGCACAGTGACCAGAATATAAATAAATAATACCATCTGCGTAGTAGTTTTTATTACACATAAGTGTGCTGAAGTCACTGTATAAATTTAATTTCTCATTTCATAATGAGGATCTGCAATCATTAGAGATTAATCTAACCTATATAAAAGACTTTCGTGTCCAACACGAGGAAATACAATTTTAATTAACAAATCTGAACTGACAAGTTGAGCAGAGACCTTAAAAATTAATATATGTTAAAAAGAGGTTTTTTTTACATTGGGTTGTATTTTTTGTAAATATAAATATATCTAAATGTCAATATTTAGTACTATATTCTCATTGTAACATTTACAGATAACTAATAAGACTAAAAATAAAAACCATTTTGGTTAATTGGTATTCATTCATTGATGAGGGAAATATCAGTTGAATGTACATTAAAATTACTTTAACAACCTCCGAAACAAATTCTATACTAAAATTTCTGCAATCTTAATATATTCATTCTGAAGGTTTTCAGTTTCCTTTGCAAACATAAAATCAGCTGAATTCTGAAATGTATGCAGACTAAAAATATTGTACAGCTTTAATCTGATCACTCTCTAGTCCCCTTTTTCAGACAGCCCAGACAAAATCCCAAGCCATCTTGCTTTGACATCTTCACCTATATGATAATTTCCTATCATCACGGGTGGAGAAAAACAGTTCAATTTTTGTCTCTCTAACCATTACTCAATTATTACCAAACTTCAGACTGGATAGTTATAACTACCCAACACAAACGATGGACCTGTCCACCTATATGGTAATCTGCTTCAGTGAGAAAAGCATCGAGATTGGGTGAACTCTTTGTGTCCGCCTATTAGTGGCTAGAATTGTCGCAATCCCTTTTTTAATGTCAAGTTCCCTGAGAGTAAGTTCTCCAGCCATAAGGTCAGAAGTGTCAGACATAATTTGAAAATCTTCACACTCAAAAGATTTTTGATGGGTGACTTAGGGTGCATGGAATAAAAAAATCTCTGTCAACCTCAGGGTGTCTGTTCAAGATATAAAACCTCCCCCCCCCCCCCCCAAAAAAAAAATGTTAAAACATTAGTTTATATTAACAAAGCTAGCCATGTCCGCACACAAAAACAATATACTCTTTTTTTTTTTATCAATGTGACGGTCAGACCGATTCGAATACCAGCGCCAGATAGCTCAGTTGGTAGAGCAACCGACTAGAGATTCAGGGGGCACGGGTTCAAATCCCAGTCTGGTCCAGCATAATTTCTCCCATCCTGTTACATTTGGTGCCGTGACCAACCCTGGAACTGACAGGTTAACTTCTGCCAGGGGAAGAGCCTGGGGTGATCTTCGAGGGCAAAAATCAAATAAGGGGGAGGAATGTGACCGTCAGACTGGTTCGAAAACCGACGTCAGATAGCTCAGTTGGTAGAGCACCTGACAAGAGGATCAGGGGGCCCAGGTTTGAATCCTGGTCTGGTCCATAATTATTTCTCCAATCCTGTTAAACCGGTATTTAAAATATAAACAATGGGTCATGGGCTTTAAATTCACCTGACATAATTATTTTCAGTAATCGCAGACAATTAGTTGATTCAAGGGACTCTGATACCCCTCCTCTACCCCACACTTCACAATTTTGATGCCATATAACCAAATTTTTTTTAAAAACCTGACAACATAAAAAATCCAGTTAATTTTCAGTCATGTAACCACAACTGTGCAATTTATATTCTTATGGGTTATATTTCATTTATATTCTGACCCCAACCCATCTCCAATCCCCATATTCAAATATAGTGTATCAAGTGAATAAAAAATGGTTTAAACTTCACGACCAAAAAAAATCAATGTGGTATATTGAATAATTCAGAACATTTTCTCCAAATAGCAAAAGACCTAATGTTCCTTTCACAGACACAAGACGAAGTTCATCTTAAAGTCGATACTCAAAACTGTTCACACTAAAGAAATGCACATAAACAGCAAACAACCTCAAGGTGTGGTTTGGCTCTCAAATCAAAGCATGAGATCAAGGGAAAAGAGAGAAAACATGACACTTAAGATAAAATAGGCATTCTTTTCCTCTGCCCTTAAATCTTGAATTTTGTAGCAGCAAAAATATCCTAATCATCTAAAATTATGATACATTTTCATTAATGAGGCATAGTGGTTATTGTGAATTAACAAAAAAGTTTGTGGTTGAATTATAAATACGTAGAAATGCTACGACAAGAAAACAGTTCACATTAATTAATTCGATCATTCATCTTGTCATAGGTAGTCATATTGACATCTACTTAACTGCGCAACAAATCAACAGAGCTGTTTGTTTACCTGTCCAGTAATTATTTTTCTTCAGTAGCAGTATCAAATAAAAAAATATCATGCTAAATGATTAAACCAAAATTTAATATCTGATTATACAGTGAAATAATCTCTTTGAAAATTGAATTTATTTGCTAAACGGGTTAGGCTTATTGTGTGTTTGCGGTTTTTATAATAGTCATACTTTAGACAAAAATTCCAATTTTGTAGGTCTCCATCAAAATTATCTATATATCCCACAAGTTAATGAACGAGTTGTCAGAAGATGGAAGTATTTTTTCCTCATAAAAGACAGAAATTAGGTGCATCAAAATATATATTGCAAAAAAAGAAGGTGGAAAAATCTCATAAATGTCTTTTCTGTCAATAACCACTCTACAATTTTGATACCTTTAAGATACATGAACCGATGCACTTCAGGTGTGTACCAGTAAGTCAATGGCTTCTACCTGTCAAAAGATCACCTGGGAATGGTGCACAATGGCTACGGTTATCAAAACAGATGAATAAAAACAGAATTTATTTATCCTATAAAAATTTTTTTTATATGCATCTAGCATTCTGTGTGAATAATTTCTCTTAAATGAAAGCCGATGACCCACTCCTGGAAATAACAACACAGGGGTGGGGTTGAGGGGTGCATTTGGGTAATCCATTAAAAAAATTGTTAGCTGCATAGATATAAACAAACGATTGGCAGAACTATTGCTCAGCTTTACATCTAACAGAATTTAAATTTGTTTTAATTTGTGTGACAAGATTGCCTCAAGCAAAAGCCATATACCTTTGGAGTAAGATATAAAATTTACATGTGTAAATCATTAAAGTGTTCTTTCCAATCAATTAACCGTTACAACTATGTGAATATTTTTAGTAAATAAGGGTAAAAGGTTATCATCTGGTGCGTGAATTCAACAGATTGATAATAGGAATCATTAACCAAGAAAGTTGAAAAGCATTTTTTAAATGATTACATCCTGATACATTATGTGCAAAGTTGCATAAACAGAATGTTTTCAACTCCAGATTAAATTACTACAGTAACTGGTGATGGTTCAAATATGATAAAAGCTGATTATGAACCCAAATCCACATGAAGACAGCTAGCTCAGAACCAATCAAACAAATTGAAATTCAAAGTTTCAGCAAAAAAGAAAATAATCAGCATTAATAGAAATTCTAAGACTTGTTAAACATTAATATCTTAGGTTTACATACCTACATACGTGAAATCATTGAGATGTACATACACCATTGAGCTGTGCATACAATTACCTTTGTTTATTTTTTCCTTCTATTCTGTTATTTTCAGAATGACATACCTTATTTAGTTCTACAATGAAGATTTCAATAAAAATATATAAGTTAATTGGGGTTACTTATAGTAAAATAGAATCAATTATCAAATTTAATTCCAATCTGATTTTTTGCATGAGCATTAAAATTTTTAAAAAAGTGGATTTTCATCTCATTTTCTAGGGAATAAAAAAAGAAAGTTAGAGAAAAAAAACAATATTTAAGGTGTATGTTGAAATATGTTGAATTACTATGCAATCACTATCAAAATAATAAAGCTTTGGTTTATATTGTTAACTAAAATTGTTTGGTAATTGCAAGAAGAGGTTGCAGGATAAAATACCGTAGTACTCTCCCTTATTTCACAACATGGGCACTAAGATGGCTAAAAAGGGGGGTGCAGTTACATGTATGTGGGATTCCATATGATCATGACTGATTGTCAATTTAACAAAACAAATTTTAAAACATTTTCTTACTTAGTAGAAATTTTTTTTTATCTATTTTCCAATACAGTGTATAGTTTGATACAATATTGAAATTTCATACGGTTTTCACAATAATTTACAACTCGTCATTCATAAATTTTCATTGCTATTCCTATATTAAGTAACGGGACTGGGAGACCTTGGACAAATGTAAACATGGTTCAGTGGGGTGGGGGGGGGGGGGAGGGGTATATAAGGAGGGTTACTTATCAGGGAGATTGCCATGACATCAAAATAAAATTATGACAAAGAAAGTGTCTGGTTTCACTCAAAATTATCTTATAAGAAAAGCTATTAAATTAGAGGACAGGAACATTTCACTCTGCAGAATTATGAATCATAATCTTTCAATTTAATTTTATTAACATATAAATTGTTTACTCATTTCAACAAACCTCTATAAAAATTTGGGCCAATGAGGTCCAATAAAACAAAAATTACCATCATTTAATTATCATGGAATAGTAAATTTTGCCTTAAAATGCATAAAGATGACATCGGCAGCTGTTAACAATGTTCAGTGATAGTCTCATAATCTTTACAGTATTACAGTGTACAGTACATGTGTGTAGTTTGTATTTAAAAAAGACCTCTGTTATAATTAAAATAATTCATTAAATTAATTCTTAAACTAAAGAACCTCATTTCTTGGTTAAATATGCTGTGACAGTCAAGCAAATTTATACAATTTTCTGTCCGTTAATCAGGTCTATTGCAAGACAAACTTTTTGACAGAATTATGTGAATTCTTCCTGGACAGAGCCCATTGCTTATAATACATGGGCCAACAGTACGATCGAGTTGTATCGGCCATACGGTTACTTAAAAAAATCAGTCAATATTTCAAGTTCAAATTCGAAAGGAATAAAACATAAAATGCAGTAAATAGCTGCAATATAACGAATGCCGGTATAACGTGCCCCCCCCCCCCCTTCTCCCAACAAAAAGTGGAGGGTATAATTAAGTATAATTAAGGAGAGTTACTCTTTTTGCATCTGACCGAGGGTTCTTCTGCAGAAAATTTCATGGTAACCAGAAAAAGGTTGCTAAAATTACACACCAAACCCGTGGGTTCAAAGTACCTATAGGCATTAGCTTTTTCTCCCAAATGTCCTCGTGTCTGATGATCACTCGAGGAAATTCTCGTGGCAAGGGAGGCTACTCGAAGTAGATAATGTACCCCCCCCCCCCCGGTCCTACGCACATACACACACACACACACACATAATAAGAGGCTTTAGCAACCTTCCAACTGAGTTGAATATGATATAGGCATTTTTGATATCACCCATGTTTCTATCATACACAAAAAAGAGTAAAGATTTATTCAATGAAACAAAGAAAATAATAATAGCTTCGCGGACTTAATTATGGATACAAAAAACGTCAAAAAAAATCCAGTTAACGAAATATCAAAATCGTTAGAAAAGCCAGGAAAACGTCAGATATTTCGGACTATTAAATATCGAGACACTTAACAAACTTTGCAAAAAATGTATAAAATCACAAATTCTTGGATTTGATTTTTAAATATTTACATTTTCCAGTGTCTTGCCTGTGATAACACTACGTATCGATTTTGTACTTTCAAATGACGCCAAATTGAGGCGCCAGCGGGGTTTGCTGATTTATATTTAATATTTAATCGTACGATGGCTTAAATTATGTAAATATAAGTAATAAGGAATCATTCTTTGAATATTATGAGGTGATAATTTCGGTCGCGCCCCGACCAAAATTATCACCCCATAATACTCAAAGAATGATTCCTTATTCCTTAATTACTTGTCAGATTTAGTGTTAGGGAGATTGTTCTGTTCATAACTTGATAAAACAAGACTATCAACAGTCTCGTTTGAAGTAATCTTTTCGTAAGTTCTATGGTCGATACAACGACATTGTCAGCAAATACAATCTTCCACTGGGTCGCATGTTGACTGACGTTTTTCATGCTAATTGTTAGACCATAATTAGTCACCTAATTGTCAACGGACTTTTCCGTTTTTTCCCGATTACGACAAAGAGCACACAGCAGGTGCGACCGGTCAGCAGAGGATGCTCACTCCTCCATGGCACCCGATCCTACCTCTATCCTTTTGGAGGTCCGTGTTGCTCTGCTTTGAATTTGTATTTCGTTTTCTGGATTTTTGAGATGGTTGACGGTTTGTTATTGTCATTTTTCTTATTGATAGTATTGAGTTGTATACATTAATGAATATGATTTACCGTCTTTGAGGTGACAACAAATGATACAGTTCAATTACCGGTACATTGGTCACAGGAGAAAGGTCCCCACCCTCACCCATCTCTCCCAAACATATATTCTGCAAACTAAAGTAAAAGTATTAAAAAACGAAAAAGGCGAATAGCTTTGCTGTTAATAAATCCATAGATATTGAAAAATGAGATGGCCAATAATGGTTTCTCCCCTGGAATATTAAAACAAAAGTTGGTGTCTAAACATTCAAACCGAATAAATCAATTCACAGTCACATTATAAAAATGAAAGAGTATCACTGTATCTAGACATTTAAAAATATATCATAAAATTCTACTAAAAACAAGCATTTGCTTTTTCGTACACTGATCGATATTCTAAAAGATCATTTTGTGTTTGGTATACATAATTAACGTATATGATATACTAGTAGCTTATGTCCTATTTGAATAATGTACACAATCTCACGAGTTGTTCTTAATGTGTAAATTGCTGAAATACGTGAGCCTATTAGTAAACCCTTTTACCGAGAAACTGTAGGCCTATATCAAGTTATCTTTTTAATGTATCACATTGAGGTTATAATAATCAGTCATTGTATTTAAAAGTTAAAGTATTCTATTAATTAAACACTGAACATGATTTAAAGCACTTTGAATTTTTTTGTTTCAAAGAGCTTTGACTTGGTCCCAAAATTAACCCACTTTGACTATTTTGTTTAAAGTGCGTAATTTTTCAAAGTAAGTTGTAACACCCATCTTCCCATTTTTTTTGCAAAAGACCATTTTCCATATACCGGTATAAATATATTATTTATACATACAGAAAATTTAATTTTAAAGCAGTTGCAACCCCCCCCCCCTCCACTTTTTGGTGAGCATGTGAAATATTTTAGATTTCAAGATAGGTGAATTACGGGTTGTTTGTTTTGGGGTTTTTGTTGGACAAGCTCCCATTTCAATTATGATCATTTTAAAAAAATATTATTTTGTACATTGGGAAAATGTTAAAAATTTGACTGCCATGGCCCAACACCACAAACAAATGCCACTTGGTGGTAAAATAAGAGTAGTCTCCCTTACTAAGAGTTTTTAAAAATCCACAGAAGCATTTTTAATGGAGTTATCTCTCTTATCTGATCCTCTATGAGCCTTAAGTATCTGCATTTTATGCATATTGTTTAAACTACAGTATAAAGTTTATTTATTGTATGCATGTAGACTAAACAATGCACAAGATCATTCTTCAATATGAAGACTCTAAAAAATTGAAAGTAGATCAGAACATTTTATCATCATGATCAAAGACCATTTATACTTGACAAAGAACAAATGACAATTCAAATTCACAACAGATTAATTTATTAAGATATTTGTTACATCCAAGCCCATAGTGTTACATATGCATGGCATAAAATGAATAAATCATAGTTAAGGTGGAATAACACACCTGGAAAAAGTCACTCAAATTAACAGTAAATTATTTGATTATGAAAGATATAATGATAAATAAACTGTACATTTGTCAAATAAGCGAATAATTTGCAGTTTGGGGAATAAAAATGAATAGGCCTATATAAAAAATTCAATTCAGTACGTAACAACAAAAGCCCCTGCTGGATTCGAACTCGGGATGTAAGGATCACAAGCCAGACACTTTATCCACTCGGCTATGAAGTAAGTTATATGTTGCCGTCAATAAAATCCTTTTAATAAAACGAAATGTTGTTTCGATCAGAGGTCAGCCATTTTGTGATCATGTATTATTTCACCTTAATATGAAGTATATCAACAACGCAATCATGTAAACTTTTATACAACAAAATGTATTCAAACATTAAAGATAGATTTGTTCTTAAATTGTATATATATTTTAACAAACAAAAAAACAGACAAACAAACAAAAAAGAAACAACAAACAGTAAAAGAACAAAATGGCCACAAAATTTAACAAAACACTTGAACAACATTGATGATCCATCTTCACAAGAGAGAAGCAGAGTTGATCAAAATAAGCCTTGATGTGGGAAGATGAAGATAATCAAAGACCTTTACAGTTACCCTAGATACAGATCAAAAGATGGCATTTAAGCAACATATTTGTTCCATTATTTATTTTATTATGATATTAATTTATATGATTGTTAATATAGTTGATAGAAGTTTGAAGTACCTAGATTAGGTTTTTGCATATACTGTTTATAAAAAAAATTTTCAGAGACTTTTTGTTGTTGCTATTTTTGCTATCCTTATGATATAAATTGCCAGAAAAAAGAACATGTAGGTTTTATCAACAAGCAGGGAGTATTTTGATTGCATCACAAATATTGACATGCATTAAATGACAAGAAAACATTTATTTTGATAACATCATTTCCTGAAAAATGGTGATAATCCATCAGTTAAAAGCAAAAGGTTCCTAGCACAATGCCTTCTGCAACATTTGAGTCAAATAAAATAAACAGTATTTTTGCATGGATGATTCATGGCATCCAAGGAGTAATTGCATAAGTCTCCCAAGATTGTAGGTGAGCTAAAATAATACAGTAGGTAAAACCAAGATGATGATACCATGTACACGAGTGACCTGACCATTCTTTTAATAATGCCTTCTTAATGATATAGATACACATGTACATGTATATGTAAAGCAACCGTTTTTTCATTGATTGTGACAAAATTAATTCAGCCAGTCAGGACACAAGCTGCTTACAAATTTTTGTCACTTCCTCCGTTCTATGTCCTTACAGAGCTCGGGAAATGATTTTTAAATATAGATAGGCCTTTCGCATTTTCTGATTTGTTTAATGAAACAAGCAATATTTCACACAATACCATTGAAAAAGTCACGCCTACAACATCAGCATATCTTCTTCTTGCCCCCAAAACACAGAAATAAAAAGTATAAGATGTTTCATCTTTCTTTTAGGAAAAATTGCATTTATAAAGTCCCTTGATTTTGTTTGTCACTGCATGAAGAGTTTGCAACAGATCTAAAGCTTTGATTGTAATAATGTCTAGGTTTCCTAGAAAACACATGATTTCTTTCATTAATCCACTTTTATCCATCGCTGGATTGACTTTTCTAGAGCTGCCATCCACCTGAAAAAGGAAGAAAAGTACTAAACAAATACACAGTATGGTGATTCAAAATAAGACACAAATTACGTACTACTACTTTTATGCCGTAGAGTCAGATATAGGACATTCCTACTAGCTCTTTAGCATGATCAGAAAAAGTGCTGGATTTGTAAGCCAGAGGACCTGAGTTTGAACTCCAACAAAGGCAATACCTATGTTTTCAAGAAACATTACCTTTCTTTGTGGGTCTCATTTTCTGCACAGAAGCTAAAGGTCCTCATCTGAGGCTCCGGAGGCCTGAGGACAAAGCCATGTTTCCTCAGGGAGCTGGTCATGTGTTCAACCTTGTAACCATGGAGATGGGCCATCCCTATTGTTGATTCAAAAGAAAGGATATTATTTTTTATTAAAACTATTGCCCATCTGATTGGTTTCAATATCATTTCATAAATATATAGAATGCTCTTAACTTTATCTGTGATCTTAAATCATTCATTCATTCATAGAGGAATATAATATCATACAAGGCAATGAAACAAAATAGTTTTAATTTATCAGAAATATCTATTGCACTAAGAAAGATATATCTTCACCTTAACCAGCTGGAATAGGACCTAGAATTTTACCTTGTGCGCTGGAAGAGTTGATGTTTTTGTAGTAGTAGATACATGCATCCTTCAGCACACAGTATCTCTTCTTCCATGTCCTGACGGTACGACCACACTTGGACAGGTATCCGAAGCAGTCCGGCTTTTTGATATCCAGAGCAGGAAGTCCTACATTGGAGGCTGTCACATCCATCCAGGCATCCTTCTGAAATCCAGACAGTCAGTTGTAAATAATACGGTACTACAAATACTCTCTTATGTCTGGCTAGAAAATAAGGCCCTTATTTAAAGCTTGCTGTCAATTGATTGAATGAGGATTGTTGGCTATTATGAAATGCTTATTCTAAGAGGTTGCGCACAAGGTTTGCAAAATTTTCTCGCAAACAAGTTGGTTAACAGAATTCTTACCTTTTCTTTAGCTCTGGATGCTGCCTCATTCAAAGATGAAATCCATCTACAATGAAATAACAATGCAACCTGTTATATACTGGAGTGCCAAAACAGAGTCATCAGTGTATGATCAACATTTCAAGATATTTAATATATCCATATCTCAATATACATCTCAAACTGATCATCATTGACTGGAGAGGGCTGGGTTCAAAGTTCAAATCATATCATGGTTGCTTATTTGTGTTGTAACTTGTATACTATACTTGGATCAGGTGTTTTTTTAAGTTACCGAAGCTGCTAAATGGTACCAATTCTGTGTTTGTTTTAAGGTCATGGTGGGTAGGGTTTCATGTGACTTCCAAAGGTAAAGGTAAGGGTAAGGTGTGAATTTTTCTATCTCTTCAAAATACTGTTACCCATTTATAATACCATAAGGCAGTCAATTGGATATGTTCTAATGTTAATTTTGGAGTAACTAAGTTACTATCTAATTTTTAAACTAGTATGTTACTCAGTAACGTACCAGTTTATAAATTAGATATGGTCTAATTTAATTTTGAAGTAACCATGGTAACATTCCAGTTTATAGTTTATCAGATCAAGTGGGACTTTCTGTGTCTGTAATCATCTTATATAATGTACTTCACTTACTTGATCATTTCTTCTCTACTGTCAGCGATGAAGTAGTAGGTGCGAGCTCCAAACTTCTCCGCCTTGAAATAGTGCTCCCTGCTCGAGTCGGTCTGTTTTGATACTATGTAGTTTAGAAGAGGAATGGCCCCAAGAGGATCTTGGTCCTAGAAATAACAAAGCAAGAAACATTTGTAAGACAATTTGTTCAAGCATCTGTCTATATTTGATTGTGGTTTGTTCTTTATGATAATTTGACCTTGAACTTGATAACTGAAATTCACTATTTGGCCTTGACACTTTAGGTTAGAAATTAAAAGTTGTTTTTTTTGCAAAGTTCAAAAGTCCAATGGCAAGAATTAGACCAATTGAAGGATATAGGACAGTATTTTCATTTTCATGAAAATGTTCATATAAGATTACTATAAGTGCTAATAGGGTGAGTTAACCATGCATCGGACACCCTTTGTTTATTTATTTGTTTGTTTATTTTTCTATACATTAAAAGTATATCACAGGGAATATCACCTAACATGTTAAGTATTAGAAAAAATCCTGCATTGACAACTGTTCGATGCATAGTTAATTTGTGTCCCATCCAAGGTGAAATGAATATATGGAGCAAAAAAGACCTTGACATTAATTGTTCAAATTTCTAAGACTTATTTTAATCAAATTTTGTTTCAAAACTTACTTCTTTCTAATTATTTAAGGTAGAGGGTGCATTTTCACTAATTTACAATCATATGCACAACATTCAAAAAATGCTTTTGTTTAAAATCGTTGTAACTAAATTTTCAATGATGGCGTTTTTGATGTCAATTTACGATGCCTATATTGCTATTTCTTTGACAATGTGACTGTCAAATTCTTTATAATGATAAAGTTCATTAGTTCTAATTCAGGGATATACGAAACAACACATGAGCGCATGCACATTTATTGGTATATTTTTAACCAAAGTTGTCCGATCCAAGGTATGTGTCTGATGCATGGTTAACTCACCCTACTTAAGATGAAGAGGAAGAAATGTTCATTTGAAGTATCTTCAACTTTGCATCGGATTTGCTGGAGAACAGAGTTTCCAACTTATTGTTCTTCATACACTACCTGTTCTCCTTTGTAGTAGTAGAGGCAATTGTCAAATCTCAGGACGAAGTAACGGCGCCTCCAGTTCTTGACGAACGTGGAGTTACTCTGTTTGTACATGTAGCCACTCATCACCGGTGTCTGCTGGTTTCTGATGTAATGGACATCACTGGAGGCCACCTCCAACTTCACAATATTGGAATCTAAATATTACAGACAAGAAGTCATTTTTAAAAGTTTATCAGGTATGCAATTTGGTCAAACATATATGTTTCAGTATAATTTTATCCTTTTGGTACTACCGGTAGTTTAAGGGACACATTCATTTAACAAGATATCTGTGAGCCAATGCTCACTGGTGATACCCCCACTCTGATGTGAATATGCAAAATGATAAATGAGCAAAGTCGACATTTAACAGGAAGTTGGCATCCGATTGGTATAAAAATATATCCCACGATATGGCATGCCTAAACAAATAATGTGTTAAAATTTAAAGCATCTGCAATGAATAGTTACTGAGAAAAATGTGACAGAAATTTTTGTTATGGACAGATGGACAGACAGACACACAAGGGTAAAACAGTATACCCCCTTCTCCTTTGTAGCGGGGGTATACTTATAATAAGCTCTTTTTTGAACTTTTACACAGACATATACTATTTGGATCTGCATAATAACAAAACTAAAATCACGTTACATATTAATGTGCAGATGTAATAACATCTACGGTACCTGTCTGTGTATTAATAGATACAATGTCCGATAAAACACCATTATAGCTATACGGTAGCAATATTAGCTGCTGCATTTTTTAAATGTGGGAGATTTAAAATTAATCAATCATTATACCACAAAATTTGTTACTTTCAAATGCATATAGTTTCAAATTTACAATATCTATTAATGAATTAAGTTATGCTATTAGTTCTTGTGCACAGGTGGATTGAGTTGGTGAACACTTTCTTTACTCTTCCATTGGCCAGTAACATCGAATCAGATCATTTCTATTATTATAAAACCCGGTAACTTTTGATTTTGTTTCACTGTGGGTCCGGCCATTTTGTACACCAACACCTTGCACAAGGTATTTATTGTATTTATATAACTTATAACTGTTCTTAGTAAAGTAACTAAGATTATAATAAAGTTTAAAGGTTTATTTAAGGAGGTTGGCACCTGAAATAATAGTAATGTCAATCATCCGAAAACCACTTGGATATAAAGATGAGGACCTATAATGTTCATTTATTTTATTTGTGACCCATGTCACATGCCATTTTTTGGAAATATAGGGCCCCAAACAGAAATGATAATTTACCTGAAATTTTTGCTAAAATTCGACATAGAAATTGATAGTTTGAAGAAATCAAACAAATATTTATAGTTTGGACTATTATTTAGTTATGATTTTAATACAGTATGAAGTTGAACACATGTAGTGACTATAAAAGTAAAATCTAAGTCAAAGTTTAAAGTTTCTCGCTTTACTGGTGGCTTCAAAGGCCAGTACATAATGAACACAACAGATGTTACAAAATTTTGGAGTTATCAAATTATAACGCAAATTAAAAATATTATAGTAATGTCATTTTTCTAAAAACTTGGGATACAAATAGACATACATTTAATGTCTCATTTAAAAGTAAAATAAGTAGGGGTCACATCTCAAAAATTTGAGATATAGCATGAAATACGTTAATTTTAGGCCAAAATTGGAGTTAATTTTTTCTTAACTTCTATGAAATATAAGCTAAATATGCCTAAATATAGCGATAGAAATATCAAAATATTAATTAAATATGTTTTTTAGAACATCAGGAATATATCGTAATACACAAACTATCTAGAAGTTTGGTCTGCGCTGAAAATTAGGAAGCTAAAGTAACAGTACTATAAAACTAGCGAGTTATGAAAATGGTTCATTTCCTTCTTGAAAACCTTCCGCCACAAAATATAGTCCCTTACTAAAATCTGTAAAAATGTAATTTTTTTAAAACGCTTTTATTCAATATAGTTTATTTGGCATTGTTAAATATAGATATACTACTAGAATTAATATGTGATGCAGAATTTCCAGACTAGAGGTGACCCAAAATGGCTACCCAAAACCTAAGGAGCGAACCTCTTTAAACCGTAATGAATTACTGTGTATAAATTGTACATATATTTTCATGTGTTTATATTTATTTACAGAATCACCTTTTTGTACATATTAAACATCCTGAACAAGGAACCTTGCCTTTATTATTTACTCGGTCACATAAACATAATTATGGTAGAGAACATAAGTATAAATTTTCTTTTCATGAATATTCACCCAGTGGTTATTTTAATTCAAATACAACAAGTACTTTCAAATTGATGGATGAGTTTATTTTCAGCAATTCCACAATTTAACATTTGATTATTGCTTTTGATGATAAATAAGACAAATATTTGGTTAACATTGTTGCCATTAATAAGTCAGTATAATGTCATTTCTTAAAACTAATAATTCTGTGAATATCAACTACATGTAAATATATACTAATGTATTATAATTTATATTACCTTTTTGCACTAGTTCAATATTTCTATGTCAACAAATACTGGTATTTAAATCTATATTCTATATATTACCTTTTTTGCACTAGTTCAATATCTTTATGTCAACAATAATATATTTTTATAAAAGTTACAGAAAATATGTGTGTTTGTTATGAACCAAGTGGGCGTGTCGATAATACATATCGATTGGCTGTTTACGGTTGAATAGGGTGATTTAATCCGTGCTACGCATGACTTGGACACGTATAGAGTAGAATTCGGGGTTTTTTAAGTTATTCAAAGTTTGATGCCACTTTGCAACAGACTATTCCCACCCACCCCTCCCAAATTATAAGATTTATTGAACTTATGTCAGTTTTGTTTTTACAATGATTTTTTCTTGTTTTGTAGAATGAATATGCATGTATATAAAAGACTAAGAGAGCTATGTACATTGTATTATATACATTAAAGTCTGTTGTATTCGCGCATGTGAGCTCATCCTATAAATTATGTGTTTGTGTTTTATTTTATAAATAATTTATGTTCAGTTGAACAGGTGAATAAGAACATAAAATGAAACTATATTCTATTCTATTAATCTATATTCTGGCATAATATTATATAAATATCAACATTTACTTTACATCTCTTCACCAGTTTAAAAAGTAATTTCTTGATCTCAACCATTATTTTACCTTTGTGCTTTTGTTTGTTAATTTTTTTTGATGTCCACCAATATTTTACCTTTAAAGGGGCATGGTCACGATTTTGGTCAAATTCTAGTTTTTTGTTTTTATTATTAACAATGCTTAGAAATGCATTTCTAAAGATCAAATGAAATTTGAGAGTTAGTCATAGAGTTATAAGCAAGATACAGGGCTCATAGTTCTCGGTCATGTAAACAAGGCTCGTGCCCTGTTTTTGTTTACATATGTTCAATATACCAGTAAAAATCTTTTTCAAGCTGATTTATCGTTCTTCTTATTCGTATTAAGCATAAATAAACAGTTCCTAACGTTTAACACATTCATTTTAAGTCTAAAACTGGACTTTTTACTTCAACATTAAAAAGGTAAACAAAAGCTTTGTTTACATAGCAAAGAATTGTTAGCTCTGTAACTCGCTTATAACTCAACGAATGACACTTAAATTTTGGTTGCCTGTTAAATAGGCCTCATTAAAGCATTGTAAACATTAAAATCGGGAAAATATTTTTTGACCAAAATCGTGACCATGCCCCTTTAAGCAATAGTTTGACATTTAATTAACCTTCATGCAACAGTTAAACAATTCTAAGATATCATGCAACCATTTTTTTTTTACTTTCCTGTATTAGTTTGTTTCTGATGTCAATCATTAATTAAAAGTTTGATGATTTCACATTGTGGATCATTAAAGTTTGATGATCATTGAAGTTTGATTATTTCTGAAGGCAATTATTATAGTTTGATTGTTTCTGATGTAAATCATTATACTGAATACAGGGTTATTTTTGCCCTGTGTTATTTTCGCCCTTCTTCACTTTCAAATGGTTTCTCCCTGTCTTGAATTCGCCCAGACAAAGTTGTGTTTACGTAAAGATAGTTTGAGACATTGGAATTTGCCCAGTCTTAAATTAGCCCTCTGACATCGAGAGCAAAAGGGGCGAAAACAAAACAGGACAAATATTTCCCTGTATACAGTAGTTTGATGATTTCTGATGTTAATCATTTTAGTTTGAACATTTATGATGTCAAGCATTACATATTTCTGATGTCAAGCTTTATATTTCTGATGTCTAGCATCATTTTACCTTTCTGCACCAGTTTGATGATTTCTTGATGACTTAGTTCCAGCACATTGACCCCATTAACACTCAGAAGAACCTGACCGGCCTTCAAACCTGCTCTCTGGGCAGGACTCCCTGCAGAAAACATTAAAAATCAAACAAGTTTTAATAGGATGGGGGAACACCTTGTTGAAACACAGGCCTCCAGATGTAAAGATGTGGTTACATGTCAGGTAATTAATAATGGCTTAATGTTAAAAATGCTAAAGGTGATCAATGGTATACGTGTACCGTACTCTCTTTGTGAAGACGACGTCAACAGGGAACATTTACAGATTTTTGCAACATTAAGGCAGAAGTCATTTTATGGGTGATAACATTTTAGCAATAATATTGATATTGTTCCTGTATTACTAAAAAAATGTGACATTTCTTTTAATCTAAAGTTTTAAATTTGAAGCGTTTGATATTTTTGATTTAAGATTAATTAAAGGGGGATAATTCACAATGGACTAAAATAAAATGTTTATTAAATAGTTTGAGGTGTACTGCATGGCATCCTTCAGTGTGACTGTATCTCTTACCATGATCAACCTCCGTTATAAATGCTGGATGACTGTCAAAGATATGGAGACCAAAATCTGTATCTTTTCCATCCTTATAGATCACAACCAACTGTTCTTGTTCTACAAAGGATCAGAAGGCCCTAAGTAAAAACTGCTCAGAAATACACAAGTTAACCTTTTAAGGTACATGTAGACGTTTAAAATGGTTTATTAGCAATTCTAACTTTGAGAAATATAATTGTGACAATGACAATTGAGAACAATTGGGAGGAAAATGAATTGAAGTTGACTCCTTAAAATCAATGAGATGAAAAGCAAACTAACCATAAACTTTGGCAGACATGCGCTGATATTCTTGTTGACTGTCATGTCGATGCACCATACATTTACGTCGTAGGCGATATTCATGCTTGAATTCACTCTCCGAGCAAGTAGTTGTCGTAGAGTCTGTGCGTTTGTGAGATTTGTCTAGTAGTTTTGTTTCAATGCCTCGAATAAAGACTTCATCTAAAGAAAACAAAAACTTGCACACAATTCACATAAAGTTAATCATAACATAAAAATGCACTTTAAAAACTAAAATATTACAAACAATGGTAGCATTTATAGCATTTTCATAATTAAAGAAGTATGTATATCACTTGGATGGAAGCATTCAATATTACATGTAATTGAATTATACAACGAAGTGCAACAGAATTTCGATAATAAAAGATATTGACTTGCTTAAAACCCACATACTTCTTAACTCTTGAATTAGTTTGTCCAATTCAGCTTGCAATTTTGCATCCATTTTTGTCATAACACCTATATGTATATCCTATCCCACCCCACATGATTTTACCCATGTAACGTTCTCCCTAATCATTCCTGGCATACTTGGGGTGACTCCAGTTAGTCTATTTGATGCACAGTAGTAAATAACTCTCCCCCGAGGGCAACCTTGTTTTTGGTGTTATATTTATTTATGAATTAGGATGTTTATTAATGGACAGAAAAGTATGTTGCTAGTGATTGATTTTTAACCAAGTGTTTCACATCTTAATTATATTCCAGCACCAAACCAATCTAATTAAAGTTAGAACTTCAATCCGCTCCCGGGTTTTCGATATCCACGCGACATATCGAAAACCGCGGAGCGGATGGAAGTTCTAATTTTAATTAGATTGGCACCAAACTACTAGTATTCCTGTTTAACATGCCAAATGTCAGGTTGTTGTTTTCTACATACCCGATTCTGGCTCCTCTTCTGCAATGCTGGATGACTGGAGCAAGCTGGGTGACTTTTCATCTGGCATACACAACCATACGGATTTTCGATAACTCTCATTATAAATGCCTAAAAAAGTAACATCAGAAACATACCTGAGTACAAATGTCTACACTAAAAATTTAGAGTATATGTACATGTACTATCACTGCAGTTCATAACTACTGACCAGTGAATTAATTGATCGAGGTTTTATACATTTATGAACTGCATTATACAGATATTTGCCACAGAGTTCAATTGAGGCATGTAATTTCTTGAAGGTCATGGTTATGTAACAGGATGGGAGAAATAATGAAGGACCAGACTGAGATTCGAACCTGGGCCCCCTGAATCTCTAGTCAGGTGCTCTACCAACTGAGATATCTGCCACCAGTATTCGAACCCCAGTCTGGTCCATCATTATTTCTCCCATCCCGTTACATTTGGTGCCGTAAAGGCAAGGTCATTCCGAAAGTGCTTTTAAAAATGGTGAAGTACCGCTATTGATGATATAAATTCTTTAATATCATTAAGATAAAAACAGTAAGGATGTATTCTGCGCAAGCAAATACAAAGCATGACTGATCTGCTAAAGTTTCAGAATTTTTGCCTTGATATTGGGACAAAATACTTGACAGAGTCAATTTTTAATTTTACCAGAAACCATTTACATGTACTGTACAAGACCTGCATTCAGATTTTGATTTTTATAGATTTGTGTGAGACTATATAGAGATTCACTCATTTCTGCCTGCTATCATGTTCATGTATACACATATCTAACTAATTTGTTTAGCATGTGATTATAGACACACTTCAGACCTATCATACAGAGAGATTTGTGATACATACATAGTGACACTGCTTGAATGCCACGAAGTGGTCTTCTTTTAAAGATGTACTGTTATGAGATTTAACCAAATAAATGATATATACCAGTACATGTAATTATACAGGATGGACAATTTTCTACTTCATTAAGCTTTGTACTTGTCTGTAATGGTTAAACGCTAAAAACTGTCCATACTGTCAGAAAGTAGGTCGAAGGTGCGTTAGATCATGTAAAAGACTCTCGTCATTGAATCGGTGCACTAAAGTCAATTTTGAACCCTATGACTCAATTAATGGAATATAAAATCCTATTTGTTGTTAGTTACCTATATAACAAAGAAGCATAACAGTGAAAAAAATCATAAGGAGTTAGCACTGCATGCCCATGTAAAAAAAATAAGAATCCTTAAATTGGTAAAATGACTTTCCAAACATGGGGTCCATGGACGATATTGCTCACCTTAGTAACAGGTATTAAGTTAATGTTTGTATCTCTGGTGAGCTAAGTATCATGTAAATGCATGTACATATTTGATAGCCAATGCATGGTTACCGGTACTATATCTGCTTGCTTAAAAGAAATAATCTAAGGAGGATTAATAAAATGGCATCCTAGAATGGTGAAAATGACCTTCCTGGTAGAGGCTACGACACAAACAGAGTGTTTATATCCTATCTAATTAGAAAGGAAATTGAGCCAGAGAAGATCACAAGTGGTGAACTAATTATATTGTGAATTTCCTTATAAACTGCTCAGAAATATTCACTGCATTAATTGGAGGCTTGTACCTCAATTTATATAATATCACTTTGCAGGGATTGTACGAAAATATTTATGCTTCATAAGTCACTAAATGATGTGATTTGAAGAATATTATTTAATAATTTCATTTCTGTTTTCATTAGGCTTTTTGATTGGCTGAGAAAAATATTTCATACATGCATACTAGTACTGTACCAGTAAGTTTGCTTGAAAACTTTCTTGAATATGGTTTAAACTCGAGCCTAAATGATCATTGTTTACCGCTAATTTACATCTTTGCACTTTCAGCAGTGGGGGAATTGACGTAATAAGTTATAAAAAGAGTATTACCTCTTTGTGATACATTATTATATCCCTTCTTTGATTTGACATATATCAATACATATAACATGTATAAACAAACAAAATTCACTTAATTTCGAAAGATTCATGGCACACTTGAATGCCTGATTGCACACAATTATATATTGAATAGTATACGATTTTGTGTATTACTGAATGATAACAAAAGAATAATTTTATGTATCATATTCTATGTTTATGTATCATAACCCCTACGACCTTTAGTCTGATCCCACAAGGAACATAATTCAAATTACATTTTGCAGAGTAAAAAATCAACATGTACAAGGATTTTAACTATGCTCTTATTGCGAACCGATAACTGGTACAGTAAATCGTAAAAACTCAGCATTTAATTCGGAGCGTGCTTAAATAAAAAAGCACCATGCAAATTTTAAAGATGTTTTGGGTTCTAAATAATGATATAATCTAACAGATGGATAAATAAGGAGTTAAAAATTTAAAGTATGTCAAGTTTTATCCAAAAATATCAAGAAATAAGGAAATATGAAAATAAAACGTTAAATTTTAGCCAATAACTGGTACAGTGCCAGTTGACTTTTATCCTACACCATGATGACTTGCAGCATCAGTCTGCATAAACATGACATAGCTATTGAACTATATTTGTTTAGGCCTAAGAAAAAAAATTGTTTGTTTCTGCTTTCCCGACCGACCCTAGCTTTTACCCCCCGACTCCTTACTTATTAAAAACCAAAACTGATTTTAATTTCTGTACTTATCATTGATAAAAAATTTGTTTATAAAGAATAGACTGGATAGCTACCAAATCTATATGAGTATAAGGCCTAACAAAAAAAATGGTTTGTTTCCATTTTCATGCTGAAAAAAGTAGGGTCGTCGGTCGGAAATTTTTTTTATTTTTTCAAATATTTTTTTTTCCTTTAATATTGCAGTATCCATACATGCCGGTTAGATACTGACACTGCTGAATGGTATAAAATGAGAAATACTTTTAATATCATTCCTGACTATTAAGCTGGTCTTAAGAAAACACAAAAATGATATTATATATCAGATACTTCCTCTGCCAATGATGGGAGCATTATTAAAATCTACAACACATGGAAACATACAGCTATTTTGAAACAAAACGTTTGAGTTACACTGATTTGAGAAGAGTAACTGCTTCAAGCGTTTTTGTGACCAAAATTTTGAGTAATTTTTTTCCAATTTGGATAAAAACGAAAATAAACGAATTTCCATCAAAAGGGAAAGCAGAAACAAACAATATTTTTTCTTAGGCCTAAACTGGGTTGGAACGTTTTAATTGTGCTTTATTAAAACTGCTAAGTGTGTTTTATCAAGCATCATATAAAGTCATTGAATACATTCCTTCATTGTTGGTATATTGGGATTTGATTTCAACATTCATAGATGAATTACAAATGATAAAAATCATTTCGTCCCACTCTTTCTTCTTCTCTCTCTCTCTCTTTCTCTCTCTCTCTACTAATCATTATATTTACAAAATTCAAAACTTCCTTGGACCCTCAAAGAAGCAGAGTGTATGAAAGATTTTGAGATTCTACCCTTAGTGCATGAGAGGCAGGCCCTCACAGCAAACATAGGCACTTGAGGGCAATTATCCTTTCTATTGAAAATTTAAGGTGCAACATCCTTATGAGAACTCAGAAAATATAGGTTGTAATGGTTTTTCCCCCCAAAGTGTTAGTTATTATAACTGAAACACAACTTTGGAGCACATATTGCAATTCTACAAAGAAGTTTTGATGAAGAAGTAAAGACTGCCAAAAGCAATGATTAAACATAAATGATAAGGTAGCTAGTACACTCGATTCTCTCTTTCCACAAAAATATGATGTCACATGCTTAGTAAATCTTTTCCAACTTTGGTACATGTATTAGGTTTGACTTTCACTATTTTCTTAATAATAACCGGTATCATTCACATTTCTATAAATGCAATTGCTCCCATCAACATTTTCTAAATTTTAAAGAAAAGACAAATCTACATTGATAAGTATAAGACAATATTTTTCAGTGATCATGGCATTGTAAAAACAAAGGCCATCAAACAGTCAGCATAATCTTTCATCTTTATATTCCTCTTTTGTAATCATTCAGTGATGTTTGCAAAAGACAACAGACTCATGCATTATGCATAAAACAATTTACATAATTTTGATTTTTAACAAAGAAGCAGCCATGCTTATCACCAGAGCCACACCCAAGTCTTATAGCCCTTGACATGCATAAAGAAACCAATCACCATTCTCTTTCTTTCCAACATATATTATTTTGTCAAAGATGGGTTACGTTTATTTAAGTTTTCATATATATTACACAAGTACATCGTCAAGGAAGTCATTGTGAATAGTGATTTTATGTATAAATTGTACTTATGGGAGTTCACTGGCAAATCAACAATTAGTCTGATTTCATGCTGTTTGACAGGATTAAAGACTTCCTGACCAATACATTAAACTGAATCAAGTCCATTATATTAGTAAATGTACTAGTTATTACGCAGTAGTACTGGTCTTATTTCATACAATAAACATTTTATAATCACACAGAGGAAGGTTGTGCACATAAATGTATCATAAATGTATATTGCTACTGGTATATAAAAAGTAACCCTAGTGTGTCGGATGTCGACCCACGGGTTATTTTAATAAAATGGTTGTTGTCATCTTGACATACAATATTAAACATTTTGAACTGCACTATACAGATCAAATTAGCTAGAAGTACTGTTAGGAAGCTCACAAATGATACCCCTGCTAAGAAAATATAACTCAGGTATGTAATGGATGCACCATTTTTTTTATAGTGTCCTTGAACTTGCGCTAATGACCAAAGCTCAAGGTCAGGACATATTTACAGGTCACAAGCACAGGCACCTGACGTTATATATATTTCTCATAATAAAAATAAATACCCTATATCTAATAATACACAGGTACCCATCCCCACCATCTTGGATTTACTTTAAGCTGTCACATCAGCTGCAATCTGATTAAAATCAGCCGTTCTGATACGCTACCGCTCTCGAACATCTGAAACAACCCGCTTTGCGGTCACGTCCGAACGACCCGACAATCTAAACATTTAAATATAAGGTCGTGACCTTTTTGACCAATGAGAATCCCCGTCTCTTAAAGACTATCGGGTGAAGTAACAGCAAGGTAAATAATAACCGCACAGATTTATGGGAAAATATCTGCTGGCAGAGTTTTGCTAGCCACAATATGATTGGCTTATCGAAAGGTCGTTCGGACGTGACCTCTAAGCGGCTTGTTTCAGATGTTCGAGAGCGCTAGCGTATCAGAACGGCTGATTTTAATCAGATTGCATCAGCTGGAAGTTTTGCTTGAAACTCATCGGTAAAATTATTTTGCGATCCTCACCGTCTTCCGATCGGTCATTCAACATCTAAGCTTACAGTCAATTCAATCAAAATGGTGCATTACACCTGTCATTAATAAAAATCACCTCTCGATCTGCATCTACTGCCTTGGATTTGCGATAAATGTCTATAGGGTGGACGGAAGTTGTCACCTATATGTAAATGAGATTTCCCTGCACCCTGTGTTTGTTTCAATATTTCAAAATATATGCATTTATAAACATGTTTATATAAACTTTGTGTAACAAAAGTTATAATTGACTGTTTATAGTATCCCTTTTCTTAGTTTTAACTTGTATGTTGATCGAATTCAAAATTGACGCCTTTTGAATATTCGTATCAGTGCTAAATTTGGAAGGGATTACCCAAAGTATGACGCAATTTATGTCAACTTCCGTCCACCCTTTAGCCTTTTGTCGCATATCTAAGGTTGAGGGGTGATTTTTATTAATGACAAGTGTAATGCACCGTTTTGGTTGAATTGGTTGTAAGCTTAGATGTTGAATGACCTATCGGGAGACGGAGAGGATCGCAAAACAATTTAACCGATGAGTTTCAAGCAAAACTTCCAGCTGATGTGACAGCTTAAAATAAATCCAAGATGGCGGGGATGGGTACCTTGTGTATTATTACATATAGGGTATTTATTTTTATTATGAGAAAAATATACAATGTCAGGTGCCTGTGGTCACAAGCAATCTTTGTGTCTAATTTTAGCATCTAATCATTTTTCATTACAAAATACAGCCTATACAGGAATAAGGCATTTTTTTAACAATGACCTTTAACTTGCACAACTGACCTTGGGTCAAGTTCATTACACACCCTCAGGTCATGAGCAATCTTTATGTGAAGTAAGAACTTGCAATTTATTTCCATAAAAAAGGTATAAAGCAGATACAAATTACACAAATTATGAACTTTTTCTTACAGTGACCTTTATCTTGCCCAAATCAATTTGGGTCAAAATCATGACAACCCCTCAGGTCAAAAGCAATCTTTATGTGACTTAAGAACTTCCAATGTTTCTCTATAACAATGGTATAGAGCAGATCCAAATTATGAATGTTTTCTTCCAGTGACCTTGAACTTGCCCAAATAACCTTGGGTCAAAATCATGACACACCCTCAGGTCATAAGCAATATTTGTGTGAAGTAAGAACTTACAATATTTCTCCATAAGAAAGATATAGACAGGACACAAATTTTGCACTTTTATTTCCAGTGACCTTGAACTTGCCCAAATAACCTTGGGTCAAAATCATGACACACCCTCAGGTCATAAGCAATATCTGTGTGAAATAAGAACTTCCAATGTTTCTCCATAAGAAAGATTTAGACAAGACACAAATTTTGCACTTTTACTTCCAGTGACCTTGAACTTGCCCAAATGACTTGGGTCAAAATCATGACACACCCTCACATCATAAGCAATCTTTGTGTGAAGTAAGAACTTCCAATGTTTCTCTATAAGAAAGATATGGACCAGACACGATTGCACAGACAGATTGACAGACAGATAGATGGACAGATGAAGGTGATTCCTAGATATACCCTCCCCCAAACTTTGTTTGCGTGGGGCATACATATCTTAACATTAGTTAAACTTCAAAGCAATCATACACCATTAGCTAGAATATTGGAAGACGTGTTATAAAATTCAATACATGTATTTTATTTTTGTCAAGTATCCAACTCATAGTGGTCATTAAACCCTACTTTGCACAGTGTAGTCTATATTCTACAGGGTTTCAAGTCAATGAAAATTTCAAACTGAATACATATATATGTGTGTGTATATGATGACCTTAACATTTGAGTTGACCTTGAATATAAATGTAGTAGTTTGATCTTTTTCACTACTGTATATGATATATTTTGACTTCGCGTTGTGTTTTTACATGATATTTCACCCAGATAATTTTGAGTCCGCCTGTTAAGGCTATTAACAAGAAGAAAAACAGAAGAATTTGATAAGTTGAGAATATAATTTATTCGTAATTAAATAATAATTAATTACGATGAGGAGCTAGTGTACCGTAGTGACCAAAATAAATAACAAAAAAATTAAAGAACAAAAAAAAATAATTTCCCAAAATAAATATATGGAATTTGAGTCAACTTAAAATTGCCTAAAGGAGGGCGACTTCGTACCTTGATGCAAGGCTCAGTGAAGAAGCCCTGAGCACGAATGTGCTCGGGTTTTTATACTTGTTAAACAATAGTGAACACTTTTATCAGAATTGGCCGATAAGAATTCATGTTTTATAATAGATGAAAGAGGAAATGAATAACGAACCCGATGAATTTGGAAATAATCTAAGAAGGTACTACTACATAAATATAGTTTTTTCACAGACAATGGCAATAACAATTTAAATGACAACTGATTGTACAGATTGTCTAAATAAGATAAAACATTTCAAATAAAGTGACCTTTCATCTTGAAATTAATCCTGTTGCTATGAGTTACCCGAGTACTGAGTATGATCATCCGTATATGAACTCAACAGCACAAGATAGTCTGTTTATTGCCTGTCTTCAGGATGTGAAGACACACAGGGGGATGGGTGTGGGTGGGTTAGAGACAGAGTGGGGAGGGGTCTGTTTGTCAACCTAAGATTAAAGATTTGCCAGTCACATACAGCTTAGAAACCATTTTGATTCATTCTATAAATCTAATTTTGAATGTAATTTAACAGTTACTGTACTATGATATAATGGTACATTGTCCTTTGCAACAATTACCTAGCTCATTGTAGATATTGTACATGAATTTTCATAAAACCACTGCATGGAATTTTCACAGTTTCTTATTTTAAGTGTATAAAATTTCACGATGATTCTAAATTTCATACATAGTGCATGTATGAACAAAGGATCACATGGTTTTAGATGCATTATTTCAAAATTTACTTTTAAATCCAAGGAAAAATTTTAAACCATAAACGAAGTGAAATTCATGAAATATTCCCAATCTACATTTTAATTACCTGTGTCGTCATCTGAGGAATCCTCTGAATTCTCCATCGAGTGATCAGTCACATTCCCCTGTGGTTTAGGACTGCTTCCGTTTGACTCAATGTTAGGACCGTCTATATTACAGATGCCGTCTGTTATACAGCCATTGAAGTGTCCGTCACTGGAATTACCACTTTGTTCTTTGTGTTTCTCTCGAGTTTTATCAATAATCAGAAGTTTATTGAAAATTTTATCTTCATCTCCAGGTCGAGGAATTCCACTCTCACGACCACCGCCATTAAGTTCCCCTTCCGTCTCTGTTAAGAAATGGAAGATATCACTCACAACCTCGACAGGACGTCCAATTGTTGTTACAGCCTCTTTTTGACAAGAACCAGACACCTGGGATATATCCACATGATTCGTTGTCTTAGTTCCATCCTTTCCCACTTTTGTGGACTTTTTCCTCATCAAAACCTTTCCATCTTCTGAACAATTTTCCTTATCAAACAAGGAGTATGAATTGTCACAAGCACCACTTGAGTTACCAGTACATTTTTCAGTCGATTCTTCAACATTTATCTCTTCCTTCATGGAAACCTTTTTATCATTTTTTATATGTCCATTGATCTTTGAGTCTGGAGAATTACAACAATTTCTTAAACAGTTTATGGAATCATCTTTAGTTACCGTTTTTAAGTCATGTCTCTGACTGTTCGATTCAAAAGAGTGTTCATCCATGTTCAAACATCCATCACAACCGTTTGTATGGTGGTTTCCAGGAATTCCTTTGTAGGCATTAATCACACCGTTAGGAGCCCTGCCTCTAGTAAAGTCTTCAGTTTGGGTTTCATCAAATACTGTACCTTGCTGATATTCCTTGAGAAAGGCGAATGCCTCACTAATACGTGATGAGCCATGAGCTGTTTCTGCCATTGCTGAGCATTACATGGTGTAACTGGAATTCAGGAAACAAAATTCTGTAACTGTATGTTTCTAAGCAGTAGATAAAATTCTCAAATGTAAACATAAAAAAAATTGGAGGACATCTTCATTCATTATTTCAGTTACAATTCCTTTCATACTAAAACTGAAACTTGTAAATGAATCGCTTTGGAAAATGTGATTTAAATACAGTGTATGTACATTTCTAAAAATCATCATTTGAAGTGGAACTTTAATTGAAGGAAATGGCTTTATTTCACTTATATAATTGAACCCCTGTGCATCCTCCACTGGGGGTAAATTAATGTTAATTAATAGCTATACTAGTATCTGGTATATACTGTATACACGGAAATATTTGCCCCCTTTTTTTTTAGCCCCTTTCGTCCTCGTTGTCAGCGGGCAAATTTAAGACTGGGCGAACTCCAATGTCTCAAATAATATATTTAAACACAACTTTGTTTGGGTGAATTCAAGACGCGGCAAAACTTTTTGCAATGAAAAAAGGACGAAAATAACACAGGTCAAAAATAACACCGCATACAGTAAATGATTGTTGTGGTCCTCAAAAAAGATATATTGTTAACAAATACTACTAAATTATGATGCATTTATATCACTACTAAAATCACTTGGCTATTTATTTGCATCAGATTACACAAAAAGGTCAAACTATGTCTATGTTTGGTCTTTGATCTAATGATCTGTGAATCAAGCATTGGTAGTTAAAATAAATATTCAGAAAGTAGCAAGCCAAACTTGGATCATAAAGACAGATCAGATCATCATGTCGGCAGTTACAGAGAGAAGTACATCACAGTGTGGTGATCTGGAGTGTCAGATCAAGCCATCATGTCATCAGTTACAGAGAGAAGTAAGCTACAGTGTGGTGATCTGGAGTGTCAGATCAAGCCATCATGTCATCAGGAACAGAGAAAAGTGAGCTACAGAGTGGTGATCTGGAGTGTCAGATCAAACCGTCATGTCATCAGTTACAGAGAGAAGTAAACCACAGTGTGGTGATCTGGAGTGTCAGATCAAGCCATCATGTCATCAGTTACAGAGAGAAGTAAACTACAGTGTGGTGATCTGGAGTGTCAGATCAAACCGTCATGTCATCAGTTACAGAGAGAAGTAAACCACAGTGTGGTGATCTGGAGTGTCAGATCAAGCCATCATGTCATCAGGAACAGAGAGTAAACCACAGTGTGGTGATCTGGAGTGTCAGATCAAGCCATCATGTCATCAGGAACAGAGAAAAGTGAGCTACAGAGTGGTGATCTGGAGTGTCAGATCAAACCGTCATGTCATCAGTTACAGAGAGAAGTAAACCACAGTGTGGTGATCTGAAGTGTCAGATCATACCATCATGTCATCAGGAACAGAGAGAAGTAAGCTACAGTGTGGTGATCTGGAGTGTCAGATCAAACCGTCATGTCATCAGTTACAGAGAGAAGTAAACCACAGTGTGGTGATCTGGAGTGTCAGATCAAGCCATCATGTCATCAGTAACAGAGAGTAAACCACAGTGTGGTGATCTGAAGTGTCAGATCATACCATTCATCAGTAATAGAGAGTAAACCACAGTGTGGTGATCTGGAGTGTCAGATCATACCATCATGTCATCAGGAACAGAGAAAAGTGAGCTATAGAGTGGTGATCTATAGTATCATATATGGAGTGTCAGATCATATCATCATGTCATTAGTAACAGAGAGAAGTAAGCTACAGTGTGGTGATCTGGAGTGTCAGATCATACCATCATGTCATCAGGAACAGAGAGAAGTAAGCTACAGTGTGGTGATTTGGAGTGTCAGATCATACCATCATGTCATCAGGAACAGAGAGAAGTAAGCTACAGAGTGGTGATCTGGAGTGTCAGATCATAATATCATCTCATCAGGAACAGAGAGTAGTAAACCACAGTGTGGTGATCTGGAGTGTCAGATCATACCATCATGTCATCAGGAACAGAGAGAAGTAAGCTACAGTGTGGTGATCTGGAGTGTCAGATCATACCATCATGTCATCAGGAACAGAGAGTAGTAAACCACAGTGTGGTGATCTGGAGTGTCAGATCATACCATCATGTCATCAGGATCAGAGAGAAGTAAGCTACAGTGTGGTGATCTGGAGTGTCAGATCATACCATCATGTCATCAGGAACAGAGAGTAGTAAACCACAGTGTGGTGATCTGGAGTGTCAGATCATACCATCATGTCATCAGGAACAGAGAGAAGTAAGCTACAGTGTGGTGATCTGGAGTGTCAGATCATACCATCATGTCATCAGGAACAGAGAGAAGTAAGCTACAGTGTTGTGATCTGGAGTGTCAGATCAAACCGTCATGTCATCAGGAACAGAGAGTAAACCATAGTGTGGTGATCTGAAGTGTCAGATCATACCATCATGTCATCAGGAACAGAGAGAAGTAAACCACAGTGTGGTGATCTGAAGTGTCAGATCATACCATCATGTCATCAGGAACAGAGAGAAGTAAGCTACAGTGTTGTGATCTGGAGTGTCAGATCAAGCCATCATGTCAACAGTAACAGAGTAGTAAACCACAGAGTGGTGATCTGGAGTGTCAGATCATACCATCATGTCATCAGGAACAGAGCGTAAACCACAGTGTGGTGATCTGGAGTGTCAGATCATACCATCATGTCATCAGTAATAGAGAGTAGTAAACCACAGTGTGGTGATCTGGAGTGTCATATATGGAGTGTTAGTTCATACCATCTTGTCATCAGTCAAAGAGAGTAAACCAGTGTGGTTATCTTGATTGTCAGATCAAGCCATCATGTCATCAGGAACAGAGAGAGGTAAGCCACAGTGTGGTGATCTGGAGTGTCAGATCATACCATCATGTCATCAGGAACAGAGAGAAGTAAGCTACAGTGTGGTGATCTGGAGTGTCAGATCATACCATCATGTCATCAGGAACAGAGAGTAGTAAACCACAGAGTGGTGATCTGGAGTGTCAGATCATACCATCATGTCATCAGGAACAGAGAGAAGTAAGCTTCAGTGTTGTGATCTGGAGTGTCAGATCATACCATTCTGTTATCAGGAACAGAGGGAAGTGAGCTACAGAGTGGTGTTCTGGAGTGTCATATATGGAGTGACAGTTCATACCATCTTGTCATTAGTAAAAAGAGTAAACCACAGTGTGTTGATCTGGAGTGTCAGATCATAACATCTTGTCATCAGTAAAAGAGAGTAAACCACAGTGCGGTGATCTGGAGCATCAGATCATATCATTTTTTCATCAGTTTAACAGAAAGGCAAGTTCCTGTTTTATATTGTAATTAAGATTTAAAGAATGGAAGAAATTTCGAAGACTTGTTAATTTTATATTCATTATTATTGACTACCCATTCATGTGCAGATCTAGAGCGGAATCAGGGGTGAGGCTCCAATCCCCCCCCTACCAAAAAATAAGATTATTAAATTCATTTCGTAAATATATAAAAAAAAAAAAGGACCCACCCTCCCCCACCTCCCGGCAAACAAAATTATCTCTTGACCCCCACCACTACTGGGAAAATTCCTGGATCCGTGCATTACATGTATTTATCAAATCAATAATGAAAACTAGAATGTCAACAAATCCATTTTATGACAAAGCATTTTTATCCAGTGTTTGGTTGAAGAAATATAGCAGTATCGCCCTAAGACTAACATTTGCGGGTACAGGTATAAAATAACAAACATATCATTCTGCTTCTTCAAGACAGAACTGATCAGGGGGTCCTAGGCCTAATTAAGCACAGTATCTCGGCCGATGCCATCCATCTTGCTTTACATAGATTAACAGACGTAAACACTTAAGGGAAAACGTAAACAAAAGAGAAATCATTTCCATAAACTGTTAGAACATTAAATTTCTACATATTATTCAATCAGTTCTAATTATATATGGTCATTTGCACACAATATGTTGTTAATAAAATCCTAATTCTCGTTCCTACCTCTTTCGTTTTCCAACCGAGTGATTTGTCGTCTGTCGAATAAATCGGGCAAGCTTCCTGGTTTTATTTGGAATGTTTATTCATCTTTTTAACATTAGATTAAGGGAACCAGTTTCGCAAGTGGAAAAATCAATTTGACGAGCGAGCGAAAGAAAAAATAGCTATCGCTATACTGTATGATGTCGTGTGTCTCCAGGGTTTTTGCATTGCTGGGTTTAACTATCCTAAAACATTGCATCACAGTCACTTGAATTTCTTTTTATTAAATCGCAGTTGACTTTTGTTAATACATGTATAAATTGTTCGTTTAGTATTTAATGCATTGGAGCTACCTTAAATTGATTATGAATTTATCCATTAATCGCCAATTCTTACAGCCTATATAATCACTGATACACATCAGCTGAATTTCTGCCTATCAGAGCGTGCACTTCTTCAACTAGTTAAATATTCACGTGTATGAGAAAATAATACAGTTTAATTAAGTATGAAGTTCAACTGACAGCATTTACCACGAAATAAAAGTCGTTCCTACGAAATAAATATCAGCAGCTCGTTAGAAAAAAAAAAAAAAAAAAAAAAAAAAAATATATATATATATATATATATATATATATATATATATATATATATATATATATATATATATATATAAAAACATCAAAAATCAAACATTCGTGCTTCTTTTCATTTCTTGGTTTTGAGATCATTTGCCTTTTTAAACAACCAATAATGCCCCTGGCGCACTAAATTAGAAATCAAAAGATTATCAATGAAGCAAGAAAAGTTTTTTTTAAATCTTAAACCAGAGACAGAAATAAATGTTATTTATGTCTCTGCTTAAACAAAATAGTTCACGAGCACTGTAAGCAAACCAAACATATTTTATCATACTTGACCATGTAGGATATGAATTATTGAACATATATGTATCCCCCACCATATTTGTAATATCAAGTTTTATTTTTTATTGTTTAGCTTTGGAACTTTGAAAATTGTAAAATGCATGAAGGGAGTAAACTAACGATCAAAAGAACACGGAATATTGGGAGCTTAAATAAATGTTTTGTGTAGTTTGTTGTTTATTTTTGTGGATTTTTTATATTCCTTGTCAATCTTTTTTCTTGAGGCTGCTCGATGATACATAAAAGACACTACAACGTTAACATGCTAAAGTATACATTATGAACAATCTCCAACCGGAAGTTCCTAGTCGGTGTATGAAATAAAGGTCGGATTAGTGAAAGCATTGTTTTTACCTTAATTTGTTTTCGATCAACATTCACTGTACCGATACAACGTTTGAATCCGTGACAAAGATTTTTTTCGGGTTAATTAAACAATGTTTGCTTAGAAAATGCTTATATTGAGTAGATGGTGTAAGAACTAAGAACATGTATTTCTGATTGTTTGAGCAAATATTACAAAGATGAACAGTGGTAGTGTTGACTTAAAATGTCGGATTAACGATCTTTCTTTTAGAACAAATATATTTTTCAATGTGGAATAATTAACACTGTTTTATCAAATAAAAGGGCAAGCAAAAATGAAAAGTAATGTTTTTTAGATTTCACCAAGGCGGGATTCAACTTCTCGGGCCTTTCCGGCAGGCTTGGAAAATGGAGTCGCTTCCCATCAAAATAAGAATCGTCTAGACAGCATTGTATGTCGCTTCTGTAGTATATTTTAGGGTATATCATTGACTTTAATGAACTTTATCTCACATCTCAACAGATCTTAAAATGTGTTGAATTTAGAACCGTTTTAACAAGAGCTTGGACTTTGGGTAGTACGTGACAAACTCCAATTTGATGAAGGCGGAGTCTACTCATGGTTAACTGTCCAGTCATTGGCTAATAGATATGAATGCATTGAACGCAATGACACTCGTCTGACTTCATTCAGGGATGTATATTTCGTTGAAACAGCGTCAATTTCACACAGCAGAGCAGATCTTTGCAAACAACTTTCCGGTTTTGACAGTCTATGAATATTAATGAGCGTCTCTGAGCGAATTAGAAGAAAGGAGGTCAATATTTGAAAGCTTGTTTTGATAAGCAAACTAGATAGTAACATCCCACCGAAAGTCCAAGCTCTTGTTAAAACGGTTCTATATCAAGTTTTATAAAAATGGAGGTTGTCATGGACGCCTAGGTAATACATTCGAGGTTGTTTTCCGAGCTCTGCCGGGAAGGCCCGAGAAGCTGCGAATGCTTTGGCTTGACTTCAAGTCTTTAAATTGATTTGACAGCCTCAAAAACATCTTAATTTTATGATTTCTATTTAATTTACTAATCACGACAAGAGACGACAAAAAGGTTTACATAGATTTTATTTTTGTTCAATAGATTCTCTAGATTCAATATTTATTGAAATCAGTAGTCTGATACCATAATTTGTTATTAACACTATACAGAATTGTAAGTACGTATTTTTTACTCCTGGAAATCCAACAATGGTATTTAAAGAAATGTCATGTAAATTATCAACCTATTATTCAAAAGTCACAAGACGTACTTTTCCGCATAGTGTTAATAAATATTATCGAATTAGACAACTAATTACAATTAGTATGGACTCTAGAGATTTTGCAGGATAAAAATGAAATTTTCTATTAAGTAAACTAAATAAGTACGTCTTGTGACTTTTGAATAATAGGTTGATAATTTACATGACATTTCTTTAAATACCATTGTTGGATTTCCAGGAGTAAAAAATACGTACTTACAATTATGTATAGTGTTAAGAAATGAACTAGAGTTCACGTAAACTAAATGATCATCGCTGAAATTATTATTTATAATCTTAGTAATTTGAGTTGCCTATCTTGAATTTTGAGTGCTATTATCTCAAATATTGTTCAAGAAAGAATGAACCCTTGTTCAATGTTCGACAAACTTATTAGTAGGAACATATTATATATAATGTGACCCCCACACCATTGCTCTCCATTCCAATATCATACACAAACATATATACGCAAGAGAGAAAGAGATGAATGATTGAAAGGAAACAGACAGACTTTACATATCTATAAACCTTTATTAATACATCTTCTTCTCGATTGTATATTTTTCTAAATTCAGATTTGGGACGTTTTTACTAAAATTAATGAAAGCCCTTTTATAGAAAAATTTCACATGAAATTTATGAAGGAATGTTTACGTGTATATAGAAGAACTACTAAAACGTTCCTTGTAGGGCAGAACTAGGTAGATTCTTTGGACAAGAGAACATTTTTCAAGTATTGGAATCATATTAATACACTAGCATTAAAAATCTGTAAAACATCAGTTCATATACTAAATAAGGAAGACGAATAGGGCCACATAAAAAATTATTTTTATTATTTTATATCCAGGTAAATTGTTAAATGTTATTAAAGCTTTGTATAATGATGTTAACTCTTGTATTGTCGTGAATGGGCACTTTAGCGATTATTTTTGTAACAATGTCGGTCTTATGCAATGTGAAGTGCTATCTCCGATTTTGTTTAATCTATATGTAAACGATTTTGAAATGAATTTTCTAAAATCTGGATGCATACCACACGAATTATTATCATTAAATTTGTACCTACTTATGTATGCAGATGATATGATACTTTTTTCAGAATCTGTTGAAGGTCTTCAGCTACTGCTAAATGAATTGTCATACTATTGCAGAACTTGGAACTTGTGTATAAATGTTGAAAAATCAAAAATTGTAGTTTTTACAAAAAATCAAATGTAATGAAAAATGGTTTATTGACAATCATGTATTAGAAATCGTGGAACAATTTACAAATTTTACTTATTTGGGAATTATATTTCAATATAATACTAAATCTACAAAGGCTAAAAAGCAATTATCTGACCAGGGTAGAAAGGCAATGTTTGCTCTAAGGAGGCATGCTACTTAATCATGAAACATTATTATCGCTTTTTGATTGTTATGGTGGTGGTATTATTAATTATGCATCAGAAAGTTGGGGCTCTCATACAGGTAACAATGTTGAAAAAACTGCACCTTGATTTTTGTAAACAAACCCTGGGTGTGAAAAGGTCTTCATTTAATGCTGCTGTGTATGCAGAGTTAGGTAGATTACCCCTTATTACAAGGAGGCTTTTTTCAATTTTAAAATTTTGGAAAGATGTGTTACACAGTAATAATTGTATTATCCAAAAACGTGTTACGAAGAAATGTACATTAACTGCGAATCACATGGACATAAAAACTGGGCTTCTGACGTAAAGAAAATTTTAAATGAAATTGGGTTCAATGAAGTTTGGAATAAACAAATAATTGATTCACTTACTCTAAAAGTCATAAATAAACGAATAGCAGACCTGGCTAAACAAGATATTTTTGGTAAAATAGAGGATTCGCAGAAATGTCATTTTTATAAATATTTAGTTGATGGAATTTATCTTCAATGTCACCTTAGAGAGTAAGTTCCGGTAAAATTTCAACAGTGTACGAGGGTCAATCAAAAAATACGAAGACAATGTGGCTGTCTACCATATATTTTTCATTAAAGTCAAAACTAACAGATAAATTTATGCAACAATACTTATTTTATTGATATACGAAGTTTCATTCCATTTGATGAAAAGGTGTTTGTGTTACCCGATTATAAAATCAACACGTTTTGTCACCACGGCGCAGTGTAACGTTGAAAACATTACGTTAAGATAACGCAAGCACAGTTAATAGAAATACCGAAACTGTATATCACCCTGAGTCTGTTGTACTTTTCACCATACAATTTAAATCAGCACTAAATTACTTGACATCTAATTTGTTTACAATTGTTCGAAAATCATAAATTTGTTCCTCGAAGTTTTAATTTCTTATTTTTTTGTTACCGCATGCATGTCTCTTCGTTTACAGCAAGACAATCCCTGAATGTCAGATGACGTTGTTTATTTTTTGATCAAATATTTACAGATATTATATTCTCTTTCGTACTGATTGATGTTCAAAATACATTTACCACAACAACCACAAAATGTGTTAGAGTTAAACCCAAATGTGAAAATAAACTTTTGACTTATTTTTTCCACCACTGAGTATTTTCACAGTTTTTATCGGCTTTTTACCGAGTTAGATCCATACTGTTTATACTTTTCGTTGCGCCGTGACGTCCGGCGACGTCAATGTTTTTAGTCAATTTTTAAGGGGACTATATGGCTTTAGTTACTGATATCTGTTCAACATATCCATATATTCCGTCATCATTTGGTACATAGAATAACATATCAATTTTTAATTTTGGGTTTCAATTTTAATTGGTTTTAAGCCCAATTTATGGAGATATTACTTTCAACATAATATGGTTTATTGTTTACGGAATACAAAGTTTGACCTTGCGCCGTGACCACATTTTTGCAGGATAAGATTCTAAATAATTCTTAGAAATGAAGGAATATATGAACTTTTTTTAGTTCAAATTGTTTGAAACAGTTGCTTAATTATATCTACTAAATTTAATTATAATATGACGTTAAATAACATATCTATGGCAAAAGTCTTCGTATTTTTTGATTGACCCTCGTATATCGAAATTTTCATTCTTTATTTGCACAAGACATACATCTTATGGCATAGGTTATTACATATAATTAATAGCAATATTGAATAACGGTATGGTACATGTACATGTAAAGTACATTGACAATGTGTATAAAATAAAATTTTACTAACAGGCGAAAAAAAAACCAGAGAATTTTTCTTAATTATCATAAATATTGAAAGCTAGATGGAGATACTTCCCCAAATTGCACAGTTCTTTAAAATTTTGAACACTTATATAATAATTGTATAAATTTGTATACAGAAGGTTTTTTCAAATAATATTTCTTAATATATTTTACTCGGATTTCTCTATACTGCTGACATTTCAAAACAAAATGGAATTCATCTTCAATATCTGAACAAAATTTACATAAGCGTCTTTCTTTTGGTACATTAGTGTGTCGTCCACTTTCAATTGCAAGTCTATGAGATGACAATCTAATTCTTGTAATTTGTTTCTTATATGTAGAAGGTATTGATTTTGTTAAATAATATTGTAATGAAAACTGATCAATAATATGCTTGTAAAAATAACATCGAGATGGGGAATTAATCTGTTCTACAAGTTGTTGAGTAAAGTGATCAATGATTCTTTGCTTAATTAAAGGAAAATAGGTTGCACAATGTATATACTTCTGTTCATACCATATATGTCCTAGACCTATTTCAAAAAGTTTATTTTTAATTACACTAACCCAATTTTCAGCAGGTGCCAAAGACGATTCACATTCATTATACAGCATTTTGTAACAGGACTGCAAAATACAATTCTGACTTTGTAACAATTTGAACCAAAATTTGAATATTCTAAACATTCGTGTAGTTTTCATAGGTAGCCTCCCAGTTTCAAAATATACAATTGCAGTGTTTGTATTCTTCTTCACACTTAACACAAATTTAATATATTCTAAATGCACTTTTTCTATATCATTTGCAGCATGCATGCCCCATATCTCGCAGCCATAATTTAATATACTAGCAATATAAGTATCAAAAATTGACAGCATTGTTTCTGTGTTCAGATACAATTGACTTGTTTTTTACTTTAAAGAAAACATGGCTTTTCTCCCTTGGCTCGCCAACTGTTTCTGTGTATTGTTAAACTTTCCATTATATTGTAACAAAAGGCCCAGGTATGTAAAGCTATCGACAACCTCAATTGGCTCGCCATTTAAATGCCACCTTTCATTATTGTGAATTTTACCACCATTTCTAAAAATGACAATTTTGGTTTTTTGTACATTTACAGTAAGATCCCAGACAGATGTATAAGAATACAATGTATTTAACATTTCCTGAAGCTCATGTGCAGTTTCGGAGAAAATTACCATGTCATCTGTGTACATTAAAACAAAAAGATTTAACTCTTGAATTTGTATTGGTATGTTACCTTTACACAAAAATTCCAGAAATTAAGATTGTCTTCTCATCGTTTAGTACGAAAGACGAATAGGGCCACATAAAAAAATATTTTTATCTCGTAATTACGAGATCTTTTCTCGTAATTACGAGATAATTATCTCGTTATTACGAGAAAAGATCTCGTAATTACGAGAAAAGATCTCGTTATTACGAGTTAATTATCTCGTTATTACGAGATAATTATTTCGTAATTACGAGAAAAGATCTCGTTATTACGAGATAATTATCTCGTTATTACGAGAAAAGATCTCGTAATTACGAGAAAAGATCTCGTTATAACGAGTTAATTATCTCGTTATTACGAGAAAAGATCTCGTAATTTCGAGATAATTATCTCGTTATTACGAGTTAATTATCTCGTTATTACGAGAAAATATATTATAATAAAAAACAGAACAGTTGTTATTTGATTTATTATTGTGAAAAATACATAGACAATAAGTGTTCCTCGTTTACTAGAATCCTAGCTTCTAAGTCGATTGGTTCAGCCTTTCAGTCTATTTTGGATTTTTTCAAGAAAAGTTAATTCAATTTTTATTATTTTACTTCGAAGTAAATACCACGTAGTCCTAGTCATAAAAACACAATTACATTAGTTACAGAGAACTATTAGTCATTTAAGGTAACTCCAGTGTCTTTCGGATCCGGTTCTTTTTTTACACGGCATGCTAAATTTCCGGTTATAATTTTGGCACACAACAAGTGTTTTAAAATAATTATGGTTTGGTCAAAAAGTGGAAAATTTGTTAAAATATAGCATCTCCGTCATTTAGAGGGATTGGAGAAAGCAAGGAAAGCAGCGAAATGTAAAAAGGTAAGTGAGTGTGAAATATAATTGTACGTATTGTATGCATTCTCCTCCAACAATTACACTGCGTTTATGAAGCTTGACGACCTCATGTGTCCTCCGGGACAAGGAGAGGATAAGTAAGTACTTGTGTAATTAAAACTAAATAACACTGATTGGTGTTTTAAATCTACAGATAAATATGTTTAAAAAACTGGGATAGAAAGTATTTGACAGAAAGGGGGAGGGGGTACTACTGCACTCAACTATATGAGTTTTTTGGCAGTCTCGACCTTAATTTTATATGTATAATACAGTTTCATTGAGTATATAAATTTAAGTGACTGTTAGATTGTGTCATTTTGGTACATTTCATTTTTTTTCCAAAGTTTGCAAAAAACAACTTGTAAAATTTACATTTTCAATATGGGGGTACACATGTTCAAGAGACTATCAAGCAAAAACTAGATGGCCAATTTTGATAAACTATGTTTTTTTGTTAACACAATATGTAACTCTTAATAAATATTCTTTAAAAAATGTACGTAAACTGAATAATTTTTTAGAATTTTTCAAAAATATGCAATTTTGTGATTTTTTGGGGAAGGTTGTGGCAAGAAAAAATGTAATATTATTTATATTTTCTGTAGAAAATCAATAAAATTTTTATGATTTAATGATAATCAATTGATTTGCTTAAATTATAACCTAACATGATGTATTTTGGTGCATAATTTAATAAATTATGAGATCATGCATCATGGTGTTAAATTTTTTATGTTAAATTTTTGGACCTTGTAAGCTGAAGCTCACTGTAGGAAAACAAACGTGCAAAGGTATAAATATTTTGGTCTCTATAGTAAGTTTATAAGTTGTTTTAACTATTAAAATTAAAAAATGTTTGGTTTGACACGGATTTCTAAAACACTGGAGTTACCTTAATTTATTTATCAATCTGTTTTGCTCCTTCTTTTGAATTTTTTGTCTTAACAAATTTAATGAATTTCTTAATATATGTTAATTCATTTTACATAAAGATACTTAGACAGTACATGTAGAACAATGAAATGCATCATTTTATATAGATCTTTTCTCGTAATAACGAGATCTTTTCTTGTAATAACGAGATAATTAACTCGTAATAACGAGATCTTTTCTCGTAATAACGAGATCTTTTCTCGTAATTACGAGATAATTAACTCGTAATAACGAGATCTTTTCTCGTAATAACGAGATAATAACTCGTAATAACGAGATCTTTTCTCGTAATTAAGATATCTTTTCTCGTAATTACGAGATAATTAACTCGTAATAACGAGATCTTTTCTCGTAATTACGAGATCTTTTCTCGTAATAACGAGATAATTAACTCGTAATAACGAGATCTTTTCTCGTAATTACGAGATAAAAATATTTTTTTATGTGGCCCTATTCGTCTTTCGTAGTTTAGCCATCGAAACTGGAAGGTACAATAATACACCAAGAGCCCAAAGGAACTGCTTTTCTTGTAAAAACTATGTTGAAGATGAATTCCATTTTATTTTAGTGTGTCCAGTATAAATTGAATACCGTAAAAATTATATTAAAAAGTATTTTTATGAGAAACCATCGATGTTCAAACTGCTGCAATTGTTTAATAACGAAAATTTCAAAGATATGTGTAACCTCGGCAAATATATTTAATTTAAGAAGTATTTTATTCAAGTATACAGATACATTGAAATGGATTGAACAGCAGGCATAATGCCTATTTATGTTCTCTCCTGTAGTCAAGGTATAATATGAGTAATTATATGATTTTATATAAGTTATATATACATATATATTGCAACTGAGTTTTGTATAATAGATTAATATCATAAATAGCATTGGAAGGAGGTACAGTGCAAAAAAAAAAAAAACAAAACAAAACAAATAGCTTATGATAGGAAAATGAAAGTCAAAAAATAGAAAAATAATGGTTAATTGCTAAGTTTGAAAACAAAAAAGTATATGTAGTGTAGAGAAAAAATGAGAAAGAACGAAAAAAAAAACATGTAATAATAACAAAACAAAAGTTGATAACAGAGTAGAAAAAAGTGGAAAGTTTGGGGGGAGGGGGTGGGAGGGGAAGGCGGAGAACAAATAAGCAATAAAAAAAAATGAAAAGAAGGGAGTGTAAGGAAAGTCAGTGGTACCCATTTTGATACATTTTTTATGCAATGTGTACATTTTTACCTAACTTACTTAAATCTGTTTGTACTTTTTATATAAAAATGAATTTTATCAAATAATAGTAAGTTATCTTGAAATGTTAGTTTGTCACTTCCAAAAAGTAGATTCTTAATTGTGATTGGTATGGAATTGTCATTTATATAATCAAATAGAGATTTTCTTTGGGAGGCATATATTGGACAGTGTAAGAAATAATGTTTAGAGTCTTCCACTTCAAGAAAGCACTTCTGACATAGTGGAGAAGCAATAAGGTGGTGTGAATAAAGGTCAGCATTTAAGTTACTACTGTTATTTCTCAACTGACAATGCCAAATATTTTCTAATCTTTTGCCATGGTTAAATAATTTATGCATATTCAGTTTTTTGCTATTAATATTTTTGAGGCTGTTCTTAAAAGCTGACACTGTAGTTATATTTTTTGTATTTTTAGGTAGATTGTTCCACAATATAATTGTAGATGGTATAAAACTATTAAAGTAAGATGTTGTTCTTGCAACAGGAGTGCGATAGATGAAATTGTTACGAAAATTGTAGGTATTATGTGGGGGGAAACATATCTTTGATATATTTACTTCAGTATGAAATTGAGAACCGATATCTGTAATTAACTTTAGATGTTGTTTCTTTGATTCTTTTTCCCTTTACTTATGTCATATTTATGTATGTACTAGGGTCTCCTGTAAAACACCCACTTCCGTACTTTACTATGTTCTTTAATATCAATGTATATAATCTGATGAGCTGCAAAGCTTAAAGAAATAAAGAATGAAAAAAATATCTCGTAATTACGAGAAAAGATCTCGTAAATATGAGTTAATTATCCCGTTATTACCTGGAAAGATCTCGTTTTTACGAGAAAAGATCGCGTTATTACGAGTTAATTATCTCATAATTACGAAAAAATATTTCGCTAAAATAAAATACATAGTAGTTATTTGATTGACATGTATTATTGTGAAAAAAAAATACATATATAATAAATGTTCCTCGTTCATCAGATCTAGACCTCCAAGTCGATTGGTTCACCCTTTCAGTCTATTTTTTATCTCCAGAAACGTTAATTCAATTTTGATTATTTTTAAATAACAACGATCATTAATTTATTTATCAAATTCTACATAAAATGATAGGATTTGACAGTTTATCTATGAATAAGTGGAAAGACCTTAGTATAATTTTACTTTTCAACATATATTACAATCCCACTCTGAGGTACTAAATAAGTTCCAGGTTGTCATAGTCATAAAAACACAATTCTGTTAGTTACAGATAACTATATACAGCCTACTCCGGATATATTGAAATTCAGGGGACCATGAAATTATTTCAATATATCTATGTAGTTTTAATCATGGATATACGGGATTCACCCCGGATTGTGTTTTATATAATTATACACAACCTATATTGAAAATAATTGTTTTTATTTATTAACATTTTAGAGTCTGAAAACAAATTATCCTTCATATTAATTAAATTGGTCAATTAATGGTCGATTAATTAATCAATCTGCTTTGCTCCTTCTTCTAAAATTTCTTTCAAAACTTCAATAAATTTCTTTATATATGTTCATCCATTCTATATAAAGAGACTCGGAGAGTACACGTAGAACAAGGAAACGCACCATTTAATATAGATCTTTTTTCGTAATAACGAGATCTTTTCTCGTTATAACGAGATAATTAATTCGTAAAAACGAGATCTTTTCTCGTAGTTACGAGAAAAGATCTCGTAATTACGAGATGAAATATTTTTATGTGGCCCTATTCGTCTTTTGTAAAATTATAAATACATAAATTGATATATTTTAAAGTAAAGCGGAGTGACAAAATAAGTTTGTAAAAAATGTCCACTGTGTATTATTAGGTAGTGTATATATTTTTATTAAGAGAAAAATACGAGGGTTGTTCGGAAATTATCGAGACATTTTCTCTTATTTCCTTGGGAAAAAAGATAAATCCTTGACATTTCACCAAAACGTACTCCAGGATAGAGTTTATCAATGTGAAAAGTTTCTTGTCCATGGCATGATTAGGTCATTCCTGGTAAACTGACCAACTTGCCTTCGTCCAGTGACCCGGCGAAACCGCAAACTTACCGCAACGTCATTTTAACGCTTCTCATTGATCGTATGTTTTAAACAACTAACAAACAAAAAGAAATTATAATTAATTTTTCATTTCTAACTTTTGTTTACATTTCAATATGTAAACATTCACATATTCTCTCCATTCTCGATTTTGTGAGAAAAAAAAACCGGGTTATTTTTAACCGAAAGTCAAATTACTGTGAAATGTCTCCTGCAGTCATTCTGTGTTCATATTTTAGAACTGTTGACATCAGTTAGTCTGTGAAAAGTTTTTGATATTTAGTCACTTTGTTTGCATTCTAGCTAAACAATTCGTGAAAAAAGACGATAAACTGAGGCCATTTATCCCTTGCCATCGTATATTTTATGTTTAAGCAATTGATTGCCCTGAAAAGGGTTTATTTCCAAAATTTCCACCAATTTGATGTCTATTCGCTGCGCCGCCTTTACGTCAAAATTCAATTTACCGTCGTTGTAAGATATCTATTGCTTGGAAAATATATCTTTACCATATCCGTATTTCAACTCGAACACAAGTGAAACTTGATCAAAAGTCAGTAACAATGAATAGCAAAATGAACATATATAATCTGATTTCTTTTATTATAAACTGAAAGTTTGCGGACACTTAGATAGACGATGTTTTAGTTTTATTATTCTCTGAGTTTATGCTTGCGCCGGGTACTCCGACCACCGATTTGTTTATTTACCGTTGTAAACAAAATATTAAACATTTTTTAAATATTATTTTGTTTAATTATTTGTTAAGGTTTCATTAATGTTCATGCCAATTTTCACCCTAATTCGTCACTTAGAAAGGGAAATATCCATGTTGTCTCAATAATTTCCGAACAACCCTCGTACATTACGACGGGTGCCTGTGCGAGTTATGTACAAAAGCAGTGTTGTATTGTAAGAAATTCTATCAGCTTAAGACAATAGCTATGTCAAAATTGGGTATCTATTTTACTTGTAGAAATCAATTCTTATCGTTCATAAAGGTCAGCTGACTGTTCAGTTGATATATACAATTGGAATATGCTGCCGAAGTATGGGCTGGTTGCACACAGATGGACATAGAAAAATTGGAAAAGGTTCAATTAAATGCCGCAAGAATAGTAACTGGGCTCACAAGTTTTGCTTCAAGAAACTCAATTTATTTTGAAACAGGTTGGGAACCTTTGAAACACAGAAGAAATAGAGCTAAATTAATAACTATGTACAAAATGCACAATAACTTAGTACCTACTTACATACAAAACATTGTACCATATACAAGAGGCAGTGTTTCAAGGTACACAACTAGAAACTCTCTGGATTATTCTGTTCCAAAATTTAGATTAGAACTATTTACTAAATCATTCATTCCTGATACTGTCAGAAGATGGAATGCCTTAAGTCTTAATACAAGGGAGGCAACCTCTATTAAAATATTCAAAAAATGTTTATACAATGATAAGGTAAAGCCTCAGAAACATCTTTCATTGGGAAAAAGATTTTTAAACGTAACACATACACGTTTGAGACACAACTGTATTTTAAATTCTGACTTATTCCGCTGCAACTTAATAGCCAGTCCAAACTGTTCGTGTGGCTTACCAGAAGATGCATACCATTTGTTTTTTGTCTGTAAAAAGTATACAAGAGCTCGGAATGCTCTAATGAATAAGCTACTGACATTACGTTATGTTCACGTTATAGATGCACATTTACTGTTATGGGGGGATGATTCTTTGACAAATACACAAAACACTGAAATTTTCAAGACGGTACAAATTTTTTTGAGTGAATATGGTCGTTTTTCAAAAAATGTCTGAATTTATAAGGTGATATTATATAGGTAGTAGATTGTTTATTCATGTATATTTATGTGTATTCATATCTAACGTTATTACTGGCAATATTTATAAAATTTCATTACTAGGAGAAGACTATCTAAGTTTTAGAACTTGTGTCTTATCCTTTTGATTTATTCAATAAAATATGTTCAATTCAAATTCATATATATATATATATATATATATATATATATATATATATATATATATATATATATATATATATATATATATATATATATATATATATATATATATATATATATATCTCCTTTTTTTTTTTTTTTTTTTAAATTTTTTTTTGTGGGGGGTGGTTAATTGATGAAACTCACGCAAAGAAAGACAACTCAAAATTAACAAGATCATATCGAGTTATTGTTCTTACTCAGGTAGATTTTTACCTGTGAATCACAGTGGTCACGTGACAGGAAGAGAAGTGGTCAAAACACAGTCGCAATGGGGCGACTACGGTGTGTTATTGCTGTAATTTTCTCATTTTTTTCGATAGTCCAGTGTTTACAGAGAGATCGTAAGTGTTTTTTGTTATAAGATTGCTTTCTAAAAATTTATAATCTTTTAAATGATAAAAGTTGCAGGTTATTCACCTGTTCAGGTGTGATAGATAAAAAATGGCGTCGTTTTACTGTAGATAATCCGGAAATGAAAACACAAATCTTTGTAAAAACTCATTTTATTTATTTCCAGTTAACGATATAACATTTTTGTATTAATCAAAATCCCAATTGGGAATTCGAGTATTGTTATAGGATCTATGCACATGCAGAATAATATGGAAATGGGGGGGGGGGGGGGTGTTGGTGTTGTTGTTTTTGTAACATTTTCATAGTTCATGGTTTATATTAAATAACTCAAAATAGCATATGGTTATAAAAAAAAGGATATATTTTTGGGTAATTTAAAAAAAACAGATAATATTTCCATTTATGATCATGTGATCTTTATATCATCATATCAATACATCATTGATATGAATGCATCAATGAAATTTCTTCATTCAGTAATCATACTTTTCATGCTTTTTGCATTCAAAGTACTGTTTGTCAACAAACATGTGAAATTAAAATTTTTGATCATGTAAAAGATATTACATTTGATGTTCAAAATATATTTTTAGCGACCCCCTATCGAGATTCGGATTGTCCAGAGGGTGCTCCGGTAGGACTTGGGGTCTCTAACGGTCGGAGAATTCCAGACGGGGCGTTCAAAGCGTCATCATCACATGTCAACAGGGAACCAGCCAAGGGCAGGCTTGATGAACAGTCAGGTACGATAACTCAATGGCAAACAGATAGTCCTTTGAAATAGACTAAAAAAGATGTTATCACTGGGCATCACAGAGCAGCAAGGGCTGTTGTCACCTGATCAGATGTGATAAAGGAAGGATTGAATTCGGGGAAAAAACAGTAATACAAACTGGAAATGTGTGATGATGCAAATAATATGTAATAAGTTTTTTTGATGTAATACGTTTTTGAGGTGGTATTATAACTGTTGTTTTTTGTTTTTTTTCTTTTTTTTACATCAAACAGCCCGGAAGAAAGCTGATTATCAGTAAATGTTTGGTTGAAAGAATTTGCAATGTCATCTGATTTTCAAAATTTTCTTTACTATGAACTATTTGATCTACATAATGAAAAAAGCAAATGATAAACAAACTTATGAATCATAAAAATTTTAGAGCAAATAAGATTTCCATTGTCCAGTGATAAAGAGTCATTTAAAATACAGGAGAAAATTGCACAAGAGACAGCTGTAAGTGTGAAATATAGATAGGGTATTTTGATAAACTCTGCATGCTTTGACTTGATGTCATGTTTTTAGAGAAAACCAATCTCTGTGGTGAAAAAAATGCTGCTTTTAAAGTCAGGTACAATAATGTGTTACTTGCAAATTATAAAGTTCTTCGGCTCTCATGTAACAGGATGTTTTTAAGTTCACCTTTTAAATAAGTGAATATAACGCATAATTGAGCTGTGAATTTTAAATATTGTGACAATCTGCAAATATAAAAGTAGAGTAGGGTATTTTGTACAGTAATGAAATCTGCATATTTAATTAAAAAGAACCTATTATAGCTTTCAGTTTCGTGAGATTACACTACAAAACTAAATCTGCAGAATTTATTGAGTTCAATTACTTTCATTTTCACCAATTTTATTTTTCTCACATTAATGTGAAGAAAAAATATACATGTGGCTGGTAGTTTTTGACCTATGGCAATATCATAAATACAGATCAAAATATCAATATTAAGTAAAATCCAGTTTTCAAGACTAGTTGAGCCAGATTGCTAGGCCTTAGGTAATAAAAAATACAAGCTCATGAGCTAACTTTATAATTTATGTTATTAGGTCAACAAAAGTACAATGTTAAATTACTTTGCTTCTTGATTATTTTCAGAATGTTTACATTTGTGTGCTGTTCACTCTAAGTTATTGTAAATCCAATGCATTTTATATCGTATATCCGATATTTTTAGCAATGATCAAATTTTCGCTTTTTTCACAATCTCTTTTAAATTGCAAATTATTGAATATGCAGAAATTATATTCTACATTATTTTTTATAAGAGACTTTTTAAATCGCAAAAAATGACTGATGCAAATTATAAATATGACACATATTTTCCCCATTTTCGCAATTTTTGTGACACATGCACGAAAAAACCCCAGATATACGGTAAATCAACTGCATAATTTGGCTATCATCATTTGATCTGACTACAGGTGCCTGGACAGCAAAGGTACAAGACTCCAGTCAGTGGTTGGCCGTGGATCTAGGTCGCGAGTATGTCATCACAAAACTCCAGACCCAGGGTCGGCAGGGCTCGGGCGAGTATGTTAGCGAGTATATGTTTGCTTTCTCCAACGATGAAATTACCTGGAGATACTACACCAATGAATTTGGAATCAGAGAGGTATTTCATTCATTTGCATTGGTACAAGATAATACTTATTTAACAATATTTCATTTAATGTCCCCACTGTCCAGTGGTTTCTTTAATATTCATCGGCATTCAATTTTGTGTTCGTAAAACACGTACATACAGTTTTGAGGTCATGTTAATTCATGGACCGTTGTCTTGCCATTACAAATGGTTATAATATGTCATGTTTAACAATGAAATCCACAAAATTTGGTGCTCAACAAATGATAAAACTGTAACATATATCAAATAAATAGATATTATTAATTTTTGTAAAACAAATAACTTTAAATTCACAGAAATGTGATTTCTGTTTGAAAATCATAATCACTAATGCAATATTTTATGTAAGTGTACAGTTGAATGATGAATTATCGAGTCGGATGATTGCATCTCTTTCACTGTTATAACAGATGATTACATCTCTCTCACTGTTTCAACAGATGTTCGTGGGAAACAGAAATTCTCAAGACACAGAAACTAGAGTTCTCAAATATCCAGTGATGGGTCGTTATGTCAGATTCCACCCACAGAGATGGGTAGAAATCATTTCTCTTCGGGTTGAAATTTATGGCTGTCCTTACAGTAAGTAAATACGTTAAAATGTAGAATACTGATGTTTTGTTCCCAATTCTTTGGGAACATATTTAAGTCCAAAATTAGATTTTAATTGGAGACAATTATTCACCAAAATTAAGATGGACTTAATAAGGTGTAAACATTTCTAGGACAGTTTTAAGAGACTTAGTAGTTTACATGTCTCTAGAAACATGACAGATTCTGAGACAATTCTGATTCAAGTAAAATCAAGATAGTTTGTGAACATTTCAATTTTTTTTTATAAAGATTTAACAGTTTTTAGTCATAGGTAAGCCTAATAACATGCCTGATTGTGATTCCATTGTTTGATTTATTTTATCAGACCCTGAGGTGGCCCGGTTCTCAGGTGAAGGTTACATCTACTATGACCTTTCGACCTTGAACCCACCTCCCAGCACCACAGAAGATCTGATCAAGCTTCGCTTCAAAGCCAGCAACCAGAACGGAGTGCTGCTCTACGCCGATGGCAACCAGGGAGATTTTGTTGCTCTTCAGCTACACAGGGGGAACTTGCTGTTTAGTATTGACCTAGGTAAATTTCCTCTCTTTTCAACCCTCCATGTATCTATTACTGTCTGTTCCTACAAGCTATTGAAATTCCAAATGAATCCACTCATAGGAGAATTTTTTGTGAAAGGAAGAAACAAGTAGAATATAAGATACATGTACATATACAATGTTACAACAACACAAATATGTAACCATTTACTGGACAAGATGATTTATTGCACTCCACCTTATTAGAAATGAAATCACAAGAGAAAAAATTGTTTGAACATGAAAGGATTATTACTTCCTTGGTTGTAGCCACCACTTTTTTATTTCAATTGATATCTCTTTTTTGTTGCAGGGTCCACCCAGCTGAGGCGAGGCCTGACACAGCAGACTGGGGGCAGTCTTCTGGACGACAGCCAGTGGCATGATGTCATCATCCGCCGGAACCACACCAAAGTTACCCTGGTGGTGGACAGACTCGAGACCCACTTTGAGACCAATGGACTTTTCTACAGGCTTAACCTTGACAAAAAGGTCAGGGACCTCAGGATATGGGGATATATCATGGGATATTACTGGAAAATGTTGTTGATCATTAACTTAAAATGTGAATCCATGTAAAATACTCGAGTCAGTAAGATGGTACAATCTGTGAGTAATAGTCAAAAGTGATGTATTTTGGTTGGGTCAATATTGGTTATGTTTCATTAATTACAATTTTCATTTTGGCTCTTATATTCTGTAAACTGTAAAAAGATTGTTGTGTGATCATCTCCTAATGTTACAGTGATAATTGGCATAGTAAATGTAAGTGCTGATGTTCTCCATCTGGTTGCAGATTTATTTGGGGGGTCTACTGACCTTCAACATGAATGGAATCAGTGTCAAATACAACTTTAATGGCTGTATGGACAACGTCGTCTTCAATGGTGTGCGGATGATCCGAGACACCAGGAATGGCTACCAGGGTTTCTCCATGGTCGGGGTGATGCCTGACCCCTGGAACTGTAAGGTGAGGCTAAAAACAGCTAGAACATGACAAAAAACCTTAAAGCTGAGAAAACCCACAAAAAAAACTAAAAATCTGCAAACAACATAAAGGACCTTCACAAAACAAACTGAAGAAACAAGCATAAAGAGCCTGATCAGTCATTTTTTTTCCAGGGGGGGGGGGGGGTGGGGGTGTGACCAAAGAAGCTTACTATTGATACACTTCAGTTGATGATTATATTTTCCTTCTCCTTTTCATGATTATCATTATCTTTTTACTTTTTATTGTTGAATAATTGTCAAATTTCATTGTCGAATATCTCTCAAGTTCAGGATAATTTCTGTCAACATTAGACCTATCATTATACATGCATGATAGAATTATATTTTTCTGTAATGAATGGGTTGTAAACATAAGCATATAATGTACAGGACTACCGGTACATGCTTATAAAAATTAAGGGTTGCTAATGATATCTGGTAATTCATCATCAATTCCATTTCAAATTCATTGAAGTGACTAACAGTAATAATTATTCAGGGAATATTAGAGATGTTTCAATTATGTTGGACTTCTGAAATTTTATGCATATTAAGTAAACATTTCGATGTTTGTAGATGACAGCTCCAATGCCTGCTACTTTCTATTCTCTGGATTCTTACATCAGAACTTCCTCAGATGCAGGAGGTGGCGTCTTCAGGGTCAGATTTGAATTCCGGACCCACGACGAAGATGGAATTCTTCTGTACCATGAATTCCAGGAAGGGGGAAATATTAGGGTAAGGGGGAACTACAATGGTAAAGGGAAACTATAAGGGTGAGGGGGAACTACAATCATTATGGTAAAGGGAAACTATATGGGTAAGGGGGTTTAAAAGGTTAAGTGAACTATACAAGAGAAAAGTGGAAATATTAAGGTAAGGGTATGGTACCACCTTAAAGGTTAATGGGGAACTTTAGGGGTAAAGGGTTAACAGACATTAGGAGCAAGATAGCATTTTTTGGTTTTACTTCAATAAGGAGTGAAGAAAATTTTATATTTACACATTATTTTTTATAAAGAATGCTATTTATATATTAGGTGCACTTCTTATATATGTGATATATACCAGTATTGTAATTTATTTTTTTATTGCAGGCTTTCTTGGATAAAGATGGTTACGTGAATTACCAACTGACCGACCAAAATGGTCAAAAGATTGAAGATAAAGTACGAAACAGTAAGTATTGAACAATCATACCATCAACAGGACTAAAAATTGATACAGTTAAATATGACAGCTATAGGGAAGTGCCAGAATATACTTTATGGTATAGACAAGTGTATTTTCTGAATTTCCTCTGTACAACAGTTTCCTGGGTCTTTTATCCTATCCCTGGACAAAAGATTTAACCGTTTCCCAATTATAGGAATAAAATAATTGTATAAATGACTAAAAATGGACATAAATTCTGAATTTCCCTGCAGCGGCGGTGGAGTACACCAGCAGTTTCTCGGACGGTCTGTGGCACACCTTCTCTGTCGTAGCCAATCAGGAGATGCTGAATGTCACAGTGGACATGAACTCCAAGGTGTCGACTCGCACCCTCCAGCTGAAGAAAGGCGCTGACTACTATATAGGTATAGCTAGGACTTTGTCTGTATTTAGCATGTTGTAACACAGGTAACTTTGAGCTTGGAAATTTAGAAAGCACATGATTGAGAATTAGTGTCTTGGTTTAAAAGGTTGAACTGTTTAATGTGAAGCAGGGGAGATTACTTTAGACAATCAAAGCATTTAGTCTAAACAGTTGAAAAAAAGTTATTGACTATTAGATAAAATGTAAAGTATTTTGATAATGCTCAATAAAAAAAAAAATTTCAAAATGGTGGTGGCAATATATTGTAATTGATTTTCAGATATATGTCATCCATTTTACATTCCAACCAAAGTTTCTTGTTCTGTATTGATGTTAACAAGGTAAGGATTGTAATATAATGATAAACATTTAACTCTAGGTGGATATACAGTGGGAATAAGTTTCCGTGGCTGCATTAGAAACATTGAAAGAGACTACAAGCCTTTGGATTTGAAGGGCACAGACTTCACCAGCAAGGACATTCAAGTTGGAACTTGTGGTCTGCTCGACAGGTACATAATATCAAAGATCTCATTTAGATTAATCTCAAGCAAAGATACACTGGTTGTTCAATAAAGGTAAAATCAATCAGCAAGATCATGAACAACTTGGTAAGAAGTCAAATGTGATGGTATGTACTTGAAAGAGTGTTAATGAACCAACAAAAAATTCAGTATCGATTGCCAATGAAATAAAAACCCATTTTTATAATGTTTACACATTACGCCTATGACTCGAGTAAGAGATAATAATTTTTTTATTGTTGACATATATTTTTAGGTGTACCCCGAATCCGTGTGAGAATGGTGGGATTTGTGATCAGGACTGGAACACTTTTACATGTGATTGTGGAACCTCGGGCTACGAGGGGGCAGTGTGCCATCGATGTAAGAACCACAGTAAAAGCAAGAAATACCTTAATCAGATTTTTTTGTTAAAACAGGATGCTCCCATTAAAACAGTGTGAGCATGCTCTAGTTAACAGTGCTGTATTATTACTAGTAGTTTAAAGATTAAAATTTTGAACTGAAGCCACAGACATTATACTCCCAAGATCACTATGATGATTGTACTTTTGTTACTTTGCAGCCTCGTACTACCTGTCCTGTGACATGCACAAGATGTACACCTCAGACGAGAACGAGGAGAAGACCTTCATTGACCCTGACGGATCGGGCCCACTCAAACCGTTCCAGGCGTTGTGTTCCGGAAAAGGTAAACAGATTATAATCACCTACTGACAGGGAGAAAGATGGTGATTCTTCATATTAATGTCTCTAACACTGGGATTCATCTAATGTTGATGATAATGATTTTAATAAAGTCTTTGATGATTAATAGATATATTGTATATGTTGACTTGAAAGTTCATTCAAATGACATGGCTTTATTTCAGTTGAGCTTAGCAAGGAAGTCGTGACTAAGATAGGACACAACAGTGAAGACTTGATCACTGTCAATGGCTACCAGGCCCCCAACTTCTACGTTCGACAGATTGAGTATGACGCAGACCTTCCTGAACTGACTGCCATCATAGAAAGGGCGGCCACCTGTACTCAGGGGCTCTCCTACAAGTGTCGCAATTCTAGGCTCCTCAAAAGCCCAGGGGGTAATGAACCATTTTTCCCGTTTTTTGCATTATAAATTCTGTGTACCAGGTAAATGGAGTATATGAGTAAAGTTTTCAATTTTGTTTGCAATTTTAATAAATAGATACAGTGGTATTTAAAGTACATAAAAACCATTGTAGTTTCTACATGGGTTTTACATATATATATATATATAACAATATTGAATTAATCACAATAAATATAAATCATCAAGGAAAATACCTAATATTTTGATTTCGTACCCAAGTCTGAATCCAAAATGGGTCAATTTCTGATCCTTTTCTCAATGTCCATAGATACATGTACATGTAACTCTTCAATCTCTTCTTTTTTTTCAACATTTAATCTATACTTATGGATGTTTATTATGTATATTCTCCAGATGAGGCACCAGGATTCTTACACTGGGGTTGGTGGGTGGGCAGAACTTTCCAGCCCATGTACTACTGGGGCGGGGCTGCCCCGGGGTCAGGAAAGTGTGAGTGTGGGCTCACAGAGGTTGGTTGTGCCGGGAACATGCCCCTTTGTAACTGTGACTCTAAACTGAATGAGACAGATGAAGGACAGATTCAACACAAAGACTACCTGCCCATTCTGGAGCTACACTTCGGTGATACCGGAACAGCCGTGGATGACAAGATTGGTTACCATAAAGTGGACAAGTTGGAGTGTCGTGGGGACAGTGAGTCTTTTTTACCAGTAAAATGCATGAATAAAGTGTATTTTGATTGAATGAAGGAAATATGATTTCAGTCAATCTGATGACTTTTGAATAACTTAATGTTATTTATTACTGGAAACCAACTTTTATTTGTGTGCAAAAAATTACGCGAGGTTCGCTAGAGCCTCATTGTCATTGAATACATTCCTAGGAAAAATTTGTTGCCATGAACCATTTTATATCGGGTAAATTGCAAAATAAAGTTGGTACGAATAAAAGCTGGTTTACAGGACTTTAATCTGATTTCATTGAAAATTTTACATCTTGATTCTCTTTTATTATTGGTTCTACAATTTCCTCCCCCAAAAACAATCAGTTTAGGAACAAGTACAAAATATAAAGGAAATGATGGGAAGATGAACAATTTGATTTTTTAAGTTTTCACTGTGATGTATAATTTGAGAGTATTTGCATGCCTGTTAAAGGTACATTGTATTCCCCTGTAAAAAGATGCCATGACACAATGCTATTGAACTGATATGTTCTTTGTAGACTTGTTGGACAATGTAATCACCTTTAGGAAGCCTGATGCCTCCATCAAGCTCTCCACCTTTGAGGCTGAACCCTCCGGTGATATCTGGTTCCAGTTCAAGACCACAGCCTTTGACGGAATCATGGTCCATCAATCAGGCAAACCAGATTTCATCAAAATCGCCATTGCAAGTGAGTTCTGGTAGATTTAATTCAGTAGACACTCCCTATTAGCGCTCTCTCTCTCTCTCTCTCTCTCTCTCTCTCTCTCTCTCTATCTCTCTCATTTTACGTTTACCTCAGACTAAGAATAAGATTAAGAAATTCTTGGATTACAGATGGAAACACAGTCCAATTCAGCTACGATGTTGGAAATGGAGCCCAGGTCATCGAGTACAGATCCACCAATGCTCTAAATGATGACCAATGGCACACAGTCCATGTTGAGAAGAACAGGAAGGAGGCATGGCTGCGAGTGGATAACTTCCCCGCTCAGACATCGCAGGAAGGAATGGGAGAAAAAACCCGCACACTGGATTTACAAGGATATCTGTTTATTGGTGAGAGTTTAATACCTGATTATTGGTTATCAGTGTTAAAAAGTTCATAATAAAGAATTGTTAAGATCAGATTGAAATACCGGTAACTGAATTAATTGAACTAATATGGTATTTGTTCAATTGACAACAGGTGCTAGCGTTGAGGACAGGAATGGTTACGTAGGGTGTATGCGAGGACTGAGGATGAATGGTGTCCTCCAGGACCTGAGGGGCCTTGTACACAGAGAAGAGGTTACCTATGGGGTATCTGAGGGCTGTGTGGGCAAGTGTGCCAACCAGATGTGCTTCAACGGTGGCACCTGTATTGAGGGTTACTCGGGGTACACCTGTGACTGTGCGTACACACCTTTCAGGGGATGGAATTGTGGGAGAGGTAAGGGACAGTTTGGTGTTGCAGCTATTGCTTGATATCATCATTTACAATTGTAAATTATCCAGTCAACTGTTTTAAAATTACCTCACGTTAACAATATCCAGTTTACCGTACTATTAATTCTCTCAAGGTATGTGTACACTGTTTTTTGTACCTTACAGAGGTTGGTGTTAATTTGCTGAAGGAGTACATGATCAAGTACGAGTTTAGTGCTGAGCAGGGACTTTCGGCCACAGACTTCATGCATGTGAGGGTTGGCTTCACCACCAAGAAGAAGCAGGGCATCCTTCTACAGCTACAGGACGCTACCAACACCGAGTACATCTCACTAGAAATCAACAACGCCGGTACGCTACCACAAGCCCCCAACCAAAGAGACCACTGTTCCAATGAAGAACCTTCAAGTCCCAATTTTTGTTGATTTGATTTGAACATATTTTTATTGTACAAAAATACAATTGGGATTGGGCACAAGTTCCATAACTTAGACCACCCTCTCCCATTTTTGTTAATCATGGACTAGTTTAATGCTTAAGTCTTACAGTAACAAAATAAAAAGGTTCTTGGAAACCATTTATAAAATTGATGCATGTTCTATGCTACCCAGTTTCTTTCAACAACTTCGTTGTCTTTTTTCTATTTAAAAATACAGGGTGTCTTGGTCATTTCAGGTGGTGTGAAGTTTGCGCTGGATGTGGGGTCTGAGAGGTTTGAGGTCAACACGCCTAACCACGGAATCGACTACACGAACGGACAGCAGCACGAAGTCAGAATGTGGAGAACGGGAGAGAACGGCAAAGTCGTCCACATACAGGTAAAAGGGGGTCCCATCTCACCACTAGGAATAAGGTAAAAGGCGGTCCCATCTCACCCCTAGGCCAGCAACCAATGTTCATACAAGGGAATGGGGAATTATCTCTCATAGCTAAATATTTGGTCTCGCTACAGAAACACTGACTTTTGACAATCTTTCTGCCACATGGCTGTTCATCCAAAAACAAAGAATTACAATCTGGTAGAGTATAAATTTAGATACAGCAAATGTACTTGTGTCTGTGTAATGTCATATTTCTAGAGAAAATGGGGTTATGATAAAAGCATTCTTTTGTAACAAATTAAGAATCACTGATAATAAGATGTTTTTACAGTGATCTGTGTCTATAAAGTCTCCTTGTATTTTCTATTAAGGTTGATAATTATCCAGAGGAATCAATGTCCTACGGAACTAAATTCAGTGACAACATTTTGGATGATCCAAAATACCTCTTTGTAGGAAATAACAGTAAGTTAATGTTGATCAATTTTGGAAGAGACACATTAAAATACTACAATTTAATATTATCATTGATATGAAAAAATCAATAATCAATAAAATGAATAATTGCAATTATCCCAAACTTCATATGAATTTTTTTTTATAACTGTTTTTGAAAATGTATTGGCTTAGAAATTTGTGTGTGAAGCCGATTCTGTGATGTTTTGAATACATGTATTTTAGGCACTCAGTCCACAGCCCGAGGCTTTGAAGGCTGTATATTCAGAATGGAAATAGACAATGTCTATCCTCTCAAGAGAGCCTTCCAGGATCCCAAACCAAGCTTTGTCCAGCTTTACCCAGAAGGTAGAGTGTTATGTGAACATCATTATGGAAACTGTGTACTTGCATAAAATACTTAAATGATTGATAAATTTTACATGAATTATCACAAATTTTCATTTACATTATACAAATTATGGCTTGTTGACACAGTCATAACTAATCTGGGATAATGATTTATCTGTATCGTATAAACATACAGCAATGCTATATCTTGCTAAAAGGAATATAAAATTTAACAGCAATGTCAATACCCCTTTGTATTGTAGGGAAGCTGCGGGAAGATATGTGTGGTTATGAGGAGACCACCGTCCTTCCCGACCCCATCGAGTCCCGCCCAATCAACCAGGGTGACCTTGTGGACATCACATACCCCACCCCTCCCGACCCAGTCATAGAGAAGAAGATCATCGGAGGTAAGGATCGGTAGAGGTCATCCCCAGCAGTCGAACTGATGTCCTGTTCTCTTTGTTCAGTGAATAGGATTCTATCAAACTGTTGTCCTGTTTTCTTTGAAATTCTCTCATAATGTGACAGTTGTTCCTATTTCCTTCATACAGTATATTGTAATTACTCTCAAGTCAGAAAATTATAAAATGAAAACATTTTAATTTGTGTAATTTTTTTTTAAGTTGTCTCGTTGTCAAGGACATGCAAATATAGAGAAATCTAACAAACAATGATTTATTTCTTTTAACAGGTGTGATAGGAGCTATTTGCTTTATCATAGTGATAGTCATTATTGGACTGATATTTTATTGCCGAGACAAAGGTGACTATGAAACCAAAGAGGCGAAGGGCGCCGACATTGCTGAGAACGCAGACGTCGCAGTGGTATTTAACCAGACCGGTGTACCGGACATCACAAAACGGCAGGAATTCTTTATGTAAACGCAGCGCGTAATAAACGCAACAAGGACTACACAGCAGTGACCTAGTGACAAACATTCCATTGGACGGTGTGTAATCTCGCTCAAAATCTCAGCAACGTCCTCCATCTTTATCTTCCTAGATCAATACAGCTCGTAGAGGAAGGTTTGAAGCATTGCCATTTAATATGGAGATGTGGGAAATTGACACAAGTTTTTTTTATCTGTAGAATTGTGATAGTTTACTCAGATGTACTTGTATGAACATTTTGTATTGAATGGGCTTTATATGATGTATACTTGACTACATTCCATTTGTATATACTACCCGGTACCTGATCTATGCATGTGTGTAAGAAGAATACATGAACTGTGTGTGTGGCTGAGTTTGTATGAACATCCAGATAGTTCATTTAGTTAAGGAGCTCTAGGGACCAAGTGGTTGTGCATCATATAAATTAATACTATTTTTTACACATTTCACCCCAAATATCATCAAGTCTTAAATATATTTTCCTTTTCTGAACACACACATCTTGTGATTATGGCCATATGTACATCTGTACACGGATTATGTGTGTGTATGGATGTTGATTTATATTTACCTGTAGGATTTTTATATATCTGTATATTGATCGGGTGTGTATTATTTATCATGTGTATACCAGTGCCATTACCTCATTGTATCCATCATCCATCAACTCCCATACAAACATATCAATCATCAATTCTTTTTATATATACAATAAACATGAGGCTAAATCCATTGATTTCATTTGGTTTTCTTGGACCAGATACTGATCTAAGTCTTATTTGATGGCATTCTACAAGACCTTTATAGACATATTCCAAATATTTAGCTTTAATAAAGTTGTTTTCTTTTAAATGATGACTACTGGAATGTTGTGAAAATTCTTATGTTAACACCCGATACATTCCATCACACACTGTTGTGCACTGTTACACCAAGAAGTCGCAGAATAACAGGATAATAGTTGAATGATCAGTGTTCAAACTTAAAAAATTTAAAGATTCAGGAATATTTTTGTCCAAGAATTTTTATCCCCAAAAGAATGTGCTACATGTGTAAATCCTGACAATATCAAACAAGAAGCCCAGGGGCCACATCGCTCACCTGAGGAACAATAGCCTTAACTCTGATCAAATTAGCATTTCAGTATCAAAATCAAAATATCTTGACAACTAAGTACAGTAGATATTGCTAAAAAAATTTAAAATATCTGCCGATTTTTATCCACATATTTTTATGGTAAATACCAAGTTCCTTTTGTTGTTGTACCTGTAAGATTTTTCTCTTATTCCTATATAACCCTCCCCCTCTTTGTGGCCCCACTTTTCTCTAGGGAATCATGGTTTCATCAAACTTTAATCTGCACAACCCGTGCTTTCACACAAGTTACTGCTTTTTGGACTGAAAACTTTCCGAGAATATTTTTAAAGATTTTCTCTATATATTCCTATGTAAAAATTCATTCCCCCGATTGTGGCCCCGCCCTACCCCCGGGGACCATGATTTAAACAAACTTAAATCTACACTATCTGAGGATGCCTCCACACAAGTTTGAGCTTTTCTGGCCTAATAGTTTTTAGCTCACCTGAGCTGTAAGCTCAAGTGAGCTTTTCTGATCACATTTTGTCTGTCGTCCGTCTGTCTGTCCGTAAACTTTTCACATTTTTGACATCTCCTCAAAAACTACTGGGCCAATTTTAACCAAACTTGGCACAAAGCATCCTTAGGCAAAGGGAATTCAAAGTTGTGAAAATTAAGGATCACGCCCTTTTCAAAGGGGAGATAATAAGAATTTATTTTAAAAAATTGAGAAATTTTCAAAAATCTTCTTCTCAAGAACCATTTGGCCAGGAAAGCTGAAACTTGTCTGGAAGCATCCTCAGGTAGTGTAGATTCAAAGTTGTGAAAATCATGACCCCCGGGGATAGGGTGGGGCCACAATGGGGGGTTGAATTTTTACGTATGAGTATATAGAGTAAATCTTTAAAAATCTTCTTCTCAGAAACTAATTAGCCAGGAAAGCTGAAACTTGTGTGGAAGCATCCTCGGGTAGTGTAGATTCAAAGTTGTGAAAATCATGACCCCATGGGGTAGGGTGGGGCCACAATGGGGGGTTGAATTTTTACATAGGAATATATAGAGTATATCTTTAAAAATCTTCTTCTCAGAAACTAATCAGCAAGGAAAGATGAAACTTGTATGGAAGCATCCTCAGGTAGTGTAGATTCAAAGTTGTGAAAATCATGACCCCGGGGGGTAGGGTGGGGCCACAATGGGGGTTGAATTTTTACATAGGAATATATAGAGTAAATCTTTAAAAATCTTCTTCTCAGAAACTAATCAGCCAGGAAAGATGAAACTTGTGTGGAAGCATCCTCAGGTAGTGTAGATTCAAAGATGTGAAAATCATGACCCCAGGGGGTAGGGTGGGGCCACAATTGGGGGTTGAATTTCTACATAGGAATATATAGAGGAAATCTTTAAAAATCTTCTTCTCAAAAACTGATCAGCCAGGAAAGCTGAAACTTGTGTGGAAGCATCTTCAGGTAGTGAAGATTCAAAGTTGTGAAAATCATGACCCCCGGGAGTAGGATGGGGCCACAATGGGGGTCGAATTTTTACATAGGAATATATAGAGTATATCTTTAAAAATCTTCTTCTCAAGAACCATTTGGCCAGGAAAGCTGAAACTTGCGTGGAATCATCCCCTGGTAGGGTATATTCAAAGTAGTGAAAATCATGACCCCTGGGGGTAGGATGGGGCCACAATGGGGGTCAAATTTTTACATAAGAATATATAGAGGAAATCTTTAAAAATCTTCTTCTCAGAAACTAATTAGTATGGAAAGCTGAAACTTGTGTGGAAGCATCCTCTGGTAGTGTAGATTCAAAGTTGTGAAAATCATGACCCCCCGGGGTAGGGTGGGGCCACAATTGGGGATTGAATTTCTACATAGGAATATATAGAGTATATCTTTAAAAATCTTCTTCTCAGAAACTAATCAGCCAGGTGATTCTTTAAAATTGTTTAGACTTTGGCCCCTTGATGATTCTTGGGCCTCACAAGGGGTTCAGAGTTTGATATAGGTTTATATCCCATACATAAACAATTGTTTAGGATCTTTTTGAGAACTGCAATGCTCAACATGTGTTATGACTATAAAATCATCCTGTTAGAAAAGGGACTAATGATAATAAAAATAAGAATATCCAGGGGGGAAAATGTATTTTCATTTATACAGGATCTACATGTATTATACTACATTGTCCAGATAGTTTGTATTATGACTCCTTTAAGCTGATTTCATCATACCTATTGTTCCTCAGGTGAGCGATGTGGCCCATGGGCCTCTTGTTAAGAAGAAGATTTTTAAAGATTTTCTCAATATATTCCTATGTAAAAATTCATCCCCCCATGGTGGCCACATCCTAACCCCCGGGGACCATTATTTAAACAAACTTGAATCTACACTATCTGAGGATGCTTCCGCTTAAATAGGAGCTTTTCCGGCCTAATAGTTTTTGAGAAGAAGATTTTTAAAGATTTTCTCGATATATTCCTCTGTAAAAATTCATCCCCCTATTATGGCCCCACCCTACCCCTGGGGACCATGATTTAAACAAACTTGAATCTACACTATCTGAGGATGCTTCCACTCCAATTTGAGCTTTCCTGGCCTAATAGTTTTTAAGAAGATTTTTAAAGATTTTCTCTATATATTCCTTTGTAAAAATTCATCCCCATTGTGGCCCCATCCTACCCCCGGGGACCATGATTTGAACAAACTTGAATCTACACTACCTAAGGATGCTTCCATACAAGTTTCAGCTTTTCTGGCCTTATAGTTTTTGAGAAGAAGATTTTTGAAAAATACCTACAAATTTTCAATAATTCTAAATTATCTCCCCTTTAAAGAGGGTGTGGCTCTTCATTTGAACAAACTTGAATCCCCTTCACCCAGTGATGCTTTGTGCCAAGTTTGGTTGAAATCTGCCCAGTGGTTCTGGAGAAGAAGATGAAAATGTGAAAAGTTTACAACGCCAACACCAACGACGACAGACAACGGACAAATTTTGATCAGAAAAGCTCACTTGAGCTTTCAGCTCAGGTGAGCTAAAAACAAAATAGCGAACAATCAGATGACAATAACTAACTCTTTATTTCTAGATGTCTCATTCTGAATCAATGAACAACAGGGTTTCTTGATAGAATTGTACATATATTAACAAATGGAATGATAAAGATACTCATATACATATATACATATAAGTTTGATTTATAACATGAATATAATAATTGAATTTCAATGTAAGTTGGGATATTGATGTAAATACCTGTATGTACAAATAAATCTGGATTTCTGTGGTAAATAAGTATATATATGTATACACAGTCTCGGGATTAGGACAGCACTAACTACAAGCATCCTAGACAATCAACAATCACTTCTCTCTGTGCTAACCTCATGATCACAGTTCACCAATACCCTTCAGAAAATCAGGGCTGAGTTTTACAATAGAACTTGCAACATATTTTTAACCAAAATACAGTAACTGAAATTGTTTTGTGTATTGTAGTGATTTATTAAGTCTTCGCAACCTTATGATATATACCATGTAGTTATCAATGCAGAAATTTTACACAAGACCATTCATTCACAGAAATTTCAGTACCTTTTGCCATAATTGATTGGATCTGATTTTAAAAATTATTTGGATTATGAAAAAGGAGCAATTATTAATTTGGTTGCAAGTCATTTTGTAAAACGCTGCCATGCAGAAAGACCTAATCAAAATGAGTATGGTACAATGTACATTACTGTAAATAAAAATCTGACATATTGGATACAGATTTTCCTTGACAATACCAGTCCACTGCATCAACACAGGATTCTAATGTAGAATACCAAACACATAGGAGCTCAGATCTGCTTGATTGAAAAGAATGATATAATATGGAGGAAATAATGAATATGGGCTGCCAATTTAGGTCCAATTGCACTGTTAAGATAAACTTTTTAAATAAAATGTGGATTGTTGCACAATTTGTAGTTGATTGCTATAAACATAGGAATGTATCAGAAAAACAACAAAAATATTCAAAAGGAATGTAAGAGTTATCCCCCTTGATAAGTCCCCTTGATAAATGATATGTTAAAAATCTGTAAATGTTTTTAATTTCTTTATAAACATGAATACCCGATTTATATATTGCTGTTTTTCATTTGCTATTCCTGTTTTTTGTAAATTCTTGCAAAATGACAAAGAAGAAACTGCGAGAAATTAACCAATACCCGATAAGTACATGTAAATGTGAACAAACAAACTTGATTTTAAAAAATAAACTATATATACTTAATTATGCTTAATATATTATTAAGCTTAATAAATAATTAACAATTAACTAAACTTCAAGACCAAAAGTAATGTACATTCATCATACCGGTAATATTTTACACATTATACATTTTCGGATAGCAATTCCACTTTTATCTTAAAGGTTGGATTCAAAATCTGATTCAGTAGATTTGCAACAAAGTAATATCCATGAATATGCCACTACATGTTTTGACAACCCCAAAATTGGTGGTCAATAACGAAAAGACTCACACTTGGATAACAAATTTTGTAACCACAAGAGAAAACATTTACATAGATTAATTTGTAGCAGAACCACTGGCATTTCAATATCGCAAAAAAAAAAAAAAAAAAAATGAACACAAAATTACAAAGTATCAACAAAGTTTCTAGTAGAACAAATTAACAAACTAATTTGATTGAAAATTAATTATCACAATGACAAAAAAGAAAATATCAACAATAGGAATGTTTCTTGTTGTATTGTAAACTTGGTAACAAATATATATAAAACTCACAACCAAAAAACCTTCAATGAAAAGTATATACATGTATCTCATATAATGGATAATTTTAATATCTTGGGACAAATAAACTATGGAAAACTTAAAATATACATACATATTTCTGTAAAATTTTAAATGATGTTAAAATATACATCTATTATTTACGCAAACAAAAGTACAACTGCCATCAAGCCACAGAGCTTGAGAATTCAAGATCCTCTAACAACTAAGCTTCAATGTAAAATAATTCAAAATACAATTTACATCTCGAACATAGACCCCTTGAATATCATTGACAATACGAGGTAAAAATTCATAAATTGTATGGAAAAATAAACAAAACAACAAAAACAGAGACCCAACAAATATCATTTATAAGGAGTAAGCAAACATGGATTTCAATAATCGGCATTTCTGTTTATATTTAACAGGTACACCAAATAGAGCGGTAACTTTGTTGTAAAACGATATGTGTAAGTGACACTGTCTCCGGCTATAATCCCACCGTCATAGTCTATAGATCTAAATATACATCTATTCCAGTCAACATCCCTTAGTGTGTCGCGTAAAATATCCATGTACATGTACAATAATCTTTCACATAAATCAGTACACCTTTGCTGAAATTTAAAATGCCTGGTATAGGAGACCCTGTTCCAGAACAAATGTTCACAAACTAAATATGGTAATCTCTTTATTACTTAATTGTCATCTCTTAATTACTTGACAGGCTGTGTGTGAAATCTTGTGTGAAAATGCAATATCCAACTGTACTGGGTAAAAAGTACGTACACCACTTTACAGAGTACAATATGGGGTATTCTGCAAGTCGATTATTCTACAGGATGTTCAGGTTTGTCTAATATTTCATAATACAAATGTCAGAATATGTGTACTTACTGCCAAAAATTTAAATTTCTAAGCAAAAAAATTATATTGCAATGATATTTTATGTAACATGTATGTATGTCCAATATTTTAATGATTTATTAAACAAAATCCACTAGTATAAGAAATGATATGCATACAAAATTCCGAAAATATGATCAACCCAAATGAAAAAGCCAAAGTAGATGGTACTAATCAAGTTACCAAACAATATCATCTTTCATACCAACTTAAAAAAATGCTGATTTTTAATACCCTGAATAAAATAGTTTCACGGTTTGTGTGATTAAAATAGATACTCTCCCTTTTCTTGTTGCACCTTCACAATACAGTTCCCGTCTAGATGTTTCTCCAGATTCTTGGCCGTTACAAAACCCTCCCCACAGAAACTGCATTCATTTCTGGATTTCAACATGTGGATCTGGGATTTCATGTGTCGGTTTAGATCCGATTGTGTCACTCCTTTGTAGTTACAGACTTTGCAGCAAAACTCTCGAATACCTGGACAAAATATAAAGTCAACTAAATGAAACAGTGAATTCCACATAGCGCTGTGTTTTTGTTTAACATACTGTTTAATATTAATTCTTTTTAATACACATTCTAAAAGATTTCCTGACACTATATAAAGGAACTATCCCTAAATCACCAAAAGAATTACCATAGACTTCTATAGATTATAAGACAAAAAGACTAGTAAATAAATGGTTCCAACCTTGATGCCTCATCATATGAACTTTGAGCTGACTGTTAGTCCTGGCGTAGTACTCACAATATTTACATTTGTAAGGACGAATATCTGGAAATGATAAACAGACGCATGTCAATGATATTTCAAACTACTATCAAGATTTATTTATTTATATATCTTGTGATTGGAACATCAGGTATAAAATAGCATGAAGTAAAGAGGGCTGTAGACCCAGTAAGAAAGAGATTAATGATCTATCAGTCTGTTCTTCCCTCTCGTCTTCATACCTTCATGGAAATCCATGTGTCTGTTGATATCCGAGTAAGAGGAGAAGTTCTTGCTACAGAACGGACAGGTAAACACTTGCCGTCCGTCGTCCAGGGTTGTAGGCTTACAGATCTGGTCCCGATTGACAGGGGAATTCACAATCGGAAGTCTACAATATACAAAGGTTACTTTATACATATGATTAATACACAAAATCCTAATTTACTCTCCTTTTAACGCCAGTAGTTTTACAAAACCTTTTTTTATTATTAAACTGGTAAATATACCATATAATGTAAACTTCACAATCAACTGTTGAAGCCAACAAAACTCCCATTCCCATTTTTAAAAACAAGTATTCAGTTGTGGGTTCTAAAAGTGATCAACTTAATACCTACATGTATGCTGTAAAAAATATTTACCTGGAGTGAGTTCTAGAGAGGGAGGTCACCTTCCTGCCATCAGTCGTCATGTGGTTCCAACCGAAAGGGGAGCCACCATCACTGGGGGACCACTGGACCTTGGGCATCCCCACCAAACTGTCCCTGTAGTCCTCAGCCAGCTCCCCTGGGATACTGGCATTGGGGGATCCGTCGTCAGGGAGACGAATGGAGCTGTCACTCACATTCCCTGCGGACGATGTGGAGGGACTGTTTCTGTTCTTATCTTCTGAGGGAGAGGAAATCGCCAAGTCTAGGAGTCCGTCCGAATCTGCATTGCTAGCAGCTTTTGAAGAATCTGCTTTGGAAGTGTCATTGACTTCAGTTTTCCCATTTGGTGTATTAACATTGTTGTTCAGTTTTGATTGTTGAAAAGCAATAGCAGCTTGCATTGCATAAATTTGCGGGAATGAAAAAGATGGATGCATGAATGCAGCAGCAGCAGAAGCTAAATTTGGGGGCATTAACATTGACTTTGATGAAGCAGTTGTCATGGCGCTAGCCAGAGAGCCTGGGAGATGGCCTGCATTGGCCATGGCTTGAGCTATAGAAGACATCTGTCCCGATGCCAACATTGCTTGAGCAGTAGCTGGGTTGGTCATAGCTTGTGCTAGTGATACAGGATTAGCAACATGGCCGGAGGAAGCCATAGCCTGAAGGTACTGTCCTGTGGCCAACAAAGAGTGGGGGAATTGAGCATTAGACAACATGGGTGGTGGCCAAAAGCCAGAAGCAGGAAGAGCCCCTGGGAATTTGTAATCCATTTCTGAAGAAGTCGTGGATTTGGCTGGGGAAGAGGTTCTGGAGTTGTTACTCTGAATGGATTCATTCAAGTTGTTGGAAGACTCCATCTCCAAGTCCTCTTCCTCTTTGATGTTGTTTGTTGGCTGATATTCAGCCTCGGGTTTGTCTATTCCCGCTGGAGTCTCCACACCTTCATCTTCCATCTTTTTTTCCTTAAAATGATTAAACCTAACAGGTTGAGATGCCTTCCTCTTGGATTTCCCAGACATTTTTGACAAAAGGGTCCTTTTGGGAGCTGTCTGTATCTCACTGCTGTTAACATCACCCACTTGCTCCTCTTCATCTTCCTGCCAGTCATCCAAGGTTGACTCATTTCCTTGGGCTTTCTCTTCATCATCAGGGTCACAAGGCAACACAACTGTTACTTCCCCAATTCCTTCTTTCTCCAAAATTTCCTTTGCTTTTCTTTCCTCCATATAAGTGGTTTCAGGTTTGATATCGGCCATTTCATGGCTAGACTTCTTGGACAGATCTGATGGCAGGGCACAATTGGACTCTTCACATTTCAGATCTTTGCCAGCAACAGAATGGTGTGGAGTTTCACATGCACTACTTCCCTGCTGTTCTTCATGCTGTTGCTGGAAGTGTTTCCGTAGAATGTCATAGTCAGAAAATCCTTGCCCACAATCCCTGCAGTAACAGAAATCATGGTTGCTGTGCATTTTGATATGTTTTAGAAGAGAGGACTCTAGGTAGAAAGATTTCTTGCAGATCATGCAACAGTAAGATCCATTGTCTTTCCTCTTAAATCTCAGTACGCTATAATGGTCAGAGAGGGAAGTGGCTGAACTCAGACCCAGGCAGTCTGTGGGAAGGGTGGAAGATTCAGCAGTTGAGGTAGATAAGCCTGTGTTGGATAACAATTTGGAATGGCATTTACGCACATGTTTGTGCATTTGATACTGAAATGGAAGTGATACAGAACAGTGTTTGCAATGATATGTTTTGATTTCCCTCTCAAAGTGGAATGAGAGATGGAACTGTATTTTGCTGAGGTAATTGAAAAGTTTCCCACAGAGGTAACACCTGTACGCACACACCTTCTGTCCCGAATATGGCAGAGTCCCGTCCAGGCGTGTTACCAGAACAGTTTCACTGTCCACCTTCATATCACAGGATCCTGAGTTTGAGACTTGCTGGATTTCATATCCTGCTGGAATTCCACCTGGTTTGACCAGCTGAGTTACACTAAGTGAAGGAATAGGTTCAAATATCTTGTGATTGACAGATTCAAATGTGGAGTCATTGTGTTTGAGGATCCCTGAGGATTCCTCTAGTAGTAGTTTACTATCCCTGTAGGATTTGTCACTGCAGTAGGGGGATGTAGTCTCCCCGTTGGCCATCTGTAGAGAGTGGTACGTGGGCAGGGCTGCTGTAGAGAGGTTGGAGGGGGTGGTTGGATACACTGCTGGATTGGACCCTCCCTCTGAGGACAGGTCGGGGGAGGTTCTATGGTGGGAAGCATCGTTTGGGGCCTTCCCGTTGCCCATTGTGGGCACTTTGTTCTGCTTCTTGAGTTTCTGGTACCGCTCCTCCAGTCCTGGGCTGAGCTCCAGCATGTAACCATGAGCTGACTTGAGGTGATACATCATGCTGTTCTTGGCCCGAAATTGTTTCCCACACACCTGCAAATTACAAAAATTGTAAAACAAATAAAATACCAATCACAAAATGCTTCTATGTGAATTAATCTTCAAATAAAACTTAAATATATTTTCAACCACAGGATATAAATAAGTAATACATGTATTGTTAGGAGTTTGTGTGATACAATACATAGAGTGGAATCATTTACATTAAAAATGGTCATTTCTCATTGATTGTCTAAAATTAAAAGGATCGTTAGTGTTAACTTTGGTATACAAACAACTATAGTCCAAGTACAAATATTATTAAATGTGTATTCATCGGAAAGCATTACAAGTCACCACAAAATCCAAGAATTACAGTTGCCACAAAATACCAAGTATGCATGGTTATTCCACATAACAGTTACAGAATAGATTTGTATAAACTTAATCTGGTTTGCTCACCTCACATTTGAATGGCCTTTCACCTGTATGTGACATCATGTGCCTCTTCAAATCACTCGGCTTCATGCACACCTTCTTACAAATCTCACAGACTCGCTTCTTGCTGTTTTCCACCACCACCCCATTAACTAGGAATGGGAGACTGCTGTCCAGGCAGTCTCTGGTCAAGTTCAGGTTATTCTCACTCTCAAATTTTTGGCGTTTCTTCTCCAAGTCCTGAATGACTGATTCGTCCACTAGCTCTCCCGCTTCTAACTTTCTCTTGCGGATGTCTGGATACCGGGCAGCAATGCTTTTGTGTTCTATACCGTGCACTGAAAACTGATGATACAGCAACGTCCTCTTCGCATTGAAAGATTTGTTGCAAACCTGAACAGGTAAAATAAACAAAAAATGATGATCAGCACACAATGTTTTTCTTATAGCTGCTCATAGATTTCTCAAGATCTTGTTGGTGGATTTTTTAACATTAACATTGTGTCAGACTATACATATACTATATATTTGAAATATCAACCTATAGTCACAAAACTTGTAAGTTAACCTTTTTAACTTGGTTTTTACATACATGTGTTTATTAATAAATACATGTACCACCATCTTCGCTAGCCAAGGGTTTACGATCCACTCTGCTCCTCTACAACCCTTGGCAGATTTAGCCAATGTTTACAGAAACAGCACAGCGCCGTCTAGCGATGTAGTTAAATTGGAGCAGCTAAAATACGTATTTTATCTCTGAAAGGTTTAGAAGAAATGGCCGTGTGAAAAAAGAAAAAAAATAAGAATTATTCAGAAAACCCACATATAAGTAATTATATATCGTATTTTATTTATTAATCGCCTAAAAATTGTAATAATGAATGTATTTATATTTTATATAAAAACCCAACGCACTACACCGCCATTTAGTAGATTCTCTGCGATAGCTTGTCTTTGCAGCCAATCAGATTTCGTTGCGCGAGTTTTGATTTAGTTGGCTAATTCTTCCAAGGGTTGTAGAGGAGCAGAGTGGATCATAAACCCCTGGCTAGCGAAGATATGGTACCACATACTTTGTGCCATTCACACTTACAAAGTAATCTTCACTTGTTCTTCACACAAGATGAAGCAAATATGCATTTAAATACTGTGTGAATGATAAATATTATTTTGTAAGGATAGTTTTAAAAACTGATTTAAATCCTAAATCTATAAACTTTACTGCAAGTCAAAAACATTAACAATTTTTGTGTCTTTTGTGTGTAAATTGATTTAATACTGGTACATGTATTGTATATAGCACAGTTGAAATGTTTGCAAACCTTACAGTGTGTACAAGTAAAGGAAAGGTAGGTTTGTCTAATTAATAAATATATCTCTATTTGATTTTTCATGTACCGGTACTTTAAAAAATCTCCTCCCAAATTTCAACTCAAAAAATTATTTTTTGTCCAGTGGCATTAGGGCCCATTGGCCCATGTAACCAAAAGCTTAACTACTGAAGCATGAACCCTCTCTTGCTGAAATATAATAGGAGGTCCAAAAGTTTGCTCCAAGGGCAACCTTACAAAAACATGTTCTACTTTTAAAGCATCAAATAACAGATCTGAACCTCATATAAAAATTTTTACAAAAATTACTTAATTAGCTGAGGTTTTAATTAAAAAAATGATACTTTCTGCAGATTATACATCAAATCAGATGCCATCACATAGAAATAAATTACATGTACTTGCTCATTACCTTATCTAAACTTTCAATTTAGCCACCATCAGTGGCCAACTTACCAAGCACAGGAAAGGTCTTTCTCCTGTATGTGTTCTCAGATGGGTTTTGAGTTCAGTGACTGTATCCTTTAAGACACCACAGAACTCACATTTGAACATTCCATTTTCTATTTCAAAGTGGCACCCTTCCTGGAAGGGTTCCTCACTCATGTCGCTGTCGTGGGCTCCACCCCATCCCTGACTTGCCCCGGGGGATGCGCTTCGGAAGTCTTCGTTATTACTGTCCTCTTCCTCACTCCCTGGATCACAACTGACTCCATCGGATATTTCATCATCCATCATTTCCTTCTTAACTACAGCACCCCCATTCTCCAACAGACTTCTCTCTCCTTCTTCCTCACTGACTATTGCCATTCTTTTATCCATGGATTCTGGATGATCTGTGGATTTCTCATTGCTATCTGGATTTTCTGGATCCTCTTCTTTACTGACTTCCTGATCATCCACCCGAGAAGTGGATTTCATTTTCCTTTTGTTGATGTCTGTTTCTTCCACCATGTTTCCATTTTTTGTCAAGTCCTTGCTTTCCTTGGACGAGTTAGTTTTGCTCTTTGAGGAAGAACCCCTGAGAGATTTCTTTATAATTGTACTTTCTGTGTCTGGCCTTTCAATGATGTTCCCATTACTGTCTGCTACTCCTGCCTTGACAGATCTCCTCCTCCTGGAGCCGTTTGGTGGAAGATTCCCAGCATTTTCTACAAGCAGACATTGACAAATTCCTAATAATCAACTCCAAACACCGGTTTCTTTATATAACTGAATAGAAGTTTCAACCCTAATTACACTGATAAATATCTATAACACAGAAAATCTCACTCCTGGGTATATATATCGTCACGCATGCATAGTTTAAAACCTAACACACATACCCCTAATACCATGTAGCAGTTGTTACAATATCAACATTTCCACTATTTAACTGTTACTGGGAGCTGTTAGAACCTGATTGGGGTCTTTGGTGTCTCTGTTCTGTGATATCTATTATATCATAAACCCTTTGATAAAATTACCTAACACATTAATCCTTAGAAGCTTACATAATCTTGACTACATGTGCGCTTGGCCTCCATTATCACACCTGAAAACAATTGTGTCACCACGTTTCCAATTAGATTATTTACCAACACATACACATTTTTTTCACTTTCCCGAGTCAACGATATATATAAACCCACACAAAATGCTCACAAACATTTCCTACCCATAAAAATGAACTGAATTACAGCTTGGGAGAAAACAGAGTACTTTATTTCAAATGTATCAAATAAATGGCCAGGTAGATAGATGTATAGAGTTCTTTTAGCTCTAGGTTACAGTTCCATACACGCACATGTTGGGGGAATTAATTGGTTCCAGTCATGCATGACCGGAGAGCAGCCATGTAGAACACCTGTGGGCTTTATCCAGCATGCATAAACACATTGGTTGAATATACCTACTGAGTCTATTGACAGGTAAGAAAACATGTGATTGGACCAAGCTTTTGAGCAAATACCTGTAATTACACCACTATTCATGCATCCTCAGACAGGGTTTACAATGGGAGAACTAATGATAGAGAGTGTCATTTCAAAATGCCAATCAATTAATTAATTAAAATAGAGCCCCAAGGTAAAAGTATTGATGGTTTAATAGAAGGTCAGCTTAAAAAGTGACAAATTCTTTTCTAAAAATAATTTTGTTGTTGGACTATATAATTATAAAAAAATTACCCAAAATATGCTAAAACAAAATTTCAAGATTTCTTAATAAATGCAGTGATACTCTTCCTTTAAACCACTATTACATTTCTGACTCTTAAAACAGATCAATGCTGTTTGTTCCATCCATCCATCCTTCCCCCACATAGAGCCCCAATGTGTGACCTACCCAGAGGATTATGCTATTTTCCCTTTAACTGAGAATTACATAACTGGCCACTTGAATTCCCACACAATGGAGATTATACAATGTCCACCCAGGTATAGTGTCCAGCAGGTATATTGACACAGGCCAACACGAGAAACACACAAATTCCGGCCCTGATAAGACAGCCCAACTAGTGATGCGTTTCAAAACATCTTAACATTTTTAAGTGCCCTAACATTTCATGCGTACATCTGAGTCGTCACTTACATTTGATTCCCCAAACCCAATAAAAAAAATTCTGAAGTGAAAATTACAAACAGTACTCCTAAATTTCTCTCAGTATTCAATGCAATATGTACCATAATGCTCAATACTAAATGAAAAAAAAATTGTAGAATATATTTAATACCGGTTATGTAATACTTCCAAGAAATATTATATACACATTATCACTTCAGTAGTAGATCAAATTCTAGATACACAGTGAATTTTCTGTTATCTGTTATAATATTTACAGCTATCAACAACATTCATATAACAATTGATAATTTGTATTGTTACTTAATTATTTAACCTGTTTATACAAATATTTTTGTATACATATGCAATTGATAAAAATACACCCTCTGTTTCTTTTTCCATTCAATGAACTGAAATATAGATACCATTTATAAACAGCCTATAAAAGATGCTTTAATATTTCATAAGCATTATCGCCTACCAATCAATAAAAACCGAGGATCTACCAAGCTAACAGAATCGTTCGTGCACACGCGTTTACAGACTCTAGAGAATGTAATTCACCTTCTACAATTCATATCTCGCACAATTTCATTCTTTCGTGAAAGCGTACATACGTATATCCTTTATTTCGTACAAACATGTTTAAAGCAATTGATGCATGTGACTGGGTATCAAATTCTCCTGCCAACAGGAACAAGTGTATCCCAGAATAAACAGCTTTAAAACGTGCATTGATTTGGGGCTGTCATGCATAGTGAGAGCTGGTTGTGGGCATTCCTGCATGCAAAACAAACAGGATAATGAAACACCTCCACAACACGCGAGGAGGTCCCCATACCCGAAGGTCACTCCATGGTAATGCATTTCTGCTAAAGAATTTATTCTAAATCATGCATGACCTGCCACCAAGATTAGCTTGCTCTGGGGTATGTGCATGCTAGGATGTGACCATACATGAGCCTGTCCAACAAAAGACATATTTGAATAAGCACTTGTTCGAAAACAGAACAAACTAAATTATTATAAGGAAAAGAGGAAAAGCTATCCCCTTACAAATTTAAAGATTCAAAAATACTTTTACTCTCTCAACAAAAATCTGTGAATTTCTTTTTCATAAATGTTTTTGACAATAAATTACGCAGTTTATCTTACCCCATTTTCTTAGCTAATATATATTTTTGTATTTTCCTTTGCGAAGACCAGATACCCCAGTGGCTTCTTTCTGGCCTTTTTTTTTTGCTTAACCCTCTACAACTAGATATAACAAGTGCCCATTACAAGTACATCCCCAAAAATACATCTCTGCCAGTTTACACAATATACTCAGTATTGGATGTAATACATAAGGGACACATAAACTGTTTTTTCATTAACATCATCAGCGTGATAGGGGGGTGATGTCTTCCGATGCTCTTTCTTGGTGACAGGGGATCCATCACAAAGTGATCATTACATAAATCCACCAATTACTCAATGCAGTGTTCCAAACCTGACCCCAGCACTCACCTGACAGCCTATAACTTTGGTGGAATATTAATCTATATTCAGCTACCCTGCAGATCTGATATACTTTCGTTATTCTACTGAATACTTTAGATACTATATGTTTTATGCCTTATGTCAATTCCAGACTCAATTTAAGGCAAAATCTTTAATAGTATCATGTATAAAGGCAATCAGATTTTTATCATTAAAGTTTGGAATCACTTTGTATGCACAGATAAATTCCAGTATAATTAAAAACTATTTTTTGCAATATGATAATAATATATCATTTTACACATCCTAAAATTACAAAACACTATCATAGAAAAAGATCACAATCAACAACTATTACAACATACAACCAGTTTGGTCTTTGGAGACAGTTGCCTAAAAGTGTTTCATGCATCAAATTTAAATGACTCATCTGATAGTCCTAAGTCTTGCATGATAAGTCAGAAGTTGAACTTATTCTATAGTAAGAAGACAAACTCTTTAATTTTGGGGGTATGAATTCAATGATTATTCTACTGTAACATTTTACAGGAGTAGGATTGGTGATATTGGTGACACTGAGATTTCCATCATGAAAGTTTGAAGGAGCCAATTAGAATAGAGCATGAATTATTCACAAGACCAAAAAAACTACAATGCATGAGTGTTTTTAAAAGTTAGCTATAGTCTGTCCCAAATTATTGCTTCCATCACTTTTTGATGATTTTTAATAAAAATACACAAACCTGGGAAAGAAGTACAGTTGAAATCAATGAAATGGAAAATATCCAAGATATCTTCATTGACAAATTATCCCTTTCACTCATAAGTTTACAGAAACAAAAACAAATTTCTTACGGAGATTTATAATGGGAAATGTTTACATCTTTTCTCCATTCGGAAGTACTCGGGACACCTTGCACAATTTTTCAACGTTATCATCCGGGCTTATTAATGGCTGATGCAATGCAAAATCTCCGTAGACTTTCTATTTTGGGATGTGTATTGAAACCTGAAGCGGTAGATGGGGCGTTTCAAAAAAGATAATCTGGACATTTTTCATATTAGTGGATGAACGTAGTTTGAGCATAAAGGTATTTATTATTATCGAAATATCAAGCGAAAAGTGGTGGAAGCAAAAACTTGGGACAGAGTATAGGGTTTTGAATGAAACATTTTTAGATGAAATAATGTCATGATTTATTTAATTAAAATCTAAAATAAGGAAGCCATAAAGACACTGAAACACTGAAAATGTGGTCACATGAACATGCATCTATAAGATATATTCATAGGTATGATGTAATAGTATAGGGCATGTTTCAATGCATGATGTATCATGCATTAGCATCTATTACCAGTCAATGGTAAATCAGTGGTTCCTTATAAGAACTTTACATGAAGGGTTATTATCAGTAGGAACAAATGCAATTATAGGCTGCTGATTATTATAGTACATGGTTTAAGGGCGGGGCTGTAAGGTTATACAATTGGGTTTTTGTTGTTTCACCCCAAAAGTCAAATTGCTCCTTAAATGAGCACTCCAAAATAATTCACAATCAACCCTAAACTACATTTCACAGGCATACAAATGCTAAATGATCTTTTGATACTTTTTACCAGCATCCAAAACTTGCGGTAGTGATATTAGGTAAAGCTAAAATTTTAATCAATACAATTCTGACATCAGGGTCCTAGCTGCAAAAGTGTAGCCCTCTCCAATTTAAAAAAAAAAGAAGAAAGAAATGTTACATTAATTTCTGTGTTGAGATAATGATAATTAAGGTAAATTGTAATAACGTCTTACACCACCCAAATCACATTTCACGCACAATATAACTCTATAAACCTTTGTAGTTTAATCTGGGTTAATTTTTTCTATTGGGAAGATTATTCTTAATTTTAATACAATAATTTTCATTGTATGCATTCACAAAAAATAGTTTTTTGTACATGACTATACTGGTACATAAAGGGAAAAATGAATGATAAAGTTAGCCAGTTTAAAGTAGCTTAAACATATCTTTCTTTTTTTTTTCAATGCAGTCACATACCCTTTAATTTATTATAAGAATCTAAGTATATTTCGCACTCCAAATTAAAAAAAAAGTTTAATATGTATTTTTAGACTATAAAGTATATACATTGATCTATATCAATTATAGGTACACTCAATAACAATTGAAAGCTGGCAAACTAAATTGCCCCCCCCCCCCCCAAGCCCTAGTTCATTAAGTCAAAGTGAAAGTACACGCTGTCACCCAGTGGTCCGTATGTAATCTTATTATCACAAGGGGACAATCAAACGCACGTTCATTGAATGAACGTGACGGTCTCTATCTCAAAATGTACACAGGTAAATACGGTCTGACCCACTTTGGTTGTCAACATGTGATCGAATGCAACAATATTATACATAAGATCTTTTCACGCACGAGAGATATGCTATGGAATCGTCTGCTAAAGCACAACAAACCAAAATTGTCAGTCAGAAATTCCCACTTCTATGGCATTTCGTGTAAATTGTGATAGCTCTAGCGGCATCTGAACTCCTGCAACAATCCTTAGTAAATTGAAAATCGACTGCAAAAAATCGATTCAATGGCATACGCGCACGCGTAAATATAAATATTGTACAATATTATCACTGACATTTTTAACTTACCATTCAATTGACTTGGCTGTTGTTGTTTTCTTTTCGAAATTTTTGGCATTTTCTCGGCTTCATTGAAAGGCGAGTGCGTGGATATGTCGAAATTAAAGTTTACGCACGAACGGCTCTTCCACCTTACGACTCCGCTTCATAGTCGTCTATCTAACTAACCTAATGCATGCTGGGACTGACCTCTGGCACGTGTGCACGAAACCGGAACTTACATGATCGTCAGTGTACGATTTGACAGGTAAGGGAAACTTACCATTTCCGAGTGTTGATTTCGTACACGTGTGGAAACAGGGGGAAAGCGATTGATGAAACACTGAAAGTCTGATGGAGAAAGAGAACACTGAAACTGTTATAGGGCATGTATTCACATCTATAAAAGCCATAACATACAATTACTGACGACGGAAAACATCCTGTTCAATTGCATCATACATTCCGAATTTGTTCAGTTAGATATTGCGATGGTTTTATTCTAATAAGTGTTTGTTTGTTAATTTTGTTTGGATTTATTTATTATATTTAGACAAACATGTTGATTTAACTGTATTATGTTTATCTGACAGTCCATAAATTATGCTTAAATTTTTTAACTATATTATTAAAAATAAAGGTAAATGTGGCGTATTTTTAGTGAATAACAATAATAAGATCTGATTATTTGCTTCATTTCTTTACTTAAAGATAGGACTTTCACACAAATTACGCTTTATAAGTCAATCGCATAACAAAGATACAAGAAATCAAAAAAATATTTTTTATTTTTTACCGGCACGGTAAAAAATACAAAAGATTTGAATAACCCCGCCTTAAATGGGTCACGTGACATCCATCTTGGTCTATCAACAAGAATGGCGACGACGAGAATGATAGGTATACATACTGTTAAGTTTGACAGATTTGGCAATGAAAGAAAAAAGAGACAGACTGACAAGGATAGGAACAAAGGGAAGATTGTCATCGGAGACAATGTAGATTGATGGAACAGGAATTAAAGCCGAATTAAACTTAAGTTTCCATGATGAAGTTGTAGGGGTTTTGCTAGTCAGGTTCGTGCTCCATTTGTTCCGTGTCTTTACTTTATAAGTTTTAAACCACAAGTGGATTTTCGTTTAGAGGAATTTTTGAATAAAGAATAAATAAACACTCTCAGTACATGTACATGCATCCCTCATGGAGAGGGGTAATAATTTACTCCGTTTACCGTGTCGATGATGCTAAAATCGTGCTTCGTCTTTATTACACTTAATAAACAATTTATATCATTCTACATTAATGAATATCAGAATAGTAATGCTTCGAGTATCATCTGATATAAGAATTATTTAATTTAAGACATGAAAAATGTGATTCTAATTTGTAAACAAGCGCTTCTTCCATCGTGTTTTCAATGCTAGGTTTTCCCGCACTCATGCGCAGTGGCGTTATAAATGGCAGGTCACATTAATATTCATCAGACGTGTAGCAAAGTTTAGAGACAAATAACTAAAGACAGAACATGTTTTATGGGCCTAGAGTTTGTGAAACGTCTAATTATAAGAAGTATGATGTATATTTTTACTCAAACTCATGTCAAAAATTTTACTCCAAATACGCCACATATACCTTTAAGAATTTATAAGTACTGTATTTGAAAATTCAATAAATCTCATTATTTGATAACAGATTGAAATTTAGCATGATTAGTTGGGTTTTATTGATGTTGAAAGTTTTAATTGAATTAGTCCTGATGGACAGCCATTATCAAAGAAAGCTCTGAAGAAACTTCAGAAAGATGCAGAGAAAGCAGCCAAAAAAGCCGAGTACAAAGCGGCAAATAAACCCGCCCAGCAGGTAAACAGGAGTCCATGTATCTTATAGATTTCCATTCATTAGCACAACCAATATCCATATCTGATATTTCTGAAAATGATGCAACTTGGTAGAAATCAAATGTTGCTCATGTGTTACATCATTCATGAAGATATCTTGAAAGTACCACAACTTAAAATATTCTGCAAGGAAACAGTTGACATCAAGCTATCCCTGTACTGAAGGGAAAAAATTGTGAATTGTTCAAATTGTGGGATATCTTCCTTTTTGACATGATTGAAATTATTGGGAATGTGAGTGCTTCTTATGTTTTTTTGTTATACAGGTCAGTAAGGAAACCAAATACATGTACGTAGTATATATCAAAGATTATGAAATTAAACAAATTTTTGTTACATCAGGAGACTGTTGAAACAGAGGATGTGTCAAAGGGAAAGTATGGTAACATGCCCATGATACAGTCTGCTTCAAAACCAGACGTCGAGTTTGTGGAGTTGAAAGATCTTACCACGAATGTGGCAGATAAGAAAGTCTGGGTCAGAGCCCGCTTACAGACTAGCCGAGCCAAAGGTTGGTTCAGAATTACTCAGTAATGGTAAACTTTAGTTTACAGCAAGACATGGCAAAAATACCAGCAACTAGCGATTTTTATTTTTTACAAGCAAAATATGTTTAATTGTTATGTCTGATTAGTTCATAATATCGGAACATTAAAATTGGGGGAATGAAAGTCATGTCGCTCAGCTGTAAGCATATGAATTTGTATTAAGCGTGTTTGTTTAACTTGGTTTTACTGTAGTTATTTGAGAGATATTATTAAACTAGATTAGTTTTACTTATTTTAATATTTTGAATTGAATGAGTTATGCTAATGTAAAGCTAATTTAATATTATTTTTCACTGCGAATGTACGAGGGTCAATAAAAAAATACGAAGACTTTTGCCATAGCTATGTTATTAAACGTCATATTATAACTAAATTTAGTAGACATAATTTAGCAACTCTTTCAAACAATTTGAAATTAAAAATGTTTATAAATATATTCATTTCTAAGAAATATTGAGAATCTTATCCTGCAAAAATGAGGTCACGGCGTAAGGTCAAACTTTGTATTCCTTAAACAATAAACCATATTATGTTGAAAGTAATGTATCCATAAATTGGGCTTAAAACCAACAAAAATTGAAACCTAAAATTAAAAATTGATATGGTATTCTATGTACCAAATAATGATGGGATATATAAATTTGTTGAACAGATATCAGTAACTAAAGACATATAGTCCTCTTTGAAATTGACTAAAAACATTGACGTCGCCGGACGTCACGGTGCAACAAAAAGTATAAACAGTATGGATCTAACTCGGGGGAAAAAGCCGATAAAAACGGTGAAAATGCTCAGTGGTGAAAAAATACGTCAAAAATTATTTTCACATTTGTGTTTAACTCTAACACATTTTGTGGGGGTTGTGGTAAATGTATTTTGAACATCAATCAGTACGAAAGAGAATAGAATATCTGTAAATATTTGATCACAAAATAAACAACGTCATCTGACATTCATGGATTGTCTTACTGTAAACGAAGAGACATGCGGTAAAAAATAAAAAAACTTCGAGGAACAAACTTTTGATTTTCGAACAATTGTGAACAAATTAGATGTCAAGTGATAAAGTGCCGATTTAAATTGTATGGTGAAAAGCACAAAAGACTCAGGGTGGTATAAAGATTGGATATTTCTGTTAACTATGCTTGCGTTATCTTGACGTCATGTTTTCAATGTTACTCTGCGCCGTGGTGACAAAACATGTTGATTTTAAAATCGGGTAACAAAAATACCTTTTCATCAAATGAAATGAAACTTCGTATATCAATAAAATAAATATTGTTGCATAAATTAATCTGTTAGTTTTGACTTTAATGAAAAATATATGGTAGACAGCCACATTGTCTTTGTATTTTTTGATTGACCCTCATAGCTATTGACATTTTGTCTTTGCAGGAAAGCAGTGTTTTTTCGTGTTACGACAGCAAAAATGGACAGTTCAGGCTTTAGCATCGGTTGGGAAGGAAACTAGCAAGCAAATGATTAAGTTTATCGCAAGGTAAATAAAACCCAAACAATTATGTGTATAAGCTCACAGCACAACTGAACTACAAAATATGGCAATGAAATCAAGCTACTGAGATAAACGCTCTGCATTTCAAACATTACATTATTGTATATTTTTCAGTTTTATTGATGTTCTGATGTAAGCTAAGGCCACATAAAATTGAAATTATGGTTCTCAGGCCAGTGCACATCCATTTTGAGGGAGCCACATTGCAAATTTTATTGCATTTTCAATTAAAATAATAAGTTGGTAATGTGGCGGTCTATCCGGAAAAAAATGTCCACTCGCATTGAAAAGACTTCCAATCAGTTTTTGCTTTCATTTTTGCTTTCACTTTCATGCGCAGTAAAAGTCTTCCGATGATATCTAAACCATGTCTTTAGTTTTGATACGGAATCAGTGAACATGAATCAATAGAAAAGGCAATAAAAAGTGTAACTGCTAAATTACAGTTACAGTAACGACTAATCTATTATATTTGAGATTGACTTAAAGCTGCTTGGTCCGATTTTATATCAAATTTAGGTACGCTTTTAAACAAATGTTATGTTAAGTATGTGTATAATAATAGACATTGCTGTAATTATTCTGGTCAATTAAGCCAAATTTCAATGAAAAAAATTATGTACAAATTTTGTTAACAAAACAAGCGACAAATAAAGGGAGTCACGTTATTTCGCCTCATGTTAAAATTCGCCCCCGACATATAGACCGGTATGGTTGTATTACGACTTTGACATCGCTATAAATAAAGGTCATAATGTTCAGGTAAATTAAAAAAAAAAAAATGTGTACATGTTGTTCGCTAATATTTCTTAAGTTTGCTTTTTTTACAATCGATGCACAAAATGGGGTTGAATAAACCCAATCATCCGGGGGACGAAACCAAACGTTTTCTAAACATTCCTGTGATGCATTTTGGTTTGTTTTTTCGTTTGCCCAAAAAGAAATTATTTTATTTACTTTAAATATTTCTAACTTTGAAAGGAGACCGATTCTGCTGGTGTAAATAGGAGAAAGTCCATAACTTTCAAAGATAATTGGTTTGTATGGAAAATTATTTGATACTGTAAAAACCAATAAATCGGACCAAGCAGCTTTAAATGTTTATTTTATGCAGTATAAACAAGGAGTCAATCGTTGATGTGGAGGGCTTTGTGCGGAAAGTGGATCAGCGGGTGGAATCATGTACACAGCAAGACGTGGAACTGCATTGTCAACAGGTAAATGCATCCCAGTCAGTAATAGTTTATGGAGGTGTTAGGATTTTATACTTGATCTTTCAATACAACAGGTATCGTTTTTATGCTTAATTTAAATTTTGTGAAGTGAAATTATAAAGTAAGTAATGAACTAGGAGAGAGAGGTTTTTTTTTAACTAGTAATAAGGATGTGTGGTGATTTCCAGGTGTGGGTGGTCAGTTCGGCTGAGCCACAGCTGCCCCTGCTGATTGAAGATGCCTCCCGACCAGAAACCGACACCGTGAGTTTATGAATTAAAATTTCTTTTCATGGTATATTTTCATAGTATATATTTTCATCAGTGCTTGTCCAGGAACTTTTAAATTGATTTCAGTTCTATAACCAATTCACATAACATTTTTCTTCCCTTCAGAACTTATATTTTTCACATACTATCAGATGTGGATTTATTTTAAATTATAATGTGAAACAGTTTTAAAATGGAAAAATAACTTTCAGGTATTTAAAAGAGATATGGAGCCTCTAGAGCTGAGCACAACATATTACTGATATAGACTGTCTAATTTTTTTAATTTAAGTATGTAGTACCTGGATTGATGCTTGATACTGGAAAATCATTCTTTTATCTGATTATTGCAGAGTATGGCAAAGGTCAATCAAGATACACGCCTTGACAATCGAATTCTGGATCTGCGGACCACAACTAATCAGGCGATATTTAGAATCACTGCAGGAGTATGCAGATTTTTTAGAGAACATTTAGACCGCCAAGGATTTATAGAAATTCATTCACCAAAGATTATTTCTGGTAATTTTGTTGTAAACAATTTATTGCCAAAACAACAAAGACTATTGAATTCATTTGAAAAGCTATCACAAACATAGAACAGAAACCAGTATGGTACATTTTTAAACATGTCTTGTTTTGATTGACAGCTGCCTCGGAAGGCGGAGCTAATGTGTTCACAGTGTCCTACTTTAAGTCCAGTGCTTTCCTCGCTCAATCTCCACAGCTTTACAAGCAGATGTGTATATGTTCTGACTTTGACAAAGTCTACACAGTAGGTGCAGGTAATGTATCACCAAAATTTTTATGTAAAGATTTTCTTATTTTACAAGGCCACTTACTGTATGATATATATATTTATTATACTGTCATGTTAATTACTGAAATCTGATTGGTTTAGACGCAGTTGACAATCCGTTCTCTTACCCTCAGCGTTAGCAACACGCTTGGCAATGGGCTGACAGAATGAATTGTTACATGCGCGTTAATTATGCATGTACGGTTCACTGTTAAATTTACATCATTTCTATATAAAAGCAGTAAAATTTTCTCTAAAATTAAGACATTCAGTATAATAAAACAAATAGTGCATGTTTGGGAGGGTAACAGTTGAAATTGACACCCTTCGAAAACTATTGTCAACCTCCGCTTCTCGTCGGTTGACAATGGTTTTCTCGGGGTGTCAATTTCAACTGTTACCCTCCCAAACAGGCACTATTTATATAATATTGTTTATAAGTTCATATACCTGGTACTGAGTACAGGTATCGGTAACTGATCTGAGTGACACGTTTAAATAAAGAACATTCAGCTGTAAAGATGATTGTGTTATTCTGTTCGGTAAGGATTTTACCTCACTATAGAGAAGTCACCAGCTCTCTTGAATGGCCTATGGTAAATCATGGCAAGGGCAACCATGAACTTTATGATTAAAATTGAAACTGTCCAAGTTTACATTAATTTGTTAATGAAGAAAACGGGTAATGTGATTTGCAAGAACCTTCCTTTTCTTGTAGTGTTTAGGGCGGAGGATTCCAACACCCACCGACACTTGACAGAGTTTGTGGGGCTAGATCTGGAGATGTCCTTCAAATTTCACTATCACGAAGTGCTGAAGGTCATCGGAGACATGTTCATCAATATTTTCAAAGGTCTCAGAGACAAGTAAGTCCTGAATTTAAATCAGTTTCATTATCTTTTTGAGCTTGTGGTGTTCCTTCAGCTCTTGTTAAGGAGGCTGGGTGGTCATAATTAACCTTCAGAAATGTTCTAAACTTTGACATATGATATTTTTTTCCATAAACTAACAGTAAATGAAGAAATGATACAAATATTTTAGCTTTAAAATTTGAACATTGTCTTACATCTTTATACAGAGATCTTCTTTTGAAGGAGATTAAAATATTGTAAAACGAGAAAATATGGCGCACTACAAATTTTAGCGCCTTTGGCGCAACTGCCTCTGAGCGCTAAAATTAATAGTGCGCCAACGATTTTCCATATGAACTAAATATCTTCAAGTTGCAAAACAATAACGTCAGTCCATTTTTAATGCTATATAGAAGTGTTCGTTTACCTAATATCAGATGCCGTCGATTCTGTTTGTTTAAACAATTACACAGGTAAATGGTATAGGTTATCGGGTATAAGTGCCTAAACATGGATTAATTAATTCAATTTTAATTTCTTTTTTATATCTCTCATTAACACCTTGGAAATTGGGCTTCTCCCCATGCCACTTCCATTTAGCGCCTTGAGGTGAAAATGTGATTAAGCATGGCGATCGTTAACGCTGACAATACATGATTGATCATAATTTCTTTGATCTCTGATTAGTGGATATAAAGATATCAAGACGATACCTCTTTTTGTGTTATTTTAATGTAAAATTACTGTGAAAAAGATTCGCTCATGGTAATCGAAACTCATGGTAAATGTAGCATTCGATTTCACTTTTAGTTTCGGGACTCTTCTAGTGTTATCCAAGTCGACACGTTAAATTCAAAGTCGGATAACTCAAATTTGTTTACCAACAAAATTTACACATCATCGCTAATAAATGAAGTTTTCATATCTTTCTACTGACGATTTACACAAAAGTAAATGTATTGTTCTCAACGACAGTTTACCGTGCATGCGAGATAGAAATCAAAGTCGTTGTGTTCACGCGCTTGAGTGAACACAGGACTAAATTTGGGCGTGATCGTTTATCAAACAAGAACATTTTTGTATTCTTTTTTAAAGAAAAGGTGAATGCACTAAAATATAATTGCGCCAATGTACTGGCACTTGCGTTTGCGCTAAAATACGTATGCGCCAAATTTTCTCGTTTTACAGTAGTCTAAGAAAGGCAATGACCATTTAACCCTCTTAATATCAATCTCAATTTTATAAATGGAAAAGCAAGACTGGGATCAAAGTTTTATTGCTACAGAGCCTGGACTTTTAAGTTTTGTCATACTGATATCATTTTTTCTTTTCAAGATACTGCATATTTTTATCCATGTATACATTGCTTGTTTACAGCTTTCAGGAGGAAATAGAAACAGTCAACAGGCAGTATCCTTCAGAGCCCTTCAAATTTCTAGAGCCAAGGTGGGTACCTTAGTAATCTGATACATGTATACAGTAAAACATGCTTATAACGAAGTCCCAGGGACGGACAATTTTACTTCATTATAAGCGTAATTTGTTATATCCGTCAAGTTTACAACATGTAATAAAGTCACGGGGAATGAAAATCACTTCACTGTAAGCATCAATTCATTATAAGCGTATTCGCTATAACCGTGTTTAACTGTATATATGATCATGATTGTACTCATTTTATCTATAATTGATATAATTCATAAACTTCATTGATTTTTGTGTAGTATTGAGTTCTTAATTTTAGTTTGGTCCTTGAGTACCCAGAAGCTGTGAAGATGTTGAGAGAAAACGGAGTGGAAATGGGGGATGAAGACGATCTAAGTACACCAGCCGAAAAACTTCTGGGTCGATTGGTCAAAGCCAAGGTTAGTGATCCTCTACTTACTGAGACATGAGGTTTCCTATTACATTACGCTAGAATGTGAGAAATGGATTTTGTCTTCATTTTTAACTTTTGATTGCTAAACAACTCTGTTTTCTCTACAGCATTACGCAGTTGTGTGTTATTCTGTTGTAGTATGACACAGACTTTTACATCCTAGACAAGTTTCCATTGGCTGTCCGCCCATTCTATACCATGCCGGACCCCAAAAACCCAGTATGTTCAATGTTATTCTCAAGCAAGGCTTTATGTTAATGGCTCAAAGTACAAGTGTATGATTCACTGTTCACTAAAACAATGCATTTCTAATCTTGAAGAAATACTCCAATTCCTATGACATGTTCATGAGAGGAGAGGAAATCTTGTCTGGTGCCCAGAGAATCCACGACCCAGTTTACTTAGCAGAACGAGCCAAGCAGCACGGCATTGGTAAATTTATCCGGCTATAACTCTCTTTCATATCAAGTTTCAATACAAATGTTTGCACTCCTTGTTTTCGTGGTAAACATCGGATAAGAGTTACCTCTACTCTGGTTTTGAATTATTATGGCGTCGAGCAAAGCTCGAAAGCCATCTAGGGATCGTACGGCCGGAAGTTGCCAATTCTAAGGAGCCAAACAACTCAAATGAGTGCAAAGTTTTCTTATGTGTTCGAAGAAAAAAAGATGACATACTTCCATTTTGAGCAGAACTGTACGTCAACAAAACAAGTTGGCAGATACAAAAATTGTTGAGGTCTTTGATAATGTTAATATTTTATTGTAAACAATATGTCTGTGTTTCGGCGGATGAATACACTTTTACCGAAGAACATGCGATAGTTAGGCCTACATACTCAATTTGTTTTTGAAACATACCTGCCTGCAAAACAGATTATTTTGTTTCCAAATCGAATGTTAACAATGCACAGATGTTGATCTTTTAGAAACAAAACTTCCTACAATGGTGATATATCTACACCAAAAGTAATTCTAAACCCTCTACTTTCACTTCGTAAACAACAGGAATGGGTGCTTTCTTATTTCTACCCCTGTTCTTTTCGGCCCGCGTCATTTGGACCTATGTGAATTTTAAATCAAATTGATAATAAGAAACAGAGTGTTTATCAGCAGTATACAATATAAAGAATTAAATACAATCATACTTTTGATATACAAATATATTCTATTTGAATAGAGAAAAAATATCTGAAAAAATTTTAACTTCTAAGATATTTTTAACTAGCATTCAAATTGTTTTAAGAATTAGGTGAGTCAAATTATAATGAATTGTAATTTAATGAAATATGTGATAAAAAACATAATTTTTATTTATTTGAATGTAGTCAACTAATGTATTTGTCTTTATATTTGTTTTAAATAGTAAGTATAATTGATACCAATTTTCTAAATGAAGGGTCAATAACAAAATTAGAATGATATCTGAAAAAAAAAATCATACTTCATTTTGAGTTTTCCGTATTAAGTTGACTGCATAAAATCCATATAAAATATCTGTTTTATTAAAATTGACCATCCGACTCAATTTTTATAAACATTAATCTCCAGCAAAACAATAAGAAAAGTTGATCTCAAGTACAATCATATAAGATCATACTTTGTTTAAAGGATTTTTTTTAATCTATAGTACCTAAATGTATGTGTGATCAATGAAGGAGAACCATAAACAACACAAATAAAAAAAAATATATGCATTTTTGTTAGGTGAGGGGTTTATTTTGAATTTAAAAATAATATTCAGGTTTTTACTCTTCAAATTAATGTCAACTCGACGCCATTGTGGCCCTTCAGGCCTTTGATTTACTGTGGTAAACATTAAACATGAAGTTACCTATCTGCTGGTTTCAGATTAATTTTTGTGAGTGTGTTTTAACAGGTCTGGAGAGTATCAAAGCCTACATAGATTCCTTTAAGTATGGAGCCCCGCCTCATGCTGGTGGCGGTATAGGTAAGCTGCCTCAAAGTACAATGTACTAAATACTATCTTTTGAAAAGCAATCTATCATGTAAAGCGAATTACATGCAAAATTTATTACATGTAAAATGTAATACAGCCAAATGTAAAATGTAATACATGCAATCTATATTACCCTACATGTTGAAGTGCTTCACATGTTTATGTGCTGTTTAACATGATTATATATGGAAACTAATAGTTGAACAGACAAGTCTGTCATCTTCCAATATTAACATAAAGTTTGAACTGTTATCTTTACATGTGAAGTTTTACTATTTTTTAAATATTTTTGTTTTCAGGCATGGAAAGAGTGACTATGTTATATCTAGGCCTCGACAATATCAGAAAAACATCTCTATTCCCAAGGGACCCCAAACGTTTGACTCCTTAAAGATATCAGATTATAGAGATGATGCAATACAAAATAGGACTACTCTTACCAATAAACAGTGTCGTTATTATAAAAAGCATTGGTACTGATTACATGTCTCCATTTATCTACAAGTGGTCTACATTGATGTTTCATTATCAGAAAAATTATTTTAAAATTTACCTCAAGCAGGATTTAAAAAATTAGTCAATCTTAATAATTAGTGTTGTATTGTAAAACATTTTAAAAGTTCATGTTAATATAGATAATTGTACCATGTTGAAAATGTAGGGAAAGTGGCAAAAAATTGTGTTTTTTGTTCAAAATTTAATATGTATTTATTTTTAATGTTGATTTGCAAGCTGTACTGGGTACATGTATACAAATATTTGAAAATCAGATAGAATAAAATCTATGGAAATGTCTGGGTTTTTTTTACTGGAACATGTTGCTTAAAATTTTTCGGACTTATTATTCATGATGGCAATTTTTATTCTATATTTCAGACCTTAAATGTAAATTGTAATGAACCTGGGCAGCTTCCAGGGATAGGACCCTTCCTTTGTTCCCTCTTGATTTACTTCACATCAAATTTTCATTTTCTTAGCTTTTCAATGGTGGATGTAATTTTAGGCATTATTAGAAAAAAATATTGGAAATAACATAAAGTAAACTGTCAAATTATTTCTAATTTTGATTTTTTGCAAGAGTTTTATTTGAAAAATCTCCACAGCCAAGTCTTTTTGGGAATTTTCTTTGAGTTTCCAGATGTTTTGTTAAGAACTGGTGCACAGCCCTGCAGGTTGCTAACAATGTCTATGTATTGTTTTTCCTTGACTTCAGCATCCTTTTCCTCTACCCAAGAAACTGTGATTGCTCTAAAATGCCATCTCTGTAAATACTGGCCAACTTCCTGTCGATCGTTATTGCTCAGGTGTGCCTGTTTTGATAAGAGAGGTTAAATTGGTAAATCACTTCATACACATAGATCTTGTCTTCAATTGTCACATCAAACTCAGTTATCAAAATTGTTTACATCCTACAAATGATTTTATGTTACAGAATTTTCTCTTGAAAGTTTTTCATTAAAGAGTCCTTACTTTTAACAACAAAATTTGAGAAAAAAGTACCAGTGTCAAAATACCTATAATATACAATTCATACCTGGATGCGGTTACGGATGTCAGTCGATGACATGCCGAGGTAAATCACCTTTCTTTTCTGTTTGAACACATATATCCCTGATGTTTTGTATGGGACTCCGCCATCCGTCGGTTTTGATAACGCAGTATCAATGGGAACGTTTCTTTTCACTAGTACTCGACATTTCGTGTAAATCTTCCAGTTTTTATACGAATTCTATAAAAGTTACAGAATACATAGTAAATATATCTATTTCATTATTTCATAAAATATGTGAACTTTCTAATGACACATGACAAATCGTTAAATACCTTTATGGAACTGTAGAAGATTCGTGTCCATCTCAACATTGAACACAAAGTTGAAATTGAAAGTAGATGTGAATCCCGATCCCGATCTTATTGTTTGTACCGAACTCAAAATAAGTTATTTTAAGATATCTTAAGATTAGGCACATGCGCTCCAACCACCCTTTTATTTGTTTATTTAAACAATTCCATAACAACAACGAAACGTTTACTGAGATCTAGACTGACAAAAACATTATTACCCCCTAGTTCAGTGGAGTACAATTACATATGTACTGCAAGTCTACTGATATACATATTTTCATCAAGATTAGGATTGGTTGTAGAAGAATGGTTTTAAATAATTAATTTATGTAAAATAGTTGCGCCTTTGTGTAATGTCCTGGTATATGTCAAAAAGAAATGCAGACCCGTGTGTTCGAAAAGTGTAACTTGATTGCCGCTATGAACTACAGACACTCGACCTCTGACTTGTTGTAAATTTTAATTTTTCTGGGCCCTCTAGAAAATTCAAACTTATTTATTTCACACACGGTAATAAAATTCAGAATCTGTTAAATAGGTTTCGGAACCCTTAACTCCGACAAACAAAATTATCCATCCCCCCCCCCCCCCCGTTATGTGTACTCAGTACCATAGCTTGAGTCAATTAAAGATTACACACTATAAAACATAGTCGACGTATAAATAGTCTGACATGATTAGTAAGAAGGAACAACTAATATAGCTAATAATATGGTAAGAACCTAGAAAGGTGTAAGAACTTTTTTGTATATGCTTATACAATAAAATACCGGTATGCCACCCCCCCCCCCCAAAAAAAAAGTGGGGAGGAGGGGCAATTCCTTAATAAAGAAAAATGTCTGTTTTGCTGATGTTACGTGACTTCATAAGAAAAAGCGTCAAATATTTCACCGGACAGTTATAGAATTACGTTGAACATCGTTTTATTTTTGATACAGGTCTATTAAAGGCACGCAACAACAGTGAACAAGTTGGGGAGAGGGGGACTGGTCCCTCAACTTTTTGGGGGAATAAATCTATTCTTTTTATCAATCAACAAACTGGCTCTTCAACTTTTTTGAGAGGTGGAAGTATTACATGTACATGTACATTGAAGGTTGGTATTGACTATAAGAGAATCAGACCCCCCCCCCCGCCTTTTTTTTATGGAATTGATAAAGGTAATGATATTTTGATAAAAATAAAGATGTTTTGTCAGAATATTTTGGGGTAGGTCTGGCCTTCCACGTTGAAAAACAATTAATGCTACGTGCCTGTTGTGTTATTGAAACTTCAAAGTAACATCTTCAAAACAACTATAAGTCAGAATATATCAATGTAGAGGAATCCTTGATAGATCTGAACGTGCAAAAGAATGCGCGTGTCGCCGATCGGATGGTCAATAACCCCCGTTTGAATAATGAGTTGCCATGAACCGACCGATAATAGATGACCACGATAATTTAATGCCTCGCCTCACAGATAATCAGTATTAATTGATAATTAAAGAACACCACCAGATTTGTCAAATGCAGTATCGTCGTTGGGTATGATTCCAAATCATGACAAATTACATGAAATAAAACACGGCTTCCTGTCGCTGGCCCGGTCTTTAACACTTGACAGATCTATGAGTCAGGTAATATATATAAAGATTTCTCGAATAAAATTTTATAAGAGACCTTAAATTACATCGATTTCCCCTAGAATATAAGGTAAGATATTTTTTGAAAGTTTCATTTTTACAACATTAATAGCATTTGCCTTTGTCCGATTCTGATACGAGAGTGAGCTACTCGAACACTCTCAGTCTGAGAGAAATATACATGTATGATAATAAGATGCTTCTGTTGGATATGTCCTTTCGTTTAATGCACCATATATAAGGAGAGGAGAAGTTTAACTAAATGTTAATAAGCTGAAAAGGGTGTTTTTCTGAGAGCTATTTGAAGATGTTTACATGTATTTAATTATGCTCTTCTGATAAACCAATATGCTCCCATTTAACATCAGTGAAACAATTCATATTCTTTACCAGTTACATGTACTTTTAATCTATTCTTATATGTATCCCATTTCAGATGACGCTTCACACCCTCGGAATTCTTGTTGTTTACCTAGTTGCCGTGGTTTCTGGGACCAGTCACAAGGGTGTGTGTATAAGTTACGGAGACTGCGCGGACTGCCACGCCCACTGTGTTTCCACGGGTTACGACTTCGGATACTGTCAACAAAGTACCGCCTGTCCTTCGTTTACATCGTACCAATGTCTCTGTATGAAACTCCACGACTGATGCCTCATCAAAGACATCGCCATTAATAAACAATTTTTACTGCAATGCTGTGATGTACCCAAGTTACGATGTGTACAATTATATTGATAGTAGTTACATTGTATAAGAACCAAAACTTCGTGATGGAGAGACTAATTTTTATGAAAATCATATAAATTACGTGGTTTAGGTCTGGATAAATTTTTTTGGTAAAAAATAATGATAATGAATAAATCAATTTTGATGAATTACACTCATCCCCATTTATGTTAACAATTTAACATTTCCAATTGGTATTGTTTGGTGCCCGGGCGTTGAACTATTTTGGCAATTCACAAAACCAACGAAGCTGCAGCTAGGGTTGTATATTCACATGGTTCAAATTCTGAAAACACAACTCCTGAACAAATGATAAATCTTATTGTTGACGTTTATTTCCTGTATTTACACTGTATCCAGACTCGATACATTTTGAGTTGTCTGCCCCTGTTTACTTGTAACCGTCTATCTATATGATTTTGTTCCTCCGTTAGCCCAGCTTTAGTCAGCATGTACCTCAACTCCTCTGGAAAAATTAAAGTATCAAAACAACAGATTACTCTAAAGTTCAGAATAATGACATCTTCTAAACATTTAGCCTTTTCCATATGCAGCAGAAAATAATATTGGACGGACGTGTATTTTGTTTTGACACTTTCACTTCACAAGCGTTGGGAAAGACAGTTTTTATTGTACATGTGTCAGATTACTCAGATTTGACTGTGCAGCTGTCAGAATAGACTGGTTATACTGTGCAGTTGTTAGATTAATCAGGCTATACTGTTCATGTGGTAGATTAGACATTTAACTGTACAGATGTCGGAATAGACAAGTTTTATGTTACATGTGTCAGATAAGACAGGTTTTGTCGTAAAGATGTCAGATTAGACAGGTTCTACTGTACACGTTTTAGATTAGACAGGTTTAACTGTGTAATGTCAGAAAAGACAAGTTTTATTTACCAGTTGTCAAAAATGACAGGTTTTATTGTACAGCCATCAGATAAGACAGATTTTACAGTATGTTGTTTAAACATGATTTAGCGAACAGAATACATCCATATTTACTTTGCAGCTTTCGGACAGAATTTACTGTGATGTTCCAGACTATATTTTTCTTTTACCTAAAGACATGATTTTGCTGCACAGGTGTGAGACAAAATATTTTTTTTATAGAGTAATCTTTAGCTAATACAGGTTTTACTGTACATAGTTATCAAATGAGCAAGGTTATATCATAATGTATCAAATTTGGCAAAGCACCTGTCTTATAATACATATTAACAGTATTATGTCAGATAAGACAGGTTTTACAGTATAGCAGTACGATTGGTCAGGACTAACTGTTAATGCCAGATAAGACAGATTGTACTGTAGAATAGTCAGACTAGACAGATATTACTGTGCAACTAAAAGATTAGACAGGTTTTGTGGTGCAAATGTTAGATTCAACAGGTTTTACTGTACAGGTTTTGTGGTGCAAATGTTAGATTCAACAGGTTTTACTGTACAAATGTTGGATTAGACGGATTTTACTGTATATACGTTGGATAGGTTTAACGGTACAAACAGTACAAATGCTGGATAAGAAGGTTTTACTGTTTACATGTTGGACAAGACAGCTCATATTGTACATATGTTTAATAAAACAGGTTTTCCTGTACATATATTAGACAAGGTAGGTTTTACTATACATATGTTGTATAAGTGTTATACTGTTAGATAAGAAAGGTTTAACTGTACATCTGTCAGATTAGACATGATGTATTTAATATGTCAAATGACACAGCTTTTTCAGTACAATGAGTACAATGTCAAGTTGTCAAGTATTTATAATTGTATGCTGCCAGTTTAGTCAGTATTTTTTATATCAAAATAGCTAATAAAATATATTTGGTTAAACACAATATGATTCAACAGGCTTTTTGTTACATTTTTAGGTCAAACGAGTTTCATAGAACACAACCTTCAGATTTGAATTGATAATGTAAAAAAATATTTAATTTTATCAAGACTAAGAGTTGGACAAGATTAGTATTTATGTTACAAAAATTTGGGATATATGTTGGACAAGAATTACCTTGAGTAAAAAAGTAAACTCTGGTGCCATCTCCTCGTACATAAAAATTCTCTGATAAACAGTGACCTAAATGGTAAAAATACAAACAATTTATGACCAATAGATGTAAAGACCTGATGATTTCAGACTTGGATATAGAAAGGTTGTGACAATGACAATCCCTCTTTAGTTACACTTGTATACATCTGGTACCTGGTAATTGAATACAAAATTTAACACACAATGATTTGTTTAGATTAACCGGTACCTTTTTTAAATCGTAACTGTGCTAAGTCATATCTTCCGTAGTCTCTGAAGAGAATTTTGCCCCCTGGCTTCAGAAGCTGTGCCAGGCGATTCAGTACATACTGCATTCTAAAATAAGACATAACATTTTAGACTTCTAGTTGTTGCACATTAAATTTTTTTATGAATTCACAAAAATCTCCGAAATAATTCAGTGGATATACAAAGTGGGAGCCATTATATCTTTGAGTTCACACATAACAACTCACTTTTCTGGACTGATGGCTGACAACACAAAGATTAGGATGATGATGTCCAACGATTGGTCAGGGACTGGAATCTCTGCCTTATCATCTGTGACATCACAAACAAAGGCGTGGCAGGTGTCTGGGTTATAATCTGGGTGCTCCTATAAAATACCATTAACATAGAATGTGTTAATAATATCTTTCTATAAGGCCATCCTTAAAAAAATGTTTGCTTGGAATTGCTGCCTGGGGGTTTTTAGACCCAGGAGGGAGGGAGGGATTTTTTTTTTTTCAAACTTGAAGTTTAACTAATTAAAAATTGGTAAAAAATAAAAAACTCCATATAAAAAAAAAGTTCTCCATTTTTAGCTCACTGAGACGAAGTCAGGGGGAGCTTATGCTATACCCCTGGCGTCGGCGTCTGGACCTGGTTAAAGTTTTTGTTGCAGGTCCTGTATCAAGTTATTACTTGTCCTATCTTCACCAAACTTGCATGGATGATGCATCTGGACCTAATTTATGGACTTTAAAGACTTGGATGCTGAATCTGGACCATTAATTTCAGATGCTGGAGGAGGTTAAGATTTTTGGAGCAGGTTAGAGTTTTTGGTGCAGGTGCCCTTTGATAGCAATTTCTAACTTAAAACTGGTCCTAACTTCATCAAACTAGCATGGATGGTGCGTCTTATGATACTGATGCACCAGACAGGCTTGAATGCTGAATCTGAGCCATTGGCTAAGATTTCGGATGCTGGAGAAGGCTAAGGTTTTTGGAGCTGGTTAAACTTTTTGGTGCAGGTGCCATTTGATGATTATATCTTAGTTATTACTGGTCCTAATTTCACCAAACTTGCATGGATGGTGCCTCTTATGATACTGATGCACCTGACAGGCTTGAATGCAAAATCTGAGCCATTGGTTTTGGATGCTGGAGGAGGTTACGGTTTTAGAACTGGTTAAAGATTTTGGAGCAGGTGCCTTCTGATGATTATATATTAGTTATTTCTGGTCCTAACTTCACTAAACTTGCATGGATAGTGCGTCTTATGATACTGATACCCCTGGCAGGCTTGAATGCTGAATCTGAGCCATAGGTTTCTGATGCTGGAGTAGATTACGGTTTTAAGAGCTTGTTAAAGTTTTTGGTGCAGGTGCCCTCTGATGACTATTTCTTAGTTATTACTGGTCCTAACTTCACCAAACTTGCATGGATGGTGCGTATTTGATGCATCTGAGCCATAGGTTTCGGATGCTGGGTGAGGTGTAGTTTTTTGGAGCAGGTCACATGTTTAATAGATAATAGTACTATCTCAAACTTGCATAGTTGATTTAACTATTATATAAATAAACCGCAGAGGTAACTTCAGATGCAGAGCCTGATGTCCATTATCAAGGATGTTAAAAAATATATCTTGGTTATTACAGGTCCCAACTTCACCAAACTTGCATAGATGGTGCCCCTGACAGGCATGAATGCTGAATCTGAGCCATAGGTTTCGGATGCTGGAGGAGGTTAAGGTTTTAAGAGTTGGTTAAAGTTTTTGGTGCAGGTGCCCTCTGATGGTTACATCTTGGTACTTACTGGTCCTAATGTTTTTGGAACAGGTGACATGTTAAATAGATAGTAGTACTATTTCAAACTTGCATAGTTGATTTAACTATATAAATGAATCACAGAGGTAGCTTCAGATGCAGAGCCTGATCTCCATTATCAAGGATGCTAAAGAAATCTGTATGTGTTTGTTTTAAAATGATATAACATGATTCCTATGATATAGTATTGTATGATATGATATGATACACTATCGTTTTATATGATACAATATTATATCATATATTATATTGTATAAAAGTTATATGACACAATATGATATTGTATCAATTTTTTGTACATTGTGATATGATATTGTATCATGATATGTAAGGTATTGTATATTATGTTACAATACTGTATCATATGATATTGTATTATATATTATCCCATGATATTGTTCCATATTCCATATGATATTGGCATATCTCATATTGTATCATATGATATGATATTGTTTGATATGATACGATATGTATCATATGATGTTGGTTTATATAACATATTATAATATCACGTGAAGTTGTATTATTTGATAGTGTCATATATAATATTGTATCATATGATACAATATTGTATAATATGATATTGTATTATAAAAAATATTACTATATCACATGATATTGTACAATGTTGTATCAAATTATATTGTATCATATGATACAATATCATATTTTCTATCAAATATGATACAATATCATACAATACAATATCATTCAATATTATACAATATCATATTGTAACAAAATTGTGATATATTATGTGATGTGATTTTGTATCATATAATACTATATTGTATCAAATATTATATATTGTATTTCAATGAAGCGGGAGGCAATTCCAAGCAAACAATTTTATTTTGGCATAAGGCAGTGAACAGTTTACGCAGTTTCTTACTTCCAATCCCCTCAATCGCAAAACCAGCCACATTATCATAATTATAAAAATATGAACATCAAAGTGTTAGTGAGATTTTCAAAAGATATCAATTTTTGTTTAAAGTTTCAAATGACAATACATAATATATCATGCGAGTGGAAATAACACAACTGACAGCTGTATGAAGAGAATACATTACAAGTATATATACACAACTAATACTTTATTCCTGTTCATTGCAAGGAATTACCGGTATGTGTGTATCATTTAATTTAAAAGATCACCTTGACAAGTTGAACTGCAGTGGAGGAAAAATCACAGCAGTACACCATTAGCTCAGGATCACTGAAAGTTTAAACTGAGAACATTAAACATTCTGTACTTTTCAATTTATTATCAAAATAAAAAATTGGCCTACCGGTATACTGTAAACGTATTATATTTAGCGTGTACGATATCTAGCAGAAAATTATTTTCAACAAGTTAGCGTGGATTTGAATTAGTGTATTTCTGAATGTGCCTATTCTTATACATATAGGAATGGCATTTAGTGATGTACTTGATTTGGCGGAAGCGGCTTTCCGCTAAAAATGCTAAAAAATAATACACAGCCAAATGTAATACGTTTACAGTTTATTACTTAGTAAATGTGTATTGCATGTCATTTTCTTACTTGTTTGTTTGCAGAATAGGAAAAACTGTATTGCCAACCCCACACCCCACCTGAAATCATGACATGATAAATGAATATTTTTCATAAATCATACATGGGCATATGTACATTTGCTAATTAAATACAAGACCAAAATAGATTCTAACTTGATAGACTGGGGTGCCATTTACATTGAGGAGAACAAAATATTGTTAATAAGTGGAATGATTATCCTTAAGTGATATTTTTGAGTGTTTCATTCGATTTCAAAAGCAATTGCTGATATGCTTGGTTTGATACATACTTAGTACAAACATGCCTTTTAAACAATTAATTTTAGAAAAATATAAATGTTGAATGTTTAGATTGGTTTACTTTTAGTTGAATTGTAAAAATGGGACCTTGAATTAACTGAGATGGCTTTATAACAAATTGATATTGTACTGTATTTCTGAAACTGTTGTATTTAACCTCTAATATCCTCCTTTTGGCTCCCTGTCCTGGAAATGCTGGACTATCTACCACACTCTTAACATCTTCATTTGGCTTTCCATCAGGACCAAGTTCTGGAAATTCAGTAAAGAGCCAGTGTCTGTCTTTAAAAAACCGGTTCTGGTGAATCTGGTAAAACTTGTTCCAATATTCATCGGCTAATTCCTCATACTCCTCTAAAGTAACAAATTGCAATCTATACTAACATATAAGTACATGAGAATTACAAACCCTTCAATTAGGTATTTAGTGATATGATCATAAAACCTTTCTTTCTTTTTCATACTATTGCCCTTTTCAGATAAACAAGGCCAGTCTAAACAGCATGCAATACAACAAGTTCAATTTTTTTTTATAATACCAATTGCAGAACTATCAATTAGTTAATAGTATGTTATAAATACAGAGTTGAGTTCAAAACAAAAAATATTTTTGGGTAAAGCATTTTTCTGCAGTAGAACTACCTTTTGACAGAAATGAGTGTGTTTGGACAAGTTTTGTACCTTGTTTTTCAGCAGACAGTGCTGAATTCAGCTGCTCTTGTGTTTTCATTCTAGCAGTCATCTCTTGTTCCTCATCCCATTCTACATTATCCCTATAAGAATTACATTGGCAAAAAGGTTTCACCCATCGATATTTCTACTACACATATAATTGTCATTTTGAATATGTTTATCCAATACTTCAAATAAAGTTGCAAGTTACAGTAAAACATGGTTATAGCTAACACACTTATAATGAATTGACGCTTACAGCAAAGTAAATTTTCATTCCCCGTGACTTTATTACATGTTGTAAATTTGACGGATATAACGAATTACGCTTATAACGAAGTAAAATTGCCCCTGGGACTTCATTATAAGCGTGTTTTAGTGTTATATGCAAAGCATCAAGACAAACAATTTTGATTCATTATGTTTTTTTAAAAGTGTACAATTCATTTTAAGAATAGTGGGGCCCCGGAATGAAACAGACTTCACTGTAAGCGTGACTTCATTTTATAAGTGTCTTTCCTGTAACCGTGTTAAACTGTACATAAGTTGTCTTGTACAGTCAAAAGAACTATGATGTATTTACACAGCTTATTGGGAGTCATCTTCCCAAATCAAGGGTTTCTGATCCACTTTGTTCTACATAAACCCTTGACCGAACAGACAAAACATATATGCGGGTTAACAATTGCCCCATCTAGTGAGAGTACTCATTTTAAAACTTTTGCGACCTCTTGTTCTGACCAATCAGAGAATGCGTACTAAACATAAACAATACAGCATTGGCTACTCCCATGAACAAGTTGTTTATAGTGAATGGATAGGTTCACTCTGATTAAAAATCGATAGCAGTAAGTCAATTACTTACTAGTCTGTATCAAAACTATTTGACAACAGCACAACATTGATCAATGCACAATTAAGATCATTTTTGAAACAACGTTTCTTATTGGATCATGCAAACTTTTATGACACCAACCAGCATGCGAAGTCTCTAACCCCGTCAAACTCTGCCTATTCGGTCAAGGGTTTATGTAGTGCGGAGCGGATCAGAAACTCTTGACTTGGGAAGATGATTGGGAGTTGATTTAACCAACTCTCCTATGCAGTTACTCTAGCAAACCGGAAGTGAAACGGTGTTTGGACCTAAGCATAAATCATCATCTCTGACAACACTAAGTTCTTGAAAATAATCTATAAATTCGATGTAATGTATTCTGAAACATTGTTTTTCAAGGAAACTTATTTATATATACCTTGAAAATAGTAAGATTGTAGTTGGTAACAATTAAGATATTTTTTGTAGTCGTATGTATTCCTACGCCAAAGTTCAAAGTCTCGTTCAACCAGACCCTCAGCTGTCTCCGTAAATCTTCGACAAGCAAATAGACTCTCTTGCTTGTCAGAGATTATTGGAGACAGCCGAGGGTTTGGTTGAATGAGACTAGAGTTCAATATTGCTTGGATCCATACAATTTCTCAGAAATATTTCGATTACTGATATGTAGTTTTATCTATAAATATTACACAACATGAATCAGATGGGGTTTCGTGAAATTCTTGTCGGAAAACTTCGAGAATTCATATTATAAAAATTAGCATAATTCAAATGCATATAAGAAACTACTTGCCGGATTGCCATGCAAAATAACATCTTTGATTTTAAAATAAATAATAATCGATAAAATCAACTCCCGTCAGTACTTCAGTACTTTGATATATTAAATTGTTAATACTACTATTCGAGTAAAATTCATTGAGCAAAATACCATGCATTGTGCTGGAACACATCCTCTGGATTTGTGAGGAATCGCCCCCCGAACTGTGGTCTCTTTTCCTCTCCCTCCTCTGGTTTAGGGCTCCCCCTCCCTGTGTTAGAAGTCTGTGCCTCTGCCATTGGCGGGGTCACGGCTACATGTATGTATCGAGTCAACACTGTTTGAACGCAGTGGTAAAACCTGGTTATAAAGTCCTTGGCGTTCCTTGTCAGCATAACCAGATGCAGAACCCATAATCGTCAAGATTCTGTAAAAAAACAACATACAGAACAGCTGTATAACCCGTTTAACTAAATAATGATATTGTTTTCAAAGCATCATTTGTAAATATTTGGACAGTGAGAAGACTTGTTACTTAAAACTATTAATCATATACTTATTTATTGTTCCGTCATGATAAAATGATTACTTAATTGATGTCCACAGTGACCTATTTGGCCAAATGAGAAATATACCGTACCATTTTTTCCATGCTTAGAAAACAAATCAGTGTTATATTGAGACTTTAACTTCTCAAATTATTTACCTTAGATATAAACGTTCTTGTGATAAGTATTCTTAAAATTAAAACCGTTATACTGCAATCCCGGATTGAACGAGCAACCACCAAATGTCAACAAAAACAAAAAGTGAGACAAAATGTTACGTAGTGTGAAGATTAGTGTTAAATCCCAGAAGTCTGCATAAGACATCTAAAAGAGAGGTTTTTGAGACTTGTCAAATTGATAGACCCTTATAATACAACGTACCAATATACTGCGTTTGCATGTGATACGTACGTGTCATAGTGTGCACATATACAGAGGTATACATGACAGTGCATACATTATAATAGACAAGTAAAATACCTATACGATAATGCTATTACATAGGGGTTTTATCATGAGTAAATAAAAGGGAGAAATGGTTGGTTTGATCCAATTGAGCACTTGCAGCCACTTAATCCTATACAATCCGAGATTCTATAGTATATATACTTCTTGCACAATGATTCTCTGATCGCCAGTAAAGCAAGATATTCTAATCTAGTTAATGTTATAAAAATAGAAACACATAATTTCAAGTCCTTTCAACTGTTCACTGTTATTTAATTCTTTGATACTAACCATGAATTAAAATTCTGAATTATAGCATAATAAAAATCATGCTTTGACACACATTTCCCATAAGGATCTTACTATTTACTAAATGTTTGCATGATCACGACTATGTAGAATGAGAATCATGTGTGACAAAATACATACCGTAAATATTGGTTAATGTTAAAAGGATGCTTATCTGCGTCACACATGTATATATATATAAATATCAATTTTTTTGACATTTTTATTATTTTACAACCTGTAAATGCCTGATTATAGTGATATTTGGCTGCCTGACATTTCCATACATTTTCTAGCCATTAATGTTGTATAAAATGAATTAAAACCTATAATATATAAAGTATCAATCTCTGCTTATTGGATTTTGCAGAATGGAATAACTGTACTATTAATTTAATTAGATTTCATAACCTTCATTACCTGTACTATCATGTCGCAAGTCTGGTTGTAAAATACAGGTAATATGTATTTTATAAAGCTTACCTTTGGTGAACCTCACCTGTGAGTATTTTATCTGAATATCAAAATAACAGGGTGTGAGGCCCAATGATGAAATCTATTTTAACCCTGAGTGGGTTACCATGCTGCAATACTTAGAGGAAAGAAATCCACTTCTATGCTTATGTTGGCTAATGTGTTAGAGATTAATTCTTTAAAATGAGAAATTCAAACTATAAGATTGACAACTTAGCAAAGGGAGAAACTAATGCAGCATTTGTTCTGGATTCTGATCAAGCACCCCCAGATAAGAAAGAGTCGGCAAAACAAACTGTCAGTGCAACTGGTAACGGCTACTGAAATAAAATCTTTGTTAATTATCTTTTATGAATCTTTTTGGAATATTATGATCTGTAATGTTACAAAGATCTATTTCGTTTATGGATTTAGTTGGACCCTAATGCAATAGAGGGGTAAGTTGCTGTTTTTATTTTCAGAGTGTTTAAGATCAATGTTTTTCATTCATTTCAGAATTCCAGATTGAAAGGAAAACAAAGATATATGTGTTCATCAGCCATTTTATGTCAGCATGGGTAAGTCCACTCTGCTCTGTGTCTCTGTAATCCCATTCTCTGTAATTCTGCCTGAGACTCCTATTTTTACAATCTTATTAAACTTTGTTCTTCTCATGCTGCAAAGTACAATCTCTCTCTCTCTCTCTCTCTCTCTCTCTCTCTCTCTCTCTGTGTTGCAAGCATTTTTTGTGCTAGGAGTCTATGTTTGTGTGAGCTTTACTTCCTCCAATTTGACAGGGGGACCGTATGTGGTCCTTTGGGGTGGGGCTGTTCCTCATCAGCCTGTCCCCTGAATCCCTCCAGCTGCCGGCGGTTTATGGATTCTCTTCGGGAGGGGCCACACTACTGTTTGCCGGACTTGTTGGATATTGGGTGGATAATACACCCCGACTAACAGGTAACAAACAAAAATGTTCTCAGGCTGTTGCCAGGATATTTCACTTCTACTCTTTTCTATATATACCACCAACATGGCTTGAATATATGACCATTTAGCAACTCCAATTATTACTCGTCAATTATAAATATTTGTAATGTTCATGAAATTTGAAAGAATGTTATATAAAGCATTTAAGCATTCACTAAGATTTAAAAACAATATGAAAATATTATAAATTCACAAGTTACAAATTAACTATTGATATCTTATTATCAAAATAATTGGATACTGTTCTAAATTCCACATTCTTTGTTTCTTTCAGCTGCCAGGGTTTCCTTGGTCATACAGAATCTGTTGGTCGTACTGTGTGCTGCAAATGTCTTCTGTGTTTTCTTCTTTGGATTCGATAAAGAGAGTCCTTCTGTCTCTGGTCTGTTGGTAGAGGTAAGGAAAAAACATCAACGCAAAACTTATCTACCTTCAAATTTACTGTAAGAAACTATTCCATTTCTGTACAGAATGTTATAAAAAGATATATGAATATAATTTTTTTTGAATTTGATTTGATTGAGTTTTAAATTAAAAGAATATATATTTTCTGTATATGGAAAAAATGCATAGGAAAGTATATTTTGTCATCACATTAAGAAGAATGGTGTGGCTTTGTTTTCTGTAGGGGAGCCGTGTGGTGATTATAGTGGTGTCCATTTTGGCTGACCTCTCCAGTATTGCCAGGAAGATTGCCATAGAGAAGGACTGGGTAGTGGAAATCTGTGGCAGAGATAAAGACATGCTAGCCAGTAATAGAGAGAGAGAGAGAGAGAGAGAGAGAGAGAGAGAGAGAGAGAGAGAGAGAGAGAGAGAGGGGGGGGTAGTGAAAATCTGTGTTAGAAAAACGGACATACATGTATATGAACCAGTGAAAGAGAGAAATAGAAGGGATAGAGTAACAGAAAAAGAGAGATATTGATACATGTACTGGGTGGATGGTGGAGATAAAAAAACATGCATGCCAGAAAGAGAAAGGAAAGAGAAATAGAGAGAGTGGGAGGTGAGAAAGAGGAGAGAAAGAGAGAGGATGAGAGAAAAAGCTGTGTAATAAAAATGTTCTTATCTTCATTCATAGTAAATAAAACTGATATTTCTAAACAAGTAAATATCTGATCCTATTAAGGTATTTAAATTCCTTTACAGCAATGACCTCCAAACTCCGAGCGATTGACCTCTGCACCCAGATCCTGGCCCCTATCCTGACTGGTCAGGTCATGACCTGGCTGGGTATTCAGTATGGTGCTGTGTTGATCGGGGTCTGGAACCTAGTCTCTGTGTTTGTGGAATATTATCTCATTCTGAAGGTCTACAATGAAGTCCCTGCTCTGAAAAACAAGATGTATAAGAAAAAAGCAGATCTTGTTGGTAAGAACGTCTTTTAGAAGTACATGTACCGGTAATTGTTTTTACGTTCAAAATTTTTAAAAAGAACACAATCGTGGTTTGATCAATTAATCCCAAAACCTGTAATATTTACTTTCTGACTTCAAACAATGTTTTTGAAGCCAAACCATCCCTACCACCAGAAGAGGAAGAAGAAAGGGAGATAACTGCTCCTGAAAATGGGAGCACTGTTCCAGAGAAGAGAGAAGAGAAGTCTGACCTGGCAGGGGAGGCAACTGTGGAAACTGACAAAGAAAACAAAAATCAAGACAAACCAAGCAGTGCTCCAGAGCCTCTACAGACCAGTGAAGAGAAGAATGAGTTGAGTGGCTGCCGTTGGTTCCTGGGTAAGGTCTTCTACAGCTTCATCACCCTCTACACCGGCTACAGGACGTACTTCAAGTACGAGGTAGCTCTGGCTGGGCTAGGACTCTCCTTCCTGTATATGACCGTGCTGGGCTTCGACAAGATCACCATAGGTTAGGAGTGGTTTATCTCTTATACAGAATTTGTTTTTACAATGATGATGAGATTGGGAGGTGGAAAGCTGTGGCAGGAATAAATATATATATTCAATCTAGCCACAGAGAGAGAGAGAGAGAGAGAGAGAGAGAGAGAGAGAGAGAGTTAGATGTGATTATAAGTACATGTATTGTTATTGCTCATTGGATATTGAAATTTTGCCTAATTTTCTCAGTTTCATTTTGAGCATACAGTTTATTTGATTGTGTTGTTTTAGGTTATGCCTACTCCCAGGGACTCTCTGAGGCAGTACTTGGAGGCCTTCAGGCAGCAGGGGCCTTGGTAGGAATCATGGGAGCTATTTCCTATCCCAAGATCCGTCAGTGTGTAGGCCTAGAGAGGACCGGGCTGTTCGGCCTCGGAGCAGAGATTCTCTGTCTGTGTCTGTGTGTCGTTTCCGTGTGGATCCCTAACAGTCCGTTTGATCTGTTTGGGTCGTCAAAGACCCCGTTTCCTGAAACATCCACTGCAATGTGTCAGAACAGTACATTAATGTATACTGCCAATGGAACATCAGTGACTTCAACAGTTTATAATGCCACAGAGGCTTTCATAAATGTTACCATATCACCTGAATCAATTGTTACTCCTTGTAATGAATCAACTTATACTTTCACGGAAGTGACGACTCCAGACATCTCAATATGGCTTCTAATGATTGGAATCATTACTGCAAGATTTGGTAAGTCTGTTTTTCAAAAGCCAGTGAAAAATAATTTTCCTCCTTTTCATAAAAAAAAATCATAAAATCCAAAATCATGTTAAATACATAAATTACTGTTTGATAGACCATGTTATGGACTGTGGGTCAATGTGGCTAACATATAAAGATGTGAAAACAACCATAATTATATTCTCTTGTCTATGGTACATGATACCAAGAAGTTTTGATTGGTATTTGAAAATTTTCTGAAAGGATTAATTTTTAGCTCACCGAGATGAAGTCGGGGGGAGCTTATGCTATACCCTCGGCGTCGGCGTCGGCGTCCGGACCTGGTTAAAGTTTTTGTTGCAGGTCCTGTATCTAAGTTATTACTTGTCCTATCTTCACCAAACTTGCATGGATGATGCATCTTGACCTACTTATGGACTTGAAAGACTTGAATGCTGAATCTGAGCCATAGGTTTCGGATGCTGGATGAGGTTAAGGTTTTTAGAGCTGGTTAAAGTTTTTGGAGCAGGTGCCCTTTGATGATTATATTTTAGTTATTACTGGTCCTAACTTCACTAAACTTGCATGGATGGTGCGTCTTATGATACTGATGCACCAGACAGGCTTGAATGCTGAATCTGAGCCATAGGTTTCGGATGCTGGATGAGGTTAAGGTTTTTAGAGCTGGTTAAAGTTTTTGGAGCAGGTGCCCTCTGATGATTATATCTTAGTTATTACTGGTCCTAACTTCATAAAACTTGCATGGATGATACGTCTTATGATACTGATGCACCTGACAGGCTTGAATGCTGAATCTGAGCCATAGGTTTCGGATGCTGGATTAGGTTAAGTTTTTTGGAACAGGTCACATGTTTAATAAATATTAGTACTATTTCAGACTTGCATAGTTGATTGAACTATAATATAAATGAATCGCAGAGGTAGCTTCAGATGCAGAGCCTGATCTCCATTATCAAGGATGCTAAAAAATATATCTTAGTTATTACTGGTCCTAACTTTACTGAACTTGCATGGATGGTGCGTCTTATGATACTGATGCACCTGACAGGCATGAATGCTGAATTTGACCCATAGGTTTCGGATGCTGGAGGGAGGTTAAGGTTTTAAGAGCTGGTGTTTTTGGAGCAAGTGCTCTCTTATGATTATATCTTAGTTATTACTGGTCTTAACTTCACCAAACTTGCATGGATGATGCATCTTATGATACTGATGCACTTGGGAGGCTTGAATGCTGAATCTGAGCCGTAGGTTTCGGATGCTGGATGAGATTTGTTTTTTTGGAACAGGTCACATATTTTATAGATAATAACTTGCATAGTTGATTTAACTATCATGTTAATGAACCGCAGAGGTAGCTTCAGATGCAGATCTCCATTATCAAGGATGCTAAAAAAATTCTCCTATCTCAAACCTGCTTGATAGATGTGTTCGTTGTTAAATGATATAATATGATTCCTATGATATAGTATTGTATGATATGATACACTATTAATTTATATGATACAATATTATATCATATATTATATTGTAAAAAGTTATATGATACGATATGATATTGTATCAATATTTTTGTACATTATGATATGATACTGTATCATGATATTGTTATGTATAGTTTTGTTTATTATGATACAATATTGTATAATATGATATTGTATAATATACTATTTTATCACATGCTATTGTTTGATATGATATTGCAACATATAATATTGTATCATATGATATGATATTGTTAAATATATATCGTATCATATGATACAATATTGTATAACATGATATTGGATTATATATTATTATATCACATGAAAATGTTTTATATGATATTGTATAATGTGATATTGTATCATATAATACAATATAGTATAATATAATATTGTATGATATAATATAGTACTATATCACATGATATTGTATCAATTGATGTGATACAATGTATCTAATTTTATTGTATCATATGATACAATATCCTATTATGTATCAAATATGATACAATATCATACAATACAATATCATACTATAATATTATACAATAATATCATATGTTACAATATTTTGATGTATTATGTGATATGATATTGTATCACATATTATTATATTGTATCATATAATATCAATATCATAATATATTATGATATTGTATTATGTGATCAAGTACAATAATGTATAACACGATACAATGTCATATCATATGTTACAATATCATATTTCATCATTATTTATTACAGTATTTTATTGTATTATATGATATATATTGTAGGTATCATAGGATGCAATATCGTATTTTATATTGTATTGATAAACATTGTATCATATAATACCCTATGAAATGAACATATGATTATTATACAATTTTTTTAACATTTGATATTGTTATACGATATTGTGTCAAAACAGTATCCATGTATATCCAAGATCATTATTAACTATGATTTTCAAATAATATGATAAAGGTGGTCTCATAAAGGTGATTCCTCATAAAGGTGATGCCTCTTCTCGGTGAGCTTTGTAATCTGTGATTACCTATGTTTATTTTATTTATTGACAACACCATCGTACATTGGCATATAGTCATGAACACAACAAACAACATACATAAAATCTCCCCAGTAAGCATACCAGTTATGTTAAAGTTTTTCTTTTCTAATATTCAATTCAATTCAGTTTATTGACATCACGGTTTGGCATACAGTCAAAATGAAATTAAATGACAGACAGAAGAATACTAGAGCACTTTTTCAGAAAGTTAAATACTCCTCTAGGATTTTAATATTTATATTATACTAATGTTAGAAAATTAAAACTTAAAAGCCTGGTAGTGCTGGACCTTTTATTTAATATAATGAGCTAACAGATTTCATTGCACCAAAAGTGTAACTTTACTTTGCTAGGCCAACATACATGTACATGGCAGAGCTTTCATTTGTCAAACCACATTTTATAGCTTTAAAAAAAGTGCATTTTATTCATCTGAGCATATAAAAACTCCAGAGAATGGTACCATAATACAGAACCTTTCATTGAGTGTCCATCATTTTCAGGTCTGTGGGTGTCGGACCTGACCATCACCCAGCTGTTTCTACAGACGGTGGAGGAGACGGAGCGCGGCATCGTCAGCTCCATGCAGAACTCTATGAACAAGCTGATGGACATGCTCAAGTTTGTGATGGTCATCATCGCCCCCTACCCCCACCAGTTTGGCCTCCTGGTCGTCATCTCCTACATCTTCATCTGCCTGGCCTGGGTGCTCTATGCCGTGTATTGTAGGAAAGTCCGCGGACATTTCTTTCATTTCGAGAAAGTGACTCGATGTGTGAATAACAATCAGGCAACTCAACAACAGTCAAACACTGAGGCTGTTGATCCTGTTTAATGGCTTAGAAGCATTCCCCCAAAATCATCAGGGTAGTCTAAATTCAAGCATTATCCATAAATCAAAATGTGTTACATGTACTTGTTCTGTCTTAATATACCAGTATATTTATAAATTAATTTCATTCTAAAAGCTATCTTAGTTTGATTTTAGATTGATTTTCTACTATCTTGGTTAAGATTATTCTAGTATCTTTAAATGAGACCAAATCAGGGCTTATGCAGGTTGTGTGAGGTACTATTACTCAATCCTATTGATTTAATATATAAAGATTTAGATTGATTTTAAATTAATGCGCAGTCAAAAAGTTGTCAGCAAGTCACTGTTTTCCAATATTTAAGATCATCCACTGACATCTGATTTCTTGTTGTTTATGATGTTTTTTTTTTTTTTTAGAATATACATGTAGTTTGAACATTGATGTATATGTGCCGTGGTACATGCATTTCCTTTGTTTTATGCTATTTGATATTTTTGTTTGTTACATGTAATTTCTTTGTTTTATGTTATTTTGATTTTTTTGGTAATGATCCATTCATTCTTAGATGGTGTATTGATTGTACAGTGAATGAGTGCCACAAAAACATTAGTTTGTAATTGACACAATTGTTTATGTACTTTTTTTTATCAATCTTAAACTTTCAGGTTTATAATGAGTTGTTTTTATGTATCTATTTATATTTATTAATTTTACTGTAAATACTGATAAAATAGGGCAGAAAAATAAAATCAATATTTTTCCAGTGTTCTTTTCATTAATGTATCAAATGTGCAACATTTAATGAATATGCTGTGATGGAGAAATGAACAGAATCAAGTGTTTTCTGAATTTATTCTAAGCTGGAATCACTTTTAAATCGAACAAGGATACTAACTGATTTACACTTTAAAAAAAAATCAAAACAATAAAAGTTTGCATATAAAAACTGCATCTTATTATCACAGATAAACAATAATACCAATATTTACAACAGATTCATAGAAAATGGCATTAAATATTACAATAAACAGCTTGCTATTGCACTGACTGACAATGCTCATCAAATCCTTCTCTTATTTCAGTAATATGGCAAGTCATTATTCAGATTTGATGATTTCAGTTAATATGTGTATCACAAATGCATTGTATGACAAATTGTTATAAACTGATCACAATTTTGATTTGAAAGCCAATCACACAACATGCTTTTCATTGGGTTTGTCACATGGAAGATAATCTATAAAATTACATGTAATATTGTAAACTACATCTTCATTTTAATGTAGAAGGTATTTGATATGCTTTGCAACAGCAGCTACAGCAGTATTGTATACTGGAATTACCTTACATTGTGTAGTATAATTGAAGCACCTGTATGTACAACTAAACATCAACAAAATTCTTGGAAATTTTGTGGATCACAAATCATCATCTGTATAAAGCAATACAAGCAATCACTGGCTCCTTTCTCTCCAGATGAATTCAGTCTTTCTGAACATATCCATGGAATGTCATGCCCTTCCCTGATTATAAATGATTGTCTCTGAACTGAATCAAACTGATAGTCCACTTTCACATTTTACATTTTGGACTTGGTTAACCAATCAAAATCCTGTAAATGCAAAAGAAATATCATCAAAAACACTAACAGCTTAGAGAAACCATACACAGTGTTTCATGTACATATAAAGCACTTATTCATGTACAAAGTTAAATTCATTCATAAAAACTTCAACATTCTATAGTCTGTCAGTACCCGTTGTCGTTATTAACAGACATATCATCTCAATTATCTTCTGCCAATATTGTTTGAAAGGTAAAATTAACTACATGTAATCTAAGAACACATTTGTAGAAAAAAGAAACCCTAGTGCTGTGTTACTCACGTTACAAATAGCTAACTTGCCTGAGCATACAAAATATTTTTGTACACATTAACCTATATCTGTTGTTTACCTGTGTTTTCCTAGAGGACATGGGACTAATCAGGATGTTGAGGAGTGCCACCCTCTCCTCGTCCTTTGTGATCTCCGTCAGATACCTGTTGATCTCATCCGTTTTTCTGGCACAGAATCCTCGTCCTCCAAAAGCCTCGATCATCTTCTCGTACCTGGCGGCGGCCATAAGAGCTGTTGGAGGTGACCTGTGTGGATTGAATGTTTGGTTAGAATTATTTTTCTCTAAAAAGAACTGATGTTTCATTGTTACTGTACTCGGTTCTAAGTTATCAATTATAAATGGGTTTGAAAACTCCTTCCCCCTATAGAATCTCAATAAATATTCATGAACAAATGAGAGTTGTTTTTTGGTTTTTGGTGTTGAGATGATATTCCATTCTACATTGTATTTCTAAGGTTAGGTAGCCACACTGTGCAAGTTTAGAAGCTAATTAATTCAAGTTATGATGAAGGATCTTCTTTTACAGCTTTTAGAAGTTTTGATTTACCAGTAATACCCTCTACATATAAAAGTACCTACATTAGTGTAAGGTCTTCAGCTTGCATTGAATTCCATACATCCTCGGGCACCCCTGCATAAATTCCTCCATTGTTTATGATCATCAAAGTCACAGGTAGCTTGTACCTGTAAATGGTGTTTCTTCATACATGTACTGATATCTTAAAAAACAATGTTCACATTATGTTCAGAAAATATCTGGTAAATTACCTGCATATTGTTTCAATTTCCATCCCAGAAAACCCAAAAGCACTGTCTCCTTGGATGGATATCACTCTCTTCCCAGGGGCGTGGTCCTTACACCAGATCCCAGCCGCCACGGCGAATCCCAACCCCACTCCCATGGTCCCAAAGCTACCAGCATCCAACCTACAGGCAAAGCAAAGGGCACAAGCATATCTAAAACTGTTTGTGTATGTATGCAATGAATATCAACACATAATTTGTAGTTACCACAAGACTCTTTTCCTTGTTTCCTTGTTAGTTACATGAACAAGCGTGTAGGAGATGTACATGTGTTGGTGTCGAAATGTCATTTTCCAATGTGTTCATGTATTTACCTGTGGCGGGGGAGGTAATTGGGAACCATGGTTCTACTGATGTCCATTGTATTGGCTCCTTCACTGACTATAATGCAGTCCTTGGGGAGAAACTTTTGTATCTGTAAGTCAATATTTAACACTGTGTAGAAAGTTTGAGTACAGGTAGTAAAACATTGAATTAATCATAACTCAATAGAAAACACACTAAAATTCCAGTTTTCCTGCCTAAACTTTTCTATCTCACTACAAAGGAATAAATATTGTGGATTAGGTATATAGATACCATGTACACAGATATTTACATCCCCATGGACACGGCATAATTGTTTTTCTAGACAGGAGTCATTTACTGTGGTAGTAACTTGCAAAATTAAGTAACAAGAACCCAGTTTAATTTTGACTGTCCACTCCCTCACCCCTCACGAATTACAGTAAAATGATTCCACATATTTAGAGGTTATATCACTAGTTTCTTTACCTCGCTGTAAAATGATTCCACATATTTAGAGGTTATATCACTAGTTTCTTTACCTCGCTGTAAAATTATTCCACATATTTACAGGTTATATCACTAGTTTCTTTACCTCGCTGTAGGCTGCATAGTAGTTCAATGGTTCACTCTTATCGTCCATCATGGCCTGTAATAGAAACATCAAAAACTCAATGCTGGCCTGATTGTGTGAATGGATACACAGGGTCACTTCTACCTGCATTCACCCTGCAGTACTCACCTGGACGGCTTGCTGGTTCTGCTGGACTTTGTTGTTGAGTGTCCTCCACCAAGGGGATTTAGGATTGAACTGAAACTGACCAGGAATCTTGTCCAGTTGTTCATTCATCTAAAATGGAAAGGAAAAAGGATTGGCTTAGAACATATTTATTAATTAATTTAATGTGATTAGAAAAGATTTATCTTAAACTGATTGTTAAATTCATTTTGCCCTTTGACCAGCTACATACCTGTGTCATCACAGCGTCGACATCACCCACAAGGGAAACAGCATTCTGTACATTGTTGTTCATCTCCTCCGCACAAATGTCAACCTACGATAGGCAAATTTTAGATATTGAAAATACAAACGTAACAGTTTTAGACAGTATATAACGTACTGTTTTAAATTAGCCCTGCTTTTAATTCACAAAACGATTTTGTAGGCAAATGGGGCAACAATAAGATAGGGATGAAAATTTCAGTATACAGTATAATTTCTAATTACAGCTTTTTAGTATACATGTATAATCAATATATGTACTGGTTTAGGAAATGTTTAATAGTTAAATGAGCTATGAACATCAAATTATGAATGGAAGCTTAAGTTTTACTTTGAAGTAATAAAAACATTCTTTGTTTGACATGAAATTGAAAAATCCCACTTGGATAATGTTATCCGATTACCTGTATGACCTTGACCTTTGGATTAAATCTTGGAGGCAGGCCAAAATGGAGAATCCAGTTCAACCTTGCACCCAGCAGAAGAATGACATCTGCTTCTTGTAAAGCTCTAAAAATAGTGAGGAAAGAAATGAGACCACCAAATGAAAATGAAGGAGCAATGTTATAATATGTTTGTTTTCCTTGCATGATTTTTTGTCATTTTGTGTGGTGGAATGTTTTACATGTAACATTATATAATCAGATTAACATTTACAGAAGTTACTGCTTCAATTTTTTGCAAAAATAAATTGTCTTACTTTGATCTGGCTGGAGAAACACACAGGTTGTGGTCATCAGGTAAGACACCTTTCCCCATGGGGGTCGGCAGGAATGGAAAACGTGTGGATTCTATGAACCTCTTGACAGAACTCTCCGCCTTAGCATAGGCAGCACCTGAAGGTATGAATACATGATTGTATCATTACTTATGCATCAAACTTATTTCAAGAAATTATATTATTGGGAATTTAACCATAAGATCATGTGTCATCTTTACAAAACTTTATTGTGTTCTTCTTTATCCATGTCCATGGCGATCATTGCATGCATTTGCTCGAGTCTAGTCTTGAGTCTGAGTTTAGTCATCATTTTTATTGATCCCTAAAACTCCTTAATACTCTATGCTGGGTTATTTTCACCTTTGTGATATTTTTGGCACAATTACAGTTGTGAAATATTTTTGGAAAATGGAGCAAGCATAAAATGGGGGCAAAAATTTCCCTATATATAATATATGGAGAAAAACGCCAACAGAATGTACCTTTTCCAACAATGACTAGAGGTTTCTCAGCATACTGAATGAGGTCAATGGCCTCCTTTATCTTGTCTGGGTCTGCCAGTGTTTTGGGAGGATCAAGGCACTTGACATTAGGACTGAATCAGACAAGTATGAAATACCCAGAAGCTATACATTTATCCAAATGTTATCAGACGTAAAGGGTTTCCCCAAAAAATAAAATGATATACAAAAAAAATATACGGATATCTAAATAAATACCTGAGGTCTGCTACATTCACTTTCTGTGTGACCATATCTCCAGCTAAGTCTATGTATGACACACCAGGTCTTCCATAAATGCTATGACGAACTGCCTAAAACAGATATAAATTACCAGCTTTTTACTGATAATTTTTATCAGATATCTTAATATCTGATTATTCATTCAAGGAGCTAAATACCATAGTTGATTTGACTTGAGACTTTTTTTGGTGTACATCTGAAATATACCTTTTCAATATAGAAGGGAATCCTCTCGACTTTACTGGGACGGGCACTGTATTTACAATAGGGTCGGCACAGTTCAACCTAAAAACGGAACAACAATGTACAACACAGAATGTACCGGTAATGATAATAGAAATAGAGGAATCAGGGAAAAATAAACGCCACCAAATGTTGACAGTACCTGAGGATATTCCTGAAAAGCTCCCATTCCCTCCTGGTGCTGCTCACTGCTGCCCCCTATAACAATCAGAGGCCTGAAAAAGCAGTGGACCAAAGAGTTGTCTACCTTGAATTATTGACAAATCCAAAATATTCTTCATTACTACTGGTGACCAAAACACACCACTGTTTTCTATTTAAACCAGTATTATCAAAATATAAATGAAAAGAACATCTTCAAAAAGCTTGCATAGGTATTTCCAATTCCATCTGATGTCTAGAATCAAGGACTCTACTATATATTCTTTTTTACTTTTTAATCTTACCAGCAGTTGACTTGAGCATTAGCCATGCCTGCCAAGGCATGAATCAGGCCTGGACCAGACACAACAAGGCACACAGCAGGCCTCCCGGTCATGTAGCCAATGGCAGAGGCAGCATAGGAAGCCTTGAGAAAGCAAAAGGTAAACTCATGTTTATAGTTACTGGATTTTATTAAACATTTTATTGTAATTTTTTTGTAAAGACAATGCATTCTAGTCACATGAGAGAAAAACAGAATCAACAACAACATTTATGTTCCATTTATATTACATGTACCGGTATAGTCTTTCACACAATAAAATTATGTCAACTTGGAAGTTTGTAAAAAAAAAAATGACTAATAAGATTTTTACATACTGCCTGTTCATTGCGCATCCCAATGTATTTGATTCCATGGGCTTGTGCAGCGTATGCCACTTCTATCACAGGAATGCCAACAATTCCAAATATGTACTCAACTCCCTGAAATATATAGAACCTTTATAACAGTATCAAATCTTAAAATGGTCTTTTTCTTCCAAACATACTTATGTGATGTGCAAGTACTAGGGGTTGAAAAGCACAAAATATAATCATCAAATGACTTTCAGAATATGCCATCTTTCCACTTTTCATGTTTTATCAAAAATCTATGTACCAGTATGTTATGCTCCCAAATTGACAAGTAACTTAATTGCACATTTTTTTTTAAATCAAATCAAGGGGGAAATAATAGTGTTTTTAACATGGTGCAACTTGAGTTGTATTTCTGTGACTAACTTATAGAAGATTGACCAAGAGGCCTTTTCAGAACAGCAGGCATTCTTTAACACTTACCAAAATTCCTATTCCTTCAACACAAATGCACACAAATGCTTATGAGCACCTGCTCACCTGAAAAAATCTCTGTCTTGCTACATAAACATAACTGTTATTTAGAATATAATACAATCAGCAGTTGCTAAATATTGTACTGTGATGCTCTTTTAATTAATAAGAATTTCTACAAGTTTGTTGTGATGTCAAATTTTTGATTGACAGTTTAGAAAACTCAATTAACAAAAACAGAAATAATATTTGATTGATGAAGATCTTCTGATCATCCAATGAAAAGTGGGTTTTGTTTTATGTAAGTTAGATCATATTTAGTAAAATTTTAGTCATTAAGAAGGGGCGGAAGGAACAAAGCCCCTTCTTAATCATTAAAACTTTACCTAATATGATCTAACTATTACATGGGACAATGTACATGAACTAAAGTACTGTGGAATCATTTTTATTCCTGGGGGTCAATGTTCATGGGTAGCCAAAATTTTCCTGATTCGTGGGGATGAAATTTCGTTGGTAGCAAGTTCAAGATAATTTTACTAAATATTACAAAAATGTTTGTACCGTGTATGCATTCATAGGGATGTAAATTCATGGACAAGGGTTACCCAGGAAAGCCACGAACATTGGTCCTCACGAACAATAATGATAAATAAGGACTAAGATAAAAGGGAAGGCATCTCCAAATCTCAGCTGAGATTATAGTAAAGATCTTCTACGAGTTTAAGCTACAACTAAAACAGAACGAAATAGAGTATTGTCATTTTCTTTCTAACTAAACACTGAACTAAATTGTTCTTTCTTCAAATTCTTCATTTGTCCATAATCAATCCTTACAAAAGTATATGCAAACACAAACACACACACACACACACTCTCTCTCTCTCTCTCTCTCTCTCTCTCTCTCTCTCTCTCTCTCTCTCTCTCTCTTACCAAAAAGAGTTCACGAACTGGGACGGAGTTCGTAATATAGAACGGCAGAACACAATATAAATTTATTAAACATTTCGATATTTTCTAGAAAAGATTATGATTTAATCAAAAGATATAAACATTCCTAACAGTGCAGAAAAAACATACAATTCAAAACTTATATGTATCATTACCTGTGCCTTTAGTGCCTGAGCTAAAACATTTGCACCTTCAATTTCGTCTGCCATTCTGAAATCATGTGGTCAAATTGTGGAGCTCTCTTTATATGGAGGAGAATTAAGCATATAAAAAACCTAATAACCCAAAAGGACTCAAATTACATAGATTGGAGAAGAAACACAAAATGGGTGGACAATTTCTGTAAAATTTATAGTAAAATATATATAATATTTCTTTTAAACATAAAATTCATGATGACTAAATCGATAAGGACTCGAACATAGAAATTTAAAAATAAAAATAGTTTAATTTTGCGAACTCTTTTATTTGTGGAGATATTAAAACAAATAAAAATGGCAGCCTCCACGACATTGGTGATCGCAATCTCGCAAGTGAATCGTTTATTCAGTAAAAAGCTTGTTAACTTGACAGAATATCAAATTTGTAATATCAGCAACTACGGAAACAGAAACAAAAACACCCAATTTTACAAAAAAAAATATTCTAAAACTCACCAATCGCGGAATCCTAGAGAGAGCAAGCCCACTTCTCAAAGTAATCCAACATTTGAAGATGACTTCGAAAAAGGTGATGAAGCCAAAAAGAGCACAACAAAGAAAAAGGTAAAAAGAAGTACCAAAAACTGTAATGTTGCACGTATCAGTAGATCCCACAACAACTCAAGTGTTTAAACATATCACATTAGTGCGCATTATTCTTTATATTGTCTATGTATTAACATTCCGGGTGGTAATGCAGTCTGAAATGCGATATGTTTTTATTTATGTTGCAATTACTTCATGTTTACTAATGAATACACCATGCACGGATCTGTCCATCTGACACCCCCTCGGGAAAAATGATGAATTTGCACGTGTACACATTTGTGACAGTGTGTATCACAGTCTCAGTACTGCTACTACTAGCATCTATGATGTTCATTTTTCTCACATATACAATGTACATATTACCGATAGCTCTCATGGGCCCAAAAAAGGGCTTTGCCCTCTACTCGATGATAGATCACTGTTAGCAGCAGCGGTTGTAGGTGATAGGTAAATGTGGTTGCTGCAAAAATCCATGTTATTATGGGTACTTCTCTCAAATCATTGACCTTGTTTTCAGGATTTCTTTATGGATAGACTGCATGCAGTCATGAGAGGGGGATCTGGTGGTTATGGGTTGGCTCGTTATGGTGGCATTGGAGGGGACGGTGGGAATGTGGTCATTAAGGCCTCAAAAACAGCAACTCTAGAAAATATCAAGGCAAAGTATCCACAACAGAGATTCAAAGCTGCTGATGGAAAACCATGCAAGTGAGTTTTATAAACCTGTTTAATACAATGTACCAGTGTATATGAATATCAATTTTGAGAATTATCTGTAATGAAGTGTTCAGAGGAGGAGGATTTTTTAATAAGTATGTTGAACGTTGAGGAAGAACTGTTAATGACCAAAATCTTTAGTACAGGTAATCATATTTAAAATAAATTATTTGAAATAGGGTTATATGATATCTGTTACAGATCTAGATCATTCTAAATGTTAGAGATCAAATTTTGTCTCTTTAAGCCTTGGCAACAAACAATGTGTCTGTTTTAAAGTAAGCATAATTTTCCTGTTAGTTTTATTTACCTGTAATTTGATTTATTTTTAACATTTCTTTTTAGAAAACTTGCCTTGCTGGGAGAAAAGGGAGAGGATTTAGTGTTAGAAGTTCCCTTAGGCATAACAGTTGAACATCAAAATAAAATAATAGGTAGGCCGGTGCTTAGAACTATGAAATGGAGCATTAAAGCTCATATCTAGCTGAAGCTTTATAGCCAATCAGATTGAAATCTCTTCCATTGCACACAAGGGCAGATAATTCTAATGCCATCTTTATTTACCTGCTTTAGGTGATCTGGATGAGGAAGGGATGGAATTTATTGTGGCCAAAGGGGGATCTGGAGGGAGCCCTGCCAATGGATTCATGGGGATAAAGGGGGAAACCAAAACAGTGGACTTAAACCTCAAGTTGATAGCAGACATTGGTCTTGTGGGGTAAGTATAGGAGAAGAAACTCAGGGAATTCTTTATCATCTCACTTGAAAACATTTCTCTCAGTTCTCTATCTTGGTCATGGTATAATGAATTCAATTCAAAATCATACATTTTAATTTGATAGATTTCCAAATGCTGGGAAGTCAACATTTGGTTCAGCAGTAACAACTTCAGGTGGATGGAAAATTGCAGATTACCCCTGTAGGTTGATGAAATTTAGATTGAAGTTGCTTAGAGGTATTTGGCAATGTGATGAAATTGTTTATATATGGTACGGATGAACATCACCTCTCTCTTACAGTCACAACTATAAAACCACGGATAGCATGGATGGACTACACTGACGGCCGGAAGGTCGCAGTGGCCGACCTCCCCGGTCTCATTGAGGGGGCATGGGACAATGTCGGAATGGGGCACAGATTTCTGAAACACATTGAACGCACCAAGCTCCTTCTCTTCCTGGTTGATATCAATGGATTCCAGCTCAATACCAGGTTTCCATTTAGGGACCCCATTGAAACCATACTCATTCTGAACAGGGTACTTTTACTTCTTTACGTTCTTGTGTTAGATATACGTGTACTGGCATTTTTACCCCCATACATTCAAACTCATATCATGGGTAATTTGAATCTGAGGACATGTCCTAACATTTACTCAGTCATTTTGTACAAAATAAAGTTGGCTCACATTTTCAAATAGTTTCTCAAATCAGTAAAAAATTACAAAGTGGATTCCAATATTCTTTATTAAGAAATTATTATTATTTCAAGGAAAGTAATTCTCTGGAAAATGGAGAATTGAGTACTTAGGGTAAGCTTCACCTCGTTTAACTCTATACACAAATGGGTAGGGTTCTCTTCACTTAACTCTACTCACAAAAAATCATAAAATGGGCCTATTACCGTAAATAAAATTTGATTGTAGGCAATGAATCAACTTGATAAATATTTCAATATTAAATAGTGATAAAAAATAAGGCTACATGAATTCAACAATGTTTTAGTTAATTATACCCCTGCTCCGAAGGAGAAGGGGGTATACTGTTTTTACCCTTGTGTCTGTAACAAAAATTTCTTTCACAATTTTCTCAGCAACCATTCATTGCAGTTGCTTGAAATTTTAACACACTATTTGTTTAGGGATGCCATATTGTGGGATATATTTTTGTACCAATTGGACGTCAACTTCCTGTTAAATGACGACTTTGTTTATTTTTAGCCTAAATTTTCAAACAAATTTTTGTCAAAGATTTCTCAGCAACTATTTATCGCAGATACTTGAAATTTTGACACACTATCTGTTAAATGACGACTTTTCTTATTTTGCATATTCACATCAGAGCGGGGGTATCACTAGTGAGCATTGGCTCACAGATACATGTATCTTGTAATCAAATAAATGTACCAGTACATGTATATACCGGTATGTATTTGAAGTTTTTGTTTTTTGTTTTGGTTTTTATTAAAAATACAGTAGCTCTTTGTGCCAGAATGTTGCATGAATGTCATTCCTATTTTTTTCAATAGGAAGTAGAAATGTATAAACACCACTTGGTAGACAAACCTGCAGTGTTGGCACTCAACAAAATAGATTGTGACCACGATGGATCTATTGTTAAAGACATCATTGAAAGAATCAAAGGCTTACCAGGTACGCCAAGCTCTCTCTCTCTCTCTCTAACCTGAAATTCTTTTCAAAAAATCTGTAGTTAGATTTTATTCAAAGTTTATACATGTGTATATCAATTACATTTATAATCATTTTTTTTCTTATATTCAAAACGAAATGATTTTATGTAAGACTCAGCTTAAAGTACCAGGTATTGATACTTGTATTTGGAATGGAGGGAGGTACATGCAAAATTGAAATTAGACCGTTTTTCTGTTTTGTTTTTCAGAAAGCATTTCCAATTATCCTAGTGATTTACAGCCTCACAAATTGATACAATTTGAGGATATTCTGACCATATCTACTAAAGAGGGAACTAACATTTTAAATGCCAAACTACAATTAAGGGAGATTTTGGATGCTCATTTTGCTGCAGAAATTGAATATCCACTAGATAAATGGCAACATGATATGACAGAGCATAGAAAGATTGATAAAACAGCATAAGCTATGTTTATGTTCATCCTTCATGTGTTTTAAGAATAGACATTGTGAGTAATTCCTCAGCTCCAGTTGTGCCATTTTTTTTGTAAATGAAAGGCATGCCAAGGTACTTATGTACATGTAATAGGACTTGAAAATTCAGAAATTCAATTACCAAATGAAAAGTAAAATTAAGTTTGAAGTTGATGTACATGTAAATAAAGTCCAGCTTCAAAATATGTGTTAATGGTGTCCAAAATTCTTTGTCAGTACATGTTTTATAAGACCCTCACAAAAATGAAGGCATATTACTTTGAACCAGTTACTTCAGAAGTATGTTGGCAGATCAAACATAATGACCTATGGGTTGCCAGTAATGAAATTTAAATACTTACTGATTTGAAGGTAAAAGGTCAATGAATGTTAGTGTTTTACTCTTGCTGAGAATTGTCCTACTAAGTAATCCAAAGCAAACTTGCAGGAATAATACCAGGTTTGCACTGGATGCTGGGTGGCATATTGCTGTATATTATAAATTAATAAACAGGTTACGGTTTTTGTGGCAGTGGTCCATTGGTTAAACATAATGATGACCAAACTTGCAGAATAATGCATTTGGGGAAGCACATTACCAGTTTTGCTCTAGGTGGTGTTTGTAAGTTATTGTGACTGAGGATATTTTTATGTATCGTCATTAGATGCCTAGATATGCATTATCCATGTACCAATCAGCTGGATTCAAAAGTTGCAATGGACCTATATTTTGCATATTAGTGACCATATTTTATAAATTTTTGAACCAGATTCATGTAAATATAGACTGGTTCCCATATGTATCAACTTGCTTGATCAAGAGAAACAATCTGGGGTGCATTGCAGCTCAATTTCAATGTAATTCTTGATTCAGTTTCCTGATGAATGACCAGAATTATGGTTTTACCAAAAACAGCTTCATTTCGGGAGGATTTTCTCAAACTTGATCAAACTGACACTGACATGTTAAATTTTATATTTTTTATATTCTTGAACAACTTGTTGCAGAGGGTATATAACAACTTCTTTGTACTTAGAATTATCTAACTTTACATATTCCTTAACATTGTCATAATTCAAACCCTATTTATTTCTAAAGTCATCAGTGAAATTTTTCTTGAGATATCTGTGTAAATAAAACATACACTGAAGAAAGGAGTTCACTTTCTAAATACATGTACATGTATACTGACCTGGTGAAAGGGGAAAGTTATAAACAAAACACACATTCTGCCAACACATAAACAAAACATTTTCTTGATCAAGCCCTGCTTAGCTGTTTTCATGTTACAAAAGTAGTAAAAAATTACCTAATGTCTTTTTCCAAAACACAACGGAGCAACTTTTCAAATGAAAAATAAAACAATTTGTGAGGAATTATGCATTTTAATAACGTTTTCACACAATAAAAAGGATAATATACACAACTAATTAATACTAAGTCACGAAAAATTTTTATTTCAACTATTTAACTTTCAAATGAGAACTACATTGTCCTTGGGAAATTCGAAGGAGGAAAATATTTGTGAGTGTCTGTGTGGGGACAGACTTGTGAAGATAAAGAAAACTAACAACACAAAGCGTTATCACAAATAAATATTATAAAACATGATAAACTCCTCCCATTACAATGGACCATGCAATTACATCACACATCATCATGATGAGAGGATTCAATCAAGAAGTTGACTCCATTGTTGGGACGAGTTCTTCACACATCCCATGAAGATACTCAAAAAGTCTTTCTCTTGTATTAACGCACTATTGACAATTGTCTACTTCTCCTCACACCATTCATTCTCTTTTCGAACCTGAAGACACAAAAATCATTCAATTGAAACATAGTAAAAAACAGAGTTTATTGAATGAAAATGATTACTGTGAACAGGGAAATATTCGCGCCCGTTTTATATTCCCCCTTTTTTGCCCTCGTCAGTGGGAGAATTTAAGACTGAGTGAATTGTAACGAAACAGAGTTACTGGTATCTTTTTTTAAGACGGGGCAAACTGTTCACAAGTGTAAAAGGGTGTAAATAAGACGGGCCAAAAATAACCCTATCTACAGAATTGTTGATCATTATTAAGGGATGAGTTTAGACTGTCAAATTGGTACATGTACTAACTTCATAAAGAAATCTGAACTAATTTATAATGTCCCTATATTTTATGGCTTTATGTACACTATATAGAAATTTATTCAATTTGGCACACTATTTCAGGTATGCAGTGGGTAATATTTGTATTTTTTACTCACTTGTTCCTCCTCTGCTGGTGTGAAATCATTCTTAATGTTAAAAGTCTTCCTGATTTCCTCTGGGGATTTTCCTTTGATCATGTTGGCTACTGTTTTGCATGTGACATCAAGCAAACCTTTGATATCCAAGTAGTTGGCAGCCTAAAAGAAATACATGAGAAAAATAACTTTTCAGCGAAAGACAAATTCTGAAACACAGCCTTTATTCATCATTTATACAAGCCACTCCAAGAAATTATGTCTCCATGAACCTATAAAAGAAAAGACAACAAAATTGACCCCCAAAACATTAAATGATAACTTGGTTTTGGAAATATTTTTACAACAGTGTAAAACAAACCCAGTTTGCAACAATATCTAGTAAGCTTTACACATATTCGGTCAAATTTACATGACTGTCTATTGAACAGGACAGTTTTGATGGTAAGCTCAGAGTTTTTATTTTAATCCACTTTTTTTTCTTACCCAAACAAACACACATTGCTAAGTCCCAAAAGTCTTGGTACAAAGTTAAACTGAGTGCCTTACAAAAATCGATTCAAAGAGAGTTCCCAGATCAACTTTGATATACAATAAACTGAATGTCTTACTAGAATCAATTCAAAGAGAGTTCCCTGGTCAACTTTGAGGAATTCTGCGTCCCATGAGCAGATGTCATCTGTTCTCTTCTCCTTGTTTTCGTCGTCCTCGGGCGGGGGAGGGTCATCCTTGTGATATGTACACCAGGCTATCACTTTCCTGAGGATGGCTGCATTGACATTGGGAAGTGGGACGGGCTCTTCATCATCATCCTCTACACCAAGATCTACAGCGACAGACAACACCAGTTTATAGTATACGCAAATCTTAACTTGAGTACAATAGTATAATCTTAAAGGTGTTATAGAACGTTACTAAATTATAAGGCATTTTACATTTTTTGACTCTCCCTGTGTAGTAGTAATTACTTCCAATGATTTGTTTGGTGTAAAAAAGAGGTATTAGCCTTAATATAATATTGATTGAATTCAAAGCCCCGATCATAAAAACAACTCGCTAATTAGATAGCTTGTCACGTGGTCACATGCAACCTTCTTCGATCAACTGAGTGTAAACGAATAGTAGGATAGCGTTATCTTCTTAAAATATTTGACTTTAATTCACCATGGACGATTTTTCCAATGTTGAATAAATTCAACTGTACATGTTTGAGCCACCGGTGAGGATAAATTACAATTCAAAGCTGAGGAAAGTAGCAAGGAATGTGAAGATGAAGTTGGCAATAACAATCAAATTTATTCATGTGTAAACACAACTTGGTATGGATTCTAACCAAAAATTTCCAAAAAAGATGTAGTGTTTATTAAAATGTACAATAATTTTGTTTTGTTGACGTTTTTTATGAATCAGAATGTTCATTGTTAAAAAATTAAGGTCTAAAACTCTGATGCACTTGTTTCTAACACCGTAACTTGTTACAATCTACATGTTCTAACATTAAATATTTGAACTTTCAACAGCACTTTATTTCACAACACACTACATTGACTTCTTTTTCTCTTTAAAAAAATAAATAGTACGATTTTTATGAAACTGAAATTAAAAGAATATACCTTAAATTTATATATTTTTGGTAGTTAATTTACAAAATCTTGCCACCAGAAATTTGTCCAAGTCCTTTTTCCTTACAGTTTCCTTTGGGAGAGTAAAAATAATTCAGTCCATAACCCTTTTGAGAGCTAGATAATGTAATTCATTTATATGATTTTATAAATTTTCATTTGTCAATAAAAACATTAGGGTTTGTTAACACAATAAAATGAGTTTTGATTACCTTCCAGCATGGTTTTAATGGTTACAGATTGTCTTGCAATCTCCACATCTATCTCGAATACCTCTCCTTCCAAACTTTGCAACTTTATCATAGGCATCTGAAGACAAAGAACACTGCTTGTTATAAAAATATACAAAAAAAGATCTCAGTCTGTACACAAAGACAATCAGCGATACCAACATCAATAATGAAAGAAAAGTGTTATTTTAAAAACAAGAGATTCATTCATTCAAAATGATAAATCACCTTGTTGGTATGTTAAAATACGAAGATTTGTAAATTAAAATTGATGTCCCGAAAACTGTACGCAAATGTAAGGTATGGATTTTATATTCGTATTTGATAACAAAATTACACGTTTCAGATTATGCGTCATTTGGCACACTATCATAACTATCTTTGGCTCTAAACTCCGCCATGTTGTTGGCAAGAGAGAACACGTTTGGCGACCAAAACAAATCAAATCAATCTGCGAAATTCGGTTACATCAATTAGTTATTCATTAAAATAAAATCAACAAAATGTTAAATATCGAATTATCTTACTTTGGCTGCTTATTGTGCTTTTAAACAGACCAAATTTTCATGCAATTGATGCCACTTCTCTGAGTTTATCCTGTCGGGTTAACAACATTCGGTACACCTCGTCCTTTTTCAGTAACATTAGAGAGAAGGGAGTTGCGCCAAAATACCTATTCACCCAATAAGACCCATAATTAAAATTAAAACAAATGGACCAAAATGGAACTCAGTTGTAAAATAATGATTAAAAGTATGCAATAATCAAAGTTAACGTGGTTTTCAGATAACAAAAGTAGTTGACAAAAGAAAAAGATAAGTAATTTTACCAAATGGAAATTAAGATGGACTCTAATTTATAAGCGAAGACGCCAGTATTTTCGTAATGAAAGACTGAAAAATGAAAAAATTAACCACTTTCAAAGTTAGGGGGTCCAATGGATAATGGTGTTTGCAAGGGGGTGGGTTTGGGGCCCGAGGCCTATTTCCGTAATTTTACTATGGGAACGGAACTTAAAATAAGTTTGACTGAAACTTCAAGGGGGGGGGGGAGGGTTGGACCAACGATGTTACTATAAACAATCGGCTTCTTAGGATATTTAGTACATTTTAAACATATTTGCCATACGGGGACTTATATTATACGGATATTTAATTTAATAAATTTAATAATTGTTAATCTTGATCGACAAGCAAGAAATTGAGTAAACAATATGCTTTCATGACTGACATTATGAGCTGAGAAATCTCCACTCCCTTAAACTTTTTATCAAGTTCAAGTTCAGTTTATTCGCTCAAACCAGATAATTTGGTACAAGAGGAATATATAGATATATAGAATACACATAAATACAAATCGTCAGAGGTACATACATACAGGTACATTTTCATACAGAAAAAATATGAATAAAAAAAGAATCACTACTTATGTAAGACTATGGTATAAAGGATCAAAATAGGAAAACAACTTATTGGAACAGACAGCATCGAAAACATTTGAAATAAATAATTCAAATCAACTGAAGTCAATATTAACTTCTTGAATGGTACAAATTTTAAAGGTAGCAATTTTGAGGTCGGTCAAGTAAAGATTCTAAACATCTACTGATTGGACGGACCTTACTGATAGTCTACCACTGGTGTCCAGCCGAAAGCTTGAAACTTTGTTACCTCAAAAATAAATATATCTTTGATTTATATTTATGAACATTTACATTTTCCAGTGTCTTTGTCTGAGATTAAACTACGAATCTATTTTGTAATGTATAGTCCAATACATTTCATCAATGACTATTTTAATACTTAATCATACAATTGCTGAAAATTATGTAAATATAAGTAATAAGGAACCATTCTTTAATTATTATGAGGTGAACCATTCTTTGAATATTATGAGGTGAGCCATTCTTTGAATATTATGAGGTGAACCATTCTTTGAATGTTATGAGGTGAGCCATTCTTTGAATATTATGAGGTGAACCATTCTTTGAATATTATGAGGTAATCAAATACGATCAGGCGTGATCAAATCTATCCATCGCTGGGCTTTATTGGATTGGATCATTCGCGATCGTATTTGATCACCTCATAATACTCAAAGAATGATAATTTAATCCTTTGCATGTACCAATTATTATATCTTTGATTTATATTTCTATGAGTGAAACATTAATCTATTCAAAAAATCCCTATTGCAAGCAGTGAAGGCTGGTATTAGAATTCATACGTATAATTTAAATGATGAAAGAAATGAGAAAAATAACATACAGATTATGGTAATGTAAGTTTCTGCTTTAATATTGCTTAATATATCGTTGTATGCACATTTATTAAACAACATACAGGAATACTGAAGTTTTTATAGAGACATGTTTAATGTTTTGCTCGAGTGTACACTTTCAATGCGTATTGTATTATTCAATTAATGTATTTTATATCAATTTCAGTGCATTTCGATAACAGTGTTCAACATATTAGGACCACGTACAGACTATGTATACCACTAATCCAAACACTTTTCTAATTTTTTGCCGGGACTACTTTCTTGGAACTGGTTTACCACATTGATGTAATAAATTTACAATTTTGTCACGCTTCACAGCTTTGCCTTCTACTGATATAAGTATTTTATGACATGGATAAGAGACATAACAAATTAAAAGTGTAAAATGATTACATCAATATGATAGACAGGAAATCCACACATTTCCAAGAAATTATTCCCGCCAATAAAGAAATTTAAAAAAAACATGCGTAAGAAAAGATGGTTAGTAGAATCCATACTTTATTTAGGTATATACATTTGTGAGTAGCTCACACACACAAAAGAAAAAAAAAAAAACGTCGGTAAAGTAACACATATTACTTTATAAAATGTTAATGGGCAAAACTTGTCTTCCAGACATTTTGAATTCGATTGATGGTAAGAGATAGACTGGTTTTTAATAATGAAAGAATTGACTATGGTGTCCGTGTAAGGATTTGAGCATTGCAAAAGCATAAAAGTGCGTTCTGAAAAAAAAAATCGCCCTAGCACCGAGACAACTTTTCATAACACGTCATCGCGCTTTCACACAACACACCGTCGCGCTAACACTTCACACACGCACTGTCACGAATTTTACGCATTGGCGGGATGGCTCGTTGTATGACAGTGCGACGGTGAGTTGTGTGAAGTGGTGTTAGCGTGACGGCATGTTATATTTAAACAATAAAATGCTTTCTTTGGTGATTCATTCGGGATATGAAGGTAGCGACATTGCAGAAAAAATACATAACCCGCGTTATTGTTTACATTAACATCTTTCTTTTAACAAATTAATAAATTGAGCGTAAAAAGTAAGTAAACTTCACTAAATTACTGTTAACGTACATAAGTACGTTAGCTAAAAGAAACAGCCAAATCGTCTCCTGTGAGACTTTGAGTCTGTCATCATCATGGTTATTTCGTGCAGTCCGTGATTTTTCTTAGGTAGTTGTAGGTCTCGACCAATCGATAAACTGGGCGTGTCAATTTCAGTCCTGTCACTTTCTTGTCAGTTTCAGCCGCTGTAGATTTCGACCAATCGATAAACGGGGCGTGTAGATTTCAGTCTGGCTGTTTCTATAGAGCTATGAATTAACTATATGTCTCAGTAAGAAATAGAGGGAATAATACTTGGTAGATGTAAATATAGAGCTGTGTTAGCGCGCCGGTGTGTTGTCTGACAGCGCGACGTCGTGGTGGTTTTTCCTAATGCGCCGGTGAGCTTTCTCATATGACTCTAGTCGACCACCATAGGGTCAATCTGCAAAATATATGATTTCTTTCGTTTGAGGTACGAATGAGATTATAAATCAATTTCTACTTGTTGTAATAATGTCCGGAAATATAAGGTTTCCATTCGAATACCTGTTTGTGTCACGTGGTTCTTTAGAATCGATTTCGATAGCAAGACTATAATATAAAAGTGGGTTTCCAAAGATGTGAATGCATTCTTCATCACACCAGTCAAATGTTTAAAATATCTTTTCAAGTAATATCATATATGTCAAGTCATACAAAGATGCGTACGCATGATCAACTCTGTCACAAGTGAATGACCTTGACATTTCATATGACTTTACTATTCCTCCTTTTCTGTTTTGCTCAGTTTCAACATATTCCTTGCAACTTTCAAAAATACATTATCGATGAAGTTCAGAATTTTCTTTCATTATTGACTTTCTCCATTATTATGACGTTCTGATCCATTACCGTATTTTACGAAAAGCACAGCTTCAAAATCTCTACAAATATACACATTGATGGGAATATTTCATATGTGTCATTATAATGTACCATTAATCAGACAAGTGCCATCTTTTCTCATGTTTAAATACAAATGTAGTATTATGTGCCACAGTAGGGCATTTAAACGTTTTTTGAGATGTTTTTTGGTCATCACAAATACAAAATCATAGGTAATCACAGATTACAAAGCTCACCGAGACGAGGCATCACCTTTATGAGGAATCACCTTTATGAGACCACCTTTATCATATTATTTAAAAATCATAGTTTATAATGATCTTGGATATACATGGATACTGTTTTGACACAATATCGTATAACTATATCATATGTTAAAAAATTGTATAATCATCATATGTTCATTTCATAGGGTATTATATGAATCAATGATTATCAATACAATAATATAAAATACGATATTGCATCCTATGATACCTACAATATATATCATATAATACAATAAAATACTGTAATAAATAATGATGAGTATGATATTGTAACATATGCTATGACATTGTATCTCGTTATACATTATTGTATAATATTATAATATCAAATGATACAATATTATATGTTACAATGTCATATGAAACAATAGCATGTGATAAAATAGTATATAATACAATATCATATTAAACAATATTGTATCATAATAAACAATACTATACATAACAATATCATGATACAATATCATATCATAATGTACAAAAAAATTAATACAATATCATATGGTATCATATAACTTTTTACAATATAATATATGATATAATATTGTATCATATAAAACAATAGTGTATCATATCATATAATACTATATCATAGGAATCATATTATATCATTTAACAACGAACACATCTATGAAGCAGGTTTGAGATAGGAGAATTTTTTTAGCATCCTTGATAATGGAGATCTGCATCTGAAGCTATCTCTGCAGTTCATTAATATTATAGTTAAATCAACTATGCAAGCTATTATCTATAAAATATGTGACCTGTTCCAAAAAACAAATCTCATCCAGCATCCAAAACCTACGGCTCAGATTCAGCATTCAAGCCTGCCAGGTGCATCAGTCTCATAAGATGCATCATCCATGCAAGTTTGGTGAAGTTAGGACCAGTAATAACCAAGATATAATCATAAGAGAGCACCTGCTCCAAAAACACAAGCTCTAAAAACCTTAACCTCCCTCCAGCATCCGAAACCTATGGGGTCAAATTCAGCATTCATGCCTGTCAGGTGCATCAGTATCATAAGACGCACCATCCATGCAAGTTTAGTAAAGTTAGGACCAGTAATAACTAAGATATATTTTTTAGCATCCTTGATAATGGAGATCAGGCTCTGCATCTGAAGCTACCTCTGCGATTCATTTATATTATAGTTCAATCAACTATGCAAGTTCAAAATAGTACTAATATTTATTAAACATGTGACCCGTTCCAAAAAACTTAACCTAATCCAGCATCCGAAACCTATGGCTTAGATTCAGCATTCAAGCCTGTCAGGTGCATCAGTATCATAAGACACATCATCCATGCAAGTTTTATGAAGTTAGGACCAGTAATAACTAAGATATAGTCATCAAAGGGCACCTGCTACAAAAACTTAACAAGCTCTTTAAACCATAACCTCCTTCAGCATCCCAAACCTATGGCTCAGATTCAGCATTCCTGCCTGTCAGAGGCATCAGTATTATAAGACGCACCACCCATGTAAGTTTGGTGAAGTAAGGACCACTAATAACTAAGATATAATCATCAAAGGGCACCTGCTCCAAAAACTTTAACCAGCTCTAAAAACCTTAACCTCATCCAGCATCCGAAACCTATGGCTCAGATTCAGCATTCCTGCCTGTCAGAGGCATCAGTATCATAAGACACACCATCTATGCAAGTTTGGTGAAGTTAGGACCAGTAATAACTAAGATATAATCATCAGAGGGCACCTGCTACAAAAACTTTAACCAGCTCTTAAAACCATAACCTCCTTCAGCATCCGAAACCTATGGCTCAGATTCAGCATTCAAGCCTGCCAGGTGCATCAGTATCATTATTAGCACCATCTATGCAAGTTTAGTGAAGTTAGGACCAGTAATAACTAAGATATAATCATCAAAGGGCACCTGCTCCAAAAACTTTAACCAGCTCTAAAAACCTTAACCTCATCCAGCATCTGAAACCTATGGCTCAGATTCAGCATTAAAGCATGTCTGGTGCATCAGTATCATAAGATGCACCATCCATGCAAGTTTGGTAAAGTTAGGACCAGTAGTAACTTAGAAATTGCTATCAAAGGGCACCTGCACCAAAAACTTTAACCTGCTCCAAAAACCTTAACCTCCTCCAGCATCTGAAACTCATGGCCCTGATTCAGCATCCAAGTCTTTCAAGTCCATAAGTAGGTCAAGATGCATCATCCATGCAAGTTTGGTGAAGATAGGACAAGTAATAACTTAGATACAGGACCTGCAACAAAAACTTTAACCAGGTCCGGACACCGACGCCGACGCCGAGGGTATAGCATAAGCTCCCCCCAACTTCGTCTCGGTGAGCTTATTAGACAGTTGATAATGGACATTCCTATTAATGTATTTTAACTATTTCCATGCAGTAATTTAAAAGAGAAAATTCAGGTAGAAATATTGATAAGTTCCAATTAACTTCATCAGAAGCACCTTTATCACTATGAACCAGGGTGTATTTAGTTATAAGATGGTAAATTTTGATTTATGACACATACCAAACATAATACATGTGTATTTTTAATCTTCAAAGAAATGGAGCACTCCCTGCTAGATCTTCTCCAACAGAAATTAATTGGGATCACTAATTTTTCCACGGGATCTATTAAAACTTTTATTTGGCATTAAAATTAAAGAGTTACTGAATCAAAAACGAAGACAGAGGTGAATAAATTATTGACATTTTATTGAAGTATTGTACATCTCTGTGTAAAGCAAATTAAATAGCAGCAGTGGAAAAACCATTCAACAACTGGTACAGACCATGTTTACTGTGGGTAGACAGACCCATACGACAGCCCGCCAACAGCTGTCATACAGAATGTTTAACCAATCAAAATTTACAAAGGCAAGCTTGGTATACTTGGTTAGATATACACACATAATTATATTCTGTTCTTAACATTTTGCACTTGGTCGAATTTTCATATCTGGTAAGACATAGAAAATGCCTTCAGTGTTTGGTATCACAACCCTGCAAAAGAGATCCTTGTCAACTTCAAACTTCTCAACATTTCAATTATTTTTTCTTGGGGTTTAAAGATCACACCTTTGGTGAAAGGTTTCTGCTACGTACATTAACCTGAGCAAAAAATTGTACAGGAAATATTCATATATCACCTAGTAGCTATAGCAACTTGATTAACTTAAATACACCAAAATCCACGGACTGCGATAACTCAGGACTTGTAAAAGAGTTACAGTACAAGTGAACTTAATTAATATCCACAATCCGGTCAGAGAACTTCTAGAACATCATTAGGTTAATATACAAGTTGAATATCTTGCAGCGTAAACAATAAATCTTCATTGAATGCAATACAATAGTACAGGCATAAAATTGGCATTCTACATGTATAAGTTTGTAATAGTCAATGGTCCACTACTTCAAAGATATGAAACAAAAAAGAAGAGAGTCTATTGGATGATACATGAAGTCCCCCCTCCACTGATTGGGCAATGAACACTGTGTCCTCAAACACACACTGCGATAGAAAGACACATTAACTTTTGGACTAGAGAGTTTCAGGGGGAACAATGGAATTTCAAGTCATGATGCATTCACTTTGTAATTGCATAATAACATAGTAATTAATTGTTTTCCCAATTATTTGGTTCTTGTTGAATCATCTGAGTGACATTTATTTGGTTCATTTGGCATCAGTCACACACAGATTTTTCCATACAAAGGAAGGAAAAAGAAAAGAAATTCTCCCTTCACTTAATTGTACAATATGAGTCTACAGTACTTTTAATATTCTTGAATGCCTTTTATAAATTACATTTTTTCATGATTTGAAACTTTGACCATTAAAGCTAACTTCAAGGAATAATGGCGATGACCCGAATACACATCCAACTATTTTGACTTAGAGTGTGTATGACATAAGGGGCTATCATTTATAAGCAGGCATTATATAATATAAATATGTAATGATAATAAATACAATTGACTGGTGTAGTCATCCAATTTTACACAAATTATTTTGGTTTTATAAGGTGTCATATATAAATTAGTACAGGTAAAATTATAATTCATGATAAAATGTACTCAACTTGGAGTCTCTACAATTACACTTATGATCCATATTCAATAACTTAATTATGAAAACAAAAATCTATACTTGAAGCCCTTTGAGGATATATAGGTAAAGTTCTGATAAATTTAAGGAAAATGAAAGTTACATAACACACTGTAATGAAAGTAAAAATTTTCCGTGGGATCTGTACTAGGATGAATTGGTGAAAAGTCGGCATTTTCTTCCACCTTGAAATACAGCAAATATAGATGAAGAACATATGTTTTCAAATAAAGAAGCAAGATCGTCACTGACTGCACACTTAAGGTTTTGTTATGTAGCAATGTTTCAGGTTTTTTCTCTCAAGGTAAATAAAATAGAAATTGATTCTCCAAAAAAATAACAGTTTCATAATGAGTTAAAATAACACAGTATAAGAAACAGATATCACAAAAATCAACATTGTAAAATCACAGCTGAAAAAAAAGTTTCTCTAACAAAACAGTAGAATGTCAAAATAACAGTTCATTTTAAAAAATGGTTTCCAAGTTTGTGGTTAGCTACACACAATGACTATAGTACAACTTGATATCCAGAAGTGGGTTCCACTTGCTTATCTCCCTTTAACAACACACTCTCACCATTTCAGAATTGCATACATCTTAAATTGGACAAACAGTACACTAAATATTCACTCTGACTATATGCAGGAAAAAAAAGAAAAAAAAAGAGAGGCGGAATAATTTGTATCACTGACAACAAAGCATCATTTGCCCTACTTCTTTTGCAACATTCTCTCGTACACATATTATGCACTGGTATATTGGCCCACTAAAATTGTAAATAAAACACTATACAGTTAATGAACAAGAAAATGCCTCCGTGAACTCGTGCCAACCTGTTAGCTGCCAGAATGCCTTCTGGTGCGGGTCCGCCATTGTATGGCATGCAGGCCCGGCCTGCTTAGTTGGCAATCAGTTCCCATCTCTCAGCACAGGCAAGGCCACATGTTAACGTATAATGTCTCTCCATTACTGCACTCTACAGTGATATGAGCTAAATAATCAGGCAAAAGGGTCTCTGTGTCGGACAAACACGGGCCCACCCTCATCACACCACCTCCGAGATTTCATCCTCCCCGTGGAAAAAGAATCCGCACTGTTCTATAAGAGTCTGAACTATAATGGCCGGCAGACGAGTCATCTGTGTCATGTCCGTGTAAGTCTTACCGGTAAAGTCGATTCTTAGGAGAGTGGGCCATAAACAAATGGCCAGGTTTGAACTGTTCATGTTATGGGTAGACTTGTGTTGGCTAACTCTACAAAATACAACAACTGTTGTGTTAGCACCAAAACAGACAAGTTTAGCTATATACATGTACTTTATTTGTACAGGAAGATACATCAAATTTTATTAAACACTATTTTAAATATTCAGTGTTATGTATTATAATAGAACTTTTGATCTTGTAAGTTTTATTCAATTTTTTGAACAAAATATTACCTCTTTAGATGAGTAATAAAATATTTTAGCACTTCATAATTAGTAGGATAAATCTTCTTGAGGACACCCCTCAAAGCCAGCAACTTGGAGCTCTTGTCAGGCATACCTTTAAAATGACAATTAAAAAAATTAATATCATATCATCAGAAAATCAGAGTTTGGCTTTAGGTATGCCACATGATGTTATTTAGTGTATATGATAATGTTTTTGTTTCCCCAAATTCTTTTTCTGTGATATTTATTATGACTGAGCACATAATCTTTCTGAATATAAGTTGCTTTTGTAGAAGAGTAAAACATGTGAAAAATGACATGTGATGTCACACATTCTGTCATGAAACCATTTATTCATTAAAAAATGTCTCTTTGATGCATTAGTATGGTGTTAATACATGCAACTTTTCCATAAATGGAGCTACTTATACATGTACAATAAACATTAGACTAGAAAATCAGGTTTCTACCACTCTATGAAGTTTCTGTTTGTTAAATTTTCTTTTTGTAATGTTTTTGTCTAATGCAACAAATATAAATAACAAAATTTAACACAATGAGCTTCTTTCTCTCTCTCTTGTTCCTTTTATTACATACCAAAAACATTTAAAGTGTTAAATTTGAAATTTAAAAAAACCCCCACTAGATAAATGTCTTGAATCCCAAACCATTCTACAGTCCAAGTTGTTAGTCACGGTACTGAAGTGTGCTGAAGATTAATACATGAAGATGGAGTTTATATGATGTCTGGAATCTAAGGTCAAGGTCACTCAGAAAAGGGTCAAATGAAACATCTACTGAAGAGATGTTTCAATTTAAACACAAATGTAAAAAAAAAATTCTTTTCATCCATATTCATATCAAAATTAAGTTTTATCGAAATTTTAAAATCTGTTTAGAGAAAGTTTTCACACACTCTTTACAAATTGAGGTTTAAAGTTATGAAAAATGAAGAGCATTTAAGTTGGGGTGATTACTTGATCTTTGGCAGACAGAATACATATAGAAACACAGGTGAAATGTAAGAGAGATATACTGTCATACAGATTATCATACTCATGCATAGCAGAAAATTTATCATTCACTGGTTTTGAGACGAGCAGATTTGGATCGCATTGAGAAAAATACACATAATTTACATGTATATACTTGTAACATATGTAAAAACATGTTCACTAATTATATATTTGAATGACAATGGGAAAATGACAGATTAATGACTAAAATGACCATGGGAAACTTGTTATTAGTGGAATGTCAGTGCTGAGAAAAATAATAAAGCAATAAGCACACAGGCAGACACGCCAGATGTGACCTCTAAGATGACCTCAAGCTGAATTGTGATTGGTTGATATTTTTACCTTCCGACTCATCATCTGGCTCAGTTATCTTTGCTGTAAAGTGTACACAACAATTAAACAACACTCTATAAGAAGATGCATTAAGTCTCCTGACTTAAATTTTATACCTAACACTGAAAAATCCACTCAATTAACAATAGTCATTCAACAAATGCATTCACCAAGAAAACATTGAAATTGAATTCAATCATTGAATTAATACAACATTTGTAATTGTAAATTTGCCATATTCTTCAAGAATCTATTTCATATCTAGAGAGATGTGCATGCAGCATTGACTGATCACAAATTTTCACATAGCAGTGTCTGGTGATAGCACTGTCTAGGCTTCATCCTCAAATCTCAAGTTTTAAGGGCCACCAAAATTCAATAAATGGTCATTTTAAATTGAAAGGTCACCCCTTTATTTCACATTTACCTATACAAACCCACAACAAAAATTACTCTTGAGTTACTGAAAGTATTTCAAAAGTTACATCAATTTAAAGCCTGTTTTATTTAAAAAATCATCTCAATTCAAAACAGTCTAATCTCAGATCATGGTCTTGGGGCCTGGAGAACCTAGGCAAGTGCCCTGACTGACATACAACAGACTGTGTAACACAGAGTATAGCTGTTTGTAACACCTAGAATAGCTGGTGGTAAGTAAATGGGCACAAACCTGCTGCCTCCAGAAGCTCATCGTGGAGACCTGGGGGGATCAGTGGCTCTGTGTCGTTGAAGAAGTTCTTCAGCACTGTCGCCACCGCGTTGACCTGGATGTCCAGCGTGTGTATGTCCAGCGACGGATCTGAAATTGACAGCTCACTACAACCTGGTGTCATCCCTAACAATTCTTAACTTTTACAGTGGATTTTTATGTAATTTTCTTAAAGCTTACAGATATATATCTAGTTATTACTCTGATTTGATCTGATATTATTAGCGTACTTTATGAAGCTCTCCTTGTTCTTTAACTATATCATTCTTTCAGAATCACATTAATTACATACCCTCCTGTAGTTTACCCTGGAGTAGTTCCACCTGCAGCTTGTTGCCAGGGATTCGATAAATGCCTTCCGTATTCATACCTGACACACAAAAATTGAAAATGAAGTTACAATTCAGAATTTCATCATATTTTTTGGACTCCAAAATTTTCAATGTAATACAACAGCAAAATTGAGGATTGACCTTGAACTATTTACAAATAACCTTGACCTCTGAGGTCAAGTATGAAATCTCTCTTGTTTAATAGTTTAAGACTGACAAACAAATATAAGTATCTGATCGTCAATAGCAGGGGCATAACAACAGAAAACTGAATGCATGAACATTTCTCCACCATGAGATTTCTCCCATTTGACATTGACTTATGAATGTGTTACCCCTGTACCCACCTTCATTGTCTATGAACTCTACACAAGTCTCCACAAACTGGGGCAGGGAGGGGTTGTTGCTGGACATGGGGAACTCGCTGAGCTTACACCCGCTCTCAGACGTTCCCGGACGGCCGTCCTTCTTTTTCTTCTTCTGGGCTTTCTGTTGCTCCTTCTGTTTTCTTTCCTGTAAGTGAAAAGAAAGGGTGAAATAAATACATATCATCAAGATAAGAATCTCACAGAGTTTCTATGAAAGAGACAGACTCCAAAATAATCCCAATTCTGCTTTGCGTATCATATAATGGCAAAAGAGCCAGGGTCCGGAAATGAGGTGCTTTTACTAGTACACCACTTGTAAACCATGCACTTGGTGAGGAGAATGGAATGTGGACTTACTGACAATGTTAACAGTTCACTGATTAGGTACCTGCATTTAATGCACTCATTAAAGCTGCCTGGTACAATTGTAAGAATATTTATTAGCCCAATTTAGAATGGTCTAAAACTTTGTTTACAAAACACTCTTGCTGAGATAAATTTATGAATATTTAAAAGGTTACAGGGGATTTGCCCCATATAAAGATTCATTCCAACTTTGAGATGAGGTTAGACTTTGATATGTTCATAAGCTATTTAAAGTGTTATGGGTAATAAAATATGAACCAATATGTACAATGATTTTTTACTTGGGTTTTAATTTCATTGTGACAATTTTTTTTTTATTCTATAAAAATAAGAAGACCAACTTTGTGTAGTTTGGCAAAAGTTGATAAGCTTTTGGGAGAATTTGTAGGAAAACATTATAAATTAATAGCCTAAAACCAGACAAATCAGGTTTAAATCATTTATACAATAATGTCACACAAAAAATTTAGCAATTAAACTATTAAATCAATAATCTATGTCCTGTATTCTCCTGGCCCTACCTGATCATTATCTAATTGTGTGGAACTTTTCACGACAGTGGAGTAGGGCATCACAGTGACAGAAGCTGTGCAGCCCATACTGATACCCCCTCTGTCCAAGGTATATACCTATACCTTCCAGTAAACTTAGAACTATATGATCAATTCAATGTTCACACAAAGTCATAAGTTTTTCCCATTTCCCTTCCTGTTTGAATTTTTCCACAATTGAAACAGAGCATAGTTACTTGGCACACATGAGCTCCATGCCTATGTACCATGCAGTCCCCTTTAACTCAACAATAGCCGGCAGTTACACTAGCCTCCAACAATAGCCAGCACGTACATTAGCGTGTACACTGCCCTTCAGGGTCTGACAGAGTAAACAATACAGTTATCTACAGGTATCCAAGAAATATGTTGTAGCATACACTGATGAACTCCTCCTATTTATCATGGCACCATGCTTTATATTGATACACCTCTCACTGGAAATGATTAGGGCCTCACAGTGTACAAATAAAACAGAACAACAATTTTATCACCTGGAGATTTAAATCCATAAAGCCTTGCATTGCTATATTTTCTGTTTAGTCAGTACTAACAGGTCTGTGTATTGATCCCACTGACATTTTAAACCTACCTATAATTCATTGACAAGCATAACACAGCCCTGATCGAACCCTGGAGAAAAGGGTGGCACTAATACAGGGGGAATCAGTTCCAGGAATGACCATTTATATTCTGATTTAAATTATGCAGCATTGTTATACATGGTAAATTCCTGTATCCAATAACAATGCATTCTGGGTTTTATTGTTCTCGGAGTTGATGTTTACAATTACATGCACCACACACAAAGATTGTGAATGCAGGGAAGTGCAGGTACATAGAATCTGTAGAAATCCATCTAATTTTTCTTCTCATGGAAATCTTCAACTCTGGGAATTGTTGATTACAATTACAGTGTGTACATAAAACTCATAAATACTAGAAAGTGCTCCTTCTACAAAATTAACAGGTACCTAATACCAGTAGAAACATATCTTACACAATTTTTATCTCATGGAAATCTTTAACTTTTGTCACCTGAATATGACCTTTTTTGATTGGATATGCTTATACTATATGCCTAATCACTAATCAATAGCTTTAATTCACATGAAATACACAAGAATTAAATAGCTGACTGATATTTCTTTAGTGATTTATCTAATCAAGCTGAACCAAGCCAATAGTGGTGACTTGTGATAATTCTACAGGAGGATGCTTCCCCTTCAGTAATTCCTTCACCATCACAAGAGAAGCATAATATTCAGTTGTAACAATGGTTTACCTTAATTAATCTGTACACAAATTATGATTTAATATTTTGTTCAGAGGTATTGTCTTCACTAAAAACAATGAGAAAACCTATCAGAACCTATTTTGTTGTATGATCATCATCTGAGGTAGATTGGATCATTGGACGCTATGATCCTCTGACTTTTTGAAATGGATACTGTTAGTCCTGGATATTCAATTACCAATAAACACAATGAAAAGGAGTCAACTTGTGGTATCTCTAAATATCTAGTAATATAACTGTAGCACTATGGAAATATCCATGTTGAAAGAATGCAGAGATGCGACTCTATACATGCAAAACTTTCAATTTATGGCAAACAAAAATGTGTACTAATTTTTTGGTACAATGTATTTCTAAACATTAAGTAAAGCACCACCCTAGTGCTTTACATGATTTACATAATGAATAAAGAGTAGAATGTCCTTTAAGAGACCACCTCCTCTTTCTGTCTCTAGTTCTTTACATGATTTACATCATGTATACACAGAAGTACATGTATGTAGACCCACCTCCTCTTTCTGTCTCTAGTTCTTTACATGATTTACATCATGTATATACAGAAGTATGTAGACCCACCTCCTCTTTCTGTCTCTAGTTCTTTACATGATTTACATCACATATACAGAGAAGTATGTAGACCCACCTCCTCTTTCTGTCTCCTCCGTTCCCCATCCTTGAACTTCTTCTCCTCCTTCCTGCGGTTTTTCTCGGGTTTCAGGGTCCTGAACTTGGTCATCCAGCTGCCGCTGTCATTCAGGTCGTAGTCCCCGTCCGTGCTGGAAAACCCGCCCTGTAAAAGCACAATCAAACATTTCACAATAAATGAAAATGAGGTCAATGTCACACATTTACATGAATAAAACTAAGAGAAGATATAAAAACAACAGATTTTCTGACTTACCCTTGGCATGGTATTGGAGTATTCTTTGGTCATTTCAAAATCTGTAAAGTTTCCTGTGAATTTTAGATCAAGGAATTATAAATTGATACTCTGGTACAGCTGTAAAATTTTTTTCATTCAATCAGACCTGTTTTTTTAATGATCGGGTTCAAAAATGAAATGATAACAAGGGGCATTAAACACAGAAAACTCTTAGCTTATCTAAAATTAGACCATCTAATGACATTGAAAATAAAGAATTTTCTTTGGTTTTTTTTGTTTTTAACAAATCTAGAAAGCAATATAACTCTGAAACACTAAAATGGTTAGGCACACATAGGTGGACTATAAGAAAATACACCAGCACCTCTTGGCCTCACATAGGAGTTTTGTATTTTAATATCAGGAAAAAAAAGAATGTTAGAAGAACTGAATGTGTTTTCAGAGATCATGTTTATATACAAGCAAGTTTTCCTCATTTCTGAAATATTCAATCATGTATAGAGTCAAAGGAAATATTCCAGAGAATGTCTTTGTTAAGATTAAGCTGCTCTGAAGCAAAACACTGCAGCAAGCAGAGATGCAATGGTGGGGATATACAAGCTTACATACTGAGGCAACAATCTTATGACAATGGTTTAACTGTATTAAAAGCTGAATGTAGTATATGTAATACTGTAAATTCCTAATTAAACGCGAGGAATTAATATACGCATAAAATCGCGAGAAGCACATCTCGCAGATTTTAAAATCTCGCTTTTATTTTTCAGACAGATGTAAACTATTTGGAATTGTGATAAAAAATTGGCGTTCACGATTTTATATTCTCACTATTTGCTGCAAAACCGTTGAATTGCGGAATTAAGTACTCGCGTAAAATAAGGAATCTACAGTATAATGTAAGGCTAGGCTACATTTGGTGTCAATTAAATGATTGAAACAACATAAAGTGCCCTCTCTCCATTTAAATCATATACATGTACGTAGGTCCAATGTTACCATCAACAACATCAACCAGTAATATAAATTTCTACACAGCTATGAAATTTGTTCATCTATATAACATCCCCACTCCTTCCCCATTACTCATCCTTCAAAATCACCTTATTGTTTACCATCTCAAACCCTACCCAGCCAAATTTCCTCCTGAAATAACATTTCTACCCCAAAAATCAGAAAGTTGTTCCCTCTCTTTATCCACTCTCTCCCCATCTAACGAAGCAGCCCTCTACATCCTCTGAAGTGATGTTTTTCTTTTCCTTTACCAAACTTTGTCTCCCCCACTAATAAACACCTTCCATTACCAACTTGAACAACATCAATGTTATTACACCCTCTTGATCAAACTTCTACCTCTTCCTTCCTAAATATCTGTCCCCATCCAACCCAATATCACATCCCTAAACTGCCTTCTTTGATTTGACCTTCCCATCACACAATACTCTATTTTCGACAACATCAACTTTGACTGGGAGGTACCTGGAGAGGACTGGGGACTCATAATACAATTGTCTGTCACCCCGTGCCACTTCCTTTGCTTTATCATGCATTTCTTCAGTGGAGTTTTGGACATCTCGTCCCCCGTTCCTTCGCTTTCTGTCGGGGAGTCGCTCCGCTCTGTTCAGTGAGAAAAGCTCTGGTCATTCTAAATAAAGCGTTAGGAGCATGCTGGCTATTCCCACAGAGACACCTGACCTATTTGCTGACTTATATTTGTCTCTGAATAAACACTTCATTTACACACTTTTTGTAAGCCAAGCAAATTATTGCAAAAGCATGCAAATGTTCAAATTCATTTTGATCTTTTTATCATTGTGTGTGTATTGCTAAAAAATTCCCAATATTTTAATTTAAATTTGTATTTTATTTTTTTTTTTTGGGGGGGGGGGATAAATTTGCTGCATGTATTTACGTGCATGTAAGCTTATACAGTGTAGATTAATTCATCCTAAAGCTTGGTATAAGAAGTAAAGACTAAGCTACAGATGTTTTAATCATTTAGGCAGCAAGTGTAACACAAGAGTCAATATACAAAGACATGGGGAGAAAGCTGGCTGTATTCATCCCATTGACTGTCCTTTATCAGCTTATTCATCCCACTGACTGTCCTTTGTCAGCGTATTAGTTATCTTCTGTCTTACAATATTAAATGTAAATTTGAATTAACATCTGTCATAAATTTTTACGATATAATGAAATATTTACACAAAATCAATTTCAAGTACCAGATGCACTGTGTCTACAGAAGTCATTGTTGTAACCAAAAGGCTCATACATTAGGTTCTCTTGGTTCTATAGGGATCAGTCATTTTTTACACTAATGAAAAGCTCTCAGATGTTTATACAGTAAATAGAATGAATACAGTACACATCAAGTTCAAATCACCCAGTGAATAGTAAGGTAAATATGAAAGCAAGGTGGAATTATAAAAGCCTGATACACGTATATTGCTCTGGTTGTCTTACCCCGGTTATCCCTGCGCCTGTTCCCCTGCGGCCGTTCGTCCGTGTACACGGGGATCGTGTACACGCGTCCGTCCTGCTGCTTCTGCTTCGTCTTCTTTTTATGTGGCGTTGGTTTTCGGTTCACTCTGCTGTAGATGGAGTCTTTCTCTCGCTTTTCTCGCTCCAGCGAACTGAACTCTTCAGAGTCATCGGATTCTTGAGCTTTTTCTAAAATGATATCATAGAATCTTCACAAATGAATTTAAATTGACGCAGGTCTCCTAGCTTTTTTATATCCATTTCATCATATTAGCACCTAATACCCAACAATATCCACTTGAATCAATGAAAGAAGAACAAAGATAAAGTCCAGGTATACACCATAAATTTAATTTACCATTTTCTTAAAACACAAGTATTGTGTGTTGCCCAATACATGTATCCATTATATCAAGATATGAATACTTGTAGATTATTCATATAATTGCAGATTATTACAAAGCTGTTTCTACAGTCCCTGAATTATAGCTTACGTTTTGACTTGTGTTGCTGTGACATGAATTATAGCTTACGTTTTGACTTGTGTTGCTGTGACATGAATTATAGCTTACGTTTGGACTTGTGTTGCTGTGACATGAATTATAGCTTACGTTTGGACTTGTGTTGCTGTGACATGAATTATAGCTTACTTTTGGTCTTGCGTTCCTGTGACATGAATAATATCTTACTTTCGGACTTGCGTTCCTGTGACATGAATAATATCTTACTTTTGGACTTGCATCCCTTTGACATAAAATTATAGCTTACTTTTGGACTTGCGTTCCTGTGACATGAATAATATTTTACTTTTGGACTTGCATCCCTGTGACATAAAATTATAGCTTACTTTTGGACTTGCATCCCTGTGACATAAAATTATAGCTTACTTTTGGACTTGCGTTCCTGTGACATGATCCGCTGTCTCCGACCTGGTCCAAGCGCCCCGTATACCGAGGCATAGTCCGACTCTTCTGACCCGACGAAGCAGTGGTCCTGTAAGACACAAAAAATTACTCTTTATAGACATAATACCCACTGTATAAGATCAGACTAGGAGAATATAATCAGGTATTATTAAATACCACAATGGAATCATTGGTCAATCGAAACAATCCATATTTTGATTCCTTTATTAAACTTACCAGGTTACGTACATCAGTGTTTTGTCTCTTAGCATAAATAAAGGCTTCAAATCTACCCTTAGACAGGGTTTACCTTTCACAAACTCTTAAAAACAATTGAAAAATAATTCAAATGGCACTAGTTCACAAATTGGCAAAGATAATCTACATCTTCTTCTTGATTATTACATTAATCAGTGACTTGTTAGGAATTTCTGGCAATGGCCTATACACTCGTCATCTGTTCATTAAGAGAGGTGAATTTAATCTGAGCTGTTACCTTGGGAACACCATAGTCAGCCAGACTAATGTCCTGTTCTGGCTGAGCCAGAGGGGCATCTCCCTTGAAGGGTTTCTTTGGCGAGTCCTATTGAAGCACATTAACAACATAATCAAAGAATGATTAACCAAGACAAAATTAAATACATTTGCTTTTTAACCAATTTTTTAATTTTACTTGTGAGTATACATCAAAAGATTTATAGGTACTTATAAATCATTAAAGCAAAGAATGTTTTCATTATATTAGCTGAACCCCTCCCTCAAGAAAATTCTTGAGAAAGTTAACTTATGAACACTCATGGTAAACTGAACAAAATATTTACACCTTTCATTTATTGTTGCATTGAACTGATTCAAAATACAAAGTAAAATAACACAATGACAGGGGCTGACAAATCCGATTGCCCGACGCCCGGGGCAAGTGATTTTTTCGATCGGGCAAGTAAAAAATCGGTAGGGACTTGCCCGTGGGCAAGTGACTTTTTAAACTTTCACATATGTACTGGAAATGAAAATACCGTATTTCGCCGAATGTAATACACACTTTTTTTTTCTAGAAAACTCTTTACGATCTAAGGGTGCTTAAATTATACACCACCAAAGGTTTTGACGTTTTTTTTTTCCCAGGTGCAGCACGGGCTATCATAATGAAATAAATTCTCTCTACTGTTATTCAGTACTACTGTTCTTGTGTTTGTTTATCGTAATGTTTAAAACTAATTTAATCTTTGTTAGAGCGTTTAATTGCAAAAACTGTTTTAAGTATAATCTGTTAATAGATAAATACTTATAAAAAGGCAATTAACATCAATTTGAGCTGTTTATTGTATGATCAACTTCTTTGAGCTGTGTTCACCGTCTCCATGTACGCCGCCATAACTGATGTTAAAAATAGATGTGTGCCTGTTATCACTCGCTAATCGTAATCATAGCCTAGAACTTTTTAAAAATTAAAATATTACCAGGGTAGGCCTAATATGATTATATATAATTAGTTTAAATTAAACAACTCACTGAAGATTCATTTTATCTTTATTTTTAACACCTCTGCGGCCTTAATGAAACCATGGCCATGAACACGCGCTTGTCACCTATTATCTCAGACATTCACCTAAGGTAATAGAAATTATGAAGACACCCAAAACTGTTAATAAAATGTTTGTTTTTTACCTTTACAACAAATCCAACTAAATATCAATATGTAATGTGTTGATTTTTTAACACAGTGATTCTCGAGAAAACCAAGAGGAAGCAATGTTGAATCAAAACTTTATATTATGAAGAGTATTGGAAAAATTTTAAGTAAAGGGCAAAATCATCGTACGGTATGTGTATTGTATATTTTTAATCACAATAAAGAATTTGGTCGGGCTAGTAGATATTGAGGTAGGGCAAGTAAATTTTGCCTAGCCACTTGCCCGAGGGCAAGTGCTTAAAAAATGTATTTGTCAGCCCCTGCAATGATCAGATCAGAATTAATTTGTCACCTTGAGTGCTGATTCATTTAAGATAGTTGAGGTTCTTGCATAGAGATCATTCTCCACCCAGGTTGTGTCCTCCGCGGAATTCTGGGAGCCAGTGGATTCCCTCGCTGAGGGGTCGGTCCAGGTATCTGTCAATTACAACACAAAAGTTAACGTACAGAGACACATAAGTTCGCTAACAGCATAAGAGGTTTCTATACTAATTACTTGAATATTAGTTAGATTTTCTACATGTATATAATCAGAAAGAATACATTTGAGAAGATTTCAAGATGATGCAATAGAGATCTCTATCAATTTGTAGGCTATGAAGTATACCAAATACATGTTGTACATGAAGATTAAAAACATGTTTTATCCCAAAAATTCAGTATTACATCAACATGCAGTTAATGTGATTTTTTCCATATCTGAAGCAACATTCAATAAAAAGTGATACAAATGTTGAATACGCATGCAATAACATGAACTTTGAACATAATGAACATCAATGCAATATCTGTTCATTTGATGAAGTACTTTAACATGTTTAGCTTCAGTTACTTTCTCTAATCTTGTGCCAGTAATCATGCAACTACTTACAACATTTTTCTACTCTACTTCTCTTTTCTTATATTAAAATGTATTGAATTTTTCATGAAAGAGATGGAGAGTGAGAGTTGTTTATTTTTTTAGACCATAATGCAAATCGTATCCAAATCATATTACAAAAATCTAAATCAATTAAGTTAAAATCCAAATTTTTATCCCCTTGTATTTACAAAATTGTCTGGCAAATGAATTTTCTACTGTACATTGAATTACTGATACTTCACTTTATAAAAATAAAATACTGAACCAAGCAGAAAACCTACTGTATGAAACCAGATCAAGTACATGTGTACGACACAGGTATTTAACATAGCTGTATTTATGTTACAGTTTGATAACAGTGTACCGGTACACACTGTCTGTGAGATCTTTCAGCAATGTAAAGAATAAACATTTTACAAGTGTTTAAGAGTTAATAATAAATAGCCTAATGACCCTTTTTAATTTATAGAAAAAATTATTTGTTGAAAGCCCTGGGACAAAAAACATTGAGAGGATCTCCATCAATGAAGTTAATGATGTTAAAAAGAAAGCACACCTATATATACTGAATAGAAATAATGATAGTGTAGAAACAAACATATATTTTGTAATAAGTATAAATGTGTGTATGAACCACAGGTGCCTACTTTATGCACATTTGGTGCACACTCATAAACTTGAGTACTAAATTAAAGGATAACTTATGATAATATATTGATGTAAAGATACAAATTATAATGGTTTTCAGGTCTATGTATATGGATAATTTTCTAATAATTATTTAAAGTGATATTTCTAACAGTGAAAAATAATGTTTCTGGTAATTATACATAAAATTTTTTTTAATTTTCATAGGGAATAAAATGAGCCATGCAAAATCTACAAAAGCAGGTTCATCATTACAGCGTGTTTCAGGTGTCAATTTAGTTTGCTAAAATAAAAAGCTGAAATAATAAAAATACAATCTCCAATTCATCCTCAAGGGAACATATGCTATGGACATTTCTAAACATTTCCATGTTTGGCACTTAATTTTGAAAAAAAGAAGTTTTTTCCCTAATATTCAAAATTCTCATTGATCATTTATTGGCTTATAATCTTCATATTGAATATTTCATTCTGAAATAGTTAACAAATGAAGATGATTCAAAATTGAAAGATCACGAAAATTTCTAACTTGTATAGTCCATTATTAGCTACATAACTATCTACTATACATGTTTTATAGATAACATTACAGAGATAAAGAGATAGGATCAGAGTGTGGGGTGAGGCTGTCACAATGAGAGATGAATGTGGAGGATGGCCAGACCCAGTTAAATACAACAACCACCATTAATGCAAAAGCAGAGTCACCATTATCCCGGGCGGACTGACGCACGTCGGTCGGAAAAGTGGACGCTTTCTTCTGTCTCTGAGGTTCATTTAGTGCCCATGCTTTGGGGGAAAGAAAACATTCAGATACTATCAACTGAACCATGATGAAGAGATGTTGGTTTTCTTTTTCTCCTAATCTATTCTTATCATGCATGTATAATTCTATATTAAGTAGATATTAATGTTATTTCAGTAATTATTTTTGGTGGGTTGTTTATTTTTTTCAAATCAAAAGACTTGCTGTATAAAGATAAGGAAATTAAAAGTCTATGATTAATTAATCAAAACAACAGAGACATTTTTACACTACAATAATTTTCGAGTAATTAAACAGAAAATATAAATGACCAAATACTTGTACACTTCAAATCTCTATGCATTATAAATGCAGTGAATCTGAGAAAAAAAATCTAAACACATAATAACCAAGGAACTACTGTCTATAAATAAATATAACACGGGAAATCAGAAAACAATACTCCACAGGAAATTAACCTTATTAAGCAAGCAGTGAAAACAAAAACAAAACTAGGACGGTGGAATTGATGTGAACTATTTTCATTGATGACCATGACCCCTTTCTCTTTGACCTAGTTTTCTTTCACTTGTTCATTACACAATAATTTATTTCATCTTTTTTAAGTTTGAATAATTCCTGAAATTATTACCAAGTATATGTTGATAAAAATAACAACAAAACATTTCAACAAAACCTTATCCCCTGAATATGATTCTTAGATACTCAGCCCAATAAATTTCAAAGTTGTTTTCATCTTAAAGATGTTTCTATTCTTATCACTTTATTTACAAATTAAAATCAAAAGAAATGATACTTTGTTATTCAGGAATATTAAAAAAATACCTAGTATAAAAAATGTTTGAAATGAAATAATATTAAATGTGGATAATTGTGTAAAAATTTGCCTAGCCAACCCCCATTCCTCTTAGAGATTGATGTTACAATTGACTTAATAAGTCGTTTCCCCCAAAATGTGATAACATCACTATTACATTAATCTGTATTTTCCACCATAAAGGCAGAAATTATGACACAAATAATTTGAAAGTTGTAGAAAATTACTGATGATGGACATTGTTATGTATTTTGGAGTCTTTGCAAAGAAATAAAAACTTTGCTTTAACTTTGAATACACTAAGGAAAACAGACATGAAAATTACTACCAAGCATGATGATATTCAAAGTTAGGGAGAGAAATAAATAAAATCAACGGAGCATAATTTTTCAAACCCATAGTACCTAAACTGAACAAAAGCAAAAACAGCTGATCACAATACCAAATCACCTGGTTCCTTGTCCTTGACCACAAGTTTCATACTACAAGATTTCCTAAACTGAAATGGACTCTGAGTGTTGTCAGAGTCAGGTTGTTCCAGACTCTTGTAACTTATCAAGCGTAATGAATCGGTTTCGATTACAGGAAAAGACCTGCGAAACACTTCTCGGTGGTATCCCGCTACAAATCACACAATAACGGAGAGTTAACAAAATTGTACTCGTAATATATGTATTACAGCTGTTTGGTGAGGTGACTACTTAACGGATGCTTGGCAGATTTTTTTTAATGGTCATTACTGATTGATAATGAAGCAAATATGAATGCCACACATTTCAGCATCTACTTAGAAGTAGAAGCCATCCAAATACTGACTTTAGATAAATCATAAAATTGGACTATCTTCAACTTGTCCTTCCATAGGATTGCAAGTAAATGCCTCCTCATAACCTTCACAAACTATTTATAGCTTTGAGAAGCAAGCAGTATGAAATTTGTCAATTTTTAGTAAATGTTGTATTAGTAAAGTTTAAAATATATGATAATTATTTTTATGTACATTATACATGTATATCTTTTCAATCCAAAAACTACTGGAAAAGGAACTGAATTCCCAAAATGCAAATTTACATATACATATATTATCCATTTTTTTAACTGTTACTTTCCAAAAAATAAATAATTCAGGCATATCTGTAAATTATTCTTTAAAAATAAATATACATTTGAATATTAGAAACATTTTTTTTTCACTTCAAAAAACAAAGTTTTTAACATTACAATTTGATTGTTACATACAAAACCAACCATGATATACACAGAAAAAAAGCATATGAAAAGTTATAGAAAGCCTTCACTCAAGGGCACTTCAAATAAACCTCAGGTGTGGAACAATAAGGTATAAAACAATTACCTGCATTAGATCCCCTGTTCTTTCTTAACATGCTGGGCTTGACCAGCTGATCTCGGCTGGGCAGCTCTCCATTGGGGGGACTAGTTGGTCTGGGAGGGGGTGTGGTGGAGTGCGGCCACTCATGCTCACTGTCTGAGGGGTGATGGTGTGTGAAAGGCTTGTCATAAATCGGTTCCTGGGAGTACAGCGTTTCCTTCACATCCAGACTATCCTCTGTACTTTGGCTGTGGGAAATAAACAGGTACATATAAAATCATATCAATGTTGATATTATATTGTATTGTTTGTAGAAATAATGTAACTTTTATTATTTTTTCGTCTGTGGAAAAAAAGGAGAAAAAATTGTTGTAGGAGTTATGTTTCTTCCAATATTTCATAAACATTGTTAACCACAGTATTGGGCAAGATAAAATATATACTTTTTCTTTGTTATCTTTGTAATATTGTATACCTTCGGGGCCAATAATTTGATTAAAAAAAAACTTATTTATCTACAGTGCACTCTTGGTCCTTTAGCATACAGATATTTGTGTTTTATAATCGTTTGTGTACCTATTACTGCTACTGTTGGTGGTGTGGAAGGAGTCTGGGAGGGGGGCGGGGGGCCTCATGTCCAGCTTGGTGTCATAGGGGGGACTATTGGGGTCACAGTATATAGACTCCAGCTCATCACGCTTGTTCCAAGCCTCCTTCATGAAGGACAGGTACACATTGGCTGCAAAAACAGACACATATACACTACTAATTGTAACATGTACAGTTTGTCTTGGACATATTTGTTTAGCACACATACATTTAATAAACACAATTTGTAGGATATCAATGGGAACACATATTGTAAATTCTCATGTAAAGTAGGCATCTGTGTGTGATATATACTCCAAAAAGTTCAATGTAAAATTGAACCTGTGTATAATATCTACCCAAAAATGACAAATCTGGATGTTACTCCATCCTCCCCTTTCAAGTTACTGATAACCTGTTACCTGGGTTAATAATGTACTGGTCTTTAAAGTCTCTGATTGTAAATCCTTACCTTAATCTCCCAACACTATACACCAGTTATTACGATATAGGTAATTACCTTGTTTCTTGAAGTCTGTAGTGGTGACTCTGAACTCCGCAACTAAGTCCTCAGCCGTTCTCTCCCCAGCTGTTATCAATTCCTTCTGGTAAGAAGTCCGAGTGAGTGGATCTTTAACAGCAATAATCATCAAAGGCATTATGGAAAATAAGTTCCGCAAATTTTCTGCATATGCTCTGAAAACAAAACAGAAAGTCATAAGTTTTTTGAATGAAAAAAGAATCAAATATTTTTTGCATGGAACATAGAGAGACATAATGAATAAAATAATAATTTTAGTACTCCAATTGCAGTCAGAATAGATATCACAAGTGTAAATTAAGGTACAGTTTTCTACGCAAAATAATACTTTTTAAAAATAGAGATTCATTTCCCCGTGTGAAAATGAGCAGTATCTAATGGTCTTATAATAAGAAAAGCTTATACACATTTGCAATTGTTATTATCTTGCAATAGGAAACCGTCACACAAAAGATGACAGGAAGTGGCCTAATGTGTGACTAAACTTACTTCATTGCAGCAAACGAGGCCTGTCGTACAGGACTGTAGACTAGAATAAAACCTTGAAACTCCTCCTCATCCCGAAATACTCGGGTGATAAAATTATGGTAGGACCCCATGCAGACTTCTACTTTCTGTTTGCTCCCATCGGATGTACTCTCTAACTCCAGCTCTAGGGATACGGAGAGATCTGTTTCTACATCTACATAGGTGGCGTTGCTGTTAAGAACGGGGCCCATAGGAATATCCACACTGAAGTCCTCACCACACATAATGCACATTGCAATTCTGAAACAAAACCCCCCATATTCAATGTACAATGCATTTTTTAATTCAATGATACCTCAATCAATGATAGTTAAGATAAGAAATAAATAATAGCCATTTCAGACATAAAAGTTGTTCCCGTAGTATATTAAACAAAAAGATTTGTCAGTTATTACAAAAACTGTTGCATGATATTCTTTTGTCAGTATACCTTTTCAGTGATTTCAATATATCCAATGCAACATAGTAACTAGTACCTGTGACCCTCACCCTTACATACAACAAGACTTACCTTAGCTGAGGTTCTAGCTGTAGATTAAATCCATTGGACGTTCGGACCAGGGCTAGCAGAGCGTCCTCTACTTGAATCAGGAGCATGTTCTCAGGGTTGTTTTCCTCAGGAATGTATACAAAATCACAATTCATTCTGAAATCAAACAAGTTTAATATATCATAGTGATAATACATGTAATAAATTCCAAAGAGAAAGTATACAAAATCATAATTTATTCTGAAATATCCGTTAAATAAATCACATTGATAAACAAACACATCATGACAGATAGAGACTGAAGTTTAGAGAATACAAAAGAAAAATTGACATTAATATGATGTAGGAGTGAACAAATGTTAATCCAAAGTCTGAGCCTAGAGCCGTACTTTCTGGCCAGGTCTTGTCCTTTCTGACTGAGTTTCATGCTGTCCTTCTCCGACAGCTGGGGGTCGTACTCGTGGATGATGACAATCAGCAGATTACGCAGGCTTTCTTCCTCCGGTACATCCGCAGTCAGAACGGTCTCCAGACTTGAGGCAATATAATTGAGCGAGGATTCAGATTTATACATACATAAACAACCTGGAAAAAAAGTTTTAAAATGTTATCTTGATATTTATCCCCCAAATATTTTTACAGACAAAAAAGTCTAGCCTTATTGGTGTATATGTTCCCAAAGTGTCGGTAAAGAGATTATATTCTTAATTTGGAAACACCGCAGCAATGTCCAGTATCTAAGTTGACTTTACCATTTGGCTTAAACTCTGCAGTCTGGAAAGCATTCTGTTCCAGGCTTACATCTTCCCCGATTGGACGATAATCGACTTGGTATATGGTGTCATTATACTGGAACAGGTCATGTTCAAACATTTCCTGCAAACAAAAAATCAGCTATCACAACTGTGTAATTGTACACTCTAATTGTGCTAAGTGATTAAAGTCAGACAATACAAATCTGCTGTTAATAAACCTCTCTAAAGATGCCATAAATATCCTATGGACTCTTCTGGAGTCACTCTGAGCTTCATTATGATGGTTATGGGAGACAACATACATGCTCATTCTCACATAGACTATAATAAGTCACACTCAATGATACTATTTCTAGATTGCAGTCACAAACCTAACACAGCATAAAACAAACTGAAGACTGCTTGTGAACCTATTTGTAATTCATTACAAAATGATTTTTTTTTAACATTGTCCAAATTTTCATTACCAATGTGCTGATGGTTCATATTTTTTATTCGTGCAGTATTTATGTTCGCTTGACAGTTTTCTAAATTCGCTCATGACAATTTTATTTGTCAGAGATAAACTGGCTAGCACCAACTAATTTTTGCGATCAAGATTAGATTGTCTATTAAAATAACTACCAGAGACATGTGGGACTGGTTCGCTGCAAGAAATATTTGCAAGGACCATTTTTCTCGCGAACATCGCAAAAATTTCTTGCATGCAAATGAAAGATGGTTTTCATTATGCAAACATCAATTGTGTATTCATTTCACAAATTAAAACGATAATAATTCTGGTAATTACCCTAATTTGCTTTAGAAGTTTATTGGCTAGATCTTCATTTCCCAGGAGGACTAAATTCAGTGGACATTCCTTCTCAGAAACTGCTGATATTCTGTTTGATGATCGACTACAATGAACAACATAGGTATCATGTGCTAATATTCTTTAATAAACAAATTCCTGGGTTATTTCTTTAAAGGATAGATAAAGTAAATAGAACAACGTGTGAATGACAGTTAATACTTTTAGAAAACATGATGCCTGTAACATTGCTAGTTTTCTGTAAAGAGTCACCATGTCTTTGAATGTAATATCCAAAGTAATCACCCTTCAAATGGACTAATTTTTTACTATTACAAGAATAGAATTCCTGGGTCCCCCGCCATTCAAGCAGTATACTAGTATACTGTACTGTGGAATCATTAAATTTCGTGGGGGCCAATTTTCGTGGATTGCTTAAATTTTACAGGTTCGTGGGGACGCGACCAAGGCTGATTTAAGAACTTAACCAAGGTATTAGTGGTATAAACATTTGGTATAAATTTCATGTAAATCCATCAAAATTTGTAGGCATGAGAGCGCTTACAAGGTCAATTTTTTGATAAAACGGAGTCATTATTGTGGTCAGAGTCCCATAACTCCAGCAAAAAGTATCGACCAATGCTAATTTTCGAACTTGACCAAGGTAATAGGTGTATAAACATTTGGTATAAATTTAATGAAAATCCGTCAAAATTTGTAGGCATGAGAGCGCTTACAAGGTCAATTTTTGGATAAAACGGAGTCATTGTTGTGGTCAGAGTCCCATAACTCCAGCAAAAAGTATCGACCAATGCTGATTTTCGAACTTGACCAAGGTAATAGGTGTATAAACATTTGGTATAAGTTTAATGAAAATCTGTCAAAATTTGTAGGCATGAGAGCGCTTACAAGGTCAATTTTTGGATAAAACGGAGTCATTATTGTGGTCAGAGTCCCATAACTCCAGCAAAAAGTATCGACCAATGCTGATTTTCGAACTTGACCAAGGTAATAGGTGTATAAACATTTGGTATAAATGTAATGAAAATCTGTCAAAATTTGTAGGCATGAGAGCGCTTACAAAAAAGTGTGACGGACGGACGGACGCACGGACCCACAGACCCACGGACACACGGACCCACAGACACACGGACCCACGGACACACGGACCCACGGACACACGGACCCACGGACGGACGCCCGGAATTTCTATGTCACCGCTCCGCGTTGCGGCGGGGGACAAAAATTGGAAAGACTTTCTTCACAAACTGAATTAAGTAATACTAAAGGACATCATTGTACTAACTCACTTGATGGTCTTGGCAGCTGTCTCTGATACTGATTGTACCGAGTCTAACTCACTTGATGGTCTTGACAGTTATCTCTAATATACTGATCTCTAATATACTGATTGCACTTGAGCGAACTCACTTGGCTGTTTTGGCAGTTATCTCTAATTCTAATTGTACTCGACTCTAATTCACTTGACCGTCTTGGCAGCTGACTAATACTAATTGCACACGAGTCTAACTCACTTGACTGTTTTGGCAGTTATCTCTAATTCTAATTGTACTCGACTCTAATTCTCTTGATGGTCTTGGCAGCTGACTAATACTGATTGCACTTGAGTGTAACTTACTTGATTGTCTTGGCAGCTGTCTCTAATACCTAATACTGATTGCACTTGAGCGAACTCACTTGGCTGTTTTGGCAGTTATCTCTAATTCTAATTGTACTCGACTCCAATTCACTTGACCGTCTTGGCAGCTGACTAATACTGATTGCACTTGAGTGTAACTCACTTAACTGTCTTGGCAGCTGTCTCTAATAATGATTGCACTTGAGTCTAACTCACTTGACTGTCTTGGCAGCTGTCTCTAATTCTGATTGCACTTGAGTGTAACTTACTTGACCGTCTTGGCAGCTGACTAATACTGATTGCACTTGAGTGTAACTCACTTAACTGTCTTGGCAGCTGTCTCTAATAATGATTGCACTTGAGTGTAACTCATTTGACTGTCTTGGCAGCTGTCTCTAATTCTGATTGCACTTGAGTGTAACTTACTTGACGTCTTGGCAGCTGTCTCTAATTCTGATTGCACTTGAGTGTAACTTACTTGATTGTCTTGGCAGCTGTCTTTAATTCTGATTGCACTTGAGTGTAACTTACTTGACTGTTTTGGCAGCTGTCTCTAATTCTGATTGCAAATGAGTGTAACTTACTTGATTGTCTTGGCAGCTGTCTCTAATTCTGATTGCACTTGAGTGTAACTTACTTGATCGTCTTGGCAGCTGTCTCTAATACTGATTGCACTTGAGTGTAACTTACTTGATCGTCTTGGCAGCTGACTAATACTGATTGCACTTGAGTGTAACTCACTTAACTGTCTTGGCAGCTGTCTCTAATAATGATTGCACTTGAGTGTAACTCATTTGACTGTCTTGGCAGCTGTCTCTAATTCTGATTGCACTTGAGTGTAACTTACTTGACGTCTTGGCAGCTGTCTCTAATTCTGATTGCACTTGAGTGTAACTTACTTGATTGTCTTGGCAGCTGTCTCTAATTCTGATTGCACTTGAGTGTAACTTACTTGACTGTTTTGGCAGCTGTCTCTAATTCTGATTGCAAATGAGTGTAACTTACTTGATCGTCTTGGCAGCTGACTCTAATTCTGATTGCACTTGAGTGTAACTTACTTGATCGTCTTGGCAGCTGTCTCTAATTCTGATTGCACTTGAGTGTAACTTACTTGATCGTCTTGGCAGCTGTCTCTAATTCTGATTGCACTTGAGTGTAACTTATTTGATCGTCTTGGCAGCTGTCTCTAATACTGATTGCACTTGAGTGTAACTTACTTGACTGTCTTGGCAGCTGTCTCTAATACTGATTGCACTTGAGTGTAACTTACTTGACTGTTTTGGCAGCTGTCTCTAATTCTGATTGCACTTGAGTGTAACTTACTTGACTGTCTTGGCAGCTGTCTCTTATTCTGATTGCACTTGAGTGTAACTTACTTGACTGTCTTGGCAGCTGTCTCTAATACTGATTGCACTTGAGTCTCGGCACACAGCTCTTTGTAGTAGCACTGCTCACTGGAGGGACACTCCAGGAACCCGAGGTGGTTGATCAGAATCACGTCACGCTCATCCTCCATCTTGTCCAGCCGGCGGTACCTGTTTATACAGATAGAACAAATATCATACATTATCCCAAAAAGACACCAAACATCTTAGATTATCCCAAATCTATATTTTATTAACTCATCAGATATTGTAGACTATTCAAAATCTTCAGATTCATCAAAACTTAATTTTGTGAATACACAATTCATTTTATATAAATATTTAAAATTCCAATACTAACACTAGGTTTTTTTTGTCAGGGGGTAACTTTACAGACAAGGGTAACATATCCAGAGCTCTTATTATATTCAGGTATAATGCTTCTACAGTGCATCATGGATCAAGAACCCACTGAAGCCTTACCTGGGGTCCTTCTCGATTTCGGTCTTGATGTTGTTGAGATCGTCCTGTGTGAGTTTGTGGGAGGAGTTGGGCTGCATCCTCTGTTGTATGAAGGTAGCCGTCCTCTCCCACAGCAGCTCATGGAGCTCATGCTTCACCTGGCTCTTCAGGTCTTCCTGGAAGTCGTCAAACACGTCGTCCCGCTCCGCCTGGGACAGCCCAATGTAGCAGTCCTTGCCCACAAACAACAGATAGGTGTCCTCCAGGGTGGCCCCAGGGGTCACCTGTGGGGTCTCAGACAGAAGCTTTTTGAACTGTTGCATCAGTCTGGAATTAACAAGTTCAAAATGAACTGACCATCTAACAACTCATCTTTTTCGTTCTAAGCATTACTCATAGAGAGGCAGCAAAATGCATTTACATTATGCAAAGAAAGTTTTACAAAAATGTCCCTTAATTTGGTCCTAAAATATTGTTTCTGAACATGTCCTCACTAAGTAGAAACTGTCTAGCCAGCAATTAACCTTTCCAACTTTCTTATTTAAAAGTTAAGAGGAGGTATTTTAGGATTTCTGATATAAAACATAACACATAACAGCAAGTATGTACTCAGTTTAAAAAATCACTTTAAAAAGTCTAACTTAAGCACAATTACAATAAACAGTATCTTTTCTGCTATTGAAAATGCCTTTACTTACAAGAAGCTGAGAGTAACCCAATACAAAGATCATTTTCCAATTATTACAAGACTTTAAGCTAGTACTATATACACATTGACTCTTACTGGATTTTCTTGTGTGCCTCTTGGAGCTGCTTGAGATGCTTTTGGTAAATGGCCTCTCCCTCGGGCGAGCTTAAGATGTCAAACGGCGTCCTCGTCTCATTGTAGTCATCAATGAACTTGGGCACCATCTTCCAGGTTTCCCCTTCCCCCGGCTTACACACCTCCACGAAGTAGTGGTTGAAGTCTTTGTGGTCTTTGATGTATTTCTGACAAGCACTCCATGACCTGAGAAAAAGTAAATTGGATGTCATCATTGAGCTCTGACCCTTAAGTCAAATCTCACTATTCATCTCTTTAATTTCACAGTTTCTTTTAGAACTTGTGTCTCATCCTTTTGACATACATGAACATGTATTTGATCAATAAAAAATATGTTCAATTCGATTTACAGTTTTTATTATTTATTAATGTTCCAACTATTTCAAGTGTCATAAAATACATGCTCTGATTCATGTTTTGGACTTTCCTCAAAGGTGCTGATGCAATAATGTGATTACTTTTCTTCAAATCCTATTATTTTAACCATTGCTTTCTTGGATTACTTTCTTTAGTATAAATGTTCATGTCATATATATATATGCTTATACATGTCATAATTTCACTTTTAACTCTGCTGTTGAAAATGAAGTAGTTCAAGTAAGTGTGAACATTCTAATCTAATTTCCTTTAAAACATTTCTTTTTAATCTGTAATCATGGTATATTATTTATTAGCTTAAACTTTGCAAAAATGTATGAAATACCCATGCAATGATCTGGATAAAAGTAATTGTACCGTCTAAGAATTTTATAAATATTTGACATATTTGTTATATACCTAACATCAGATAATTTTGAACCATAATAAGCATACCTGTTTCCAATGGTTTCCAAATCAGGTAAAAACCTTTGAATCAAATCTGGCAGCCTCGTAGAAAATATTTGTTCCCTTTTTCTGATCTGGTCCTCACGTAACTGTCTCGCATGCTGACGAAACAATTTCTTTGCATTTTCAGTTCCTAAGAGTTCAACATAATGATTAAAATCTGGTTCTTTCTCTAGTTTCCTAAGGTATGATTTAAACAATGCCTTGGGGTCTGTCACATGAATACGTAACAGATTTTTATATGCTTCGATTGCTACTTCTTCAATTTCTTGACGCTGTTTAAAAGCATCAACGTAAGGGGTGATAATTGGTCGGCGCTTGTTCTTGTCCATCATATGAGCAAGCACTAAGAAAGCTTGTTCCACGTTGACATTTTTGTGAGCAGAACTTTCGACGATGGGAATGTTGCCCTTGTAATCCTTTCGGGCTGCGATTTTTGCAACTTCCTGTAAGTACCTTTTGTCTGCGTCATCATTCTTGGTGGTGACCAGGACAATAGGTTTCTTAGTTTTCATGGCTGCATTCAACAAAGTAATAACAAAATCTACTTGCTGCATCATGGTTGTCTGGGAAACCTTACTGACATCAAAACAACAAATAAACCCGTCAATATTCAACTTCCCTTCTGGCATCAGTTTCTGCTCATAGGCACTGTCCGTTTCCATTCCTACAACATAGTGTTTAACATGAGTATGACATTTTGTGCGTGTTTATATTAAAATGTACCATCTTTGTTGACCCTTGAGGGCCCTTAAGGTGGTATGGGACGACACCTGTCGATATTAACGTGGATAAAAGTACATTATAATCAAAATACTCTCACCGGTTTAGAATTTTCAAATTTTACAATATTTGACCAAAAACTATGTCTTAAAAGTTGATGGAAAGGGGAAAATTATAAAAGCCCCAGTGGGATTCGAACCCTCAACCTACAACTCCGTGGTTAAAGCTCTAGAAGTGTCCCATACCACTTTGGTAAAACAAAAATTTGAATAAATTGATATCAAAAAATGAAAAGTCAAAAACTGAAAAAAATAATTGAATTTTACCTTGATTTCAGTAGAAGACATTTTGATTAAAACATTGAAGAATTGATACTACCATTCAGAAATTGAGGAGAATCTTGAGCCAAAAAAATTTTTTTTGCTCTCAACATGAACATGCAGTCACAAGAGGAACGTTATCAGAAAATACGAGCATTTTGATTTCTACACCAATAAGAAGTTTGATTGACAACAACAGCATGTTTAGTGTTGAAACAGAAGAAATTTGGTTCCAAATTCACCAAAAAGATGATGTTTGAAGCAGTGTAATTATTTCAGCCCCAGATCATACAGTCACTTGAGGTGAGAGAGGAAGAGGGCTTAACTTCTCTAGCACAAAAACGTTTCTATTTTCTTTCAAGACAATTATATTTAACAAATTCAAAGAAAAAAAATCTAGAGAAAATGTTCAATCCACAGCAGCATGCGGATGAATGAAAGAAATTTTGATTTTGTGTACCTTTTTGAAATAATAAAATCAATCATCCTTTACAAATGAAATACTGAAGATTTTTAGAAAGGTAATATTTTGAATGACAATTTTTAAGAGTTTGCTGAAAATGAGAAAGTTCATCATTTCTGTATTATTTGAATAACCTACCACCATATGTCCAAGCTGAAATGCAATACACACAACATAAAGCTAACAAATAAGAGTTTTATCAGATTTTCAGCATATTCCACTAATTGTGTGGGTGTTACTTTTGCCAGTAGATTGCTATAAAACAAGGCAGATTAATACTTGTTTTAAGAGTTTGTCCATTAATGTTAAGAAATTATCTGCATGTTCATCATAAAAGAAATTTTAGTATGGGCCAAATGACATTAATGAAATTGCATTTTTTTGATATCATATAGCTATCATTTAGACAGCATACATATCATCTTCGCTGGCCAAGGGTTTTCGGTCCACTCTGCTCCCCATAAACCCTTGGCGGATTTCATTACGAAAACTCGGTGATGCGGTGGCGCTATCTAGCGAGCAACTTGAGTTGCGCCCCTTGTATATTTACATTTTAATCGAATGAAACAACGGGTAATACACACGCTGCGGCATAAATACAACTTGAAAACACGTTGACTAGCAAGAATAGGAACAAAATTAACGATGATATTCAATGGGAATGAAGATATAACCTAGAGAAAGCAAGGAATGTTTTATTTATAGGCCTAGTGTTTGTAGAGACCTGTACCGGGAGTGAAAAAGTCGCTATTTATAAATGCATTCAAACCATAAAACCAGGTATCGTTGTCGTAATTATTGTGGACAAAAGAAATAAATAAAATACAGCTCATTGAACAATTGAAACTCTAACCATAAGCAGGGACGTACATGTATATACTAACGGGATAGGCAACTTCTTCATTTGCCATGTTTACTTCCCATACTACGATCGCACGAGCCTTGACAAGTTTGAAAATCTCTGTTAAATCCAGTAAAATATATCGTTTTTTAAAGTGATCTGGTTAGACCATCCTTGTAGAAATATTGTACTCGAGAATTTGTGCCTCAACTTGTGAAAAGCACCGAATGTTTTACCAAAGATCACATGTGTGTTTCTTTTAAAAGTTTATTTATAAGCGAATGTTTACAACGCTGCGATTGGATCAGCTACTCGCAGCTGCAGCCAATCATTAAACGGAGCTTGTCACCAAGTTTTCGTAATGAAATCCGCCAAGGGTTTATGGGAAGCAGAGTGGACCGAAAACCCTTGGCTAGCGAAGATGCATACATATAAGTATGCTAGATATAACACTATCTTTTACTGGAAAGATTATCTTGAAATTAACAGACAGAACATTGGATTTCCTTTCATGCTGTTAACCTCTTGTCAAAATTAAAAACTGGGTTTCTGTTCAGCTCTTTAGTCCTAGTGGAAGGAACTATCTATAAATCTCAGTAGAAGGAACTGTTAATAGCGTAAGTCAAAGTTAAACTAAATGGCCACCATACAAGTGAAATTATGTCTTTTCCAAGTGGAGAAAACTATTTTGTTTGAAAGAGGACACTGTCTATTGTAATAAAAGAGGTAGGCACTGTCTATTGCCCAAGGGAAGAGAACTGTCTATTGTCACATTTTAAGAATCAGTCTATATTTACAGTAGAAGGAACAGACTATAGTCCCAGTGGAAGGTAATGTTATAAGTCTCAATGGAAGGATCTGTCTGTTGTCAGAGTGGAATGAACTGTTTACAATCACAGTGGTTAGGAATTGTCTACAGTTCCAGTTCATAGTCCTATGAAAGGAACTGCAGGCAGCTAAGTGCAAAGAGTGTTTAATAGTTACACTGGAAGGTACTGGCTTAAGTCATAGTGGCAAGGAGTGGATCCTTTCCTGGGACAAGAGAACCTTAACACCAAGGACAAATTATACCACCCACTTGTCATAAGGCCAAGAGCCATAGCCAGACAACTGTGTTTGAATTTTATAAGGCATGAACAATTTTTGCCAACAGTATACTGGACAAAAACATTACAAATTGTCACAACAAGGTGTTTACTTGACTATGAAAATTACAGCTTAAAATTCTGCTTTACATAATTTAGTAGTATGTTGTAAGTATTTCAAGTATTACAGAAGGTTAAAAAAAGAGGAAAAATTCAGCCTACACTTAACATTATAATATTAAGAGAAAGCTGTTAAGGAAGATTTTTAATATGGTGAAGGGTTCTCAAATTATTTTGTAGTGTTATTTACTTTCATTCATGATATGCAGAAAAAGTTTTTGTTTTTTATTTAAATATTCAAAAAAAAGGGAAACTATATTTTTTTGTCTACGATCAATATATGCATGATCTCAATATAAGACAGTCAACAAATAATAAGGATCTATGCTAAGTTACACAAACAAAGCAGTGATCGACATAAACAAGTACCGTAGTACATGCATTATGTTGAACACTCTACATGTGTTAATTACTCTACCAAAAATAGCATGTACATTTTGATTTTGATAAAGGTGTGACCAAAAGATAAATACCTAGCTGGTCCTTGCAGATGTACATAAGCTTCTCTGCGGACTGCACTTTCACTTGCGTACTCCTCTTGTGGTAGTTGTCTGTGCGGCCCGTTTTAAAAGACTGGAAGGAGACATCGTCGATGAATTCCGTCTGTTCAATAACATGGAATGTGAAGTTGTTCCCCTCATCAGTTTTGGTGGTCTCTCCCCAGTAAAGGAAGTGGTCGTTATTTATCACCCGTCCCGCAAAGTCCGTCTGACTGAGGACGGAGATGTGCTCCATGTGATATTTGTCTGCCACATCGTTGATGAATCGGTTACACAGGCAGGACTTGCCCACCCCGACCGACCCCTTCACATTCTCCGGCCCCGAAAGCCCAATAACACTGACATTGTAAGTCCTATCCTCCGCCTTTTTAGCCATTCCCGAATAGCGCACATGAAATACTGTTATCCTAGTCTATATGGCATGTCTGCCATGATTGTACTGTCAGGTTTCGTCCACAAAGTGAAGGAAGCACTTCTCCTGTGGAGAATTTCTCTTAGCCATTGTTTAGTAGTACCAGAAACAGAGAAGGAAGACTTAGGACAACGCTAGAGACTGTTTATCATCAAGTGTCAATTTCCTTCAGAAATTAAGCTCTAAAGGTATCCTTCCTTGAACAACTCCCCCACTTTCTAAGTACCAGGAACTGTCGAGATCAATGATGCTATGTCAATCTGTTGAAAAAAGATAAAAATAATCATTTATTAAGATCCTCCGTGACACATGTAAGATAACTAACACACAGCTATTCACGGCCACTCACTATTGTTTTCAGTTTTGCGGCTTGGCTTTACAAAAAGGAAGTTGTTTGGTTGCTTAACTAAGTTACTAACATTCCAGCGTTTAATACTGTGTATATACACTACTGTTCAGAACATGTAACTAGTGCTCATTTACTACTATATTTGTTGTAAATAATTTTTATATGAACAAAAAATATTTTTTATAATTATGAAAACCCCATTTCAAGCAGTGATGCATTTGTAAAACTTATCTTATTTTTTAATCAACTGCGTATCAATTCTAAGGAAACATAATGTGTTCATCACTACTACTAGCCACTAATGAAAACAATGGGCATTATTTTTCCCTCCAAATGTTTCAAACGAATAATCATCCCATGAAGAACTTTACATACACTTAAGATGAAATTTTTGAAAACAAACCCATCTAAACTAGATTGGGGCAATCTATATTTGAAAAGAAAACAAATAAACTACCATGTTAGCAGTTAAGACATTTTTATACATGTATATACAAGGCTGATGCATGAAGAACAATGCATGGGCCCTAACTAGAATGTTTTCAAAGGTTTATTAATGATGAACTCTCAAAAACTTATTACTTATGCAGAACAAATACGGTAACCCTTTTCACTTAATACATAACATCAGCAAACATGTGAAGCTGCCAGTAATCTCTTTCTCACACCTCTGTAGTGTACATGTGAACATGTTTTCATATCATATAGTTTAAATGTGATATTCAATCACTCAAAATGAGCCTCAACTTTTCAACAGAGATAAAAAAAAAAGGACTCTTACTGCTCCAAAATGCAAACAAATAAAATGACCTTTCCCAGAACATCATGTTTATGAAGGTTTCAATGAACAAGGTCGGACAGGTTTATCCATGAGAGAGACAGACTGAAAGAGGAGAACCAAGTCTGTCCCGACAAATCAACCGTGACATTACGCATGTCTAAAATTACCTCAATATTTGGTACGGCTTTCAGCAGATTTTCTGGTTATAGGTAAGCTGTTACTAAGAATAGTACACAGAGGTTTCCCTATCTGTAGCAATTGATGACTCATCGCGAACCTGTGTGTATCCACGTTATTTACAGAGAGCAAATATTGACAGTGGAAAATACAGAGGCGATACCAAAATGCAGCAAGCAGCCATTTCACCAACAGGTTTCTTCATTCAGAGAAAAACACAAGAATGTGTGCTGTGTGTATCTCAATCATATTTTGCAAACTTTTACTACTATGGGTTTCGAATGAAAGAGAATCCTTCAAATTCTCATGACTTAAAGGAAATGAAATGAAAAATAGTTGAGCCACAATGTAGACAAGAAAATCTTTACTGCACAGCAGCTTAAAATTTCGTTCTTTCATTTCAGGAATTCACATATGTGTGACATGCCTCAAATGCATTATTTCGATGCACATACTTGAAGTGCTACAAATCCTTGCTAACACACGGGGCACTTTAGGCCTGATCATACACGTCTAAAATAACCGTATCACATAATTACGAGCTGATTTATGTTCTAAACATTCAAACTACCAAAATGTGTAGTAAAATAAGATTCAGAATATGGTATTTAAATTTGGGGGGGGGGGGGGGGGCTCATCAACTTTGTAATAAATCCAATAAATTATCATTTATTCAATATAATTAATACATCATACAATGCTTGTCATCAAGGTCACTCACTAAATATAAATGACAAAGTTTGAAAAAGAAATTCTCTTTTTTTTGGCACATATAGTTCAATTTCTGAAGTATTATACTTGTACTACATACAGTAAAACTCGGCTATAGCGAAGTCGACCAATGGATTAACTTCGTTATATCCGTAATTTGTTATATTCGTATAACAAATTTGTAATAATAGCTGTAGCGAATTCACTATATATATGGGTTTATTTTTCACCAGACAACAATTTTTGCTAATTGAGGCTTTGAATAGAAATACATTCTGTTGATATCTTTAAAAACTGGATTGTAAATTGAAGTTTTTTTGAGAAAATAAATTCATTCAAACTATTATGTTAAATGGTAGTGCAAACATTCTAAACCATAAAAAAAATTGCTATAAAATTGTAAAATTTTGTCATTTTTCACCTCTACTGGACTCAAAATCAGTTTGTTATATATCCGTAAATTGGTTATATCCAAATTCGTAATGATCGTAAAATTTTGCAAAGCTTTGTTAAGAATTTTACCAGGGACTAAAAAAAAAACTTCGCTATATCCGAGATTTCGCTATATCCATGTTTGTACTAAACAAGTTTAACAGTAATGTTTTTTGTATTACCCCCCCCCCCTCCTTCGTCTCATCAAATCTACAGGTTGCAGAAGAATTCAGCACAAATGCTGTTAACTGTATAGACAAGATTTATATCCCCCAGTTCTCCACACACAGATATCTCACAAACAGCAGGATATATCCTCTCCATTCTTACAGATCTCCCACACTAAATCTCAATACAGCTCTACTATAGATTGTGTACTATTCTGACAGCAACCCCCTCCCCCATTTTTAATTTCTGGATTCAGAGAAAGGGTTTTCTTTCTTCCCTTTTTGTATAAAGAAGATAATGTTGGTGTGAATATATTTGAGAATTGTTTGATCATAGGTAATACTGAGATAATACTGAGTCAATATGATCCAATTTCAGTATTAAGTCTGCCACAACTCTGTTCTAGCCAAATCTCATTCACAAATTCGGAGACAACAGAACTCTACCTTCACACCAGTCAAGCATGAAACATACATTTAATTTAAACACTAAATATATATCCATTCATAAAAAAAGTATAGACAAATCCCTTCCTCCTTATGAATGACCACATTCAAAGGATTTAAATTTTAATTCATGCAATGCACTATTTACATACCAGTAGTCACCATACTAAACTAAACCCCTGGTTTTACGTGCCACCTGTTCGTCTTATTGTTATAGAGTACTATCAAATAGCCAATTAACAGGTCCATGTACAGTAAGGTGTATGATGCAATACACACACCTGAAAATGGCCTAATCTAAAACAGAAATTATTCATATAAATATTTCAAATGCTTTGCAGTATCACCTAACCTGAAGCCTACTGAAGTAATACTAGACCACGCCAAGCGGAGCATCCCCTCAACACAGGAAAAGTTTTTAGAATGTGTGGTGAATCAAGTTAACTCATTTGATTATTGTGTTACATTGTTAACTCATACATATAATTTGAGTAGTAAATATTGTGATACCTTATACTCCTGGATATTTCAAGGAATAATGTACTTATAACCTTGGAAATTAATAGGATTTGACTTCTTGAAACTATAAAAAATAAAAAGTATGCAAAGTTTACAGAATCTCAGGGCTAGGGTTTTCTTTCAATCCTGCTCTCAATTGTTCACTATAACATCACATACACATAACCAGCGACGGTATGTACCCCCTCGTGAGGGGTGAAAAGTTTTCCACACAGGAAGTTTTACAATCAAATCACTGAACAAAGATCAAATTTGAGGGAAAAAATACCCTAATCAACAACATTGTCTTTCACATAGTATCAACATAAGATAACCTAATAGTTAACAACACTGTCTGTCACATTGTATTGGAAGTACATGTATCACCATAATACATCTGGCAATGCTATTTGTGTAACTGTGATACAATTGTGATACATGTACTACAGTACTAGCATCACTGTATTATTATGATCTTGGAAACTCTTATTAATCAGGTTCACTTAATCAAATGAATCAGAATACTCTAATGAAACAATCTAGAATATTGGATGACTTGCATATTAAGAATTTTTAAAAATCTTGATATAAGTGCAAACATTCTATGTACCTTTATACCATTATATGATAAATAAAAATTTCATATGCCCGGAATATTATAAATTCAAAACAAAACCCTGGAAAATTCCATAATCTTCGACCCAAATTAATATTGAAGTGATAGACAGTACTTTACATTTCCTCAATAATATAGTCCTTAAACCACTCCGCCATCTGTTGTAGCACTTAGTATAAATCAAAAAGGAAGCAGTCTATTTAAGCCATAAGGAAGAATTGTGAGTGACCAGTCAAAGCTTTGAGGGTATTTTCATATTGACTGAACTTCCAAAAAAAAAAAAAGACACCTACTGACATTACAGTTCATGTTATTGCATCATGTTTTTTAATAGACAACTTACTATTCCAAACCTTGAACCGGCGACAAAAACCTTTACTACTTTAAAAGTCAATAGCATATTATTAGAATGTGACATGTTTTGAGCAGCATTGTTTTTAATGAATGAAATTCTTCCTGGAAAACTACAGAAACAGGGATTTCTAAACATTTCCCTTATCATTACAGCAGAACTGCTTGAACAGAATAATGGCATTTCCTTCTTCACCATTTTTTTACTTCATTTTAAAAAATATATTATTTTTGTGTGAACTATTCAGCATCTACTGCCAGTGTCATGGGAGTACGCAATTTTTGAATGTGTTTACTCGGTATTCTCTCTAAGCCACCACCATCCCAGCTTAAAGAGCCTGAGTGATATGGAGAATTACTCAATGGCTCTGTGAGTCACCAATCAATAGGCATCCATAAACCTATGTTGACATGGAAACCACTGATGAATGACTGATGAACCCACTGATCCATGGAAACTCCAAGCCTCAAACCATGACTTTTATCCAAATGAATGAGACAGTCCTCTTTCCTTTTTAACACACTATTCTCGATTCACTCTTTCTAATTAAAGCATAATCAATTTCTGGTGTAATTATCATAATGGGGTCATGCTAAGGCTAGAAATCAATGAATGGTAAGACACATAGTACTGTGTGTGCCATTATAGATTTATGATATCAGTTCTACCCAGGCTACATGTGGCTTGGTGACTCAAAGTAAAACCAGGCAATTATGACTGGCTCTTCAGCAAAATGAAATAAATAGTGACAGCTATGTGTTTCTAGCAGTTCACTACAAAATAAATGTCAAGTTGACTGACCTTATGTTAACCATAATACACATTTTAGGCCCCGATTCATGCTAGTTCTGCTACTTAAAGATTGAACATGTGGCTCAGTGGTCACAAGCTCAATAAGTGTATTAACTAAGGGAGTGCTGGTTCAAGTACTGGTGTGACTTGCTGTTTTACCTGATTGAGACAGGTAAACATTGTACCTGTCTATAAGCTGTATAAAGGTACATTATTCACCTGTCTATCAGCTGTATACAGGTACAATGTTCACCTGTTTATCAGCTGTATGCAGGTATAAAATTCACCTGTTTATCAGCTGTATACAGGCATAATATTCACCTGTCTATCAGCTGCTGTATACAGGTATGATATTCACCTATCAGCTGTATACAGGTACAATATTCACCTGTTCATCAGCTGTATACAGGCATAATATTCACCTGTTTATCAGCTGTATACAGGTACAATATTCACCTGTCTATCAGCTGTATACAGGTACAATATTCACCTGTCTATCAGCAGTATACAGGTACAATATTCACCTGTCTATCAGCTGTATACAGGTACAATATTACCTATAAACTGTATATTATAGGTACAGTATTCACCCATCTAATAACCTATAAGCTGTATACAGGTTCTCACTTCATGTTATCTGTTTGTGTCTGTCTATTAACTGTTATTAACAGGTACCTGATTTAGTTAGAGTTAAAGTCATTTTTGCAGTGTAGAATCAAATTTATACAAGTTCATTAGAGTAAGAATTCGACACATGACCAGTTTTCTAGAAGTGATGAATTACTCGAGTCAAATGTTCCACAATGCAGATGTAATGCCAATTAAAACTTTAGGACAATATAAGTTGTAGAAAAATCTGAATCATTTTCATTTCACCCTTCCTGCTTTGAAAGATGAATATGCATATTTCTCATTCATTGCAATAATAAATTTTTGTAGCCTAAAAATCCTGAGTGCCACAAACACAACTGAAACCCCCTTTTTCCACATCATTGACATTTTTGTGGCATTCAACTTCTTACAATGTACATGAATGAAAACTACTCAGCACTTCAAAAGCCCTGTACACAACAAAATATGCACAGAATTTTTATATACTAACCTATTTGTTTCAAAATGCATAAATACATGGATTATAAAGATTTATTCATCATATGATATGAATTTTCACTGAGAAAAATGAAACTTTGATCTTTGGCATGTAATGATGCAATCACATTTTCTAAAATCGGATATCAAAATCAAGGGAGACCTATGAAAACAACAGCTGATTTATATGTAAGTTCTATCTGAAACAGAAATCCAAATTCTTTAACTAAATTTTTTCCTTGAGTCACTACCCCAAACCAAATTCAGTTCAGTATGATAAAACATTTTAATGTCCATTAAAGTAAGCTTGTGAAACCCTGACCAGTAAATAAATTGTCACTTACCCTGGTATGAGGTACAAACAGAAACTCAATAAGTTTCATTCAAACATTTTTATGGTAAGATTTGATTATCACGACATGCCGTACTAACTAGCTATGTGTGACTTCAAATGAACCATTTTTACCATAAGGTGCAAACTGGAATTAAAACAAGCTACATCTGAATCAAACCAAGCTAAATTAAAACTGAAATTGACAAATATCATCATAGAGGGCAAATAAAACCAAGCTATATAAGCCTATATCAGAATCAAACTTCATCTATTACTGAATCAAATAGAGCTACACCTGAATCCAACCACCTGAAACAAACTAAGCTACATTACAATCACAACCAAACTACATTAAAATCTCAAACCTAGGTACATCACAATCAGACCTCATGCAAATTTGTTTCACATTTGTATGTGGTACACTAATATTTGATTTCTCTCATTTCTAAACCAACCTGATTTGTTCCAAGTTTCCTTCTGACAACCAGAAAGGGTAGTGAGTCTACATACAGATCAAGTACCGGTTTCCCTCATATTTGTACATGCATTGTTTACCGACAACAAAATTACTACTGCCATATCATAGTCAAGTAAACTCAAGTACCGGTATGTAAAATAGATACACGACCTCGACAGCCATGCTTAAGTGCCTAAGAATCCACAGTCATGCATTTTTCTTCCCCTTTTCAACAAAAGTGTAAAACAGTAAAATACCTCTTTTCATTATGAGGAAGCAGGTCACTAAGAGACAGACAGAGCCAGTTTCCTTTTAACACCCCCCTCCCCATTGTCTTTATTTATACTAATTACAGGCCAATATCCAACCCCAACCCTCAGAAAATTTCTATTATTGATATACCTAAGTGCAAAAACACTCATATATCAAAACCGAAGCAAACATTAATTTATGTAAAATATATTGCACAGGACACACATTTGTACTTCCATATCAAGAACAAGATGCAAGACGAGTATATGACTCAGATTATCTCACAAGTACACCAGCATTGTATTTACCATGAACAAAGAAATATGATGGGACTCAATCTAAAATGTACCTGGCCAACCATTGTCCCACTCTGTGGTTTTTAGCACTCTAGTGAAAGCTTCAGAGAAGATTACATGGGTTCGATAGTAAAATAAATTCATCACTTACAAACCATTCAGTTTGGATCTCGATACACAAAATTCACTTGCCTCTCAATCCACTGCAAGTACCTGGTTCTTTTTCAAGATTTAACAATACTCAGAACTCACAAACCAAAGTGGTTGATCTGTAAAACAGCCTACAATGACATTACTTTTGTGCACACAAAAGGAGATTTTTGTACACACTTCCTTAATTCTAAATTATCTTAATATTCTTAGATTATGAACATATTTTGAACATGTTCTATTTCCTCAATAAGTCTAATAGTATAGTGTTGTACGATATGTAAAGTTAATATTTATAAATATATTCTTTTATCCAATTTTAGACAAACAATTTGTGGTCTATGAAATTAAATCTTGTACAAGGAAACATAATAACATCTTCATGCATGCAAAAAAACTCACCATCCACACTTCCATTCTACAATGTGAATTAATGTCAATCTGATAGTATTCTTTGATTACTGAGTATATATCATACTTTGATAATTGTTAATAATCTATATGTTGGTAGATAACCTCTTCAGTGCTCTACATGCACTTGACTATGAAATCTGCCCTATCTAAATTGATCAAAATGGACCATCATCTCCCAATATTCAAACCAACCAAAGCAAAATCAAATACAGTCGTACAGAATTAGGATATAAATGGTTTCAATTGAAGTGTTTTTGAAACACCAATTAAAGTAAATAAAGAGAAAATAAAGATATTTACATACAAAAAGGAGATAAAATATTACAGTAACTGTTAAGCTAATCATGATTGAACTTTCTGTGTTATATTTATGTATAAATGAACAGCTTCTGTAAGTCTTTAACACAAGAAAGGCAATGTCCAATTCTTCTTACCTGATTACTAACGTTAAAAACTGTAATGTTCAAAGTCAAATATACTGTGGAGCATTGTTTAAATTTATAAAATGAAGTAAATATTCAAAAACGAGTTCTCAAGAAAATAGGAGATACAGTGCTACTGTACCGCCTCATCTGTATAACGGGGTCGAAATTTTTTTTATACATGTACACGTAACAGTTTTTTCAATAACTCGGGCAAGTCAACAAGTGCATTTGAAATTTAACATTTCATGATATCACACATAAAATATGAACACCATAACAAGCGATTATTTTCTTCTTTTTGCTGATGCAGAAAAAACCTTACACACCCTCTTATCTAAAATACAAGATCTCTTCATCAACCATTGAAACTTTTATCCTAGAAAATCGACCGACCAAATGATTGTGTACGTCTACGCGACACTTCCATTGAAGATTATTATAAACGGAAACCACAAACACAAATCTGTAGCAAAAGATCTCAATATCTAGAGTGAAGAAGGATGTAAACTTATACCAACTTGTAGCATTCCGAATCCACTGTTCAGCCATGTTGAATTTATTCTCATGCCATATATGGAACAGAGTAAAATGTAGAAGCCAAAACCGTCAGAAGCGATATTAAATTTCCGGATTTTCTAAACCTTATGGAAATTCTTTTGATGACCAGTGAATTTGACATAGATTGAATAAAAGAATCAGTAAATATGTTTATTAAGCAGTTTTTTGCTTTAAGTTACAAAATTTGACAAAATCAGAGAAGCTTTTAATATTATGAAAAGAGTAATATAACAAAAATCAGTTTACAGTAGATGCCTACTTTTTAAAAAAAAACTTGTTCGAATATTATTATTATTTTTAAAGGATATTCTATATTTTTGCACATTTGTATGAGAAAATAAGAAAATACAAAAATAAACAAATTTAGAGGAAAAAATGCATCTGTCTAATTTTTTAGATTCTGTCCATATGGTGCGATGTCATTTTTAAATACCCACTATCTCTATCATGATCCATTGACTACAAATTATACAAATATTTTCTTTGAGACTTAAAAACCCATTGACATAAATTCAGAACTGAATTCCATAAGCAATGTAATGTAGAAATATTGGCGAATCGGGTTCTCACATTAACAAGAAATCTAAAGGTAGTCGATATCGTGCGACAGCCCTATAGAGATCTCTGGTGCAAAACCATTTCTCTGGGACACGACATGGAAACGGCTGGAAAACAAACCACTGCAAGGACCGTGCCCCACCCACACAGGTAAATATGGCTACTTTCTTTTCTTTTGTAATATCCCGACAATTTAAAGAATTGATTGATTTGAAAAAAAAATCAAGAGCAAACTGTAGTCGGAATTTAAAGTGTAGGTTAAAAGTAAGAACATCGTGTGAAAACTAGCGCTATGTATAGTATGTCACAGACAGTGTAAGTCTGTCACACATACAGTGGAGGACTTTATAAATGGCATCTCATGCCTATAAGGTATATTGTAGTATGGTATGTCACAATTTAAGTGTATGGGACTTTGTATTGCGTATGTCGCAACTTGTATTGGACTTCCTATTGTATGTCATAACGTCAGTGCACAGACTTTGAATTGTACGTAAAACTTAGTCTATAGGACTATGTATTGTATGTCATCATTTTAGTGTATATGAGCCGGACCTATGATATCGCGGTAGTTAAATTAATTTGTTAAAAAATCTATTAATATGCATATATTTCCAGAAACTATGTTATTGTGAATCTCCTCTATTATATACCTCAGTGATGTTCGGCGTGTATTTTTCCTCCAAGGTACCCTCTTTTTTTTAACTATGTTTTTTTTCTACACAAGCCCCTGTGACGTAATCAGAAATACCGCGATACCATAGAACCCGCGATATGATAGGAAGCTACTATATTGTATGTAATACCTTAAGTGTATAGGACTAACTTTTTTCACTACATCGAACAAATAGTGTAAAAGACTTTGTATTGTATGTCACACCAACACTGTGTAGGACTTTGCATCATATGTCAAACTTACAGTTTATAGGACTAAATGTATTGTATGTCATAACTTTAGTGTATAGTACTTGATTTCTACACTACATCGAATACACAGTGTATAGGACTTTGTATTGTATGTACGTCACACTTACAGTCAATAGGACTTAGTATTACACGCCGTTCCTTAATAGTGTATAGTACTTGATTTCTACACTACATCGATCCAACAGTATAAATGACTTTATATACAATGTATGTCAAACCCACTGTATATGGGAAAATGTTTAGCTTTTTACATATACAATATATAGGACTTTCTGTGCTGTCACAACTACAATGTAGGACTTTGTATGTTATGAAACACCCCTTGTGTATAGGACTTTGTATAGTATATCACACACTACAGTGTAATCCTTGTTAAGGAATGCTACACCTATAGTGTTAGTATCCGGTTATAGGATGTCACATGTACTGTGTTGGTATTTGGCAAACAATCGTCCATTGCTGGATTGCATGACAATACCAAATTGGATGCGTAGAAATTTTTATGCTTCACAATAATACGACATTATTCTTACTTTAATATAAATATTAAAGAGTGCTTTATTTGTTGTAAAGTACTTATAAGATGCACCTCCTACTGTGTAAGGCAGTGTTATATGATGTCACACATGCTTCATAAGACTTGTTATAGGATGGCACACCTAAAGTATAGGACCGTGTTAAAGGATATCACACATGTTGCGTAGGAAGTGTTATAGGATGTCATAACCTACATTGTAGGACCATGCTACAGGATGTAACAACCTACACAGTAGGAGCGTGATATGGGATGTTACACCTAAAGGGCAGAAATTGTAACAGGGTGTCACATAGCCTTTGTAGGATAATGTTATAAGATATCACATCTAAAGTATGGAATCCGACCATGTTATAGAAGGTCACTCATGCAATGTAGGACCGTTTTATAGGATGATACACCTACCTTGTAAGGCCGTGCTAGAAAAGGTCACACATAACGTGTAGGAATCGCTATGGGGTGTCACATGTACTTCGTAGGATAGTTTATAGGATGTTACACATTTATTGTGTAAATGTGGTGGTACATGTACTATATAACAATACGCATTCTTAGCCTATTGCCAAAACTTAAAATCATCACAAGCGATTTTACAAGATCGAAAATTGTGGCGCGGTTCACGGGTCTTAGATAACGAAATGTGAATATATATATATATATATATATATATATATATATATATATATATATATATATATATATATATATATATATATATATATATACATACACACACACACACACACACACACACACACACACACACACACACACACACACACACACACGATACATGTAGGTCCTGATAAAACAATGGTATCGTTTGCGAACATCGAATCTATCGCAAAATAATCCAGCTTTATATAAAAACGGTTAATTATCAACACTTCTAAACATTTATCTACATGTACTTCCTGTATCATCAAACATACATCGAAGTACATCATAATTAATTGTAATGTCAAGTGTTTTTGTATTATGCAATTATAAACGTACTACGTTCATTATAATTAATGATTAATGACAGTGTGTTAACGATTACTTTATATAAGTATCAGCTCATGTATTGCAAATGCATGTCGTATCGGTATATAGTCATAGCTGAAATTCTAAATTTTTAAATAATGATTAGATCATTGGATTTTTACTACATGTATATATAAAAAGTACAGTTGCATTGAGTTGCTACTACATCCATTGATTAATTCTTTCAATGCATTGTTTTATTATACTAATGTTAGTATAAATACGAGGGCCTAATCAACAGGTTTGGTATAGGGTCCTGTACCCTTTCAATTAGAAATTTTTTATCGACAGAGTTCTTTTGGGGAAAAATAGTTTAACAAATATGACTTAGTTAGTGTTAAAGAAATAATAAGTTTATCATCAGAATAGACCATACTTTGAAAAAGCCCCACTCAGGTACCAAGTGTTTTGATTGACATGCACGAGGGTGTCTTACTCAGCATACGTGCAAAATCAGCCTAATACATGTATCTTTCATGTTTTATAACTCAATACAACACTGTTTTTTGGGGGATTTTTTTCAATTAGATTTTGGAAAAACAATACATTTTTAACTGGGAATGGTTCCTTTTACAGGACCCACATGCAGAGGTATTAGACTCTGATTGCTACGTACACAATAGCCATTGATATATTTCAGACCTCCCTCCAGAGACCCGATGATACATGTACCACAAAAACCACCGGGTTGTCTGGACTGCCTCAGGACCAAACTCCATCTCCTACCCATCATCACGTTCACGTGGTTAGCAGTCACAGTATGTCTGTCGTAAGTAGGAGAGAGAGAGAGAGAGAGAGAGAGAGAGAGAGAGAGAGAGAGAGAGAGAGAGAGAGAGAGAGAGAGAGAGAGAGAGAGAGAGAATTCTATATTTTTCATTACCGGTACCATTCTTTTACAGATATATATTGGCTGCCATCAATAAGGACACAGAGGCAGATTTTCCGTATATCAGGTACGTGAAATTTCAGAAAGTTTATCTTTACTAGTATTACTTGCATAACAGTATACCATTTTTGTAAACAACATGTACACTTTACATGGCGTTTTTGTTCGGTTTCAGTAAAACAGCTAACGTTGACCCACAGAGAGCCATTTTTTCCCAGATGGTCACCATGGGCTCAGTTTTATGTAGGTATTTAGTGAAAATGAATGAGGTCGAAAAAAAACTTCATTCTAATACTACCCCCCCCCCCAAAATAGGGGGGGGATAACGACCTTTATAGTTGACGTAACACAAACTTTATTGAATCTTCTCCAGACGGGATGTGCAGCACGATGCAGTACCTCTCTATGAAAGCTGACCTGCTTTCGTGCTCGGTGTCCATGGGGTACCACTGGTTGAACATCATTGGGGTTTGTACCGGACTACTGGTCTGTCTGGGGAACACCTTACTCGGAAATTTTCCGGTAACAGTAAACACAATGCTCATCTTGTTAGTACTAGACACTCAGTTACATTTTGTTAAAATTTGCTTTTAAAACTGAGCAGACATACCCCAAAAAGGTTTCTTAGTTTCTTCGTATGAACAGTTTCCAAGGCGAGGCAAGCTACTGACAAACAAGTTGATAAAACAGGACTATCCGTTCAGTCTCGTTAGAAGTAATCTTTTTGTAGGTTTCATGGTCGATACAACGACCTTGTCTACAAATACAATCTTCCACTGGGCCGCATGACTGACGTTTTCATACTAATTATTAGACCATAATTTATCACCTAATTGTGTACGGACTTTTCCGTTTTTCCCGATTATGACAAAGAGCACACGGCGTGTGTGACCGGTCTGCAGAGGATGCTCACTCCTCCATGGCACCTGATCCTACCTCTATTTTTTTTTAGAGGTCCGTGTTCGCCCTGCTCCTGTTTTGTAATTATTCTTAGGACTTTTGAATTTGAACACTGTTCGTTATCACCACGTGCACATGCCATTTTTAATATTTTTATACAACCATTTTTCTAAGAAAGGATTGTGTGGAGAGTAGGCTCTCAGGTCTTTATTTCTAACATTCAATTGAGTAACATGACGATACTATAGTTTCCCCCTGAAATGTGTCATCTTGCAGCCCTTTTTTCTTAGGATGGATTGTTACCTTTCGATTTTGCTCCTTCCATTCTGACCCAAACACACGTAACTACGTGTTTGGTGGTGATGCCTTTATTTACTCTCCTTTCACAGACGGACGGGTACAGAGGCCACTATAAAGGACCCCACTACGTCGGAGCAATGGCGGCGTTTGTGGGAGGTGTCGTATATGGTTGGATACAAACGAGGTTGTCATGGTTACTAGAACATAAACAAAGAAAAACCAGCAGGATACAGCTGGCGTTGATGATATGGACTACTATGGCATTGCTTACATGTATCCTTTTGTTGGGTCACTGTAAAGCTCCCAGTGCACTATCATCATGTTGTCTCTCTCAGTAGTTAACACATTCAAATGTTAACCAAGATATTGGCCTTGATTATAATTACTAGTTGGTATATCAAGAATAGTCTATGATGTTCAGAAATCTAAGGGCTATGGAACCAAAGAGGCAAGTACATGTATTGACATTTTGGGGGTAGGTGGGTTGATATAAACTTGTTTTTTGAATTTCTCACCTCAAAGGTTAGTTTTAAAAATTCACAGACATGCACATTAGCTGCAGGTCTGTAGCTCCCGGTCTGAAAAAATTCGGATGGACGACCTAGGAGCTACAGTGCCGTACGTGTTAAAAAGTTGCAATTTACTGCGCACAAAAAAAAAATTGAATTCCGCTAGATTTTGGAGTAATTAATCGTATTCCCCAACACATTCTGTATAAATATTTGATACCAAAAAATTATTCGGACATTTTACTACGGAAATCGTCACTTTACCTGCCTCTGATTTTTTAAAAAAAATACCATTACCAGCCTCGTAAAGTGAAATGGTGCAGTTTGTTTACGTGTAAAAATGGCGACTCGAACTGCACGTGAATTTGACATAGGCCTACTTCATTTTCCGAGGTCGGTTACGAAAGTCTGAGACAAGTGACGATATCAGTAGTAAATTGCCTGAAAAATTCAATGTACTTTTTTTCCCACAGAATTTGTTTGGAAATAAGGTTAATCAGTCCAAAACTAGCGAAATTTTTGTGCGACGTAAATTGCAACTTTTTAACACGTACGGAACTGTGGCTCCCAGGTCGTCCATCCGATTTTTTTCAGACCGAGAACTATACAGACCTGCAGCTAATTAAACGTAATAAAACAATATCGGTATCGACAAATTATATAAATGTGGTGATTCGCCTTGGTTTACATACTAGTTAAACAGTGTGACCACGATTTCAGGGCACGTTACGCGATGTCTACCTGGCGTCCACCGTCACGGAATGGGTGCTGGCCTTCAGTATAGCTGGGTTCCCTCTGACGTTTGTTAAAGACTTCAAAGCCTCCGTCCTGAGGAGTCCGAGGATCCTCAGACGTGATTGCACAGAGGACATTAAGGTGTGTTATTATACAGAGGCCATTAAGATGTGTTATTATACAGAGGCCATTAAGACGTGTTATTATACAGAGGCCGTTAAGACGTGTTATTATACAGAGGCCATTAAGATGTGTTATTATACATTGGGCATTTAGGTGTGCTACTAGTATTACAAAGGACATTGCGGTGTATTATTAAAGAGATGACTTTAAGGTGTGTAACTATAGATATGACAATATGGTGTGTTATTACAGAGGATATTGAGATGTTTAATTTTAGAAAGGGCACTGGTGTGTTATTATAGAGAGGATATTATGGTGTGTTATTATAGATAGAACATTAAGGTGCGTTATTATAGAGAGAGAACGTTGAGGTGTGTTATTATAAAAAGAACATTAATATAGAGAGGACATTGTGGTGTGTTATTATAGAGAGACCATTAAGGTGTGTTATTATAGAGAGGACATTAAGGTGTTTTATTATACAGACGACATTAAGGCGTGCTATTATACAGAGGACATAAAGATGTGTTGTCATAGAGAGGACATTTAGGTGTGTTATTATGAAAATTCCTTTAAGGTGTGTTAATATACAGACGACAATAAGACATGTTATTATAGAGAGGACATTAAGGTGTGTTATTATAGAGAGGATATTAAGGCGTGTTATTATAGATAGAAAATTAAGGTGTGTTATTATAGAGAGGATATTAAGGCTTGTTATTATAGAGAGAAAATTAAGGTTTGTAATTATAGAGAGGACATTGAGGAGTGTTTTTATAGAGAGGACATTGAGGTGTGTTATTATAGAGAGGACATTGAGGTGTGTAATTATAGATAGGACATTAAGGTTTGTTATTATAAAGAGGTCATTAAGGTGGTTCATTGTATAGAGGGCATTAAGTTTGGCAGAATGATGTTACTATGTTAGTCCTTTTATTATACAGAGGTCATGAAAGTGGGGGAAATAATGACACTAGGCCGGCCATCATTAAAAATATCTATGTTTCCCCTAACCCGACCCTATATTTTAAAGTTGGGTAGGTAGGTTGGTAAATAATTTTTTTTGCTAGGGCATAATTGAAAATACATTATAAATTAAAATGAAAAAAAAAATCAATTCTTTAATTAATTACAAAACTAAAAAAAAAAAATTGACCAGTTGTAAAACAAATTGTCATACTTGTACTTATGGAATTTAAAACAAATTTAATATTGAATTCACAATTTGATATTGTTTATCTTAAATTCACACATGTTTGATTCAATGACTAGATGTGCATGAATAGATTCATTACCATTTGTATGTTAATGTGTTACATTAAAAGTTTAAAATTTATCAATTCAAACTTAACTATAACAGTCATAGTTAAGTTTGAATTGATAAATTTTAAACTTTTAATGTAACAAATGTACATGTTAACCTATATTTAAATATCATTTTAGTGATAATGTACATACTTCAAAGTATCAATTGATTTTTCAAAATTTGGTTTATAAAATGTCTAAAAGTATATTAAAACAATAATATTTGATAAACTTAATGTACTTTATTAAATGTAAATGTTTGTGAAGTCATTTAATGATTCTACAATATCAAGTTTACACAAAACACTACACTTGCAGAGAATATTCTTCTTTGAAAAGGAAATAGGTGTCTATACGGAGAATCATTAATCTAAATTTGAAACATAATGCCAGGGAAGAAAAAAATATTTAAATAATAATGATTTTTGTAAATTTACCCAATTTCACTTTAATTATAGTCATTACAAAAACAAACTCTTTTGCTTCGGTCTAATTAAAATTTGACGAATATAAGAGAACTGTTTAAATTTTTCACAACATAAAGAGTCTTTCATATCACAGGTACCAACCTAATTTTTGGGAGACTTATTTCTCCTTAACAGAAAAGTAGGGAGAAGTTTGAGAAATCAGGGCGACTGCCATTATTTGATACAGCATAACCTAGAGGAATGATGAGATACACAGATTCAACCTAAATTAAAATTGGATTAGAATTTAAACAAGTTATTAAAAAAATAAAACAACTTCTCAAAGTTATAAAAACTTATCCAATCTATTAAATAAATTTTTTTTATGTATTCATACATTTTATAGATGAAATGTTTTGTAATTGTGTTAGCTAAATGACAAATAAAATCAGTCTCTGTACTTCTGTGTATTTTTTGAGGTATTAGTCCAACCATTTGACCAAATTACAACCGTTGTGTAGAGGATCATTTTATTTTTTAAAGGGGCATGGTCATGATTTTGGTCAAATTCTATTTTTCTGTTTTGATTATTTACAATGCTTTAGGAATGCATTTCCAATGACCAAATAAAATTTGAGAATCGGTAGTAAAGTTATAAGCAAGATACAGGGCTCACAATTCTTTGCCATGTAAACAAGGCTCGTGCCCTGTTTTTGTTTACATAAGTTCAATTTACCAGTAAAAGTTGTGTTACAAGCTGATTTTTCCATCTTCTTATTCATTTTAAGCAAAAATAAACAGATCCTAACATTTACTACAATCATTTTATGTTTCAAACTGGAGTTTTACTTCAACATTCAAAATGTAAACAAACGCTTTGTTTACATTGCAAAGAATTGTAAGCTCTGTAACTCGCTTATAACTCAACGAATTACACTCAAATTTGATTACCTATTAAAAATGCCTTACTGAAGCATTGAAAACATTCAAATCGGAAAACTAATTTTTGACCAAAATTGTGACCATGCCCCTTTTAAGATAACTGAAGACAGATGGTTTTATGATTATTTTAGCATTAGTTTGGCAAAATTATTAACTAATTAAAAGTTACCAACTAATTGTAATATCAACACTAAAAGTAGTAAATATCGGTTGTAGCCTAATTTTCAATGCACACTGACAGTAGCCTATATCACCCCCATCATACGGCTCTACCGAACGCGGAGGACTGCTAAACGCGGAGCAGTGTTAAATTCACACGGAAAAGACAAGATCTTTAATTTCCCTTCAAACTCGCTCATTAAATGTTTAAATTAAATTTCTTTTAGGTTTGAATCATAAAGGGATGATTAAGCTTTCAAATGGTGCAAAATTCTAACAAATTGAGAAAGAAATTTTTCCGCTGTTGGTGTTTAAACATCAAAATCGTCGATAATTTTTGTAAACAAAAAATTTAAGTAACAAGTTTGACCGTTCAACGCCATTTCAACGCAATTTTAAAGAATACAAGTCTGTCATAATCATAAATCTACATTCTATCCAATTTTCAAGTCATTATCTTAACTTGGTAATGAATTATGAGTGTTGAAAGGGAGCAGGGTCGATAAAAATTGGATCGTACGAACGCGGAGCTAAAATTTTATTGGCTCTGCAGAACACAGAGCATGGACCTGTAGAACGCGGAGTTTTTACATACAACAATCATATTATTAAGCAGACATATACCGATGAAAATATGAAATGAATGGCACAGAAGCAATTATTAGTTTAAGTTTGAAACCAGTAAAACCAATTCTTGAAAAAAAAACCATCATATCATAGTTTGTACATCCAACTTGGAGACAATTATATCATTACATGTACATATTTGCAGTTTTATTACGTCCTTGCCATGTCAATTTCGACTTTTTCCGTTATATAGTCCATTTGCAGTTTTACTTGATATCTAAAATGTATTTTTAAAAATCAAAGAATAATTACACACCCCTGAATTGTTAAATTTTGTTTTAATTGTGATTTAACATTCAAAAGTATAGATGCACTTTCAAGGGGCATGGTCACAGTTTTGGTCAAAATTAATTTTTCTGTTTTTAATGTTTACAATGCTTCAGGAAGGCATTTCTAATAGTTAACCAAACTTCGAGCGTCAGTCTTCGAGCTATAAGTGAGATACAAAACTCACAATTCTTTGTTATGTACATGAAAACAAACTTAAGCCTAGGTCATGCTAATGTTTACCATGAGTAAATTTATTAAATTTACATAGTAAAATTATCGCAAATATTCCTCGGACCCCCCCCCCCCCCCCCCGGAAAACACATTTACCCTTCGGACCCCCTGGAAAATTTTACATATTGAATACCTAAATTGAATGTGCCAAATGTTAGAAACTGTTTATTGATGTTTAATACTAATCAGCTGATAAAAAATCAGCTTGAAAAAAAGGACTTTTTACGGTATATTGAACCAATGTAAACAAAAACATGGCACGAGCCTTGTTGACAGAACAAAGAATTGTGAGCTCTGTATCTCACTTATAACCCAACGACTGACTCTGACGCTCAAATTTTGGTTGGTTAGTAGAAGAAATGTCTTACTAAAGCATATTAGGACACATTAAAACCGGAAAAATAAATTTTGACCAAAGTCGTGACCATGCCCCTTTAACACATCTAATTAGTTTTTCTTTCTTTGGCGTCTGCGCTGTTTTGAGTTCACATTCCTAATGTACATGTATACACTAAATAATCACTTACTACGATGCATTTCTGATCTTTAACAACAATTAAAGGAATAACACTTTCGTGTATTTTTGTTTGGTAAATAAACTCTCCATTGTTTTCGTTCAACCGAAGTTCTCCATATTTCAGAAGTTCGACCGTTTCTGTGGGTGGGTTTTGGTGCACTTTTAAAATGTCTTTTTTGTAAATAAACTTTCCGTTGTTTTCGTTCAACCGAAGTTCTCTATCTTTCAGAAGTTCGACTGTTTCCGTGGGTTTTGGTGCAATGGTCTTTTATATCTTTTAAAATGTCTTTTTTGTGTAAAAATTTTCCGTTTTTTTCGTTCAACCGAAGTTCTCCATGTTTCAGAAGTTCGACTGTTTCCAAGGGTTTTGGTGGAATGGTCTATTATATTTTTTTAAAAATGTCTTTTTTTGAAATGCAGTAATAGCGTACAAACCGCTGCGTCTATAATATGTGATACAAAAGAAAAGGTTTACACATTTAGACATATATATTTGTTCAATGATATCTGGGCACTACAAATGATTAACCATGCCAATTTTATACAGGTTGGTCCATCTCAATATAAAAACGTAGTATTTTGTACAAATTGTCACTTATGAGAACAGTTTGATAAGTTTTGACAGGCAAAACACTTAAATTTGGATATTAGAGAAATTTCCTCCGCGTTCAGTCAGTTCCATTTCAACATTTCCTCAAGTTCAGCAGAGCCAACATCCGCGTTCGTACGATCCAATTTTTATCGACCCCGTTCCCTTTAAACGCTCATAATTCATTACCAAGTTAAGATAATGACTTGAAAATTGGATAGAATGTAGATTTATGATTATGACATACTTGTATTCTTTAAAATTGCGTTGAAATGGCGTTGAACGGTCAAACTTGTTACTTAAATTTTTTGTTTACAAAAATTATCGACGATTTTGATGTTTAAACACCAACGGCGGAAAAATTTTCTTTCTCAATTTGATAGAATTTTGTACCAGTTAAAAGCTTAATCATCCCTTTATGATTCAAACCTAAAAGAAATTTAATTTAAACATTTTATGAGCGAGTTTGAAGGGAAATTAAAGACCTTGTCTTTTCCGTGTGAATTTAACACTGCTCCGCGTTTAGCAGAGTCCTCCGCGTTCGGTAGAGCCGTATGATGGGGGTGCTATATGTTGCATCACCCGCATTTATTGTAACCCATGAAAGATAAGACAATCGCAAACTATTAATCATAACAGTGGTTAACTGAGGCTGTGGAAACGTCTTTTGAATTAAATGATTATCATTGTATTGCCTTTGGGGTTAATTTACACGATCGTGAACTCAGAATACAGGGCGACTTTAATTTCTCTTTCGGAGGAAATTCCGACGAAGTTACCGATCATAAAGCAAGTATTTTGCCCATGGTGATGATGATGGCTAACAAAATTATTGTAAAACTAAAAAGATGTGGGTGTCCTAAAACGAATTTGGGTAAAATTAAATCTCTTAAAAAAAATGTTTATTCAATGTGGTAAATAAAAAAAATTCAGTCGGCGGGATTTAATTGAGTCGGTCGCGTTATATAGGGGAAACATAGATATTTTTAATTTTGGCCCTATGTAGTGTTGTTACCTTAATTCATGTTACACAATGTAGTTACATTGGAGTCTTATTTATTCATTTATATAAATTTAATTCATATTCAAAATACGCCCAAACGACCCATTTTTCGACATACTTATTTATAATTTTGATGTTCATTTGTACGTAGAATTCACAGGCACCTGGCGTTATATAAATTATGTTTCTCATAATCAAAAACACATATTCACCCACCTTATAAGGTAGAGGTATATTTTTATGAAGAGGAAAATAAATAACGCCAGGTGCCTGTAGTAGAATTGTATCAGCTTCATGGGGAAACATATATCAAATTTCATTTGGGTGGATAGCACCAACCATGGCATTAGAAGAACAAAAACAAAGGAAGAGTTTATATGTGTGCTTTTTTGTTTGTGGAAGCAGTGCATTTTATAATAAAGCTATAGCCTAAAGTATTTGGGTATCTTACTTAAAGTATAACTTACGTTTCCTATTTCAAAATTGGTAAATAACGGTATTATTCGCTCAATTTATATTTGCGTATTTTTATTTTCTTTTACTTTCTTTATGTATTCTTTTTGTATATAATGTGTATTGTACATGTAACATAAAATTTCCTCAAGGGGGAAATAATTTCCTCAAATGAATGAATTGTAATTTAATTTTCTATTGAATGTCAAATTATGTTTATAAACATTTTTATTAGGTTGGATTTTAACTTAGAAAACATTTATTTTTTTATTTTTATAGCCTTCATATTTTCAACAGTAAATTTACGGCTTATTTGATAGAATATATATTAAACTTATAGTAATGTTGTATTTATTGTAGGCTAATGTTGGCTCGGAAAAGGACACCGATTATAAAATCTGAATCATACACGTAAAGTAAACTATAAGAAGTCCCGGTTACACTTCCAAAAGGGGCAAACACATCCATTTACTAGTAGCTACCACAATGGACCTACCGAATTAACGTTGAATATAGGGCCAATATCGTTTCATGAACTGAACTTTGTTACTTTTGGAGACTTGTCTTAAGGATCACTACTCAGTGCCTGCTGTACATCTCCATATGCCCTGAACACGATTGCTGTAGTCTTCATTTATAAACCCATACCTGCGGACAAAACATGCAAATTCTCTGCTGCAAGTATTTACATTGTATCTTTTACAACAGTACAATGTGATGTTGAATATTTCGATCCATGCAGTTCATATGTAACAACCACAATTAATGAGTTTGATTCTTTTTTATTCTTGTTTCATAGATTGATGCTTCGTCATGATACAGATTGTTATCATGTTATCCGACGCCACAGCATATATCACCTTGATTTTCTGTGTGGACTGCAGTCATAAAAACTCACAATACATACTAGTAAATCACATTGACTTGACGAAGTAATATGCAAGTTACGTGTTCATGTATGCTGAAGATGCTCACCGACCCCTTCATGAATAAACGTTTAGAACAATTGTTGTCATAGGAGAGAGAGAGAGAGAGAGAGAGAGAGAGAGAGAGAGAGAGAGAGAGAGAGAGAGAGAGAGAGAGAGAAGCAACTGTGCTTTTTTGTATCAATGACAATGAATGTATATCTAAATATTTTAATGCTTACATGTTTCACTGTTTTATTTATACATACACATGTACCGATCTTTACGTAAAAGTCGGTCCATATTAAAGGTCAAATAAGTTTTTTGTTTTTTTTTTTACTTTTTATTTAATATTTTCATAAGATCACATTTACAAATTTACAATATCTAACTAAGCCTGGAAAAGATAGTTATCAAACAAAAGAAAACAATATAACATTAAAAAAATCTTTAATTTTAAACACAATGCATTTGATTATTATAAGAGTACACGTACATCCAAATTATGTTTGTTTCTTTTTTCGAAAGAAACCATGCGTATAAAATGCTTCTGATTTGATCTATAAATATTTTAATATATGTATCTCGTATGATAGAAGAGAAACAATGTAATAAAGAATATTATTATACTTTCATGTTAAATACTGAAATCTGATTGGTTTAGACGCAGTTGACAATCCGTTCTCATACCCTCAGCGTTAGCAACACACTTGGCAACGGGCCGATAGAACGAATTGTTACATGCGCGTAGATTATGCGCGTACGGTTCGCCGTAGAACTTACGTCTTTTCTATATAAAAACATTCAAATTTGCTATAAAATTAAGACATTCAGTATAATAAAATAAATAGTGCCTGTTTGGGAGGGTTTGCGTCGGTTGACAATGGTTTTCTCGGGGTGTCAATTTCAACTGGTACCCTCCCAAGCAGGCACTATTTATATAATGTCAGGTAATTCTTTCCAACCCAAAAACCCCATGTATCCATTATAATATCAAAATGTAACAATGTAATCGAATACCTCAAACTGAGTCAATATTGTTATAACATGTTTCATGTTCAACACATCTTCAATACATTAGCTGTACATATTACATGTACAAAGAAGGGAACCTTTTAAATAAAGCTGCCAGGACAAGGGGTTATTATAGAAGAATGTATGCAATGTATTTTTATCTTTATGTAATTCAATTAAAAAAATGATCAAAAGTAAGTTTTGATATGTAAACAGCCTGTGATTTTTTTACTTTATTTTTTACTTTACCGAAGAACAATTTTTTAAGAGCTATAAATTGTCGAAAGCTTAGATAATATCAGTATGAAGGCCCTTTACATATAAATGTATGCCGCGGTGTGCCAACTTCATAATAATTGGTTTATTATCATATTTCAAATCGGGTATTTATTAGCAAAAATAAAAAAAATATATCGAAAAATTTGACAATTATATTAAAAATACAGTTAAATTTTTTAAATCACCAGTCTGCTCTGAATCGTTAGTCTAAACGTTAATCGGCAGTCTAGAATGGATCAGTAGTCTTATAAAAGACGATATAAATATGCAGCATTTTGCCACAGCTAATACATTTCCTTGCATCTACAAAAGAAACATCTTAAACACTGAAAAGGGGAACACATCTGAAAAAGGTAAATACATGTACAGTATAAAGGAAACAAAAAATATAATAAACAACAGTGAAGAACGAAAATAAAAATTCTTCTACATTTTCCGTATTTTCCTTTCTACAGATAAGCATGTCATTAATACCAGGATTCAGAATGCCACCGGGTGGTGCCATGGACATCTTGTTTTCATTCGACACCACTGGGTCAATGTCATACATATTAGAAGAGGTCAAAGGTCGGTTAAGTGACATGATACAGAGACTCCAAGCCGATATTCCGGGCATTAGAATAGGAGTGATAGCTCACGGGGACTATTGTGACGAAGAAGTCTTTTACTTGGAAAAGCACATTGACTTTACACAGAATGTGGCGGATCTAAGTCAGTTTGTGGGCGAGGTTGAAGGGACGGGAGGCGGAGACCAGGACGAGTGTTACGAACTTATTCTTAGAAAAGCGAATGAAGTGTTCACATGGGCACCAGTGTCGAACAAAGTCCTGGTCATGATAGGGGATGCAAACCCCCATGAACCTGATTACAAACTGAACGTAGATAGAATCAACTGGAGAGATGAAGTGTCACTCCTTGCAAAGCAGGTAAGAACAGGAACTATTTTTCCCCAAAATGTCAAAAGACCATATTTTAAATTTGAATTTAAGAAAACCGGGTTCGAAGATTTTTAGTCAACCATTTAAACATTCATTTGGTGCTAACAATTGATTATTTTTTTGTAGGGAATAAAAATCTACGCTGTCCAGGCTATGAATAACGACGGAGTGGAGGATTTCTACAGAACCATGGCTGAAGAAACTGGAGGTCACTACCTAAGACTAGAAAACTTTTCCAACATCTGTGACTTTATCATGGCCATTTGCTATCGAGAAAGAGATGAAGACCTATTCATGGTATGTTAATGCTACAGATAAAAGACAAAATATACCTGTACAAAAAACCTTATTAATATAAGAACATTAATAAATCAGAATAAAACGTTTAATTTTGTTTCTGTAGAATTATGAAGCTGAGGTCGCAGCTCGCCCAGGGACATCGGGTCTTCATCAAGATTTAAACAAAATGTTTGCCACCCTCCGCCGCAAAGACTCCAATCGGAGTTGCAAGAGCGGGGCATCCAAGCTGGACCATGCCGCAGCAATGCCATCTCGCTCCAGCTCGTTCAGCAGCAACGGAAGTAGCATCAACATGTCAGGTCCAAGAAGTGCAACACCCGAGATTCCGGCACTTCACTCACCGCTGCCATTGACACCTGTAAATAGCTTTTTACCCTTACCTGTCAGTAATAAGAAAGTTGCAAAACCAAGAAAGCTTCGACAAATTCATAAAACGGTACGTTACACACTTTTTTGCTAATTATGTTAGTGTTTATTTATTGCCAGAAGAATTCAAATTAATTTAATTATTCCAATATTTTTTTTAGAAATCCAAAGTGAACGCATTTCCACGTGAGAAGGAACCAGGAACAAAATTCAACCTGAGTAAACTAAAATGGACACAATGGAAACTCGCATACAGTCCAGAAAAACCTGACGATACACGTAAATGGCGCAAAATGTACCGAATGAATGGATACAGAAGGAAAACGTTGTTCCCGCGTTCTTTGGATCTAAAACTATACGAAGTGTCCGTACAAACTCATCCAAGAGGCAAACTTCATGTGATGTACGCAAGAATAACAGCCTCAGATCTGAATGACTCCCAGTGGTGTCACCACCTGTTTCCGGGAAGTAGGAGGCGACACTACATTCACTGCAGACAAATCAAGCGTGTCCTTCGTCAAGGATGTCGAGTGTTCGTTCGTAAAGCCGCCATCAAGAAGAGACAAATGAAACAGGTGGACACTTTAAACAAATATAGCTACGCCTGGACAAGATCCATCTCTGGAACTAGAAAGCCAGAGAGGACGGTAGTGAAAGATGACAAAATATTATCTGGGATGGACTATAGTTAATTCTAAAAGTTCACGTGCAGATTTACTTTCAATAGAGCAGCAATGGGAATATTTTCGACTTCTAAGTAATAACTGCATTACGTCAACGAATGACAATTTTCATAAATTGATGTTTTGAATACATAAAGTTATTTATTTGTTATCATTGTATGTATGTATGTACATGTATTGTTGAAATAAAAATTACCATTTTGTTTGTGTTTCGTTGACTAGTTGAAGACTGTAGACTACTGATTCATAGTTATTCCATGTTTCCAGTCACCGCTCTTTCATTCTGAACATAGACCATTTCCATGTTGTTATGTCAAACATTGTGGGTTAGTTACATTGAAGTTAAGTTAGGAATGTGTAACTTTTGAGTTCGAGTTCGGTTGAAATTGTTGCAACATTATTATTTTTCAAAGCATTTGTTGACCAAAGATTGTATGAAAAAATGACAACAACAAACCGTCAACCATCTAAAAAATCCATAAAACGAAATACAAATTCAAAGCAGAGCAATACGGGGCTCCAAAAGATAGAGGTAGGATCAGTATTAGAAAAATAGTCATCATATTTCAGTTATCATGTTCTTTAATCCATTTTGATATCTCAAAGTATACTACTCGAACTATAGATTTCATGTGACTAACGACTTGAACTTTTATAAAAGTACCAAACAGATTGTTTTGTGGTGTTTGTCTATCTTCATTTCTGGCCAAGTAGATAAAGAATATTAAAGGGACATGGTCTAGATTTTGGTTAAAAATTATTTTTCCGATTTTAATGTTAACAATGCTTCAGTAAGGCATTTTTAATAGGCAACCAAAATTTGAGTGTCATTCGTTGAGTTATAAGTGAGGTACAGAGCTTGAAATTCTTTGCTATGTAAACAAAGCGTTTGTTTACATTTTGAATGTTGAAGTGAACATTTCAGTTATAGACCTAAAATGAATGTTTTAAACGTTAGGAACTGTTCATTTACGCTTTAAATGAATAAAAAGATAAACAAACCAGCTTGAAAAAGATTTTTAACTGGTATATTGGACATTTGTAAACAAAAACAGGGCACGAGCCTTGTTTACATCACAAAGAATTGTGAGCCCTGTATCTTGATTTAAACTCTACGAATGACTCTCAAATTTTATTTGATTATTAGAAATAAATTCCTTTAGCATTGTAAGTAATGAAAAATAGAATTTGACCAAAATCGTGACCATGCCCCTTTAAACCACTGACGGACAGTGATGGGGGCTCAAACAAATCCTTGTTCAAACAGCTCAGTCTTAAAGAATTAACATTAATTAATATGCTTGTCTTTTCAAATATAATTTAGACAAACGATAAATAATTACCTTTTTGTAAAGTGTTTCAGCAGCACGTTAAATTGAATCGGTTATCCTTTTTAAAAGAAGTAGTTTTTACTATTTTATATTCCAGCTCGACTTTTATCTTAGATTAAAGACCAACTCTTATAGAGGTATTCGACATCTGAAATATGCCGCGTTATTTCCAGTTTAAAAATAAATCAAAACATATTTTTATTCTTAAGTGGTTACTGAGCTAAACATTAATCAAACATTTTTGTTTTGTCAATTACTCTTTTAACAGTTCCATGCGCGGATCCAGACAAATTTTCCATTGGTGGGGGGGGGGGGGATTCCGAGGCATATTTTTTGTTAACTTTAATGAGTTATTAAAATTGAAAATATGTTTCGTATAAAAGAAATTTTCCAATGTGTACTTTTAAAAATGTTAAATCACCAGTCTGCTAAAACCGTCAGTCTATCTAGCAATCGGCAGTCTAGATTGGATCAGTAGTCTTCTAAAAGACGGTATAAATATGCAGCATTCTGCCACAGCTATTTATATTTTCCTACTTGCATCTACAATAGAAAAGTCTTTCACACCGAAAAGGGGAACACATCTAAAAAAGGTAAATACTGTAAAAATGAAATAAAAAATAAACAACAGAAAAGAACGAAAATTGAAATGCCATTGTAAAACATGTTCTGTCTTTTCCTTTCTATAGATCGACATGTCATTAATGCCATGACTCAAGATGCCACCGGGTGGTGCCATGGACATCTTGTTTTCATTCGACACCACTGGGTCAATGTCATACATATTAGATGAGGTCAAAGGTCGGTTAAGTGACATGATAAACAGACTCCAAGCCGATATTCCGGGCATTAGAATTGGAGTGATAGCTCACGGGGACTATCGTGACGAAGGTCTTTTACTTGGAAAAGCACATTGACTTTACACAGAATGTGGCGGATCTAAGTCAGTTCGTGGGCGAGGTTGTAGGGACGGGAGTTGGTGACCAGGACGAGTGTTACGAACTCATTCTTAGAAAAGCGAATGAAGTGTTCACATGGGCACCGGTGTCGAACAAAGTTCTGGTCATGATAGGGGATGCAAACCCCCATGAACCTGATTACAAACTGAACGTGGATAAAATCAACTGGAGAGATGAAGTGTCACTCCTTGCAAAGAAGGTAAGAACAGACACGGCCATTTACCCTTAGAGATCAAGTTTTAAACTAGTATCTAAAAAATCAGGTTCGAAGATTTTTTTGTCAACCTTTTAAGCATTCATTTGTTGTCAACAACTCCTTTATCTTCTGTAGAGAATAAAAATCTACGCTGTCCAGGCTATGAATAACGACGGAGTGGAGGATTTCTACAGAACCATGGCTGAAGAAACTGGAGGTCACTACCTAAGACTAGACAACTTTTCCAACATCTGTGACTTTATCATGGCCATTTGCTATCGAGAAAGAGATGAAGACCTATTTATGGTATGTTAATGCTACAGATAAAAGACAAAATATACCTGTACAAAAAACCTTATCAAAATAACCATAAACAAATTAGAGTGAAAAGTTTGATTTCTTTCTTTAGAATTACGAAGCTGAGGTTGCAGCTCGCCAAGGGACATCAGGTCTTCATCAAGATGTAAACAAAATGTTTGCCACCCTCCGCCGCGAAGACTCCAATGGGAGTTGCAAGAGCTGGACAGCCATGCTGGACCATGTTGCAGCAATGCCATCTCGCTCCAGCTCGTTTAGCAGCAACATTTCACTTTTCTCACCTTGGCCACCCCATTCATTCAGCCGCCGCTCCTCGACAAGCAACACCACGTCAAGTTCAGGAAGTGACACACCTCGTAGGTTATCCCGATGTAGCTCCTTTAGCAGTTCGAGAAGCAGCGGAAGTAGCGTCAACAGTATGTCAAGATCAGGAAGTGACACACCTATGCCATCCCGTTATAGCTCTTTCACCAGTGTAACAAGCAGCGGAAGTGGCGTCAATAGTAGCGAAAGCAACGTCATCAGCTCGTCAACATTTTCAAGGTCATCTTTTGACAGCGTCATCTCTTCCGCTGACAAAAAATCTACAAAGCCAAAAAAGTCCCGACAGGCGACAAAAAAGGTTAATCCCACTATCTTATCGAACACTTGACATCCTGACTAAATTGATATGGCAGCAAACAATATTAATTTTTTTATTTATTATTTCAGAAACAACAGGATAATTTATTTCCACGTGAAAAGGAACCAGAAACACAATTCAACATGAGGAAACTAAAATGGACACAATGGAAACTCGCATACAGTCCAGAAAAACCCGACGACACACGGCAATGGCGCAAAATGTACCGAATGAATGGATACAGGAGGAAAACGTTGTTCCCGCGTTCTTCAAATCTTAAAGTATACGAAGTGTCCGTACAAACTCATCCAAGAGGCAAACTTCATGTGATGTACGCAAGAATAACAGCCTCAGATCTGAATGACTCCCAGTGGTGCCACCACCTGTTTCCGGGAAGTAGGAGGCGACACTACATTCACTGCAGACAAATCAAGCGTGTCCTTCGTCAAGGATGTCGAGTGTTCGTTCGTAAAGCCGCCATCAAGAAGAGACAAATGAAACAGGTGGACACTTTAAACAAATATAGCTACGCCTGGACAAGATCAATCTCTGGAACTAGAACGCCAGAGAGGACGGTAGTGAAAGATGACAAAATATTATCTGGGATGGACTATGATTAATTTTCAAAGTTTACCATCTAGATTTACTGTCAATAGAGCAGCAATGGGAATATTTTCGTATTCTAAAAGTTACAGTGCAATATGTCAACGAATGAAAAATTCCACAAATTTAAGACGTTAATACATATACATGTAGTTATTTGTTTGTTATTATTGTTGTATTGATGAAATAAAAATTACCATTTTTTGTGTATTGATAACTATTTCAGGGCTTTAGAGAAACGATTCATAGTTATTTTCATATTTCGAGTTCTGAGCATGGAACATTTCCATTCAATGAAATTAGCTCACATTTATTTAATACATGTATATTTCATTTTCCATGGTTTTGATGTATAACATCGTGGCTTAGTTATTTTGAAGTTTAGCCAGCGATGTGTAACTTTTAATGTTCTAGTCCGGTTGGAATTGTTATATTATTTAATTGTTCAAAGCACTTGTTGACCAAAGATTGTAAGTATTTGAAAAATTGTTTCATCCATTTTGATATCTCAAATTATACTACTCGAACTATAGATTGCTATGGGACCATGTACTTAGACTTTCATAAAAGTCCCAAACAAAATGTCTTGTGATGCTTGCCTATCTTAAATTCTGGCTCAGTGGATAGATAATATTGAACCTGTGACAGACAGACAGACAGACAGACCCTTAAATGGGGACACAAAACAACTCATTGTTTACACGGCTCAGTCTTGTTATCGTAAAAAAATAACATGTTTGTCTTGTTGAATATTAAAATATCAAAATTACTTTTTGTAAAGTGGTTCAAAAGCACGTTAAATTAAATCGGTCATCTTTTTTATAAACAGTAGTTTTTACTAATTAAGGTCTTCCGTTTCCAACGGAAGACCTTATTGTTTTCGTACTGTTTATTATTATTTTTTTTCCAAATTTTGTGCACGCGAATTCTCGGAAACTACTCAACCGATCTCAACAATTTTTTCACAGATGATGGGACATTATCTGAATTTTATATGTTTTTGAATTTTTTGTCGTCGTCACTTCCGGTCCGGATTTTTGGCCGATTTTGTAATTTTTTACGACCTATTTTGTGCAGAGCTGATCTCAGAAACTATTAGAGATATGACTTTGAAATTTTCAGGATGGGTAAACCATAGTTTGAGGTTGTGCACTATATAGTTGTTTTGCACCAGTGGCGCCATTCCGTGGAGCTCACTTAGGCACGAAAATGGGGTACAAATTTTGAATCAAAATTTTCATACGTTTTGATCTGTATCTTTTTAGCAGTTGATATTTTGTTAAGACATATAGAACAAAAGAAGAAGAGAATCAAACGTTTTATCCTACAAAATCAAGAAAAAGGGGCTGGCCCTTTTAAATAAGGGCCAAGAGACTCGTAAAGTCTATTACAAATAACTTGAAAACGTTATGCATTATAGAACCAAAGGTGTTGATCGCTACAATATCTGTTTGAAAAATTCATCGTCATTTATATGTCTGACGTAATTAGGAATTTTTATTCATTATCTTAATTTTTTTTTCGGGGGGGGGGGGTTTATTCTGAAATTGTATCGATATTTCATGGTATCATTTAAAATAAAAAATAAATCGGACGGAAGACCTACTCGTTACTCGTAACGAGGTCGTATCTAGTTATTATTATTATTTTTTTTCCACAAATTTTGTGCAAGCATTTTCTCGAGAACTATTTGACCGATCTCAACCATTTTTTCACAGATGATTACAAGTAATCTGAATTTATTTTGTTTTTAAAATTTTTGCCGCCGTCACTTCCGGTACCGATTTATTGCTAATTTTGAAAACTTTTACGACCTATTTTGTGAGCAGTTGATCTCAGAAACTATCAGATATATGAATATGAAACTTTCAGGATAGGTAGTCCATAGTTTGAAGTTGTGCCTATTGTTTTCGTTTTACGCAAGTGGCGCCATTTCTTGGAGCTCGCTAGGGCTCGAAAATTGGGTACGAATTTCATATAAAAATTTTCACACATTTTGATCTATTTCTTTTTATCAGTTGATATTTTGTTAAGACATATATAACAAAAGTGGTAGAGTATCAAAAGTTCTTTCCAACAAAATCAAGAAAAAGGGGCTGGCCCCTTTAATTAGGGGCCAATAGACCCGTAATGTCTATGACAAATAACTTAAAAACGATAAAGATTTTGTCATGCATTTTAGAAGCAAAGTTGTTGATCGTAACAATATCTATTTGAAAAACTCATTGCCACGCCCATTTATGACGTAGTTAGGGATTTTTAGGGGCCAAAGTTCTCATACATTGACACAATATATCTAGAGAACAAGACAAATTTTGTTAAGCATTGTAGAAGAGAAAATGCTTGTATTGATAATTTTAATCGATTCCAATATTTGAAACACCAATGTCTGTCCCCATTAAGGATCTACAGGGCTGGCCCCTAATATATTCAATCATTTGTATTTCAAAAATGAACAACAGTTCAAGAAAGGTGTAAGAACAAAAAATGTTAGTATTTGTAAGATCTTTCGTATGAAATGAACAAATAGGGGCTGGCCCCTTTAATTAGGGGCCAAGACCCACGTAAAGTCTATTACAAATAACTTAAAAACGATAAAGATTTTGTGATGCATTATAGAAGCAAAGTTGTTGATCGTTACAATATCTGTTTGAAAAACTCATTGCCACGCCCATTTATGACGTTATTAGGGGCCAACGTCCTTAACTTTTAATGCAATATGTCTAAAGGAGACATATTTTTTTAAGCATTGTAGAAAAGAAATTGTCTGCATTTAACTAATTAAAACACCAATATATGTCCCCATTTAAATCTATAGGGGTGGCCCCTAAAATATTCAGTCATTTTTATAAGTTTTATCGATAAATCATCGTATCATTTTAAAAAATCGAACGGAAGACCTACTCGTTACTCGTAACGAGATCGTGTCTAGTTTATATTCTAGTTAGACTTTTACTTTAGAGTTACATGTCAGAAAAACTCTTAAAGAGGTATTCAACACTTGAAATATGCCAAGTTGTGTCCAGTTTCAAAATAAATCAGAACATAGTTTTATTCCTAAGTGATTGATGAGCTAAAAATTTTTCAAACAGTTTTGTCTTGTCAATGACTATTGAACGAGGCCGAGTACAGTTCGAGTGCACATATGGCTTTGCGCATCTTTTTATTTCCATGCACCCATAAGTACAAAGTTATAACTTTCTTTTTGTATTGAGATTTTATGCAAAATTAATATTTTATATAAGTTATTTATTTGAGAAATAATGAGTTTATGACTTTGATAAAATAAAATGATAAAATGACGCTTACGCGGTATTTTAACCTAGGCTTAATTATACTAGTATATTTATTAAAACCGAAATAAACAGTATGATTGGCTCATTTATTCGAGGCGGCGATGGATTTTATTGACCGAGCATCAAGAGAAACATTTAAGCGTTTTAAAAGTGTTATTTCGTCGACATTTAAATTTTGAAAGCCCATGCATATATACCGCAATAAACCAATTTTTTGGGTAAAAATTATTTTTGATATTATCCTGGACCACACCACGAGGTAAACATTTTTTTGAATTTCCTTATTTGGTGACTTTTAACAATATTTTTCATATACTAGTATTTAAAAGAAAAAGACATCTCTAGGACAGAAATACAAAACATATGAGGGAAATGTGAAAATTGTGCAATTTTTCAACAAATTCCCATACGGTCCCATAGTAAATTTGATAACTTTCGAGACGACCCCCTAGGAAATCGGGATGGTAAATAAATATTTTTTTGACTTAATGATAATTGATATAAAAGTAAAACTATATGCAAGAAATTTCATCAAAATATCAGGGTAGGAATAGTTACACTCGGCCTCGTTAAACAGTTATTAAAATAATATGTCATTTAAAAAAAATTGTAAAAAAGAATTTTCCCATGTGTACTTTTATTAAAATGTTAAATCCCCAGTCGTTTTGTATTAATCGGCAGTTTATATTGGATCAGTAGTCTTATAAAAAGACATCTTCGCTAGCCAATGGTTTCTGGCCCCGCCGTCACCAACATTTTCAAATAACTCAACTCAGTCCTCAACTCGAATCCTTTTATGAAAAGTGCATTGATTTGAGGCCGAGTATTGACTTGAGGAAAGTTGGTGATGGTGGGCCTGATCCGCACCGCTCCGCACTAACGTTCGTTAGGAGCGGTGCGGATCAGAAACCCTTGACTAGCAAATATGATTTAGACTAGGCGTGATCGTTGGGCGGGGCTTTCCCCAAGACAAAGATTATTCTTAGTACAGGTAAACAAATGCAGTATCGATTGTGGATCATTTAACGGCTATATGAAAAGTTAAATCTGGCATTTTAAATACAAATTTCCGGAGAATTTCAGTCAGGAAAAAAGTAAAATTCAAACAAAATTGTTAAATATTTAAAGCATTTTTGCGTCATTAGACTCAAAATATTCATAAAAATTAAACCTTACGAAGAAAACACCACAAACTTTATATAAGATCATAACTATCTCAGTGCCTGTATGTTTTTTAAAAGTCACACAAAGTTAGTTTTAAAGGAAATAGCAATGGGACTAATTTTCATTTCATACCAGCCGAATTAAAACCACAGACACCCCCTTCTCCTAACAGCCGACGAGCGTAAGGAGAAGTGGGGTAATCAGACTGAACATTAATTTTTCTGCTTTTGTGAGATTATACATAGATATGGTTCTGTTCAACAAATTTAGGTTCAGAAATGCACCAACTTCACAATAAACCAAAGTAATTCGGACGCCTTGGTTGTTTTTTTTTAATAAAACATGCATATGCAATAGGTTAGCAAAACTAATTAAGTCTTTCAAATATGCCCAGCATACTGTCATTAGTATTCTCACAGGCACACCCAATATGCAGTCTCTCTCATTAGTATTCTCACAGGCACACCCAATATGCAGTCTGTCAAATCGTTAGTCTATATATTCATAATCGGGAATCGCTAGTCTGTTTAACCGATCTGATCAGAAAAAGGCTAATAGTGTGAAATAATAACAAATGATAACAGCTGCAAAGAGGATTTTCTTACCTTAATCAGTACATTTTTATTTTCTACAGGTAGACATGTCATCAATGCAAGAATGTTGGACACCACCCAGTGGTGCCATGGACATCTTGTTTTCATTTGACGCCACTTGGTCAATGGCGTTTGTATTCAATAAGATCAAGAAGCACTTTTTTGAGATGATGCAGAGAGTCAATGCCGATATTCCGGGCATTAGAATAGGAGTGATTGTCCACGGGGACTATTGTGACAAAGACCGCTTTTATGTGGAGAAGCACATGAACTTTACACAGAATGTGACAAAACTGAGTAAATTTTTGACCGACATTACAGGGACGAGTGGTCGAGGCCAGGACGAGTGTTACGAACTCATTCTTAGAAAAGCGAATGAAGAGTTCACATGGGCACCGGTGTCGAACAAAGTTCTGGTCATGATAGGGGATGCAAACCCCCATGAACCTGATTACAAACTGAACGTGGATAGAATCAACTGGAGAGATGAAATGTCACTCCTTGCAAAAAAGGTAAGAACAGACACGGCCATTTACTCTTTGAATTAGAATTAAAAAAACCAGGTTCGAAGATTTTTGTCAACCTTTTAAGGTTCTCGAACCCTCAGCCTTAAAGTTTTTTTTTCATAATAAAAATGTTGTTTGTCCTTCAAACTTTACAAATGAAAGGAAATAAAAAAAATTTATTGATGGTATCCATGCAATTTACTAAGTTATTGCAAATTTGATTACAATGAATGTAATTGAATAAATATACAAGTTGAGATAATTAAAAAAAAAGTTGTATCGGTGCATCGGTGGCTCGAACCCCTTTACACTTTACCCATATGTAACATATCTACGTAGAAACACTAAGCCAACTATTTCATTGAAACATTGATGGTAATATTAACACTAGAGGACTAATTAAATTTGTCTATATATATAGAAGGCTGATATATAGTACGAATAAAAAAAATCCGGACAGTTTAGAGTTACCGGACATGGCTCAGGATCGGAGATGGTTAAACATGCATCTGCTGTTACATGTAACAACTTCCCATATATCTGTCTGTAGGGGATAAAAATTTACGCTGTCCAGGCTTTCAATAACTACGAAGTGGAGGATTTCTACAGAACCATGGCTAAAGAAACTGGAGGTCACTACCTTAGACTAGAAAACTATTTCAACATCTGTGACTTTATCATGGGCATTTGTTATCGAGAAAGCAGTTATGAACTATTTACGGTATGCTAAATGTTAATAAGCATTATTTCCTCTTTGTATCCATTGTATAGCTGAATGAAACCACGTAAAGCAAAAATGGAAATATGATGGTACAATGTTAATGAATACTGTTTAAAATAATACTTTTTTTAAAATCACTTTTTACATCTTGATTGCAAAATATATAAATGTCAAGGACAACTAAGTTATTGTTAGTTTGATTTTAACAGAAAGAATTTAAAGAATGAAGACAGGTCTGTGGCACATTTTATAGCGAACCACGAAGCGCTTGGTGGTTCGAAATACCCTAAATAACTGTATACGTCCTTCAAAAATCCGAACTAATTGTAATGATAGCATACATTTAAGTTTGGTTTCTTTCATAGAATTACGAAGCTGAGGTTGCAGCTCACCAAGGAATATCAGGTCTTCGTCAAGATGTAAACAAAATGTTTGCCACCCTCCGCCGCGAAAACTCCAATCTGAGTTGCAAGAGCTGGACATCCAATCTGGAACATGCCGCATCAACCAGCTCCAGTACCATCGACACGCAAATCATCCTCCATGATATATTAGATAAGCATCCTGTAATTACTAGTCAATCACCTTGGCCACCTCATTCATTCAGGCGCCGCTTATCGTCAAGCAACAGCACGTCAAGTTCAGGAAGTGACACACCTAGCTCCTCTAGCAGTCTGACAAGCAGCGGAAGTAGCACCAACAGTATGTCAAGTTCCAGAAGTGACACACCTATGCCATCCCGTTATAGCTCTTTCACCAGTGTAACAAGCAGCGGAAGTGGCGTCAATAGTAGCGAAAGCAACGTCATCAGCTCGTCAACATTTTCAAGGTCATCTTTTGACAGCGTCGTCTCTTCCACTGACAAAAAAATTCCAAAGCTAAAAAAGTCCCGACAGGCGACAAAAAAGGTAAATCTAACTATTTATCTAACACTTGACACCATGACTAAATTGATATGGTAGCAAACAATATTAACTTTTCTATTTATTATTTCAGAAACAACAAGATAATTTATTTCAGCGTGAAAAGGAACCCGAATCAAAATTTAACCTAAGGAAACTAGATTGGACAGCGTGGAAACTCGCATACAGTCCAGAAAAACCTGACGATACACGTAAATGGCGCAAAATGTACCGAATGAATGGATACAGGAGGAAAACGTTGTTCCCGCGTTCTTTAAATCTTAAAGTATACGAAGTATCCGTGCAAACTCACCCAAGAGGCAAACTCCATGTGATGTACGCAAGAATAACAGCCTCAGATCTGAATGACTCCCAGTGGTGCCACCACCTGTTTCCGGGAAGTAGGAAAACGTTGTTCCCGCGTTCTTTAAATCTTAAAGTATACGAAGTGTCCGTGCAAACTCACCCAAGAGACAAACTCCATGTGATGTACGCAAGAATAACAGCCTCAGATCTGAATGACTCCCAGTGGTGCCACCACCTGTTTCCGGGAAGTAGGAGGCGACACTACATTCACTGCAGACAAATCAAGCGTGTCCTTCGTCAAGGATGTCGAGTGTTTGTTCGTAAAGCTGACATCAAGAAGAGACAAATGAAACAGGTGGACAATTTGAACAAATACAGCTACGCCTGGACAAGATCCATCTCTGGAACTAGAACGCCAGAGAGGACGGTAGTGAAAGATGACAAAATATTATCTGGGATGGACTATAGTTAATTCATACAGCTCACTTTTAATATAGCATCAAGGTGAATATTTTCGTCTTTTGAAAATTACACTGTATTATGTTAACGAATGTTAACTTATGTTGTAAATACATATAGTTATTCATTTGTTATATTGTATCTAAATATTGTTGAAATAAAAAAAAATGATATTTTGTTCTGTTTCTTTTACTATCTCAGGAATGTAGACTGACGATCAATAGTTATTTCAATGAGACGATTTACCGCTCTTGCATTCTGAATATGCGACACTTCCGTGCAATGAATTTAGACCATTCCCTATTATCGTTGCTTAGTTAGTTAGAGATTTAGCTAGCGATCCGTAACACCTTCTCAGAGTTTGAGTTCGGCTGAAATTTTTGGATTTTTTTCCAAATCATTTTTTACCAAAGTTTTTGAAAAATATGTTTTAAAAATGACCTTTTTCATCCATTTTGATATCTAATGACTAATGTCTCTACCAATGACTTAGTCTTTATAAGTGTCTTGTTAGCGTTTATCTATCTTAATAAGGTTTTATCTGATACTCACCGTAAAAAAAAAGAGAGGGAAAAAAAGATCCGATAAAATTTTTATTGTTTTAACTATTATACATGTACAGTGTATATATTTTAATGGGACAAAGACAGGATATGAGCAAATAACTTCCAACTTTTTTTCGTCCATTTTTATATCCCCCGCAAACGAAGTTTGGGGGGGGGGGGTATATAGGAATCACCTTGTCTGTCTGTCCGTCCGTCTGTGCAAAATTTGTGTCCGGTCCCTATCTTTCTTATGGAGAAACAGTGGAGGTTTTTACTTCACACAAAGATTGCTTATGACCTGAAGATGTGTCATGACCTTGACCCAAGGTCATTTGGGCAAGGTCAGGGTCACTGGCAGAAAAAGTGCAAAATTCGTGTCCAGCTCATATCTTTTTTTAATGGAGAAACGTTGGAAGGTCCTACTTCACAAAAATATTGTTAATAACCTGAGCGTGTGTCATGACCTTAACCAAAGCTAACAAAGGCCTGCCCTGATGTATTTTCTCGACAGTAAAATGTGTTGTATTTATATCAAGTTTTATAAAAAGGGGGTTGTCATGTACGCCTATGAAATACATTCGAGGTGTTTTTCCGAGCTTGTCGGAAAGGCCTGAGAAGTTGCGATTGTGGACACAGACCACAATTAATTTTCCCTCTTATTTCTTTATACAACAAAAAATCACATTAAAAAATTCAAATCAATTCAAACATAGCATACCTATAGAATGACACTTGTCCAACAACATATCCAAACCACAGGAAAATCAATCGAGAGGGGATTGAGATATGGCCCCTAAAATAACCCCTACCCTGAAAAATCCACTTTCACTTTGGAATATGTGTAAACATTGGCTCTTTACACCCTTTCTATTGCGTCTTTAAAGATAATTTTTCAGAATTTTTTCCTGCCTGTATTTTTTTTCAAGCCTTCTTTTTTCCATCCATACCCTACAAGGAACCAAATTCGCCCAGGTAGCACCCCTGGGAATTTTGGTAATAATACATACATTTTAAGAATGGAACTACTTGCGTGGTCAATGAGCACGGGGTAAAAATAGTGGTATGTGACCTAATGGCTGCTTGAAATGTGGATTATCCATTCTCTCACCAGATGTGCTACACAAGCTTCGCTTACACCTTGTGTAGCACGACCTCTGGTGAGAGAATGGTGGATTATCGTTTGATTCCAGTCATGTTTGTTAACATAAGGATGCAAACAAATGTCTTCATGCATTAACAGTTCAATTGAAATAAAATGGAATTTAAATAATAAAAATTGGTTTGTGCACTCATATTAGCATTAACAGTTTTAAAAGTTTATAGGTTTTTAAAAATAGAGCAGTTGTTATATATAGAACATGGACGGTGAAATAGATAACATCCATTTTTTTTTATCATAGAAAAAAAATTACTTGAGTTACTTAGTATGATTTTTCTTAGCGGAGGGTATCAATTGTGAGCTTGCTCACAGTACCTCTACAATGCATGGTTAACTTGAACAGTCATAAAATGCTTCACCAACACTTAATTAGTCCAGTTGCAAGCGAGATTCTTTTATGTTGTATACAGAGCATGTCTTTTTCGTAAGAGTTTCGTTCAAATCTTGATTTTCACAGTCTTGTTTCAGATATGGTCATTTATTTTATATAACTTTTTAACCTTCCCTCTTGTAACCTGGCATTTGACACAGATTCAAATTTTGTTCAAACATTAAACATCCCCTACTTAATTATTTTTGACTAGAAAAATATAGTTGTAATTTGAAAATCCTGAGCTAAAATCGTGTTTATGTCGCTTTGAAAGCCTTTAATGTCATACATATAACTTCATTGTGACGTTAGTTCTTCAGCAAAACATAACAATAACTCACAGTTCTTAATTGAATTGCATATACATGTATAGTGTGTTTTGTTTTCCTCAGAATTATAAAAGACAATACTCTTGCAGGAAACAGTCGGACAGATTGATCACAGGAAAGTTATGATGATACACCATTCTTCTTCTTAAAAAAATGCATGATAAATAAACATCAAAACAATTCAAGTACCATATTCAACTATACTTTCATAGCATATATTACATGTAGGTTCGCAAAGCAAACAGTTCTTTTATTTGGCAACATTCACAACTAGTATACAAAAATAGTTCTCCAACACCGGTTTATACACAAGCGCTACTATTCTCTGAAAGCATCTTATCTACTTGACTAAAAATATCACATTAATCATTCACAAACAGTGTAGATCAAATCTCATTCGCACCACCCCGGCGTCCAGACGCCATGATAGTTCTTTGGATCCGCTGCCGCTACTCGCCTTCTAGTCCGTGCAGCTACACGTGTAGCTTTCTTTTGATAACGTTCTAAGCGTGCTTTCATTTTCTTCACCAAAACTGGTTTGTAACCAGCTAAGTTCTTTCTCTCTGAAGGATCAGCTGGAAAAATATAAATTATAAGCCAAAGACTGACAGAGAATCCTAGTTCCGTTAATTCTTTCGATTATTTTGAAACACTTTCCAATCAGCTAAAAATTTGAAACCAATTTAGGAAAATAAGTCAAAGATTTCTTCTCTCTTATACTCAGAAAAATTGACATTAGAAAACCAATTTCTTGAATTCGTTATGGAAAAATCTATTGTATTATATCTATTTGGAAGTTTTTTTTATCACATTGTGTACATATGTAATTTGTTTTTAACGTCATCACCCAAGTTTCTTTCTATGATGTTTGCATCGCACAATTTTATCTTTATTATTCATAACTGTCTAACTGTCTTTAACCTTAACGACATACAGGGCGTTGCAAAACAAATCTCGCGCTTTTTATCCATGTGAATGAATATACTAAGATTAAACACTCGCGTATTCATTAAAATTGAAAAAGAGATAGAAATAAGAACAGAGCATAGGAATTTCATTGACATAACAGACTATAAAATATTTCGTTTAATATTTATAAATATTTGTAATGTTAGTTCAACTTTACTGGGAGTTAATTAAAGAATATTAGTAAATTGCACAATCTTGCACCTTTTGTAAATAAGTTCCGTTTTCAAGTGACGAATCGTTCTTTACGAAAAACACAATCAGCAGTTGAAATGCCTGAATTATATACAAAGTTTGAATGTTTTAAAAGGTAACAGACATGTCTATGGAACTGCCACTGGTAAATATCTACCTTTTATATCGTACAGCAGATATTTCGGGAAGCGCCACTTTTCTTTATCCTTTTTCTTTAACTTTCTACACCGTTCCAGTTGTCTATATCTGTGCCATTTTTTCACCATTCTGTATCCTGGGATTTTGGATGATAACCAGTGGACGTATCCTAAAAGAGATAATTATTACAGCTCCTGACGGCAAAATTTGATACCCAATGCTTTCATTATTATATAATTTAATTTTGGTTGTAACGCGCTCTCTGATTGGCTAAAAAAATTATTTTATATCGTATAAAGAATGTTGCCTACGTCATAGTAAGACTAACGTCAAAAAACGTATCAATCCGCCTGACGTTACGTTTGAATTTTGTACAATTTGATGTCATTTTAAGGGTCAAATGACCGTTTTTATCTACAGTTAATAGCAAAAAATTAAATTATAAGCAATGAATTCAAATATTTATTAGTTTTATACGATATAAAATGGTTTGGAATTAACAGTTTACGTTTTATTTATAAAACCGCTTCGCGGTTTATAAAGCGTAAACTGCCCCAAACCATTTTATATCGTATAAAACTAATAAATATTGAATTCATTCCTTAAATAGAAACAACCAGACTGAAAATCTACACGCCCCGTATCTCGATTGGTCGAAACTTACATCGACCTAAGAAAACTCACGGACTGCACAAAATATTCATGATGATGTCAGACTCAAATTCCCATAGAAAATGATTAGGCTGTTTCTTTTAGCTAACGTACTGATGTACATTAACAGTAATTTAGTGAATTTTACTTACTTTTTACAATTAATTTGTTGAAAGAAAGATGTAAATATAAACACCTTCATATCCCGCATGAATCACCAAAGAAAGCATTTTGTTGTTTAAATATACAATGTACAACAGGGATTTACAGAAGCCTTGCTCAAATTCATGAATCAAGTATATTTTTGTTTTAGTACCTTTTGCATTTTTAACCATGTTGTTTAGTGACTCGTATATAAATATATCCTCGTCACTTCCGGTTTCGTTTTCGTCATAGATTGGACAGAAGCTGTTGGTCTTGGCGACTTGGTACCAGTTGTTGTAATCCCCAGGGTTACCCACGATCAGCTTGTAGTTACCCATTCTAAGAGAACAACAAAAACACGAAACCAATGAGGTTCACAACAGACAGTCCACAATGAATACATTGATGAGAATGATCAGAAATCACCACTCATATATACTCAAAATGATATTTCATACGTGGTTTATAAACAGACAGAGCCATCTGTTTCAGACGAAGTTGAGACTCGAGAAATGTATGGAAAAGAATAAAGTGTTTTATTTCATGTTTATTGAAAGGAATTATTCACATCCAATGTGGATGCTCAAGATTTTACGACATTCACTTGTTTTCGGCGTTTGCATACGGGTTATTACCTGATCGCGGCCACTGGTTTGGACTTGTCTATGACGTACACGAACTCCGTCCTTATGGATGGTTTACCAGATCTAAGCATCGGCCATTGATTCATACCGTCCAACTGCTTTTCTGTTCATATACAGGCAATATTGATTAACGAAGACACAACTCTTAAAATTGAATTTCATAGTGAAAAATTAGCACTCTGTAACCATTTTTTTTATATCAAAAACAAGTTGAAATGTAGACAAATTCATCATCATAATGTACAGACAAACATAATCAGATTGGTCCATTACCCTGTTTTGGTTTGCCCCCAGCTACTGCAAGAAGGGTAGGGAACCAATCGGTAGCATGGAACAAGCTGCAAATTAAATCAACAACATTTAACACATGATTAAAACAAGGATGCTTTGTAGCAACCTCTAATGATACAGTAGTCACTAATGATATAAAGTATATTTGTGATGAGAATCCTGACCACTAATGATATAATTTTATAATTAACGAACAACCTAGCCGCCCATTTATGATGCAACTTGATATCATTAGTGGATACTGTATCATTAGAGGTTGCTACAATGGTTCATTATTCAAAGGCCGGGAAAATCAGGATGATTCCTTTATAAACAGAGTTAATACCCCTCGTGAGTATATCCCGTCTTCTTCAGCAGGTTCTTGCTGTATACAAAAGACACCGCCCTGGTTCCTCCCTCCCACGCGGTGGTTTTGGAGCCACGCAACGGAAAGTTGTTCCCGACAATGTGGGCTGCACCGCCATTCTATAAGAAAATATAGTAAATGTTTAACTTATAAAACAGTACGTATTAATAATAGAAGCAAATTGTATTAGAGCCGTTTTTACTTGGACGTTAGCATGATTTTTGGGCAGTTCGTGTCAAATTCCGAGTTGATAAAGGTGGGCTCTACTCATGGATGACTGTCAAGTCATTGGCTAGTGGCTACACAGTAATAAATATCAAAACATTGAACGCAAAGACACTCGAGCAAGTGGGATCCGCACAGAAAGTCCAAGCTCTTGTTAAAACGGCTCCAACACTTACATGTAACTTATAATTTGTTATTCATTTAGAAATAAGAAGCTTGGTGAACTACCCCTGGACTATTTACGTAACTACAGCCTTCTTCAAGTCTTACATTTAATTATTAATTAATAAATACAAAAGACATAGCACCCGATAAATCTTTCGTTGCTAAAAAATAGGCATCACAATAAAAATGTAATGCTGATTTTAACATACTTTGCTGTCAAACAAAGATTACATCAGAGAGAAAACCCAATTAAACGTATAATGAAGTAATGTTAAGAAGTTTGCACTCTAAAGGTCATACCAAAGTTACTCACAAAACAGCACATGCAATGTGTTTAGAGATAAGGAAGTGATCGTGCTACAAAGAGCATCCATTGAAACGCACAACTTACATCTGTAGTGAACACTACAATGAGATTTCCCAGGAACTTGTGTTTCCGGAAGGCCGCCATTACAGCTCCTATGGCATCGTCCATGGCCGTTACCATGCCTACATACATAAAAAGGAGCGGTCGTATACATTTAAGGAGGAATGGGGCCCCTCTGTTCTGTGACGTGTGTATAAATCCTAGCTCTATATTATTTTTACAATTGCATTGTCGGTAAAAGCGTCAACTAGTCAAATGTATTTCACGAGTTCATAACCGGATGAGGCTTTTACATTTTCTTATCTCATAAAAAATTTTAAAATGCAATTCTAACGGTCAAAACGTTGTTTAAAAAATGATATCTAAGGTGAAAAATGCATGTTTACTGCTCATGGTAGATCAATATGAAGTTGTGTGAAGTGTAATGTGCACTTTCTGACCGCAAGTTATCGTTCTTGTTTAAGCTTAAGAGACATTCGAAGATATTTGTTGGGAATAGGGAGATCGTGGTAACAACAAAGCTCTCTGGTATTGACATTATATTAATTATGAGCTATAAAGGATTACATGTATATGTACATATTATGTTTTACATATTTTGATTTCATCAAATTCGGAAAATTCGAAAATCCACGGATAATATGTGTTCACCTGTAGCCACGGTGAGTGATGAGTAAAACAAGTGATCCCCCCTGTGTGATGAGATTTAGTCATCCGTGATTGACGAGTTAGACGTGATCACCAGAGGTTAGCGAGTAAATGACGTGTTAATCCATGGTCAATGAGTACGAGACGTGTTCATCGGTGAATGACGAGTTAGACGTGATCACCAGAGGTTGTTGAGTATAAAGGACGTGATAATCCATGGTCAATGCGTACGAGACGTGTTCATCGGTGACTGACGAGTTAGACGTGATCACCAGAGGTTGGCGAGTAAAGGACGTGATAATCCATGGTCAATGAGTACGAGACGACTGACGAGTAAAAAACGTGTTCATCCGTGAAGTGTGAGTAAAAGACGTGATCACGTATGATCACAGTAGGTAACGAGTAAATCACGTGATCGCATGTGAGTAGAGACCTGATTACTTGTAGGTCTATAACAAGTAAAAAACAGGTCCAATCTTGGATACTGGATAAAATACTTTATCATCCGTGGTTGTTTGTAAATACATGTACATGATCACCCGGGTCACGGTATATGACGAGTAAAAGACGTGATCACCCGTGGATTAATAGTAAAAGACGTGTCACCTGTGAATTAAAAGTAAAAAACGTGTTTCTCGTAGTTGACGCGTAAGCTTGGTTGAAGAGTAAAAGACGTGTTCACCGGGGTTTATGAGTAAAGGATGTGATCATCCCTGAGTGTGTGACGGTGATGTTTTATAAAATATTTCATAAAATACCTTTATCACACATCGAAATTTCATTTAACGACAAATCTAAGTATCTCAAAACAGAAATGAGCTCATTAATTATGAAAATCTGATCGAAAGCTTTAATGAGGATCTACATACCAGAATACACCCGTCGGTCTTTATTTTTAATGTTGCTGTACTGTTTTTCATACTTTTTAGGAACCTAAAGGGAAAAATTAAGAAAAAAAATGATACATCAATCCGATGACCAATTACTTAGTTCTTTTTACTTTCAATTACAAAGATGTTAATTAACGTTTGAGTTTATTTTTTGGAATATCTGGATTAAAGATGTGTCAGAGGAAGAGGATAACCTGCAATGGAGTGTGTACGGATTGGAAGGCGAGGTATAAAAACAGAGGACTCTTCTTTCTTTTGTGTTCCTTTATAATGTCCACTGCTCGTTTGGCATAGGTTTTCTGAATGAAAGAAAAAGAAAGGAATGGAATGTGTTTTATTTAAACGTGTCTATTAATACATTTGAAGTAGGTCAAGCGCCAAAGAAATTTAGATCATGGGAAACTGTAGACTTAGAATTGATTTGATTGAAACTGAAATGTACATTCTGCTCACAGCGAGCTAACAGACAAAAAAGACAGTATCGCCTTGATAGAAATGGTGCGTTGACTGCTATCTTAAAGCTCTTAATATAAAGGTCAAACCGCAGCGGAGAGGTATCACCTTAAACTTTGTGTAATAGAAAATGTTAAATTTGAACGTAACATTGATGTGAAACAGATTTCATGAAACTACTTTACGACTGAATCTTAAAACCTGACATTCTCAGACAAAAAAATCTGGAAAATGTTACTCTAACAGAGATTGAACAAAAATTCGTCCCATAAGTAAACAAGAATAAAATCATGTTTTCGTTACAAATAAATCAATAATAAATGCATCGATTCATTATCTCTCAGAGAGAGAGAGAGAGAGAGAGAGAGAGAGAGAGAGAGAGAGAGAGAGAGAGATTGTAACTTCATTTATTCTATAAAACACTACAAAGATGCCCCATGTCTAGACGGACTGCTTGAATTGTAAACACTGTTGTAACAAAGTAAACATTGTTACATAAAAGCGTTATATACAGAGGCCCGACATAGACACCCATTCTGCTTACAGTGGAGTACTGCTTCTTTGGGGGGTAAAACACGGTCTGGTTAAACCGGAAGTCGTAACCTTTTGCTGCAAAGGTAAAAATACATCGTGGAATTAGTATTCTTAATCTATGCCAGTGAAATCCGACTGTACCTAAAAAAGTTTAAAAAGGTTGATTGATTTACAGATTAAATCAATAGCTTCTGACCTGTCGTGTGTTTGTAGTAGTCTTGAGTTCCCGTGTAGAAACCCAGGAAGGAGTCGAAGCCACGGCGTGTTGGCGTGTACCTCTCGTTACAGAAACCAAGGTGCCACCTAGAAACGCCGTACACTTTTTATTACTTTTTATAAACTTACATTTCGTCAATTGAAAAGAAAAAAATACACATTTCATTATGAAAATTAATATTTCATCAATTGAAAACTAAAATCTTACCCATTTTATCCATATAAGAAAATTTTGAAGAAAAAAAAAAACCCTGGAAATTTTTTCATATAAACGATCTTTTTCCCCTGAATATTTTTTCACAATACTGTTAACCAACTTTTATTCGCGTGTGCAATGAAAAAATTGCGACCGAGGTACGCGATCACTTTTTTTTTTCGCAGCGAATTCTTTTTAATTAGCGAGAACAAGTATATCACCATTATCTCTCAAAGGAAAGTTATCGCGAAAAAAAGTAGTAAACAGTGTATATTTAAAAAAACTAAGGAAGTGTGAACGTTTTCTCTCCATACTTTGAATACATACTTCCCGATCATGTGGGTCGAGTAACCCAGCTTCTTCAGTTTCTCTGGAAGAGTTGGAGTTTTGAGTGACATATACCGTGCTTGGTGTGGACTGATCGCGGTGCCCTGTAAAAAACATATCAGAGACGTATCAAAGCGTCTGCTATTTATTCGCGCCACTTAGCAGTTAATCTCAAAACGATAACACGACAAGCATGCAGCTGCTATCATGACTGTTTTACTCTGTATTGTTGATTTATCATTTCCTGGATTATATTTTTATTGATTTCTGGTAAATAACCTGTTTTTGGTAGTAATTGCTCATGTTAAACGTCATCTCGCTTAGAAACGTTACGTGTTTTTAATTTTACATATGCTAGTGTTAACATAACATTTTCTTGACCTTTGACCAATTTGCACTTAGACTAACTCTTAACAGTATTTGTAGTTTGGCAAGATCTTCACATTAGCACCATGTAAGGAAACTGACAAGATGTTTGCTAATTTGAAGATCAAACTTACTGATAAGCCCACTCTGAAAGGGTATACACCGGTCAAAAAACTGTTCCGTGACCTAAAAAAAAGAATTATACAGAAAGCAAGTGCGATAAACCCTCGGACGATACAGCCTCAGATTCTGTCAATTTTTATGTGGTTTCGTTTATTATAATTGCAGTTTGAGTAAAAGTAACTACATCATCAATCAGTGACGTACGGTGTACAGATAGGGTGTACATAGGAGGCGTTCAGAATCACCCCTGCTTCCGCCATTCTATCCAGATTTGGTGTTTTGATGTCCGGATTGTGCCACCCAACATCATTCCAACCTGTCAAAAGTGCAACGCTTAATGGGTTGGATGTACATACATGTATTTATCGACAATCAATAAATATAAAATCAATCAATTAATACGCCCTTTGAGAAATACTGTATATCATGTAAGAAGATTGTTTTTCGCTAAAACTTCCTCCCCAGTGTGACATAAATATAAATAAAAACTAGAGCAAAGCTCGTTGCAAAGCAACGAGTGGGTCTTCCGCTAATGTCGAGAGTAAAGCTAAATGTTCCTGTAAGGAGCAACGTTCTTAAACCAATAACAACAGAAACTAAAACAAAAAGATAAAAAATCGAATAATTCTTGGTACGACTTAACAAAATCCGAATGATTTGTAGTACGAATTAACAAAAACCTTTACGATTTTAAGAACTACTTAACAAAAAATGTGTCAAAGTACGACTTACCAAAAATCGAATTATTTTTGGTACGAGTTAATTTCACATTGAACTTTACGCTATTTTTTAAACCAAGAACGCGGAATTAAAATTTCCGGAAAAATCAATTTTTGAACCCTAATATCTCTGCAATGCTTCGTCCGATTTAAAAACGGATTTCAGTTTCGTATTCAGCATTATAAATTCTACAAAGATCATTAATTTTTAAAATTCCAGCAAAAAATTCAAAATTTTGAAAATTTTTAAAAACTTCCGGTTTCAACCGGAAGTGACGGAATGTTAATTCCAGCCTTATTTCCAAATAAAAATGATAGATGTACAAACACAGAAAATTTCAAGTCTCTATCTTAAAGCGTTTTTGAAAAATCCCCTGGACAAAATCACTTTTTTAAAATTTTAAAATTGACGTAACGTAAAAACGTAAGTGACGTTGTTATGGAAACTTTAATAGCGTAAAGGGACGATGAAGGCACATAACTTCTCAAAGTTTCGTTGAAATCGGTGGAAAACGTTTTGAGATATGAAGCTTCAAAAAAGTCAGAAAAATAAAGAAAAAGAATAATAATAATAATAATAACTAGAGCAAAGCTCGTTGCAAAGCAACGAGTGGGTCTTCCGTTAATGTTGAGACTAAAGCTAAATGTTCCTGTAAGGAGCAACGTTCTTCAACCAATAACAAGAGTAACTAAAACAAGAAGATAAAAAATCGAATAATTCTTGGTACGACTTAACAAAATCCGAATGATTTTTAGTACGAATTAACAAAAACCTTTACGATTTTAAGAACGACTTAACAAAAAATGTGTCAAAGTACGACTTAACAAAAATCGAATTATTTTGGTACGAGTTAATTTCACTTTGAACTTTACGCTATTTTTTAAACCAAGAACGCGGAATTAAAATTTCCGGAAAAATCAATTTTTGAACCCCGATATCTCTGCAATGCATCGTCCGATTTGAAAACGGATTTCAGTTTCGTATTTAGCATTATAAATTCTACAAAGATCATAAATTTTAAAAATTCAAACAAAAAATTCGAAATTTCGAAAATTTTAAAAGACTTCCGGTTTCGACCGGAAGTGACGGAATATTAATTCCAGCCTTATTTCCAAATAAAAATGACAAATGTACAAGCAAAAAAAATTTCAAGTCTCTATCTTAAAGCGTTTTCGAAAAATCCCCTGGACAAAATCACTTTTTAAAAATTTTAAAATTGACGTAACGTAAAAACGTAAGTGACGTTGTAATGGAAACTTTAATAGCGTAAAGGGACTATAAAGGCACTTAACATCTGAAAGTTTCATTGAAATCGGTTGAAAACTTTTTGAGATATGAAGCTTCAAAAAAGTCAGAAAAATAAAGAAAAAGAATAATAATAATAATAATAATAATAAAAAGAAACAATAGAATAACAAGAGGGTCTTCCGTTGGAAACGGAAGACCCTAATAACTAGAGCAAAGCTCGTTGCAAAGCAACGAGTGGGTCTTCCGTTAATGTCGAAAGATAAGCTAGAAGTTCCTGTAAGAAGTACAACTCTAAAACCAATACCAAGAGTAACTTAAACAAAAAGATAAAAAAATCGAGTAATTGTTTGTACGACTTAACAAAATCCGAATGATTTTATGTACGAATTAACAAAAGCCTTAACGATTTCAAGAATGACTTGACAAAAAAATGCGAATGTGTTTAAGTACGACTTAATAACTATCGAATTATTTTTGGTACGAGTTAATTTCACTTTGAACTTAACGCTATTTTTTTAAACCAAGAACACGGAATCAAAATTTCCGGAAAAATCTATTTTTTAACCCCAATATCTCTGTAATACATCGTCCGATTTTAAAACGGATTTTAGTGTTAGATTCAACCTAATTAGCTCTACAAATCACGTGTACGTTTTCAATTTGATAAAAAAATTCAAATGTTAAAAAAAAATTGATTCACTTCCGGTTTTGACCGGAAGTGACGGATTTTCATTTCCTTATTACAGAGGTAAAATAACAATTGTATAAGCACAGAAAATTTCAGCCTCTATCTTAAACATTTTTAAGAAACGCCGCAGACAAAATGACTTTCTCAAATTTTTTAAAATGACGTAACGTAAAAACGAAAGTGACTTTGACGTGGAAACTTTGAGATCTTTGAGGCATTATAAAGTCACAAAACCTCGAAAAGTTTCATTGAAGTCGGTTGAAAAGTTTTTGAGTTACGAAGCCCCTTAAACTCCTTAACTGGGCCATCAACAAAAAACTTTTAGAAAGCATTTTGTTTAAAACATTATTCTGAGCAACTTTTTCTCTACACTGCTTTTCAAAGGGTTGACCTTCCGTACTGTGTGCTTGTTGCACCATCACATGTCAGAAACTTACCGATGTATAATTTACTTTATTACACCTCTGTGAATATTTTCTATGTAAAATTACAATGAATTAACATGCTATTCTATCTAACCGTGAAATAGTTTCCGTGCTATCTGCCCATGGTAATAGTCATCGAAACTATTCACCGGCTACATTCGATTTCCCTCTTTTTTAAACTTGGAACACCTGTAATGTAATCCGATCGCTGCATTAAATTCAGTAATCCGATCACTGCATTAAATTCAAAGTCCGATAACTCTTATTTGTTTATCATCAAAAAATTCTGCATCGCCGACAAATAAAGTTTTCTTTGGTATAATAAAATACCTATTTACTCAAAGCCAGTAAATAGGTATACAATGTCCCATCCACCTACATTTCGAGTTATATAATCACCCATTTGTAACTTGCAATTTCACTGTGTACAGTCAACACAACAGTCATAGTCACAAGTTTCACAATTTATGCTTCTCATGTACATGTACTTAACATTAGGGAACTTCATATTGCATACCAATTCCAACAAGACACATCCCTCTAACTAATGATAATCATCAAAATTCATTTCATGAATCTTAGCAACACTCATAAGCCTTCAAGTACAGCAACTCTCAATTCTACAAAAATATTAACGGGTACTTTATCCGAAACTGTCCCTTGCTACTTTAACTTAGTACACTAACATTTTATGAAAAGATGTTTTGTCTTAGAATTAGAAAGCTAATGCAATTCTGAGAAAAAGTATACCACATATTGCCAATTCCATTGAGGTTTAAGAAAAATATGGCCATTTAAGTGAACCCACCATTTCCACTTTCCTCTATTCAACACAGATTCATAGGGTTCTCCATAGTAAACCATCTTTACCTGACCTTTCAGAGGTCAATAGTTGTTCAACCTTCTTTAATAAGAAACCTTATTCAATATAACATACATCTACATGATATTTTCATGATAAAAGCATCACATTGCTTAGAAATGTCCTTACATGAATACCCACCCCCTATCTTTTGATTTTCATTAACAGTCATTGTTTGAAATCTTTAACCTTATTTTATGAAACTTGTGGCAATTTCTTTGAGTCATTTCTCACACATATTTGAAAACAATCATCAATGATACTAAAATTTAATCTTTTTTTGTTTATTGAATGATTTGTAGCATTTTAATTAACAAATAGACATGCTGCCCTGCATGCGATTTCTTGTTTCCATGAAAAAGAGTAAGCTAACAATCATATAAATTCATATTTAGTGAATATCTAATCTATTCTGGTTTCTTGTCTCCTTTTAACAATGCTAAAACAGTAAGACCTTAAAGTTATACATCTGCCTTAAATTAAAATTAAATTCAAACACAGAACTCACGGAGGAGAATTCCATGAAAAAGGTTCAAATTTTACATGTTTTCCTACATTTTTTTATGCATATATACAGTAAAAAGGTTATAATATGTTTTTTCTTTTTATTTCAAAAGTAATTATCATAGCAGATGTTATATCAAGGTCAAATGTACATTTACATATCCTACATGTAATCTTAATGGTAACAACTGAAAAGGGGGGAGGGTGATTTTTCAATTATGTAAACACATCTTAATATTATTATTAAATACAAAATACAGGAAACATAATTGCATACTTTTATTGAAAAACAAGTTTTCACAACTAACAATTGTAAATTTCTTTAAACAGCCTAAATTTTGTTTTTCATAAGTTCTAATCAAACACAAACCACAACAAGGCATGATGCTTTCTTAAAGTTCCATTATTGTTTATGCATTATCCAATTTAATTTGAATTACCAGTAAATAGTTTGTAGAACACAAGGAATATGCATGTGGGTAGAGGTGACAGGTTAACCTCAAGAGCTGAAACCACAAGAATCAACAGGTAAAAGCCTAGTGGCCGCCATGTGGTAACAAGAGTCCGTTTTGAGCTGAAATAAAAAAAAATATATCAGCTGTGTTAACATACATGTACTACAAGGTTAGCTTTTTAAAAAGCTAAGAAAGTCAGCCAGCGGAATTTTAATTCTTAGGTCAAAAGTGAATACACAATCTATTAAAATACAAGATAAATATTTCCAAAACAATAATAATACGCGGGTACACATTTAGTTTGCACCCTTATTTTTATGGCTGTACATGTAGGTGAGGAGATAAGCGTGTAGCGGTGTACATGCAATGTATGACTGCATACCTACTTAATACTTAAAGTTGTAATTTGCAAACATAGCTCTCTGAATTTCATGGTCTCGTCGCAAACCACTACGAATATATTTACTTTCCAATCTCACTAAAAGAGTCAGGAAGAGATACGCGGACTACGGACTGTGACTGCAGATGATTCCCATTGACAGTCTTCCGATGCGCAGTTTGACCTAGAAACTGACCAGTTTCATAACTTCTTCGAATTTCTCTACCACAAACTGTCTAATTCCTTCCCAGAATTCCAATTTACGCAAGCGCAATTAAAGTTTCAACCTAACTTATAGCTGTGTTTACATTAACATATGCTGGTATTTCTGGAAAAAATACACTGGCCATATAGTGTAATAAGTATTCTGTACGTGTATATTGTTTATATCTATTCTACTGATAAGCTGTACAGCTTAAAGTTAAAAAAGAACTGAACTGAACTGTATGACATATCCCAATACATGACATTAACATTTAGGCACTTCAAAAACAAACATTTGCATATTGAGTCATAATATAAGATTAATCCCCCCCTTTTTTAAGTTTAGACATATCAAATTAAGAGAGAGAGAGAGAGAGAGAGAGAGAGAGAGAGAGAGAGAGAGAGAGAGAGTTTTACTCATTGTGCAACAGTCAATATTTCAATTCATAAACTACAAAGGAATATTACCCATCCAAACAGCGTCAAAGTATAAGCTTCTGCTATACCATGTTTTATCAATTCTACTGGGTTTTTCTTTTGCGAATAAATTTAGTGAGGTTTTTTTTTCTTATTAATATCATGTTTTAAAAACAATACTATGTATAATGCGCATAAAATTCCATGAACAATTTTACAAAGCTTTGGATTTTGGTTGCACATTAAAAAAATAAGGGATTGATAACATGCTCATTTATTCAAATTCAAATAATAAATATAATTTATCTATGAGGAAAGTATAGATTTTTTCGTTCATTTGTTAAATCTTTTTATATGAGTTAAGAACTGTAAGAGTTGTCGGACTTTGTTGACAAACCATTGTCGTTTGAAATACAGTAGAAGGGAGTATATCATCTGAAGCACTATTTTCTAGAATTCAGAATTATTGAGAGAGAAACTTCCATCCTACGCAACTTTGTAATGAGTCAAATTATTTCACTTGGATTTCGTAAGTTTCCGCAACTTTCCTGTCAGATTCCATTCATAAAAATCCTTACTGTTATAGCAAGTTGTTTGAGAACGTTCAAAAGCGCGTCCATTACTTAACCACCTAATTTTTACAATCTAAACTCTGGTTGTCTAAGAATAAGTCTCGTTGTATGCTTCTCTATATCCTCCATAATTTAAATGTTGATTGATATTAAATAAAGCGTGCTATTGTTCTAAATACACAACCGTTGTGTAGGTTACCTCCCCTTACTTAGATACATATCATTCTTTGGCGCTATTTTTGAACTATTATTTTTCAATTTTCAGCAATAAATAAAAATATTCAGACGTGCAAGGTGATGATTTGTATTATTTATTTGTTATTCTATCGTTATTTCACAAAATAGTCTTAATTAAATGCAGAGATATTTGGAAAAAACGAATTTAAATTTGAGGGCAATACACCCCCTTGACGACGGGCTGAGAGAGAGAAATATCAGCCCCGAAGGCGATACAGCCCTAGCTTTTGGTTGCTGTCTTACCCAGTCCAAAACACGTGTATCAGGGCTGATACACTACTAGGTATATGATATAAACTAATCTCAAACAAATTACAATGGTTCTGTGAAATTATTAAATCTTGAGAAGACTGTTTTACGGATATCAGGGAACATTAACCTAAAATCTGAGCTTGATATAATATGAAGTTCTTTTCATCTTGCACTCTGTTTTACATGCTCTTTCACGAGCGATAACCACATATAACAGAGAGCCAGACGAAACGTCTAATTTTAATTAGATTGAATATTTACCATGTCAAATATATTTATTTAATTAAGCACAAGTCTGTCTGAGTTTTTAAATTTATAAATTAAGTGAAAGGCGATATGGTAAAGATCTGCTATATTCAAATATTAAAGGTAAAGTTATCATCATGCAAACATGCACTCTAATTACAACATTCTACTCTTGTGTACCTTGGAACTCCCACCCCATTTAATTGCACTGTTTTACAGTGTATGGTGTGTTGTTCAATAAACAATAAGACATACATATACATAGCAAAATAATAAATAGAAATTCAAAAGAGTGATGTGCAAAACATACACGTGAAAAAACAAAGAACAGAAAATATTCAGATATTCCACCCGCTTTTATATTGTGACGCACGTCAAAAGCGGAGGTTAGAGTCAGAGGAATCTCGGATTTAATAGATTGAAAAGAACAAATACTTTAAAAAGAAAAAGTCAACACGACATATCCTGTATTGAAACATACCTTTATAATCTCTCATACGATAGTTGAGCTGAATTTTCCACTATCGACGTCTTGCAGGCCATGCTTCTTTAAAAAATGTTGACACACCGCTATCAGCTGTTGTTCGCAGTCAAAACATGGCGAGTTGACATGGTGAATCGTACGATAATTATTTCGATTAAAACTAATAAGTTTGTGTTTAATATGCAGAGCACAGATTAACATCCATTACATTAATGCATTTATTTTTCAAGTAAATAATTGCAATAAATATATATTCATATTTGAAATCTTTACAAACTCTATATTCAGTGATCCAATCAACACTGTACATTGCACGTGTTGTTCTATTATTCAACAACTGAAAAAGATCTGCGACGATTAGGTTAGGCTTAATATTGCGATTTGAATAACACTTTTACCAAATTTCAGAAAAGACTTTCGATCGCTTTTCGCTATTATAATCGGGACCTGTGTTTTCAATTCCACCGGCTTTGTTTTTGTTATGATTCCTGTTGACAAAATTTTCTCTTTTTCCAAACGAAGTTTACACATTCAACGTAATTAATTATCAATCGAATTAACAAAATCGTTTCAATAAACACTCTGATTATGACCTGTACGAATTGTTTTCAGCAGGAGTTATTTTCAGTGTAAATTTTGCACTATTTTCTAAATCTTGACTGCGGTATCAAAATTTCCGGAAAAATCAATATTTAAACCCCGATATCTCTGCAATGCATCACCCGATTTTAAAACGAATTACAGTTTCGTATTTAGCTTTGCAAACTCTACAATATGCATATAATTTTATGTTTTTTTATTTAGTTTTAGGACCAGTACGAATTGTTTTCAGTAGAAGTTATTTTCAGTGTAAATTTTTGCACTAGTTTCTTAATCTTGACTGCGGAATCAAAATTTCCGGAAAAATCAATATTTAAACCCCGATATCTCTGCAATGCATCGTCCGATTTTGAAACGAATTTCAGTTTTGTCTTTAGCTTTGCAAACTCTACAATATGCATATAAATTTCGAAAATTTAAAATCACTTCCGGTTTCGACCGGAAGTGACGAAATACATATTTTTGTAAAAATGCCATAAGTAAATCGGCAGATTTACAATCACAGAAAATTTCAAGTCTTTATAAACAACCGTTTAAGAGAAAAGTCGTGGACAAAATCAGTTTTTGAAAATTTTTAAAATGACGTAACTAAAAAACGGAAGCGATTTAATGACTGAAAGTTTAATAGCTTCAAGGGACAAGAATTTCACATAATCCCTGAAAATTTCATGCAAATCGGTTGAATAGTTTTTGAGATATAAGACAAAAAAGAAGTCAGAAGAAAAAAGAAAAAGAATAATAATAATAAAACTAGAGCAAAGCTCGTTGCAAAGCAACGAGTGGGTCTTCCGTTAATGTCGAAGGTAAAGCTAGAAGTTCTTGTAAGAAGCAGCATTCTTAAACCAATAAATGGAGTAACTAAATCAAAAAGCTAAAAAAAAAAAAATGGAATTCTTATCGGTACGACTTAACAAAATCCGAATGATTCTGAGTACGAATTAACAAAAACCATAACGATTTCTAGAACGACCTAACCGACCCTTAAACCCCTAATCGGGGCCACCAACTAAAAATTCTTTGGTAGGATATGGTTTAGAACATTTTTCAGAGCAACTTTTGTTCTACACTGGTTTTCAAAATATTTCTCCTTTTCTAGATATTCCTGATCAAAGTTTCGGGTTTATGGCCCCTTGAAACTCCTAATTATGTAACATATGATTTAAGTATGGTACTGTATAGATAAACAGCTGTACAGTGAAGATTTTTGCTTCTATAATGAATAACAAATTATTGTTCAATAAAAGGTTAATATAAAAAGACTTTAGGGCCCTCTTGACCCCTAATTTGAGGGACCAGTCCCTTTTTCTTGATATCAAATGAAAGATCTTGTAAATATAAACATATTTTGATCAACAAGTGCTCAAGAATTCTTGATTGTTCTTGAGATATCTGAACAACTGTGTTTTAGGGGCCAACCCTTAAACTCCTTGCTGGGGCCAAAAACCAATAATTTACAAGTACATGTAGCGTGTTGTTGACAACATTATTCTGAGCAACTTTTCTTCTACACTGCTTTTCAAAATATTTCTTCTTTTTCAGATATAAATGATCAAAGTTTTGAACTTCTGGCCCCTTAAAACCCCTAATTACATAACATGTGATTTCAGTATGGTACTGTTTAGCCCTAAACAGCTGTACAATGAACATTTTTGCTTCTATAATTACCTGGTAATAAATTATTGCTCAGTAGAGAGTTATTATAACAAGAGGCCAATAGGCCTTAGCTGTCACCGGAGTACCATAGCTCATACACAAAATTGTCGAGGGGTCTCATAAATGGATTTAATTGAGTTTCATAATGGATTAAAAGATTATAATAATGTAATGACATCCACCTCCCTGCCTGAAATCTTTTGAAAAGGACTCTTAACCCTATAGTTTAGCACAAGACTTGAAGCTCTTAACAGAGTGTATGACATACTATAGAAGAGGTGCCCAGATTTCATTCAATTTATTTATCCCACGTATGTTAATTTAAAAAATATTTGCATGACTATTTTGATCATACAACTTTAAAATTACATTCTATTTAATGATTTATTACTAAATATGAACAAGCCAAGGAAGATAACTCCATTATGAAAAAGCAAGGGAAGATAACTCCATTAACTGTTATAATCCTCTTCCCTGAACTCTTTTCAAATGCTCTCACAATATCTTATCAATAACTTTGATGGACAGCTTCATTATTTTTCTATATTCAATGATTAATTAGTAAATATGAACAAGCTAAGGAAGATAACTCCATTAGGAAGAAGCAAGGGAAAATAACTCCATTAACTGTTTACCCCCCCCCCCCCCCTTTTCAACTCTCTCTAAATGCTCTCCAAATACTAGGTCCTGAACCCTGACTTAGGAGTCATGAATTTTACAATTTAGGTAGAGGAGTTCATACCATGCATTCAGCTTTTTGCCCACGTTTGTGGGACTAAAGATTTTAAAGATTTAATACATTTTTACTATATGGCTATATTGGCCCCACCCTATGGCCTAAACCCCTGTCCCTGGGGTCATTAATTTCAAAATTTAGGTAGAAGACTTCATGGACATCATATCCATGCATTTACTTTTTCACATATATATACGGGAGTATAGAAGAAGACTTTCTAAGATTTAATACATTTTTAATATATGGCCATATTGGCCCCACCCTAGGGCCTAAACACCTGTCCCATGGGTCATAAATTTCACAATTTAGGTAGAAGACTTCATGGACATCATATCCATGCATTTAGTTTTTCACAAATAAATATGGGAAGAGAGAAAAAATTTTTCTAATATTTAATACATTTTTACTATATGGCCATTTTGGCCCCACCATTGAGCCTGAACCCCTGACCCAGGGACCATAAATTTCACAATTTTGGTAGAGGGTTTTATGGACATCATATCCATGCATTTAGTTTTTAACAAATATCTATGGGAGTAGAAAAGAAGATTTTCTAAGATTTAATGCATTTTTACTATAAAGGCCATATTGGCCACACCCTAGAGCCTGAACCCCTGACCCAGAGACCATAAATTTCACAATTTTGGTAGAGGGCTTCATGGACATTATAACCATGTATTTAGTTTTTAACAAATATCTATGGGAGTAGAGAAGAAAAATTTCTAAGATTTAATGCATTTATACTATATGGCCAAATTGGCCATATTGGCCCCACCCTAGAGCCTGAACCCCTGGACCCAGAGAACATAAATTTCACAATTTTGGTAAAGGGCTTCATGGACATCATAACCATGTATTTAGTTTTTAACAAATATCTATGTGAGTAGAAAAGAAGATTTTCTAAGATTTAACACATTTTAACTATATGGCCATATTGGCCCCACCCTAGAGCCTGAACCCCTGACCCAGGGGCCATGAATTTCACAATTTCGGTAGAGGGCTTCATGGACATCATAACCATGCAATCAGGTTTTTCTTTACATGTGTGGGAGTAGAGAAGAAGATTTTTGAAAATTTGGCTGTTTTTTGAATATTTGTCCCCACCTGTAGCACCCTGGGGGTGGTAGAGCCACCAATTTCACAATTTACATTCCTCTTACCATATAGATGCTTCACACCAAAAATGGAATGTTAACGCACGACGCACGACAACGGATGAAAACAGATAGCAATAGGTCACTGAGTTTACTCAGGTGACCTAAAAAGACTTTAGAGCCCTCTTAGCCTCATATTTGATGGGCCACACCCTTTTGGCTGCTATCAAATGAAAGAGCATGTAAATCTTAACAACTTTTGCATTATGTTTTAAAAAATATTTACACATTCAAAACTATTTCAGAAAATGGGCAAAAATTTCGTTAAAAAATTTGCTGCAAATTTTCTACCTCGAGCGATCTTCGGCGCCTTGCGCATTTTTCAAATTATCAAATTTCTACAGACATTTATCTACTATCCCTGAAAGTTTCATGTTTTTATCTTAATCAGTTTTGGAGGAGTTAAAATAAAGTGGACAAAATAGTCCTTAAAAATTCACTAAATCCTCAAGATCTCAAACCGGAAGTGACGTCATCAGCCCAAAATTTTGTAACATCAAGATCTTGTAATGTTCTCTCAGTCCTTGAAATTTCATACAAAGTGGTCTAGTAGTTCCAATAGGGATGCAAGACGCATGACGATGGACGAAGACCAATTGCAATAGGTGACCTGAGTGACTCATGCAGGTGACCTAAAACCTTTTATTTAGCATTTTGTTTAAACATTATTATGAGCAACTTTTCCTCTACACTGCTTTTCAAAGGGTTGACCTTCCATACTGTGTGCTTGTTGCACCATCACATGTCAGAAACTTACTGATGTATAAATTACTTTATTACATCTCTATGAATATTTTCTATGTAAAATTACAATTAATAAACATGCTATTCTATCTAACCGTGAAATAGTTTCCATGCTATCTGCCCATGGTGAATAGTAATCAAAACTATTCACCGGCGACATTCGATTTCCCTCCTTTTTAAACTCGGAACACCTCTGACGTAATCCGATCGCTGCATTTAATTTAAAGTAACTCTTATTTGTTTATCATCAAGAAATTCTGCATCGCTGACAAATAAAGTTTTCTTTGGTATAATAAAATTCCTATTTACTCAAAGCCAGTAAATAGGTATAAAATGCCCCATCCACCTACATTTCGAGTTATATAATGTCCCGTTTGTAACCTGTAATTTCACAGTGTACAGTCAACACAACAGTCATATAGGCTATAGTCGCAAGTTTCACAATTTACTTCTGCGTCTCATGTACGTAACATTAGGGGCCTTCATATTGCATACCAATTCCAACAAGAGACATCCCTCTAACTAATGATAATCATCAAAATTCATTTCATGATTCTTAGCAACACTCATAAGCCTTCAAGTACAGCAACTCTCAATTTTACAAAAATATTAACGGGTACTTTATGCGAAACTGTCCCTTGCTACCTTTAACTTAGTACACTAACATTTTATGAAAAGATGTTTTGTCTTAGAATTAAAAAGCTAATACAATTCTGAGAAAAAGTATCCCAAATATTGCCAATTCCATTGAGGTGTAATAAAATTATGGCCATTTTAGTGAACCCACCATTCCCACTTTCATCTATTTAACACAGATTCATAGGGTTCTCCATAGTAAAACATCTTTACCCAACCTTTTAGAGGTCAATTGTTGTTCAACCTCCTTTAATAAGAAACCTTATTCAATATAACATACATCTACATGATATTATCATGATAAAAGCATCATATCACTTAGAAATGCCCTTACATGTATACCCTCCCCCTATCTTTTGATTTTCATTAACAGTCATGGTTTGAAATCTTTTACCTAATTTTATGAAACTTGTGGCTATTTCTTTGAGTCATTTCTCACACATATTTGAAAACAATCATCAATCACTGTATTAATGATAATAAAATTTGATCTTTTTTTGTTTATTGAATGATTTGTAGCATTTTAATTAATGAATAGACATGCCGTCCTGCATGTGATTTCTTGTTTCCATGAAAAAGAGTAAGCTAACAATCATATTTAGTGAATATCTAATCTATTCAGGTTTCTAGTCTCCTTTTAACCATGCTAAAACAGTAAGACCTACAAGTTAGACATCTGCCTTAAATTAAAATTAAATTTAAACACACCCAGGTAGCTGGAGACGGAGGAGAATTCCATGAAAAATGTTCAAATTTGACATGTTTTCCTACATTTTTTTTTATGCATATATACATTAAAAAGGTAAAAATATATATGTTGTTTCTGTTCAAAAGTAATTATCATAGGCATTAGCAGATATTATTTTAACTAAGGTCAAATGTACAATTACATATCCTACATGTAATATTAATGGTAACAATTGAAAAGGAGGGGGGTGATTTTTCAATTATGTAAACACATCTAAATATTATCATAAAATACAAAATAAATGAAACATAATTGCATACTTTTATTGAAAACATTTTTTTCACAACTAAAAATTGTAGATTTCTTTAAACAGCCTTAATTTTGTTTGTCATAATTTCTTATCAAACACAAACCACAACAAGGCCTGATGCTTTCTTAAAGTTCCATTATTGTTCATGCATTATCCGATTTAATTTGAATTACCAGTAAATAGTCTGTAGAACACAGGGAATATGCTTGTGGGTAGAGGTGACAGGTTAACCTTAAGAGCTGAAACCACAAGAATCAACAGGTGCCTTGTGACTGCCATGTTGTAACAAGAGTCCGTTTTGAGCTGAAATAAAAAAAAAATCAATTAGCTGAGTTAACATACATGTACTAATAATAGCTGTGTTTACATTAACATATGCATAGTATTTCTGGAAAAAATACACTGACCATGCAGTTTAATAAGTATGAGATATCCCAATACATGTACATGACATTAACATTTAGGCAGTACAAAAACAAAAATTTGCATATTAAGTCATAATATAACATTAAAATTTTTAATCCTTTTTTTCAGGTATAGACACATATCAAATCAACAGAGAGAGAGAGAGAGAGAGAGAGAGAGAGTTTTAGTTTTACTCGTGCGACAGTCAATATTTCTATTTGTAAACTACAAAGGAATATTATACCCATCCGAACAGCGTCAAAGTATAAGCTTCTGCTATACCATGTTTTATCAATTCTACTGGGTTTTGTTTTTTGGAAATAAATTTAGTGAGGTTTTTTTTCTTATTAATTTCATGTTTTAAACACAATACTATGCATAATGCGAATAAAAATCCATGAACAATTTTACAAAGCTTTGCATTTTGGTTGCACATTCAAAAAAAAGGGATAGATAACATGCTCATTTTAAAATTCAATGCACTGTTGATTTCATTTACTAGACAGAGATATTTTTGCTACAAAATTTAGTTGCTCTATGATGCTTTGCCAAGACGAAAAGCACGAGAGAGAGAGATCTGAGGCACATGCAGTAAAAATTATTACATTTGTCTTACTTTAAAAATTGTTTACATACAATGTAGATTTGATATGCATTGTATGTAAACAATTTTTAAAGTGAAATAATTAAATCTTGAGAAGAATATTTTATAGATATCAGGGAACATTATCATTACATTAACCTAAAATCTGAGCTTGATATAATGTGATTGCACACTGTTTTACATGCTCTTTCCCCAGCTATAACAATATATAACAGAGCCAGACGAAAGGTCTAATTTTAGTTAGATTGAATGTTTACCATGTCAAATATCTTTATTTAATTAAGCACAAGCCTGTCCATCTTCGCTAGCCAAGGGTTTTTGGTCCACATCGCTCCCCGTTTATGGGGAACGGAGTGGACCGAAAACCCTTGGCTAGCAAAGATGAAGCCTGTCTGAGTTTTTTAATTTATAAATTAAGTGAAAGGCGATATGGTAAAGATCTGCTATATTCAAATATTTAAGGAAAAGTTATCATGCAAACATGCACTCTAATTACAGCATGTTACTCCTGTGTACCTTGGGACCCCCAGCCATTTTAATTGCACTGTTTTACAGTGTATATGGTGTGTTGGTCAATAAACAATAAGACATACACATACATAGGAAAATAATAAATAGAAATTCGAAAGAGTGATGTGCAAAACATACACGTGAAAATATACGGGACAGAAAATATTCCGAGATTCCTCTGACTCTAACATCCGCTTTAATATTGGGACGCACGTCAAAAGCGAAGTTTAGGGTCAGAGGAATGTCGGATTAGATTGAAAATACAAATACTGAAAAGAAAAAGTCAACACGACATATCCTGTATTGAAACATACCTTTATAATCTCTCATACGATAGTTGAGCTGAATTTCCCACTATCGACGTCTTGCAGGCCATGCTTCTTTTAGAAATGTTGACACACCGCTATCAGCTGTTGTTCGCAGTCAAAACACGGCGAGTTGACATGGTGAATCGTACGATTATTATTTCGATTAAAGCTAATAAGTTTGTGTTTAATATGCAGAACACAAATTAGCATGCATTACATTAATGCATTTATTTTTCAAGTAAATAATTACAATAAATATATATTCATATTTGAAATTTTTACAAACTCAATATTCTGTGATCCAATCTACACTAATTGTACGTGTTGCGACGATTAAGCTAGGCTTAATATTGCGATTTAAATAACACTTTTACCAAATTTTAGAAAAGACTTTCGATCGCTTTTCGCTGTTAGAATCGGGATCTGTGTCTTCAATTCCAGCTGCTTTGTTTTTGTTATGATTCGTGTTGGCAAAATTTTCTCATTTTCTAAACAAAGTTTACACATTCAACGTAATTATCAAACGAAATTGTTTCAATAAACACTCAGATATTAACTATTTAAAAAACAGAGTTCGGTTTTATGACCTGTACGAATTGTTTTCAGCAGGAGTTACTTTCAGTGTGAATTTTGCACTATTTTCTTAATCTTGACTGCGGAATCAAAATTTCCGGAAAAATCAATATTTAAACCCCGATATCTCTGCAATGCATCGTCCGATTTTAAAACGAATTTCAGTTTTGTCTTTAGCTTTGCAAACTCTACAATATGCATATAATTTTAATATTTGCTCCAAAAAATGAAAATTTCGAAAATTTAAAATCACTTCCGGTTTCGACCGGAAGTGACGAAATACATATTTTTGTAAAAATGCCATAAGTAAATCGGTAGATTTACAATCATAGAAAATTTCAAGTCTTTATAAACAACCGTTTAAGAGAAAAGTCGTGGACAAAATCAGTTTTTGAAAAATTTTAAAATGACGTAACTAAAAAACGGAAGCGATTTAATGACTGAAAGTTTAATAGCTTCAAGGGACAAGAATTTCACATAATCCCTGAAAATTTCATGTAAATCGGTTGAATAGTTGTTGAGATATAAGGCAAAAAAGAAGTCAGAAGAAAAAAGAAAAAGAATAATAATAATAAAAAAAACAATAGAATAACAAGAGGGTCTTCCGTTGGAAACGGAAGACCCTAAAAAAACAATAGAATAACAAGAGGGTCTTCCGTTGGAAACGGAAGACCCTAATAAAAAGAAACCGAAGAATAACAAGAGGGTCTTCCGTTGGAAACGGAAGACCCTAATAAAGAAATAAGAATCATGTTAGTGGCTTAGGTTTTCTAACTTTGATGTTCCTAAGATATTTAAAATGTGTCCTTGGTTGCCCTTAAGGCCTTAAATCTCTTAGATCATAATCTTAGGACAGCTAAACTTTTTGAAACATTTCTATGGATCCGCCATCGATTGATTATATCGTTGATGGAGCTTTGGCTTACTTTAAATTGTTTTTTCCAAATCTTAAAAATCTTTGAAAATTAATAATTTCTACCCCTACCCCTCAACCCAACGAACAAGATTTTTACAAACTTTTAAAACCCATTTCCAACAATCATAATCATAACCAGAAGAGAAAAAATAATCTAGCAGACATCTATATCAAACTGCAGTTTAATCACCTTCTTATTGCAAAGGGAGCAATTAAGACCCCGTATGATTCAGTACACCTGTTGACCTAGATTACAACTCAAAAAAAGGGGTCGCGAGTAACAGTGAGCTATATGTATCACTGTGTCGATCGAGACACTTCTACCAAATCTGGTTACCCCATAAATCTGGCTACCACTGCTCTTAATCAACAAATATTGGTCAAGTCTGAAGAAAATAGGTCGTCAGTTGATGGGTCAATGGTAACTGTGGGTTAATGGATCGTACGATGTTCTTTAAAGAATGTGTCCCCCCCCCCTCTACATTTGTTTATTTCCTCAGCGTCTACTAGTTTATACTGGTTACGTGATTTACAATGTTTAGGGTAATACTTCATCGTGTATTGACCCCCACTCACGTAGGAATAGCTACCTCAGAAATTTAATAATAAACCCAGCCCTCTCAGATTCCTGTTTTTTTATTGAGAAACAGGCAAAACATACGATATTTTTATTCCATTACAAAAAGAAAAGGATTGTGTGTTGAACATGAACGTAAAATAAAATGTTGTTTACAAAAAATAAACGATGGATACATACACCATGGAGGTCCATTTTTGCGTAAACATGTCTTGATATGTGATAAAAAATGTACATGTACATGTACAAAAAAAATATACATGTACTTTAACTGATGAAGCGACGAATTGTTTTAAATTGTTTCTACTTAGGAGTTTAAAATATTGGATTAATTTAATAAACAAACAGGTTTACACTCGCTATCAACAGATTTGCGTTGTGAATGAACAACTACATGACATTGTATGTACATGTATATGTATTTATGACCGATGTATGGAGGAATACACGTATAAAACTGGACTTCCGGCTACTGCGAAAGACAAATAACATTTTTTTTTTTAAATCATATCAAATGATCTTTGACAATTTCCTTTTTTTCCATTACAAAAGAAATATATTTCTTGAGTTTGTGAGTGCAAGTGCATTTAGGTCATGTTTTTGGCTGTATACGACCCTATTTATCTGGTTTTTATCAATATTGCCTTTTAAATGATCGATAGATATAGGTGTGAAAATCTGTAAACCCCCCCCCCCCCCGTTTTAAAAGATTAATACTGTCCGGTGTAGCTAATTTAGACTGGACAGCCAAAGCCAGATGATGAAGGCTAGCAGTATACTTGAGTACATCCGAGTTAACTCCGAATAACAACAGAAGGCGCACTTTGAATCGGAAAAACAATACGCTGAATACATGGGATCCAAAATAAAAAAAAATCACGACTGATTAAGGTTTAAACGTCGTTAGTGCACTTGTACATACCCAAGTCGTCCGCCACGATGTAGAGTATGTGTGGTGGTCTTTTGGCTCCTTCTGCAGAGGAAATCAGGAAACACAGACCAATTAAAACTAAACCAAACGTCCCAATATCTTCCATCATATCACTGTAGAGTTATTAAGGTGAAGAGAAACCGTCTTGATCTATGCCTGGGAACTGTCTCCAAAGAATACTTGTATCATATCTGGAGTTCTCACTGTTACTGACCAATATCCACCAATAACAACGCTCGGTCACTCACGCGGAACAGGTAAACACGCGCACCCTGATTCAAAGAGTTCACTGATCCTCCACTACTACAGGAATGTTGCGCAATCTTTTAAAAACCACTTTTTCCTGACTGTAGCGTACGTAGCAATGTTTACAGTGACTAAGCGCGCTGCTGAGACTTTTTATCAGCCTTCTAACCTTTCGGGGTTCTAACCCAAAGTCAGCTGTGCAACACGTCACAGATTCGGACAAACTGAGGATAATATGCTGGGGGGAGAATAATGAGTGAATACGATGCAACTGCAATTCAGATTCAAGTACAAATGCTCCATGCTGGTTGGCCGACGATATCAAGTTGGTGACAGGCATGGGAAAAGCATTTGATCTGGAATTTTAATTTTAAAATGTGCGCGGACTTTGAACCTTCCAATGAGGGGGAAACTAACTTGTGAATTCCCTGAGCGTCTTTGCAGGAAAAATAATTCGGTGACGCAGTGATGTTTTTCCATTATGAATAAGTTTCGTTCTCTGAACAGCCCTTAACATAGCCTAGATCACCCATAACAACGTGTTTATTGTATTAAACAATAACTCAGGGAAAATCTAGCTGAGTAAAAATGTCTTATTCAGTTACTGAATTTGTCATGGACAAAACATTATTTACTAAAGCTTTCTTAATTACATTTCTATCCATCAAACATATATCGTGAAAACTTAAATACTAAAATCGTGTACAGAAACTTTTTGAACGACGAGATAGAATCTTTAGGGATGTATAGCGACAGAGTGATAAATATATAACATTATTTCTATTTAGTATTTACAGTTGAATTTAAACATATATTAGTCCTTAAGATACATTGATTTGAATTAGCATTATTTCTTGATTAGACACAATTAACGTTCTGTCATTTGGTCAGTTAGAATAAACTACTACTGTTGGTTTTACTTCTTGTTGTCCAGAGTGCCTTAAAGCTTCATATAACACTTTAGTTGTTCACAGCTTTTTGTCATTTTCAGACCCGTATCTATCAGAATCAATAGGATTTATCAACAGGGTGATAATCCTTTAACGCAAACATGTTGAACTACCATTAAAACGTGACAAGGGTAAATTTTTGTAAACATTTTTCGAGATAAACAGTTCCCTAAGTAAACAGACCCGAACGTCACCACATGGTTATCCCCACTAAGGTGTGATTTATCATTGCATCCTGAAGTCAACGACTGAGGTGGACAAGAGAACACATGGCAGGGATTCAAGCTCGCTAAGTGTGAAAAGGTCTTGCTTTAATATATAAGCGTGTAGAGCCACTAAGGGATAAAGGTAGTAATGAGTTACGTATCCAGCCTCGAAGAAGTTTTGATTTACGGAGAACCGCTTCATTACATTTTACGTGATAACGTTTTATTTATTTTGTTATGAATACGCTTGATTTTGTACATTCAAATACCTTAAAAATGATAACTGATCAGAAGTGGATCATGCTCAATTCTTAACTAGATAGCTAACTATTAGTAGTAGTTAACTTAAATAGAGACTAAAGCTTTGTTCATAGCTTCTCCTGCTAGTTTCCTGTGGTGTAGAGTTTCCTCTACGGATAACAATTATCAAAATTTATTTATGCTAAAACCCAAAACACGAACAGACGATACAGTATTAATTGTTATGATTACTACAGTGTTAGTTCTATATAGTTATATTCTCCCTCACTACGTTCGTCCGAATATAAAATAATAAAATGCTAAATGAATAAAAACAACAAGTGTTACATAGGTACGCTGCTCGCTAGCATTAATTTATTTTACACAAAAACACATATTAACAACCATCTGTCAGCCCAAAATCAACACTTTCCATGTCATCAGCCATTTTACCCTTAAAACGCAACAAGCGAGCGAGGCTTAGAGTGCCACGCCACCGCATGGTCCTACTATTTATATTACCTGATCACGTGACCCGAAACCTATTCGAGTACGTATGAAAACCCATAACGCACATAATTTTAATTATGATTACAGCTGTGTTTGTTTTGATTGGTTTTAAATACAAATGTGTTTGTTCTGATTGGTTCTGATAACTACTGCGTCAGTTCTGATTGGTTATGAATGTTCTGATAGTTGTCTGGTAAATACTGTGATTGTTCTGATTGGTTTCGATCTCTATTGTGTTTGCTTTGATTGGATCTAATTCATGTTGTGTTTTTTTCTGATTGGATATGGTTATAGTTGTGTTAGTTCTGGTTGGTTCTGATAAATGATTTGTTAGTTCTGATTGGTTCTGATTAATATTTTGTTAGTTCTGATTGTTTCTGATTAATACTTTGTTAGTTCTGATTGGTTCTGATTAATAATTTGTTAGTCCTGATTGGTTCTGATTAATACTTTGTTAGTTCTGATTGGTTCTGATTAATAATTTGTTAGTTCTGGTTGGTTCTGATTAATAATTTGCTAGTTCTGATTGGTTCTGATTACTCCTGTAGTATGTTTGTTCTGATTGGGTCTGATTACTTCTGCGTCATTCCTAATTTTCTATGATAACTGCTGTATTTGTTCTGCTTGGTTTTTAGATATAACTTTGTTTGATCTGATTGAATCGGATCTCTGCTGTGTTTGTTCTGATTGGTTTTGATTACTACTGTGTCTGTTCTGATTAGTTATGATTACGGTTATTTTGTCATGATTGGTTTTGAATACATCTGTGTTTGTTTTGATTGGCTTTGTTTATTACTTGCTTAGTTCTGATTGGTTATGATTACTGCTGTGTTTGTCCTGATTGGTTATGATTACTGCTGTGTTTTTGTTTTAATTTATGATTACTTCTATGTTTATTCTGATTGGTTACGATAACAAATGTGTTTCGAATCGTTAAAGTTACCGCTGTACAATAATCCATCCTGGGTGGTTCGAGTTACAACTGAGTATGTTCAGACCTCTTTTAATTCAACAGAATTCAATCTGATTGGCTCTAATTACAATTATACGTGTTCTGGTCGGGTTTGTTGGGGTATAATTGAATGTTCTTATTCTTCAAAAATTGGTTCTGATTGCAGGATACTAATTGTTCTTAATGGCTCTGATTAAGATGATATCATTCTGATAAGCTCTAATTACCGCGGGTTGTCTTGTAATTGTAAAAAATCTCAACAACTTGTTACCTTACATTCTTGTAGGCAGAATATTCAGAACTCTGAAAATTAGTTAAATGCATTGTGTATTAATAATTCGATTTTGCTGCACCGACTTTGAAGACCACATTTGCCATCCATTTAGACTAGCTAAATAAGTACCTTTCAAGCGGTTAGTAATTTCATTCATCATTACTATTTGGGTATAAATAAATAACTAAAACCATTTTTGTTGGAATTCCTAATATTTTGTTATAGTGACCATCGACCGCAACCCCACCGATCAGCTAACATTTTATGCATACACCAACATATTACTTGATGACAATTTGCAATGTAACATCTAATTTAAAATTAGTTTGTCTCATTCGAAAACTCAAAGGAAATTCTAATTGCATGTAGAATTTCATATACATCTAGTTCTTACCAGATACCAGAACCCTGTTTACTAATTGTGGAGCCGCTCTTTTCACCAAGAGGATAATAAAATAATTTATTATACTTTCATGGTAAATACTGAAATCTGACTGATTTAGACGCAGATGATAATCCGTTAAATTACCCTCAGCGTTAGAAAAACACTTGGCAACGGGTAAATTATGCGCGTACGGTTCGCCGTAGAATTCAACCCATTCCTATGGAAAAGCAATAAAGTTTTCTTTAAAATTAAGACATTCAGTATAACAAAATAAATAGTGTCTGTTAAGGAGGGTAACGGTTGAAATTGACACCCCGAGAAAACCATTGTCAACCTCCCCTTTGCGTCGGTTGACAATGGTTTTCTCGGGGTGTCAATTTCAAATGTTACCCTCCAAACAGGCACTATTTATATAATGTCTATTATTCTGAATATCTGATGCCTGTAATTTGTTTTCGTCGATTTTTAATGATTTTACACTAAAATAGTAAAAAATGAGTTCGGATTTGAAAAGTTTGAACAATATCGAAATTAAAAATAAGTCTAGGTTGATTGATATTCAATCTATAAAGATGCATTCAACTAAAATTCCCCGGAGTTTCATAAACTTGAAAGTAAAGTTCAACAAATACCACACTAATGACTGTATTTAGACACTTGAATTTCTATTTTGATAAGAGAGCATTATATACATCCGCATTGTGTCGTTCCGTTGTATTTTAACACTCTTACCCCGGCAAAATTTGCAATTAATGCATTGAATTTAGGCCGCCAAAGTTAATTCTACGTTTAAGGACGTTGTTTACTCAGGACAGAGACATAAATAACATTATTTATGTTTCTGCTCAGGGTTGGAGTTCTCATATTCGGATTGTTATAAAGTTCAATGTCATGAGTAAAATTTGTTCTTAACACAAAAAGTATTTAGGAAATGAATCATTATTGACATAACATTCGATATTTTTACTATATTGTGGAATTAGGCTCAAACAAAGTTGGACTTTTAGCAAACGGAGGAAATTGGGACTAACTTTTTCAGATTTTGTTTTTTCACTGATTTATTTTTGGTAGAACTATAATATTTAAAGTTAAGATTTTATTTGTTAGTCAACATAATTTTTGCATATTTTCTGCTGGTTTTATCTCACTTTTTCATTGAGATAATCGTATGGCACACACTACCAACATATTGAAAAATGCTTAAAAACGATAAAAGACACCATAGCTCAAAATTTTGATCATTGACCTCATATAAAATTTATGCCAGCAGAGTAAGATCACTGCCATTCATAAACTGTATTTCATTTTTAAAAGAGTTTAGCAATATGTTTTATTTACACAATTAAGAAAATCTCAATCATAGAGTCAATTTTTCAGGGATTTTTATAAAATTTTCAAAAAATATTCAATGTAATATTCAATAACCATTAACTCAAAAAGTAGGCAATTGGCCAACTTTTTAAAAAGTGAAAAATAATATACCACTGAAGGTCTATAACACACAATAGATGGGTTTTCATTAATGCTCTTTACTGTCAGCTATAAAGAAACCCCATTAGATATCCGATATATAATCTATGGTGGCATATTTTTGCCTCCTATATGAATTATAAATTATGTCAACATGCAAAAAAGTATGTCAACATGCAAGACATAATTTATCATGATTGCATTTAGGGGACAGAAATATGATACCATTATAATCCATAATGTGCTCTAAACATTTCTAGTTTCTACATATTCATAATATTACAGACTTTTAGTAAAAAGTAAAATTAAACTGGAAAAGATTAAATTGAGATAGGGGTTTCTTTGATTTTATAAAAACACATTTTTTTCTAGGCCTACGCGCGCGGGTGGCGTTCAATATTTAACTAGTTTATGCTTTATACAGCCTTGTTTCAGCAAAGAAGGATAACTTATTTTCCGACTTCGATACTTTCCACATACGACTCGGGGAGTCGGAAGGTATTTCATCTTGGTGCTGGGGATGGATTATAAAGAGGGATAGGGATGTTGAAGATTAAGCGGTTTAGACTTAAAATTAAGATATGAAACAGTAATACATCTTTAATAAATCATTTGATATTTTAACTTAGATGATGTTGTCATTACCAGAAACAAAGCAAAGTTGAACTTAAGTTGGAATAACAGACCTGGAAAAAGTCACTCAAATTAACATTAAATTATATGATTATGAACGATATAATGATAAATAAACTGTACGTATGTCTAATAAGCGAAAACTTTGCAAATTGGGGATAAAAAAGAATATCCAATAAATTCAATTCAGTAAGTAACAACAGAAGCTCCTGCGGGATTCGAACTCGGGATGTACGGATCACAAGCCCAACACTTTATCCACTCTGCTATGGAGTAAGCTATATATTGCCGTCATTAAAATCCTTTTGATAAAACAAAATGACGTTTCGATCAGAATTTCAGCCATTTTGTGACGATGTGTTATTCCACATTAATAACGTTTGTTTGATTTTATTTTTTCGACGACATAAAATGTGTATCAAGATAAACCAGTCTCATATTTATATTAGAAAAGTTTATGTGCATATATAAGCAACAATTATGTCCACGTAAAATTGAAATTATTAGTCTATGATGCACTTCAAAAACGTTCAAGTCAAACTGTGAGTGCAGTTTTGAGGGAAAATGTTTTTGTCTTTTAAAACTAATGGACCTAATTGTTTAAAAAAGATTTTTTCTTTTAAATGTAATGTATGCTTTGAATCTTTGTTTTTGAAATATAGGTAAAAATATATATTTTTTGTTTTCGAGTCTAGATATGCAAGTTTGAAACATGCTTACTAGCAGGTCTAAAATTAAACTGACCCCGGTTTTGTTCAAGAAAAAGGAAAAAGAACAACTTATAACAAAATGAAGCTTTTGGGGACAATCAAAATTTGATTTACCTGGCAATAGATTTGACATAGAACTGCAAAATATATATGTGTACCTGACTGATTAATGTAAAAAAGTTCAAATTCATGAAATAAAAAACCCAGTTTGTTTTAGTCTTCGATTTTAATGCAGAATATGTACTACAGAAATTGAAATATAGCTTCAAGTCTGGTCAATTTTCTCAGAGTAAACACCAGAAATGCAATAGGAATAAGTAACGAGTTCACCGTGTCCGGTTAATGTGTTTTCATCAGAAAACGATTATAAACAGCGTGATCTGTTGATCTTGAAATACATTTGAACATGCTTATGACATTTATTGATTCGATTATACACCTTGATATTTCTATAATATCAGTTTCAAACAATGAAAAAGCAATCTCATTAAATAAATGCTCTCGAAAGCTCGTTTCGCGGAATTTTTTGGTATTTGATCATCACGCTTCTAAGACAGTATCAAACGTATCGTTTCGCTCTTTGAGGAGGAATGACACCTGCGAAAACTTTCAAGTACAATCATAGTTCGTGTGGACTCCAGAATGACGAGACTGCTAAAAGAACCACAATGGCGGAATACGTACCTACTCCTACGCCGTCCTTGGCGGAATTCCGCTTTTGTATTACATAATTTGTACCAGAAAAAAACCAAACAATGGCGTTTTGTTACAAATGTTTATTAGAACTAATTTTGATTTCAAGATAACGATTATCATGCGATATGGGGTACATGTGTATATTTAGAATTTACAGTGTTTTTAAGGGCCATTGTAATTCTTTAGATTCTTGTCAGGGAAACAATATAAACGCTTTATCAGTTTATAAGAACAGTTGTCGCTGGCTACAAAAATATGACGGCTGTAAAAAATAGTTTGCCTCTTATGCAAAACGTAATCTGAAATGAAATCAAAAAATAAAATTAAAAAAACTATTTTGGATAGGAAAGAAACGGCGTTATTAATTATGGTGATATATTTCACATGAGTTATAAAGAAGAAAATAATTTTAACCGGGTAATTTTAGATTGGTTAAACATGCAACGTTCTATTACATAACCGTTCACATTATCTAGAGGATTACGTTTTACTCATTATGTTTTTGAAATGATAATATCTGTCACACTTTACACAAACATATTGATAGTACAGGTCGTCGCTAGATGCTGTCATCGTCATAATTGAATCTGTGATGATGACGTAATCGATGAATGGCGGTCAGAATTCCGGACAGGGGCCACACCGGGCCGTCAGTGTCCGGGTCCGACAGGGAATCCGGAATTTGTTCCTGGAATGAAAATCACGGAGTCTTATAAAATTCCACTGTACACAAAATAACTTTTCCATCTCTGTCTCTCTCTGTCACTGTCTGTCTGTCTGTCTCTCTGTCTCTCTCTCTTCTGCTTTTGATTTGAAGACTTGAAACATGTCAATATTTAAGGACTGTACGTTGTCTTTAAATTTTATTTCTTTGTCTACTATCCATTAACTATGTCTATAGTCTATGTCCACATCTTAAGTTTGTGGTTTTTATTCGTTTATTTGTTTGAATTTACTGGGTGGGTGTAAATACAAATTTTGAATTTACAACAACATGACAAAGGTCGGCCCTCTTTATCCAAAGTCCATGTCTACATCTAAAGTATGTGGTGTATATCCATAGTCCATGTCTACATCTAAAGTATGTGGTGTTTATCCATAGTCCATGTCTACATCTAAAGTATGTGGTGTATATCCATAGTCCATGTCTACATCTAAAGTATGTGGTGTATATCCATAGTCCATGTCTACATCTAAAGTATGCGGTGTATATCCATAGTCCATGTCTACATCTAAAGTATGTGGTGTATATCCATAGTCCATGTCTACATCTAAAGTATGTGGTGTTTATCCACACCTAAGGTATGTGTTTCACATCCATAATCTATGTTTACACCTTAAGTTTGTTTTTTATATCTATTATATTTCTAAATGTATAAGGTCTGTGCTCTACATGTATATCCATATTCTATTTAAATTATTTACATGTATATCTATATTTATAGTCTTTGTCATCTGAATATATCTGCATATTTTTAGTTTTTATATTTAGTTTATATCTCAATAACACTCAATAGTCTATGAAAAATCTTAGGTTGGTAAAATGTATACAAGAATATGTCATTAGAAGATATTTTGTAATTTGATTAATTTTGCAGTTAGAAACCACTCATAGCAGCTCTTCCTTACAGTGAATGTTGTGTCCATTCATGAAAGCTTGCTTACCTGCCGACTGTCCGGAATTTCCGAGTTCCTTTTTCTATACTGAAACAAAACAGAAGCAACTATTTATGAGGCCAAACGTCGAAATATTGACGATATTGATACAGATTATACTAACTAATGTCCAGGTTTAAGTTAAAGCCATGTTTTATATAGAGTCTCTGAAGAATTTAGGGATCAATGTTTTGAGTTATTAAAGAATACAGCAGAGAAATATAGAGAAGTCTGTCATATAAAACAGAACTAAGACATGGTAACTGGTGAAAACTGGATTTCTTTTTTTTTTTTTTGTATTCCGATAATAATATACTTACTGCCCCTGGACAGTTCTGTTAAGAAATGAAAAAAAATATATGTAAAGATTGATCTTTACAAAACATACACAAAATAATTATAGGAGTGAATAATTAAATCCATCAAAAACTATAGCTAGCACCATACGTATTGATTCATAATATCCATCGCATATTTTAAAAAAAATTATAAAAACCGGAAAGTGATGACGTGCAATAAAAACAGATAATAGAGACACAGATAAAAACACATGTTTAACGATTTTTTTCCTTGACATATGAGCAACATTTGCAGTGAAATGATATACGTATAAGCTTTGATATAAATACATTGCTTAATTAATCAGTTGAATAATGTAATATAATATCATTGAAGAAAATACAATAACAGTAACATAAAACCTATTGTATTTTTTCCTAGTGATATCGCATTATTCCCTTTAAGATCGTTTATTAAAACTTCATCTTCATTATACGTAATTTCATAGAAAAAAAGATATTTGCAGAATTCAAATTTGTTGTACAAATTCATTGATACAATGTTATGGTATAAATTTTAACTTTGATACAGTGTATATAATAGTTAAATATATATGCTTTGATACTTCTGTTCAAATGTTGCGCACATGAAACTGTAAGGGCATGGGCATCTTAACAAATTTTCTTTGATCGTCAAATTTCTCCATTGTATCTGTTCGTATTTCCCATATTAAAGCCGCTGTGTTGTTCTTAAAAATAGCGAAATGAAAACAGTAGCTAAGCTAATATAGAAAATCTTACCTTCGGATGGATCTACAAGATAAGAAATTATTCAGCATTTGAAAAATCATTAATTTTATAATATAACAATAACTTTTAATAGCAGAAAACCAAATTCTTCAATAATTAAAATGTCACTCAAATACATACCCTGCACATCTGATGAAGAATTGATGTAATAGATAAAAAAGACGAATATTAATGTCATAATATCACTGTGTAAATTTCTTGCATCATTTCAGAGAGTTCATTTAAAAAAAAATTATATTGCATACGTAGAGTCTACATTGAAAATGGTAGGGTGAAAAATAACATCAAGACTTTTCAAAACAACACCCTGACTTCACCTGCATGCTGTTAAAAGTAAGAAAGGATGGACGGACGTAATGGCCAGATGTGTATTGATATGTTGCAGATAAAATTTATTAAGCATTGTTTGTTTTCTTTTATGCCTTTTTATTTGTAGTTTTCTATCTTTCTGCAAGAAGGCATCGTTAATACCCTTTCCCTTAGGTCGAGATATGCTAGAGTAATTAACGTTTAGAATCATTTTGAAATTAAATTTATAATTTATCAAATAAGTTAATTGTCAGGACATTTCAAAAGATATTGGGAGCTTAGGTGCCAAATGTAGTTAAAAAAATTAAAATTAAGTAGAAGCCCATTCCGTAACCTTTCCTTTGGCAAATATGCGCAAATAAACGTATTAACGACAATCCTTGTTCCAGATTTCACGTCATTTTCACATATTTACATCTTTATTTTTTAAGAACAAAGAGAAAATAAACGGTACCCATAGCATATAGAATCTTGCAGATTGAAGGTTAAGTTTTTTAGTCCACAGAAGGTAGCACTCATGTCAATATATCGCTCGATCAATGTGTAAATGAATGAACTAAGAACTTTCTATTCTTTTTCCTTTTTTTGGCTTGAAGCTGGAGAGAAATTGCGGGGAAAATAAAATGGAAATTTTCCACATTCGTCTTAAACCAGGATTCATTAACGTTCACGCACAAGATATCATATTTTGTCATAACTCTCATTCATAACAATAAAACACAAAGGACAAATTTCCGCGGGCTCGGAATTCAATAAAATTGTTTTGAAGAAGACAGTGCTTTGAAAAATATGTGTCGTGTTCTGCGTAACGACTGTTGACTCTCGGTAAAGCACCATATCATATCTAAATTGGTTTCATTCTTTTTACACAATTATCTTTAGAAAATAGTTTTTGATCAGGTCATAAATTTTGAGTGCATTTTGATATTTTGAGAAATTTCAGATAAAAATCGAGGTGTCTCCAGGTAAAATAGTGTAATTTTGGTTATGAAAGAAAGGTATGTTTAATCTATGACAAAATCCAGATGTAATCCCAAGCAGCATGACCGAAAAATCTCGCTCGTAAGTAGTAATCAAAGTACTGAAAGTACTGAAAAGCGCTAACCTAGCTTGGTTCTAAAGGAAATTGTGCAGGCTTAGTTAGAAATGACACTTATTGAAATTTTGGCATATGTTTAATTAATATCAATTGAAAGTATCCAAGGCCAGAAGGGTCAAAATGGCGTTGAAACTGTACTCATCCATATTTATTCTTATTCAATTTATTTTTGATTAAGAAAATTTGGTCGAAATTACGTTCTCTTTAAATATATATTATGATTTATCACATACACTAAAGTTAATGTAAATTAAAAGCTGAACACGAATTGTAAATGAACACTTGCCTGAAGCATGGTATATAAAAGCCTTTGATTTTGTTACACTTGATTTCACACCTGGACTTTGTGTGGGACGTGTTAAATACATTTGTTTGTCTAATGTTTGCACTTGTATATTGTTGTTATACCTGCATTTTCTTTATAACTGTATTGTATTTACCATTATAATTGATGTTCTGAATTTTCTTGTTAATATGTATTGCATTTAGATGGTAAGTTGTTGCGTCTAAGTAACAATTAAATGTAAGCGAGGTAAGATATACGCTATCGCTCACACAGGTGATATCTAAAATACTAACTTGAAGTGTTTAGTCAGTTCCTTATATACGTGATGTTGTGAGAGCGGCGAGCACGAAGAACTATGGCTATTAACACTTCGTCCTCAGCACTTTAAGGTGGATTAACACATCATCCAAAAAAAAATGCTGATCTCTGATCGAAACGCCATTTAGTTTTGTTAAAAGTAGTTTATCGAGGTAACATGCAATTAACTCCTTGGCCCAGTGGTTAGAGTGTCGGACTTATGATCCGAACATCCCGAGTTCAAATTCCGCTGGGGCTTTTGTTGTTACGTTCTGAATTGAATTATTAGATATTCATTTTCTTTTCCCCCAAATTGCAAATTTTTTGCTTATATTACATACGTACAGTTTATTTATCATGATATCTATCATATTCAATTAATTCACTGCCAATTTGAGTGACTTTTTCCATGTCTGTTATTCCATCTTAAATAACACTACTCTATTTTGTTTTGTTATGCAGCTACTGGCGCGGTAAAGGTTATTTTGCAGTATCGCTATATGGCCTCTTAGCACACTAGTAGCTAAACTCTCAACAACAACATTTTGTTAATATAAAATAGTTCTTTAAAACATGTAATAAAAATTACCGACGGTGTGGTCACGAAAAATTTGCAATTAATGATATATGACACAAAATGAGAAAAGATTAAGTTTACTAAACAAACGCAAAACACTGTGCCGGATAATTATGCCAGTGCCAAGGTGGCATTTTTGCACCCGCTTATGATGCAGTTTCGGAAAAATCCATTTATACCAAATGATAGACCATTGTCTAGAGAGTATATAACCACTTTTGTTTTTAGTGTGTTTCACCTGACAGGTGAGATATTTACCTTTAAAAATGAATACCCCACAGGAAAATGAAAATTCCCTTAGGAGAAACGATTCTCCTACAGGAAATATTGACAATCCCATAGGATTTTCTAAAAATCCTATAGGAATTATATTTCCTATAGGAGAAAGCTATTTCCTATAGGAATTTGACCCAGACAGGTAGTTTTCCTATAGGAAATAAAAATTTCCTATCGTATTTTATTAAATCCTATTGGAATTGAAATTCCTATAGGAAGTTCTTGTGTTCCGATAGGAAATTTCAAATTTCCTATAGGAATATTGTTCTTTTCCTGTAGGAATTTAGTTTTGAAAGGTAAATATCTCACATGGCAGGTGAGATACAATGATAACAAAGGTGGTTGTAAACTCTTTAAGCAAAGGTATATCATATGGCATATTTGAATTTTTCGATATATGCAGCTTAGACGGGTGCAAAAATGCCACCTTGGCACTGGCATAATTATCCGGCACAGTGTTCCACGCTATCTTTTGGCGCTGTTCAATGCATTTCTTCGCACTAATATTACAGAACTACGAATCAGCAAAAAAATACTAGTATGTAAATTCGATTAAAAAAAATATTTCATTAAGTTTTTGACATTTTCTTTCAAAGAATCGATTTGATTTTTCTACATTTTAGCTTCTGTATACGCACTATATTTCCTCATCACTGCATAACAGCCCTTGTTGTACGTAAGCCCCGTACATTAGTTTCACAATAGCTCGTGCAATTATGTGCGTAAACCCCTGAAACTGGTTCCTTAACCAGTTTAAATGATGAATATTTCTGTTCATAGCGGGCGGTTATTTGATGCACCGGTAGTAGCAGTCTAACGCCAATAGAGCGCTGAACTATGCTTATCGCTTTAAAAAGGGGTTTGATTTATTTATTTATGCGTAAAGAAAATAAATTCATGTATTTCATATTGCATAAAATAAGTCACTCTCTTAATCAAACATGCAAACAGTGATAACCTTTTTTGGTGTATAGTTAATAAGATGCTAAAGAGGCATTTGATGTGACTTGTAAGAGCGAACAAATTCAACGTGACCGGCTCAACAACTACATTGTAATCCTAAAAATGCCCAAGAGTCGTCCATACTGTATAGATTTGTTTATGCTTAAGTTTTTTTTTAACATTGTTTGATGATGATTGAGACAGACCTTAAATTGTTTGTCAGATTGCGAAGGATTATCGAATTAACAGAAAGTAATCCCCTTGTGATGATTCAGTTCGAAGGGAGAATTTTGATTGGCTGTCACGTTATGACTGATTGCTGACCTGTTTAAATCAAAACTTGTGAATGCTAATTAATTGATACATTAGAGGTTTTGTCGCAGCAACTTTACTTAATGATAAATGGTAAAAATAGCCCCTCATTCATGAATAAAATCAGTATAAAAAAACCCATTTTGTATGAAAATATGCAACCTATAAAATAATTACGATAGCTTAGTATGCAGGACAAATTTCAATGGTTACCATTAACATTTCACAAAGAATTCATTCATCCAACCTATACACATATTGCCAAAAATAAAAAAAAAAAAGAATAAAAAAAAAGAGGGGGGGGGGGGACAGCAAACGTATTACAGCAACAGTAAAATTAAATGTTTATGCAAACGTTCATTCATAACAACAACAGTGTTAAATGTTTGTAAATATATTCAAGAACAGTAAATGTGAGAGAATGTACACTTTTTACAATAAATGTTTGTGCAAAAGGTTACAATTTCCGACAACAGTTAACCTGTGAAAATAGATACATGCACCTTTTACAATAAAAGAAAAAGTAAGTAAATATACTTACTTTTAACACCAAAATGCGTATACAAACACTTCTTCCAACAACAGATACTGTTGTTAATTATAATATTTACTTTCTAATACAACAGTAAACATTTGTGTTGTTATTTACTTTTGTTCAAAACAACAGCTTATGTGTAGAGATATACACTTTTTATACAACAACAAGGAAGTGTAAATATACTCGCTTTACAACAACAGAAATTTATCAACTGATGCACACTTACCATCTGAAAAAAAAATGAAAAACATGTTTTTATTTCAGGAAACATATTGCACATTTAAAAAATATAATGTTGAATTAGCACAATAAAAAGTACAATAATCATATCATTGTTTCACGTGAAAATGCATGGACTTTCAATTATTAAGAAATTGCTTGAAAAGAAACTTACCCGAATTCCCTATGCAAGCAGACAATTTAAAAACAAAACAAGAATGATTATTATTGCTCAAGCAGAAAAACAACACTGTCGATATAAATATTCTTGAGAGGATATTTAGGTGACCGCTCTAAACAATGACATCTTATATATACTACATTTTGTAGTATATATAGCTTCTGAAGATTTAAAATGAAAGCGATTAAGCTATATTGAACGTTTTTCGTGTTTTCTTTTTTAATGTCTACATGTATATATAGACACTCTGGTTGTGGTGTATATATATATATATATATATATATATATATATATATATATATATATATATATATATATATATATATATATATATATATATATAAATATATATATATATATATATATATATATATATATATATATATATATATATATATGTGTGTGTGTGTGTGTATGTGTGTATTCTGCAGCGCTGTCTCTTGGTTGATACGATGACCTAATGAACATTTCATCGGTAAATTGACCCATAGACTTGCTAATTTAGCGTGGCAAATGGAAATTCTTCTGTATTTATACATGACGTGCAGGCATTAGAAATAAAAAAAGATCGTAAAGAGAACATTGATTTTCGCGCTTGAAAAAAAAGGAATGAAATGAAGAGACAAAATGTAAGTGGCTCGGATTTAAAACCTCAATTGACAAGACCGGAGAACTAACGTGTTTCAGTCATAAAAGACCCAACTCCTGCCATTGTCAATACCTAACTTGATTAAATGATGGCGATTGTGTGCCTGCTTTGCATAAATCTCGCGCTCGGACCACACTCAACACATTTCATCTTATAAATGGTCCTTTGCCCTCTTGCTATTGCCAAAATACGAGAGTTATTAAAAGTAATAATTTTAAGAGCTAAGTCCATTTCTTTGAACTGCGTTCGCTTGTCTGATGTTTGACACACAATATAACATGTGGTAAATCATGCGAATTTATTTATGTACAATATTATATTGATTTTGCTTTGTGCCCATTGACAAAAGGTTAATTCAGCCATTGATCATTGTCACAGAGGGCCGCATATAGAAAATATGCATCGAAATTCCACGGGATACCTTGCATGGAGAAAAAGGGAAAGAATGGATGAAGACACATCATTTTAATCCGGATAAAACGGAAAGCAACTGCTAAAAAGGTATCGTTCGAAAATGGTTCGTTCTGTACTGGAAGGCATTCAGACAATGAATCAGTTTGCGATCATAAAAAGTCTGAATAGAAAGAAGCACGCTTTTCTTCGATACGTAACAAATTTATACTGAGGCACTTCATCACTGATGAATAGAATAAAAACCAGTGGTGGGATTACATGCAGACTGATGTCATAGTTCCCTCGGAAACGGGAAGTGGTTTTTATTAGCATTAATTGATGGTGGATTGTCAACAAATTTGAATATTTTTATAAATCTTTTATGAAGCTCTTTTTTCAAGGAGATTGATAAAGTCTAAAAATAGACACAGCCATCCCGCCCTCTTACGTGTCCTCGGTCCATATCTTGTGAACGTTAAGTCATTGTTTAACTATGTGGACTACATTGCTAAAAAAATCTCCTGTTTTCATGTTGAACTTAACTGTCAAATTTTACATGTAGTTTAATTACTTTTTTATGAATTGAGGTCGTTAACTTCGAACTTCATGCTTATTTAAATTCGATCTTCACATGGGACTGGGTATGCTTGATAACATCAATAATTTGTTCAAACAAAAAGGAAATTGCACACGTTTATTTCGAGAAATTTTCAGACACAAATTCTAAAAAGGTTACTTGAATAAAAAAAAACCGACATTATTAATTTTTGAAAGATTATTTTTTAAAGACTTACCACCAAATTATTGATCTGGAAAAAAAGAGAAAAAACTAACAGAAAAGTTAAAAACAAATACATATTTTATAAACATTGATTATTTATTTATCATTAAAAAAAATCCATATTATCTTCAATGAATATAAGTGAATTTTCAGTTATCTGTACACATTAAAAAATGGACACATTATAAATAAACATACCGCTTTCTTGAGAATCGGACTTGGTAGCTCTTCGTTATTGTAGCTGAGGAAATATTCTGTAAAAAAAAAAAAAAAGTTCATGGTGCCTTTATAATGAAAACAGTGACTCTTAAATCCCGTTACCATGAAAATCCAAATAAAAGTGAGTACAGAAATTACGTCTACACCTACATGTGTTGGAGAGAGGAACAGACCTCGAGGCCATAAAACTAAGACAGCTCACTTTTTATATTAGTCTCATTTCTACAACGGGAATGAACAGTGAACAAGTTAGACAGAACTTATAAGTGAGCTCGTCTAAGTTGTATGGCTCCAGGGCCAGGTGTATAAATATTATTATATCAAAAGTTATAAGAATTTGAATTTTAGAACCGGGATTGCAGTCGAAATGACGAATGGATTCGAGTAGATAGGTGTCGATTCAGGCGGGTTTTCCTGTACTTCATCCACTTCATTGATACACGCAAAGAACATTTCAAAGAGGACATGAATAAATTACGAGAATTAAGCAAAATGAGTGAATCATAAATGCTAACATCCTGAAGTGATAAAGGCGGTGTACTCTTTCAATCCTTTTTACTTTGAGTTGACTTTTAGGAAAGGTGTCAATATAATCTTCACAATCTGATGTTAACTTGGATTGTGATAGGCGAATCTAGAACCAAGGTTTAATTCACTGATGGCAAAGTTTGATGAAGGCTGGCCGATGGATAAACGTTTAATTGATTTCAATCTTGTCACAATATACAGAGCTCGTGCAGTACGCTGTTTCCTGTCTTTTGTTACACAGAATCGAAAAGTATCATCAAATCTTAAGAGCACTTTTCAGTTGATAAAAATTTCGAAATCCATTCTGCAATGGTTTATTTTTTTCAAAGTCATGTGCAGGAAATGCACAAAAAGGCAGAACATTTAATTTTTTTAAACATTTAGATTTAAATGTAAGGAAAATATCGACGCTTAATTGCATATCCAATGTGTTAAGGTAAGGTTGTATAATTGTACAGATGTTGAAATAAAAACAAAAGGATGCTAGGCAGTATCTAATTTAAAAAACTGTGTTTAAAATATATTCACAAAACGTTATTGACCGTTGAAATCGGAGATTGCAATTTCATTGAAAATTCTCTCGGTAAAAATTACGACTAAAAGTCCTTGAACCAATTCATAGTAGCCAAACACATAACTGCATGCAGAGACAAATATCTAATTCAGCAGGCTGTGCCATATTATGCCATGCTATATAACGTATTCAAACACTGGACAGCCTGTACACAGTTCAAGCCACCAAACATTCTTTGGTCAAGCAGGCAGGAAACCAAAGAACGCAAGAATAATAATAATTGCCAAAGAATTTAAAAAATCATAGTAGCCCTCTGGGTGGAAAAAGTTGCACATGAACCTAGTCTTTTGTCATTTATGGACAGAAATTTCAATTTAAATTGATCCATTCGATCACAAACTAGAATCACTTGAGTGCTTTGTAAGACTACACGCAATAGAAGTCCAATATAATTTGCTAAGATTGCGGGCGTATCCATGCTAAAGTTTGGTTGATTCTTTCATTGAATACGACAGAGTATCCGTATTCATTATTTCCATTCCACGGCGGGATATTACAACCTACTACCACCGTGTTACTTGATGGTCTTTGCCATCAATATACGTTGTTCATCAAAGAATGTCAAACAAACGTGAAATGTTTGCAAGAACTGTGTGATTTCTGATTAATCAACGGAGGTGAACTTCAATTGTTGTCATAGAATTTGTGTGGGATTAGGCAATAGATTTTCTCGGCATAGATTACAGCTCCGCATAACAATGCATTAGTACATCTATAGGATTCTGACAGACGCTTTGTTTGAGGACGAACCCGGTTTACCCAAACTTTCTCTATGATAAGTTCAAAATTAGAATATTCTTTAGCACTCGTTGGAGGCTGACTAATTAATTGTTTTAAGCGCAAATATTTCGCCATACAGATTTTAGTAATTGGCAAATTTATGGTTATCTTTGGGCGAAAATGGACTTCTTAGTCTAAGACCAAAGCCCATCGAAATCGTTGCTGTGATAAATTAACGTGAAAATTTTTAAAAAATGAAAAAAGACAAAAATGTTACTTAAATTATTATAATGATACAAGAAAACGAAACACGAATTATTAATCTGATTCACGCACAATACAGATGGTTTTGTATTATGACTTCACTGTTTAATGGAATTTGGATAATTGTCCAGGTTTAATACTCTCACCGATCAATAAACCGGTGTTTTATTTGCACTCCGCTTCATTGACAGTATCTCCTGAATTTATTTTCAAAGGCTTACCGAAAAAACAAGCAACTTTTGACTAACTTCTTACATGTATCTACGTAAGGTCTGATCATTTTCTTATTACAATAAAAAAGAACGTTACTTCAACTATCTATCTTTACCTTCATTTTCTTCTTGAAAATGTCCGCACATACGTATAACTATTTTTAAAACTATTTTACAAATGTCTTTTAAATGTTTTATTGCTGTTTTGTTAATCGCTTATTTAATCAAACATGCATGTTTTTATCAATTAATATTAAATATTTTAAATGATAGTTTAAAAAAAATGCTTTTGAAGTAAAATCATGGACAACATCCATGACCATTCATACAAGAGACGTTAGTCATGAAATGACGTCACACTTCCAAATATGCTTGTAGCTTTAGTATTTGGAAAAATGAAAAGTTTTTCTTGACTTTTCTTTTTATGTAAATTACCTATCGACCTTCCTTAAAATGGCCACGACCATCGAGCCATTTTAAAGGACCGTTAACGTGGGCTATGTATTTTTCTGCAATGTCCGGAGCCGTCGCAACAAAATGAATTACAGAGCAAGCACTCGTCGTATGGATTGTTTATCAACCAATTTAATCAACACTGAAGTTTTTTTTTTCAAGTTCATCTTTTCTTGACATTAGAAATATCACGACGAGATATATTTATGTGATCCCAAGTCAACCTTGTTTACTCACGGCAAAACAAGCTGTTCAAATTTGACAATATACAGGTATAATAATATTTGCTTATCATATCTTCGAGCACACACGATACTAATTTAGGAATAGGACTAATCGTGATTTACTGAAAAGACTCATCTATCTAAGTTGTATTCACGCTTATATAGGCGTCCTTTACTATGCTTTTCTATAAAGTTAAAAATCATGACAAACTGTTTACTTATCATTCTTTTATTATATTTTAATATCTAAAATAAAATTTAAAAAACACCATAATAGTTGTAAATCACTGCGTTACGTTGCACGGCATGTGAACCTTCTATACGTAGTAAACAGTTTTTGTATTTTTATGTATTATAACTTATCGGATAGTTCTACATCTCGACGTGGTCTGCAATTTATTCACAAACCAGTTCAAAAGTAGTGAGATAGCGCAATAAAAGCTACATCTAATTGGTCGACATCCCTATAACAAAGGTACATGTTCCTAGTTTATACCTCTACCTTAATACAAGTCTATCCTCAATCAGTCTCCATCAATAAGGTAATGCTATACATTTGATTGCTTTGTTTCGCGGCAGTAGGCCTTAATTATCCTGCTGATCAACTAGAATAAACGTACTTCACGTTGACAGATTAATTCAATGTATTCCGTATCGATATCAAAGTTAACAAGGTTAATATGGTTCAAAGATTTCGTGTAATATTGTAACTATTGTGTAAAAGAATGCCAGTATCTTTAAGACTTGTTTCAGGTTGTTGTAAAATATGTCTATCGTTTTAAGAGAGAGAGAGAGAGAGAGAGAGAGAGAGAGAGAGAGAGAGAGAGAGTTTAAAAGAATTGGTCATTGTTTCTACAATTTTTGTGAATTGATAATAATAGGAAAGTCATTCAAATGGAATGATTACAGGGACTCCAATCTGAGTATATATCTGAAAGTGCATTCATAGTTGAATATGATTGCCAGACCTTGCTGCGGTTACAGTCACTAACATAACAAATTCATACAAATCTCGCAAACAGAAAGACAGAGCTACACAGACAGAATAAAATACCGGTATTAGTATACCACCGATCCTCGGAGCAAAAGACAATTTATGGATAATAGTGAACATTACTTGGGGTCAGAAGACGAAACGAAAGTCAAGCCTCCTTAGTCTAATTTTCTTGTTTGCTTATATAATATCTGAAACCACGACCGTATACATGTATTTGGTAAGTTGAATCCGCGTGATGAAACATTGAATCAGTATATGCCCAATTACAGAAAGACATCTATGAGGAAATTAGATTTCTAGCCTTGTTTTGATGTATTAGAACGGTACTGTTGAATTTCAGAATGGGATTAAAAACAACACCTGCTCCTGTTTCCCTATGCTGCTTTTCTATCGGCCCCCAACGGGGAATTCAAATGAGAATACAAGAATTCCTGGAAATACACGACACACGAGCGTAAAGACGGCTTCATCAAGCAGAATGTTTCCCCTCTTTAAGGAGACTAGGTGCATGGTCATCAAAACCCATATTTTTAGATGTAAATTTAATAGCTATAAACTAAAATTAGAATAAAATGAAAAGAAACGTAAGAAAAAATTCAAGTTATATAAGCTTTGAATATTTTTGTATACCTTAATACAGAGTTATAATTACAAATTATTTATAAGAAAGAATTGTCAGCAAACTTTTATTAGTAAATTTGAATGAATTTAGAACAGCTATTGACAATTCTTCTTTCATTATTTTTTTTGTTGATAAAGATTTTAAAAAAGCAATACAAAAAGTTGTCTTGGAGTCTTTAAATAATGTGCACATTGAAATTTAATTTTCCTTGTCTACTATTTCTAAAATACGTACCAAATTAAACTTGAAACCTGAGAAAAAAAAAGATAATTACCTCCCGAATCTTGGGCATGTTGTTGCTCAATAAACATGAAAAGTTCCAGAAGGAAAAGTAAACACAAACGAAAGTTCATGTCCAGAGAAGTTCTAAATTTCCAAAGTAGCACTACAAATGTTCTTTCGATAGGAGTTGACAGAAACTACCCTGTTCACTCTATCATGCTGTGTTGCCGTTAAACAGCAAAAGACCGTTGACTAATACTGTATTTTCTCCTTATAAATGTAATTTTCTATATCCGTAAATTCAAAGAAAGCACCGTTCATTCATCTCGCGAGTTTCTTGTTTATGATGTGGTGGCGCTTTTTTTTCAAAGTATCGGATTCCAAAGCCTTTCGCCTCTGATTTCGAAGCTATACTATAAGATTGGTTTTTGAATGGACGTGTTCATCTAGGAGGTACATGTATATAGTGCATGGTAGGCGGTGTGTATGCGAATCGGGGAGGATTTAATGGATTTATAATTAGTTGACAATGAAAAATCGAAAGTGATTTAATGTAAATCAGATATTTTGCCAACAAAAAGTTGTTGTTACAAAAGCATCAACGTAGAGGAAATTTGTCACCCCTGCCTTTTGAGTATCGGTGTTTGCATTACGCCGCTGTTCGTAAATAACTTTAGAAATTAATAAATCTCTTGTTCCGAACGAAATTAATCATATTTGAAATAACCCGTTACTTAGGATGCGGTGATTTTGATCGTTAAACCTGACTAAGGTGTTGACTATTAACTCTGCTAACTATCGTATAGAGCTACAAAAAGCCGGACTCAGAAACGCTTGCGTGCAACCGGTCAAAGCAATAGAGCTTCTTGTCCATTTTCAGCTAATGGTACATTACCACTCACAATTTGTTGAATAGAATTATCAATTACCACACATCTAGCAATTAATCGCGTTAGCAAGCCTTTGTCAGAAGTTTTAGGACAGGACAAGATTACGACGTAAATCAAAAAAAATCTTCTGAAGAGCCACACGCCATCCCACTTCCGGCGGCGCTAAAGGTTTGGTTTCTTCCAGAAAGAAATGTTTTTGGTCAACGTTAGGTTATCCGTATATCGTGTAGAAATTCCATTAATTGTCAAAATGATAGCAGTGGCAGGTGGAAGAAACTATCGCATCTAATTTTTCAACTCAACTCTTCAACTTTTGTCGTCAATAAGAAAATTCAACCAGATATAAACTTTAGTTTTTAATTCCTGGGGAAATTTGATTGGAGGGAACTCTATGGTATTCGCAATTCCCGTGTATGCCTCTCAAATTGTTTTATTGACCATGTAGAATAGCTTGGTACATACGTAAAGACTTTCGAACAGAATAAAATATACAAAATAACGAATCGAATCACGTTTTGCTAATGAAAAAATGTGGCAGAAGTAATAACTTGATGAATACATATTATCAATAATAGGATAAAGAAATGTTCGAGGGAGGTAATATGTTTTATATTTTGCCAATTGTAAATGAGTGAAGATGAAGCCATACTGTTTAAATTCTAAAAAAGAGATTCATATTGAATTTCCTATTAATGTTTTTACTTGTATGTTATGTCTTTTTTTCATCAACCTTTCTAATAATAAAAAGCATAAAAAGCATTAAAAAGTATAATGTTCACTCTAGCGTTATTTTTTATAAACAAATAAAGATCAAAACAATAAAAAAACTCAAAAAAGGAACACGTTAATATAATATTGAATCGATAGTATCTGTCTTCTCCAACAAACCTGTCCATATTGACACACTTTTACTCTCATCTTCACACTATGTTCGGGTTATTTGCCCTTAAAACAATACAATTTTCAATCTCGGTATTATTTTTCATCTTCATGCAAAGATTTTCAAAAGTCAATGAAGTCTAAGCGGAAATGTTTGTGTAAAGCAATATCAGGCCGGGCGGGAATCTATTGAAATATTCATAGTCATTGTATGATTCTTTCAAATTATCTTGTTTTATTAATGATTTTCGATCTAAATACTCAATTTTCTTGTAAAATATTTACGAGACAAAATATAAGAATTATCTCAAATCATTCGACATGGAGACTACAATAGCAAGATAAAAATACTACAAAAGTTATATTCCAAATCGAGCTCTGTAATTGAGAGCCCCCAATATTGTACAAAATACATGTATAATTAGCATTGGTATACTGTGATTGTTCAATCCTCTAAAAACCCACTTTATTTCAATCTCAACGATTGGTCGACTCTTCATAGCTAATCGATCGATCGGTAGATTAAGCGATTGATGGTTTGTTTGATTGGTGTTTGATTGATTGTTTGATCTTGTTCCCTGTTGTATTTTTCCTTTCTGCACACAATGTTGTATTTTTCCTTTCTGCACACAATGTTGTATGGATTTGTTCCTGCTATCCTGTAATACCTCTGGTTCAAGTTAGTGTATCGTTTTACTGGACTAACATACGCAGTCAGACACGGAGCAAATTAATAAGAGTTTGTTTTCTTCATTTTGCACAATTAAAGTCGATTGTAAAACTCTTTTGACCCATCCATTCATCCCTCAATCTTTTGCAAATAAGATATAGAGGATACTACAATCTAGATGAGACTTTTTAAATAAAGGTAACAGATTTTTAAGTAAAGGTAACAGATGGCAATACAAATCGCAATCTTATAAAGGGAGACGAAAGACATGCTTACTAATGTTTCAACTTTTAAGTAAAAACCAGTAATATATAGATATCATTCTGAAAAAATGGTTATGTTTACATTTTGCAAATTAAAATCATTTACGAGAGTCATACATAAAATCTGTATAAAACAAAGTCTAGCATTTTTATGTACGTTTTATCGAATCAAGTCCATGTTTTGTCTCAAATGTATTAAAAGTTTAGATCAAGTTTTGACAAAGTATATGTGTTTTAAAATGCAGAGACTATATAATCATAAAATCAAAATCAAAAATTATATAACTATATAATTATTTATGGTTTTTTTTTAAAACAAATTCTATTTAGTTACAAATGAGTAACGTGTATTGTGTTTTACTGTGTTATGATTCTGGTAATTCAAAGATTCAGACCTTTAATTCATATTAAATCCACAGAATTAATATATTAACAAAATAAATTAATAATATCGAAGATCAGTGTGTGATGTAAAATAAATTCAATGTAATCTAAAATGATTCACAAAGTATTACTTCAGCGCTCATGTCGAAGTTGTCAACTGAAGCGCAAAAAACACATCCAAGTGTTTCTAATTTATTTGCAAAGTCTCATCCAAATATTTGTACTTCCCTTAAGCTGTGGATTTAATTAGGGTTAGACAAGCAATTATAAACATTGCTTTGATCAATTTTGCTGAAGTTAATGAAAGGAAGCCATACTATTGTTTTACAGTATTACGTCACAACACAAATGACGACATAATATACATTTTTCCCAGGGCATAAAATATCATATTTGATTTACCATAATGCAATATTTACATTCCACATATATTTTGCATGTAAAGCTACTGCAGATATAGCACCATAACACAGACAGGGTACTAAAAGGGTAAATCACGAGTTTTAATTGTGACGTCACAAACGTTGAGCGCTGATAAATACAACGTCACAAGCGAAAATCAAAGATCACGCTTGTGGCTGTTACTGTTACAAACTGTTAACTGTTACAGTTGCCCCGCTGTTAAAATTTGAAACGTTCTCCAATGACGTGAAACAGTACTCATTTATCTTACCCCATCTTTCACTCCGCACCCAATATCTAATTACAAACTCCTTTAATGTGACCAGAACATAAACATTGTATACATCTGAATCAGGTGACCAAGAAAATTTAAATAATTTAAAAAAATCACTGAATTCGATCTTTGCTGAACATGAATGCATTCTACATTTCTCCTGTTCGAAACAACAAAACTTCAGGATATTGTTGATCATTCTATAAATTCCTTGCATTTCAAATTTGTTAAGGATTTTTTTTTTTCATTTAAGTTGTTTCTGTCAAGGAAATGCTGAAATTCTCTGTAAATGACTTTTTATAAGCAAATTTGTTCCGGAAAAGAGACTGGTTATTAATATATATACGTACACTCTAAATTTTAATGTATATAAGTCCTCATTTTATCTACCATGATTGTTTATTACAGAATATTTAATTTTATCTGTACAAGCATTTTGATTAGCTGAACACACGGAAAAAAAAATTAAATTATTTTGTATAACCTGGTTAGCTATGTAGCCACGCCCCCTTGACAGCCCCATATTCATGCACGTGTTTTAATTAATAGTTTTTATGTAAATTCAAATGTTATGCAAAAATAAATCACTTCTATCATTATTAAGTGAGTTTTCTTTTATTTTTTAATTAAATTATAAGGAATATTTTAAACTTTTGCTCAGATTATCCGATATAACCTGGTTTGAGGCAGTGCACGCTTTTTTATAACCCGCTTCGCGGATTATAAGGCGTGTACTGCCTCAAACAAGGTTATATAGGATAATCTTGGCAAACATTCCTTAATTACTGTAAGACCAATTTTTATTCGCATGCTAGAAATGTTCGCGAGACTTGCGAGTCCTTGTCGTATACATGTAATAACAAAATGGTTATAGATGAGCCTTAATCGCAACAAATAGTCGCCGCCAACCAATTTATCTCCCGCAAATCGCGAAATAAAGTCGTCGCGAATAAAAGTTGGTTTACATATATAATCAAGAGAAGAGTAAAATGAAGTACCATTAAATATTTCAATAAATCAAAACTTCAAATATGGATATCATAATTTAATACAAATAATCTTTCAGAATGAATTCCGAAACTAATGAAGAAACACGTCAATCGAAAATGCTTACATTTCTGCGTTTTCCTGGAAAAGTCATTTTAAAGGAAGGCTTCAATAAATTATTTTAATTTATAACTTGTCACGGAAATTACCTCATTTGTGCATATTTATGTAGGTTTACTTAAATCCGAAGCTGAATGCATTAGAGAGCAATTTGTGTTGCATATTTAATGAAAGAAGAAATCCCACCTGCACACCCACGATCCTGATATTTTACTGATCTTGAAAATTAAACATCACAAAACAATTCAAATCCAAAAACCTTCAACTATAAAATTTGGTCCATCAAAGGTTGGGTTTGTTGTTGGAGAAACCTTTCAGCTAGGTCGTTACATGTAACGTCGCGGGGAGTTCCGTTGTTTAGTGGAACCCGCGCTCAATCTCTGTCACTAATGGACGCCTCAGTTTTATTGTTTCGGTTTTCACTCAAAAACACTTATCTCAGTCGATTTATCATTCCAGCGTCCATTGACATTCTGCGATTCTGTGTTTTGTAGAAAATTTATCCTTGCATATATGCCTTGTCAAAATATGTCATTGGTTCAAACTCTGGTGGAATTAATGAAGGCAAAACAATTGGAACCATTAGATTACTTTTAAATTAAACATCAAACGATTTTATATCTCATCTAATTATCTCTCGAGTGATGCGAGATAAGGGTGTTTGATGCGTCAATTCCTCATTTACATGGCCTCTAGCCTATTAGATAATTAATATTTTTCCAAATTTAAATTTTGTATGAAACAAATTGCAAACATAAAGTAGAAATGAGTGGTACACAGTAGTTTTGAGCCATGTTGATACATACATGGCTATTTTTTTTTTATCGGAACCTATAATAGACCGGTACTAGTACTAGCCCGAGAGCCGTTTTGTTCGAAGGTTGGTAAAAGTATAAATTGTCTGAGAGCTAATATAAAAAACTATAGAATGCCACGTCATAATATAATTCAAAAATGTACACTTATTAAAAATATGAAAATAACGATATCATGATATCATGTAAGCATTTTCAAAACAAAATTAGCTGGCAAGTATTTTGTCACTTTTAGTAATTAAAACTATTTTGTAATACGTTAATAGTGCCATTGTTTATTAATTGCTTTCAACTCGACAAAATTTTGTCATGTGATGTTTGATTGTTTGTTCAAGTTCAAGTTCATTTATTTCACTCAAAACATATAATGTTACATGAGGTGCAGAAGAATTATATACAAAAGTATCAGAAAAGCAGGATTTACAAAAGAGAAACAGAAAAAATAAACAATGTATTTTTTAAAGTTGTTACGTAGGATGACTGACCAAATCAAATATTTTACTAATTAAAGTACAAATTTTCATAAGAATTACATGGTTTGGAGATGACATAAGTGTTCTAAATTTTAAGGTGTTTGGGTTTTTAAGATAATGATAATAACTAAACAATTTTTTTCTTATATGTGACAATGCACAACATTCTAAAACATAATGGAATTCATCGCCAATTTGATTGGCTTCACATAGACTGCACTTGCGGTCTTCACCTATTTCTATAGGGAGGTGGTGGTTTGTTGTTCTATATTTAACAAATAAGTTTCTTGATTTTCGTGGAAATAGTAGTAAATAGTCTTCACAACAAAAATTAGATTTAAATATACGATATATAGCGCCTTTTGAAGAATTATCTATATCACTATTCCATTTTTGGACAAATTGATCTTTAAGATTTTGTTTAACAATATTTTCTAACCATTTTACGTTAATAGGATTTTGCTGGTGCCAAACATAGGATAAGCCGCAGTTATCAAGAATGTTTTTTATACAAACTAGCCACCTATTATTGATTTCACCTCTAGTGTAACAATTGTAAAGATACATATACATAGTTTTACATAACCTATTCTCCTGGCATAAAATCATCTTTGCCCAAAATCCAACCGTTCTTGTATAAATTGTTATATATAATGGAAAACGACCTGTCTCCCCATAAACCATAAAGCTGGGGGTACTACTTTTCAAGTTAAGTATGTGTTTAAGAAACCTTAAATATACACGCTCGATAACATCCCCAGATTTCACAAGAATATAATAAGACTGGTAAAACAACCTTGTCAAATAAGTCTAATTGAATATCAAAAGACATGTCAAAAAATCTAATTTTTCTAATAATACCATACATAGCTTTCTGAGATTGAGTACACAAGTGTTTCTTGGCTTTACAAAAAGAGCCAGATCGGGAAAAAATTATTCCTAAGTAGTTATACTCTTTAGCTACTTCTAATTTGTCACTGTTGTACATAAATGAGCACTTAGGAGCAGGTCCTTTGGAGAATATCATAATTTTGGGCTTTTTCACATTAACTGTAAGTTTCCAGTTTTTACAATATATACAAAATTCGTCAAGCGCATGTTGTAAATCTTGGGCTGACTCTGTAAGTATGACAGTGTCGTCAGCATAAAACAAAATTAAAAGTTTACTGTAAACAAGCAACTCTTCTTCTAAATCATTTGTGATACTATTTAACCCATTGACATTTCTCTCATTCACAAAGTTTTCTATATCGTTGATATATATGGAAAATAAAAAAGGTGATAAGTTTTCTCCTTGACGTACGCCAAGGTTACAAAAGAAAAAAGGTGAAGTTTCGTCATTCAGTTTTACTTTTGACTTGATACCGTTGTACATGTTTTTTAAAAATGTAATACATTTGCCAGTTATACCACTTTTATATATTTTAAACCATAAACCCTCGCGCCACACAGTGTCAAATGCTTGCTTAAAATCAATAAAAGCACAAAATAATTTGAGAAATGTTTGTTGTAAATGCAGATTATTCAAACTCTTAACAAAAGAAGTTTAAACTCTTATAGCATAAGAGTAGAATCGTTTAATTAATTATCTACCTAACCCAACAAAACACATACAAGTACTTCAAATTAAATCATCAGCTCATATAATTAAATAAAATGACCTAATTAATGATGTATTGAAAGAATAGAAAGGTAATGACCATCATTTCTTCTATTTAATTACATATATTTGTATATCTGCTTAATTAACCATTTCTTTATTTTTTCTATTTTTAAATTTTAATTGTCATTTTTAGAGGCTTTAGAGGCTTGAGAAATCAACTATCCTATCTCCCATTATTTTATTTGTAACATCATACCACTCTATCAAAATCATATTATCTTATATATACTTGATATTTCACTAACGGTCTTTCAGTTTTGTCTGCAGTGAGAAAAGCAATAGTTTTATCGCTTGGGTTTAGCTTTGACACTTCTCTATTTTGGAGGAAGCTTTGCCACTAGTGTTGAGAATCTCTAAGATTTCCAATTGCAGATTTTTTGTAAATGGGTCACATCTTTTATAAAATCTTGACTTCTTAATTTGATGGTCTACTAATTGCAAGCAATGTCCTTATTCGTGACGATTTAGTCCATTTAGTCCTTAGACGTGCTTAAAACATCCCACATTTTCTCCTAAAGATCACAAGGAATTCAAAAACAACCACAAAGACACACAGAGTTGTTGCTAAGATACACAAATAGAAAACTATTGGTTGTCTCAAAAGCTGTTTTCTGTTGCGTATGGAACAACATACATATGTAATCAGGTGGTTAAGGTTTGCATGTACAGTGTTGTGTGATTCAAATAGCGATATTGTACTGTTTGTTTTGAGTTAATGAAATAGCTAACCAACCTTTATATTACACAATAATATATAAATAGTGCCTGTTTGGGAGGGTAACCGTTGAAATTTCAACGGTTACCCTCCCAAACAGGCACTATTTATTTTATTATACTGAATCTCTTAATTTTAGAGAAAAGTTTACTGCTTTTATATAGAAATGACGTGAATTTAACGGCGAACCGTACGCGCATAATTTACGCGCATGTAACAATTCGTTCTCTCGGCCCGTTGCCAAGCGCGTTGCTAACGCTGAGGGTAAGAGAACGGATTGTCAACTGCGTCTAAACCAATCAGATTTCAGTATTTCTGAAAGTATAACATGAAAGTATAATAAATGGACAATGTAATCCCAGGAATAAGTTTTGTGACTTAAGACAGTTGGATGTTCGTGGCCATATTTAGACTATATTTACATCCTTCAGACGAAAGGTAAATATTCAAATTTCAAATCTAGAATGTTTGGAGTTTTTCTTTACTTAATAATAAATTATGACCAAAAATATCATACATAAACGTTTTAGGCAGATCTGATGGTTAATTTGTTGACCCCCCCCCCCCAGTCTCCTTTGTTTAGTGAATGGAAGGTAGCATTAAAGAAAAGTCTACTAATTATCTATTACATTATTACAAAACAAATTAATTTTCTGACACATTGTCAAAAATAAACAATGATTTACTTGTAATAATACAAGAATATTAAAACCACATTCAGCTATACAATACCCTTCTAAGTTTACATTACGCGTTCTTTAGTCATATGCTAGATTCCCATGTGTCCATGCGTTTAATAATATGAAAGTACATATATACGATTTTAAGTCACAAAACAATATTTAAATGTATATTCCTAAGTTCATCAGCAAAATCGTTTATTCCCATGGGTACCAATTGTGCCCCATTGTTAGCAGACCTATTTTTGTATTCTTATGAAGCAGAATTTATTCAAAAACTTGTACGTGAAAAAAATAAATCACTCGCTGTGGCCATCAACTCAACATTCAGGTATATCGACGACGAATTATCAATTAACAATTGTTATTTCCATACTTACGTCGACTCGATATATCTCAGTGAACTTGAAATAAAAGATACCACAAAGTCTGCGTCATCTGTTTCATATTTGGATATTTTACTGGAAATGGACATTGATGGTAACCTAACAACAAAACTTTATGATAAACGCGATGACTTCAATTTTTCTATAGTCAACTTTCCTTACTTATGAAGCAATATACCTTCATCACCTGCATATGGTGTTTTTGTCTCCTGATATGGTGTCCGGATAGGGCCATTTGCGTTAGCGCGACATCGCGTTCAGATAAACGAGACATTACGCTAACAAACAACACGCCGTCGCGCAAACGCAACTTTGCACAAACACGCCGTCGCGCTAACGCAACTTTGCACAACACGCCGTCGCGCTAACACAAAACACGCCGTCGCGCTAACACAATTTTGCAAGTTTCACAGTCTAGTAGGAAGTCGTGTCCGGAAATATCGCATGTTGATTGTAATTCACATGTTAATCAAATTCTTTATTCACAAAAATATTTAAGGAATAGGAATCATTCTTTGAGTATTATTAGATGATAAGTTCGGTCGGGGCGTGATCAAATCCAATAAAGCCCGAAGCTAGCATATCCTTATGCAGTGACATACAAGTACCTATATTTCTACTCATATGTATTGATAATAAATGAAAAAAATGTATATATTTCAAAGTAAATTTAAAATACCGTATTGTTATTTACTTAGTAATCAGAACATTATTGATTTGTTATTTTTAAGAACCTCGTGATTATCAAACAGCATGAAGGATGAAGTTTGTCTCACGAATTACTATTTGATTAAAATTGCCATTAACATTTTGAGTCCATAGATTGTATTTAACGCTTGTATCAACCTGTTTTCTTGTAGTGTTCTGTGGTACAAAGGTTCATCATCCTTATTCTTTCCTTATAGTGTGGCTTTACAATAGAAGCTTAAGAGATAAAATATCTACCGTTTTGCATATCTAATGTGGAACCAAATACCTCTTTGTTCCAACATTATTCACTGGATTAAGTGGAATAGCCACTTTATTAAACCTGTGACAGAAATTTTACTCTTAAGTCTATCATTGTATGAAATATTAAGAAAACGGTGACTATGTGTGGATAGACCACTATATAAATCTTTATTTCTAAAATAGAATTAATATTAAATTGGGAAAGTCTCGATCTGTCAAAGGTTTGATAAAAGAGCTATACCACACAGAGCCATTGAAATAGTTTTGATATCACCGATGTGTATACTTCATCTGTTTAATTATTCAATGTTTCACTCTTAATTTCAGTGTTTGGGGAAATTAAAGGTGAATTTGCATTAAAAAATTATTAGAGCAAGTGGTTTTCCTAGAATTTAAGCTTTGCTATTAGAAAATACATTTAGACTATAAAACCCCACACATACGTCTAATAAACTTCACACATATATTTACAGAAGTGTAACATGCAACGTCCTGTACAGTCCTGTTCCGTTAAATTTTCATTTATATTCACAACAAGCTTATCTTTGCAAAAAAATAGGTGAGCTAGCGTTGTAGCCATTTTTATTCACACAAAGGAAGGTTCGTGACCAACGGGATTATTTTGCTGAATTTTTTAACGTTTATTTATTAGGAAGTAGACAGTACTGTACCGGGAAGGGGGGGGGGGCTCAATATGGTAGTATGGGAAAAGGTGCAGTTTTATCGGCAATGGCATCCGAGTTAATGTTTTTAGACGTTTAAGTAAGATATATTACACAGCCTATTATCTGTAAGTATATTTAATTTTTTTTTGTTACCATGCACTTCAAACTTTTAAAGAATCGTCATTTACTCAGAACGTTTGTGTTAACTATATAATGGGTCAACACAGTTGATGCAATATTAAAATAGCTGTGATTGTGCGATGATATAAAGTGAATGTATTAACAAAACAAAATGAAAACGTCGGAAGCAATTTGAAAGATGGGGGGGGGGCTAAACCAACAAAAACACTATTGTGGACTAAGCCCCAATTTTCAATGTCTAGATCTATCTTTGCATAAAAAGTGGGGTGGGGGGGGGGCTAAGCCCCTCCCCACCCTAACCACCCGGTTTCAACGCCAATGTAATATGCTTCCAAGTTTCAATATTGTAACAAATTGTTTGAAAGATTTGAAATTATAAAAAAAAAAGATAGAAATTGCTATACATATATTTTTTGCAATTGTTTTTTTTTATTGATATACATTTTTGTTCATAGAGAAGAATTTATATGGTTAACACGTGGATATAAATTCTGAAATAAAGCTTAACTATATTTAAACTATGAAACTGGTAGATGTAGAAATAAATATGTGAAGCATTGTAAAGTATATACAGTTTCAAGAAAAATGTGAAAAGGGTTAAAGATAGAAATTGCTATACATATATTTTTTGCAATTGTTTTTTTTTATTGATATACATTTTTGTTCATAGAGAAGAATTTATATGGTTAACACGTGGATATAAATTCTGAAATAAAGCTTAACTATATTTAAACTATGAAACTGGTAGATGTAGAAATAAATATGTGAAGCATTGTAAAGTATATACAGTTTCAAGAAAAATGTGAAAAGGTGAGGTAAAATGACTAATGAGAAAATCTTCCCGCTTGAATACGTCGTATCTTTTCTTATAATATTCGGGCTTTTCCGTCAAAAAAGGAGAAAAGAAAAGTTGAAGAATTATAAAAGTGTGGTATTGCATTGTATCTTGTCTTTCCGACATACTCTAAAAAGACATCCTTGGTTTTTAACTGAGCTTGCCGGTATTATCTAGGAAGATGGTATAACTGTAAGGAAAGCTAGGTTTTACCAGTTGATAACTTCAATCTTGGCATTATGTAACCCGTTTTTCTTGAATTTTTATGTGTAGATTAAACAGTAAATTAAGAAACTTCAGCATTCGGATCATATCTGTTTTACGAAATTATCATCGTTGTAGCTCGAGAGCGCTAGCAATAATGTATAATGTTAACTTTAAAACGTATTCAAACAAATCGCATCTTTGGCCGTTAGATAATAAAGCTTTTGTGTTCTTTTGGGGGTTCAACTTTCCTTAGACTTTCGATGTAAGTAAACATGAAATAGGTGCAACAAATAATGACTGACAATACATCACGCATAATTTAAGGACGGCGATTTGACAATGAAATGATAACACTACGAACGTGTATATTTTAGAAGTTCAAAACCAGGACTGTCAAAACACGCGGTTCATGTGTGAATACCGTGGTCCTTATCGACAATACCCGGGCCATCAATCATTGCTGTAGCATTTCCAGGTGTAGCACATTCATAACTGAATTTTTACTCCTTTCGCTCATTAGGTGAATGAAAGTGTAAACTAGTAACATTTATTGCGTTATTTCTGTCATCATAAACAAGCCAATTACTAGCAGAATTAATAGATTACCTCTTATCGCTTCCGCAATCTTCTTGAAAGGAAACGACAAAAATATCAAAATTATCCAAAAATAATTTATTACCATAAGATACACATTAGCAGAAAAGGCTGTTAAGAAGTACTTAAGGAATTAAAAATGCCCCTTGATTACATAGGATTAAGCTCTTTGCTAAAGCTAATTATTGTTGATGTCACAACAGTTTTCTTTGGTGTCTTAATCATTATAATGGTTTGTCGTCACTGCTTCAAAGCGCTAAGTCATGACATATGAATTCCAGATTTTTGGAATTGCATTTTCTGAAAGAATGAATTAAATCATATTTCAATGCATTAAAGACTGACATCTGTAAGAGCGAAATGTCAATTATCAAGTATTGGAAATCAAACAAAACCAACACCCCGAATTATCAGATTATGTTTTTAACTCTTGATTTCTTTATAATAACATTAAACAGTGCAAGTATTATAATCTTAATTTTAAGAAAAATCTTTGAAAAAGCAAGGTCGCGACATTATTTTTATTAGTTACTGTATCCTATATACCCAAATTACTTAATTGGCGACAACTGGATCAAAATTGTGATCAACATCCTTGTATAAAGGACTATATTTGGTATAGTCAAATATCTGCCCCCAATTTTAACCAATTTTTAAATGATATCATATAAAAATGTTTATAAAACATTATACAGAGGCTATCTATCAATTAAATCTTGATATTGATCAGTCATCATTATCCAACAGCTGTTCATCTATACCGTCACCAAAATGGGCCTATTTCTGCAAATTTGCAAACAAATAAAAATATTGACATTTTTCCTTCATATTTTCCCTTTTGAAGTATAGAGCGCATGTCTGCTCAAGGACGATCTTTACGTATTATAATTTTTCTCATATAATTTCACACATCATAGTTTAAAATGGTACTTTAGCAATCATGCACTCAATGTTTCCTAGTCGAAAAACCATCGGAAAATACTCAAGTTTTGCACCAAAACACTAATTTATCAAAATAAGACAATCTTCATGAAGTCATTTCTACATCATGACGTCGCTGTGGGGATAACCTTTTACACACTTACGTTTAATATGATTTCATTTTTTATTATTTTTAATTTTTACTTTCACTTCAGTGTTTGTTGGCTACGTAGGAAACCTAAAGTACTAAATTCTGATTAGAACCATTTTAACAAGGCCTTGGACTTTCAGTAGGACGTGACTATCTATTTATTGCGTCAAAACAAGTTTAAACAAGATAAGTATTGATGCAAAGCATCAAATCGGCCGCAAACTGTTTAAGGAGGCAAATTGCAGTACGTTTTAATGAAGTAATACAACCTTACTTTTTTGAAAGAGAAAACTACTATTTCTAAAAAAAAAAAATAATATTGAATATCATGAAGCATTTTCATTTTTATCAAAATGCATTAAACAAAAATATTTATAGCATTGTAACCTCCATTTGAAATGTACATCAAAAGTAGTGCTATAATGAAACTGAAATTAAACGGTGGGTGTAGTGAGCCTCCTTTAAACACTTTAAATGATGTGCATACAAGTAAAAGAAATACACACCTACATGTATTTTTTGCTGAAGTTTATTTTTTAAACAACATTTGTAAACAATAAACAAAACTTGCAAAATGAAAAAGAGTGCTTGTCTATTTTCATAAGATTGAAAGAAAAAAATATTGTCCTATTTCTCAACCGATGCATTTTTTTTTAATTCAAAGCGTGAGAAAAGAGCAATAACTCTTTGACATCCTCCCAATGTACGCAATGTGTGGACATATTTTTGAAAAAAAAAAATAAATTAAAATGTCATTTAAGTGTAAGCATTTGAAATCGTTTGCTTTTAACAAACTATGTGATTTTTATATGCACTTTAGTTTTTCATAATTTACTCTGTTAAAGAACGTGACGATGCCGATTTTTTTTTTGGCAAAAGATGCTGCATGCTGTTGCATACTCAAAAATACAAAATACAATATAATATGGTTGTTTTTAAGCATGCAGAATAATGAAGAACAAAACGTGAATTGAATGTAAAACATCTGCATTTTTTTACTCCGTCTTTTTATTCTTTTTTATCGTTTTTAATGAAGTACTATCCGGAATCTCGTATTCATAATGAGTTGCTTTTATATCTTATACACTCCTCTCCTTTGGAGCATTCATTGTTTAACTATAAAAACTTAAATAAATTTACAAATTTATATACAATAAAAGTAAGTAAGAAAATATTTTTTTAGAAATCAAGTAAAACTCAATTAAAAACATTTTTTAAAAATAATATAAATCGGAATTTTACGATTGTAATGAAATTAAAAATTTCTTTAGAAATAGGAATAATATCGTCTCATTTCCATTGCACATTCTAACACAACCACAAATAGATCGGCCGCTCCTGCGGCCGATAATGATGCTGGTTTCAAGTGAAATATACACCGATTGCGTAGTCTTTACTTAAAAGCCAGACAAATCTTGTTGATTTAAATGAGCAATGGCTGAGTGGCCTACGATGAAATAAACAGGATTACGTCACACCAACTACCCAAAGTCCAAGCTCTTGTTAAAATGGTTCTAACTAATTAGAACATTGGACTTTGGGCAGTACGTGACAAACTCCGATTTGATGAAGGCGGGGTCTGCTCATGGTTAACTGCCCATTCATTGGCTAATAGATATGAATATATTGAACGCAACATGTCACTCGCCCGACTTCACACAGGGATGTATATTTCGCTGAAACAGCGTCAATTTCACACAGCAGAGCAGATCTTGGCAAACAACTTTCCGGTTTTGACAGTCTATGAATATTAATGAGCATCTCTTAGCGAATTAGAAGAAAGGAGGTCAATATCTGAAAGCTTGTTTTCATGAGCAAACTAGATAGTAACATCCCACAGAAAGTCCAAGCTCTTGTTAAAACGGTTCTATGTCTGTCTGTCAGTGCTCTAAGCAAAACAGACAACAGGTTTAAAACCAATCAGTGAACAAGTCGATTTACTTTTAAAACCAGGTAGATTCTATTGACGCTTGAGAACTACCAAGGTCAAATATTGTGTGTAGCAAACAAAAATTTGGGGTAAACACAAAAAAAGTAAACGATATAAATAGAGAATAATACATGGCAAAAACTGTATCACATCTAATTCAACCCGAGACTCGAATATCAGCCCTAGGGCTGAAGGCCTCAAAGCTTATATAGGTCGAGGGTTGATATGGGATGTGATAAAGTTTGACATGTGTTGTTGTTTTATTATAGATTTGAATTTAATAAGTATTCTATTCAAGGATATAAGAATACATGAATTGGATCGAACAGCAAGCACGATGCCTATATATGTTCTCTCCTACAGTCAAGGTATATTATTATACTTTCATGTTAAATACTGAAATCTGATTGGTTTAGACGCAGTTGACAATCAGTTCTAATACCCTCAGCGTTAGCAACACACTTGGTAACGGGCCGATAGAACGAATTGTTACATGCGCGTAAATTATGCGCGTACGGTTCGCCGTAGAACTCACGTCTTTTCTATATAAAAGAAGTAAAATTTGCTATAATTTGCTATAAAGTTTGCTATAAAATGAAGACATTCAGTATAATAAAATAAATAGTGCCTGTTTGGGAGGGTACCAGTTGAAATTGACACCCCTCGAAAACCATTGTCAACCTCCGCTTCGCGTCGGTTGACAATGGTTTTCTCAGGGTGTCAATTTTAACTGGTACCCTCCCAAGCAGGCACTATTTATATAATATTTATATAAAGTTTTACACAGACTGTATTATTGTCATACATTTCAATTTGGTATAATAGGTAAATATTATAAATATCATTGTAAGGAGGTACAACACATAGAAAAAAACTAGAAAAAAAAACCCAAAAGAAAGTGGGGGAAGTGATAATTAAAAAAGATTCATTCTGCTAAATCAGGGTCACTCTCTCTCACAGGTCTCCCACACAACCTTGCCATTTTTTCTCTCTCTCGCAACATAAACAGTTTTGTTTGGATTTGAGTCTCTTTTCTGTTTCATTGATGTGACTTTGATGCTGCTGTCCAACTATCCCAATCGTACTCGACACAACAGAAATTCCGAATACTATGCACGATACGTATCCATTCGGACGCGATCTGAAGTCGAACAAATTTCATGCCGAATTATTCCCCTTTCTCGTTGAATTTTGGTTTTCAGATTTAAAATAAATTATACAAAATATTCCAATTTGTTTGAAGTTATCTTTCTTTGTTCGATATCAAGTTTCCGGTCTCTGAATCACATGGCCTTTCGATTGTTTCAAGGAGGGAATATTTGAAGAGGAATTTGGTAAGATTTTAAAATAACAAACATATTTGCAAAGTTATATTCATTCTAGAGAAGAGTATATGTACTATTTCAATCGACGAAATGAAGTTTATTGAATGAAAACGTAGTGTAAAACATTGCTCTATGAGGAGCAATTTTGGTAAAATTAATTTTTCCCGTGCTTGGGGATTCTGCATTATTTTTAGTAAAATTTTACTGTTTTAACAATCGTGATCCTCTGACATTTTCATGTATCTAACGCCACTCGGATGTTCTCTTCTGGGTTTCACCTTTTACTAAAAATAGTTGCCCGCGACTAAACTAATGCATAATGAACTACTTCCGTTGAAACGAGAGTTCGATGGTGGAAAATGTGAAAATAACACGACTGGATTTATTTAAAAGTCACAAAATAGCATTGCACCCAATTTATTAATACCTTGTGGAATTACATCGACCATCATTTCCAGTCGGTTAGTTCTTTTTAGTTAAATAATGTTGGGATTTCCTAGCGAGGTGTCGAATTTTACAAGATGGCGTCTGCTGAAGTTGCCAACCTTCTTCTCTTTTTATACCAGTGGTATATATATTTTTTATACATAGCTTGTTTCACAATAATTATGAATTTTCTTAGTGTAGCATACATCAACATATAATTATAAAAATAAATGATGAAAAATAACTCGGGAATTTGGAGGGGGTGAATATTGTTTTTTTTTTGGGGGGGGGGGGGTCCCGTCCCCAAGCACCTGTGACAAACAAAAGTCATAAGCTATCAATGCGGAAAGCTGCAGCGAAATATAAAGTCCCAAAATCCACAATTAGCGATTGGCTTACAGGGGTCACCGAAGGAAGTAAATGGGGGAAGCAAACCAGTCTTGAGTGGGACAGATAAAAATCAAATGATAGACTTTGCTATATCACAGATGGGAATCGGCTTTTCAAAGACTAATTGTTCAAGGTTTGTGGGAGCTATGGCTGAATCGAGGGGGCTAAAATTCAAACATGGGAAACCTTCTGACAGGTGGTGGCGCCGATTTAAGGCCCGACACGGCACATTTTCGCTAAGGTCCCCAGAAGCAACCGCATCCGTGCATCACGATGCCATGACAAGACAACGCATGGCACGCTATTTCCATGAGCTGGGAACATCATCCAGTCACCAAACCTTAAAGATCATCCTTCGCTGATCTGGAATATGGATGAGACGGGGATTACAATGTCCCACAAACCCAATAAAGTTCTGGCCAAGAAAGGGTCCAAAACGGTTCATGGGAAGATGTTCATGTCTCAAGAACTAATCACAGTCATTGCATGTGGGAATGCAAATGGTGATTAACTCCCAACCCACTTTGTAATTCCCGGAAAAACAAAGAGGAAATTGAAAGGGTATGACTTAGAGGCGATACTAGAAGAGGGGTCGTCTTTGAGAGGATCCAACTTCTCAGTATCAGATTCTGGGTGGACCAAAGATGGCATCGCTAGGCTTTGTTTCAACGACACTTTCCTAAAAACATAGGTCCAACTCGGCCACAAGTTCTGATTTGTGACGGTCACGGTTCCCACAATAATGTAGAGTTTGTTAAATTGGCAAAGCAGAACGATATAATTGTCGTTGAACTTCCAAACATACAATAGCTGGACGCAACCATTTGATAGAACAGTCTTTAAATCACTCAAAAACTCACTGGAACAACGTCATTGACACCTTTACCAAAGGAACGGCTGTGGCTGTGGGACATAGGCAATGTCTTCGCTTGTTCAATGTCACTTGCTTGACAAGGTGTGTCTACAGTCTTATTTATCAAAACTAATTTCAGTCAAGTATATTCAGTTAATTACAAGATACATATTGAGTGCACATACATTAATGATAGAGAAGGGAAGATTTACTCAGTTACCTAAAGAGTAAAGATTATGTATTTTTTGTCATCTGGATGTTGAAGATGAGTATCACTTTATTTTTAAATGTTCGATGTATCATGAATATAGAAAACTGTACATCAAAATATACTATTGGTATAAACCAAGTATGTTTAAACCGTTACAATTATTGTCAACTGAAAATACTACTGAATTAAGTAATTTAGGAAAATATCTACAGAGAGCAGAAACACTCAGAAATTTTTTTGTATATATAAATAGATATTACTTTGATGCATTTAATACGTGTATCGCTACATATTATTTCTTATATTGTATATATATTATGTATTCTTTGTATCTGATGAGCCATTTGGCTTAAGGAATAAATAAAATAAATAAATAAACTCCTGCGACAATTAAAAATGGGTTTGCTGCAACAGGCATTTATCCATTTAACCCGAGTGCTATACCAAATGAAACCTTTTGTCCCAGTGAAATTAGTGTTCCAAGGGTGGCATCATTCCCAGCAAGTAAATCCAATTCTAGCACTTCTAGTCTTTTGTTACCATCCAGTTCTTCCTCGGTTTCAGTTCAAAACCAGTCGGTTAAAAACTTTTCTTCTGTAGATCAACCTCCCGAGGTTATCACGGGCATTTCTTTAAACCCTCTCTCTGAGACCATATCGTCTGTGTCTCTTTCACTTCCTTTGAATGATGAAGGGGATGTTACCTTAACATTACTTTACGACCCGCTTGAAAGATTGTTTGTCAACTTCGATTTGACCAGTCTCGAAGTAGAGACTATTCAAGCTCAAGCTCTGATACTAGCCCAAGTAGTCTCTCTCTCTCTCTCTCTCTCTCTCTCTCTCAAGACACGAGAGACTCTCACCAAGTGGTAAAATCGAGGGTATTTTTAAACGAGCTCTAAAGGATCTACAAATGCATTAAATGTTTTATATATAGGCCTGATCTATCGAAATGAATGATCTGTTTTCCCCTTTTATCAGTCAAGTCATGCTGTTACCCCCCACCCTCAAAGCTCATTCCGAATTTGTTTACTCTATATACATGAACGTTTTCGGTTATAAGCCTTGATTGAAAGAAAAATCAATGTTACATGTAAAAATTAAGTTATAAATCAATGATCTTCCTGAATTATTTTGATGAAATGTGTACTAGTATATATGTGCATTGAAAAATTAATGTTAACTGTATTTTATGAATGTCCGACTAAATATTAAATGTGTCCGACTCACGAACGAATTTTATTGTTAGACGTTTTTCGCTAACGAAGGTTTTGTAATGTAAAATACCGAGGGGATCCAGGCATTTTCGAGATCCCTCACAAAAGTGTGTGCAATAGTATATGATCTGCATATCTCCAATAAAACGAATGGTGTCCGACTCACGATCATATTACCATAATAATCAAATAATAATAATAAAGTGCACAGATTAATTACTAGAGAAAAAAAGCTGTTGAGTAGAAGAAAAATGAAAATATAAATATTAAAAAATGATAATCGACAGATGAAAATCTTATGGAAGAAGAACAAATAAACAAAAAAGAAAAGAAAATAAGGAATGATGAAAAATAATAATAATAATAATAATAATCAAAAATAATATTAAAATAATGAAAAAAGAAAAATCAAAGTTATCCGTTTCGATACAATTTGCATTTACACTAACAGTTTATAGTGTTTACATGGCTTACTTGAACCTGTTTGTTGTTTTGATTTAGGAATGGATTTTGTCAAATAGCAGTAAGTAATTTTGTAATGTTAGTTTTTCACTTGCAAAAAGTAGATTCTTAACTGTGATTGGTATGATATTGTCATGCATACACTTAAATACAGACTGCCTTCTTGGGGCACAGAATGGACAATATAAAAAATAGTGTTGAGAATCTTCCACATCTAACATACACTTTTAACATAGGGGTGAATCAATCAGGTGATGTAAGTAGAGATGGTAGAGTAGAGATCAGAATTTAAGTTACTACTGTTATTTCTCAATTGACAATGCCAAATATTTCCTAATCTTTTACCATGATTATATAATTTTTGCATTTTCATTTTTTTACTATTAATATTTTTAAGGCTGTTCTTGTTGAAACTGTAGTTTTATTTTTTGTATTTTGTGGTAGATTGTTCCACAATTTAATTGTAGATGGTACAAAACTTTTTTGAAGAAAGATGTTGTTCTTGCAACTGGAGTGCGATAGGTTAAGTATTCAGAGGCATAATTGTTTAATATTTTGAACAATAGTATTAATTTGTGGTTATTTCTACGTTTCTTAAGTCTTTCCCAGCCTAACTCCTGATATAGGTATTGTTTAGATGAGTTTCATCTAAAACCAGTAATTATTCGTGCAGCTTCAATCTGTATACTTTCCAATAAATTACTTTGTTCATCTGTACAATTGTCCCACACTACATCACCATACTCTAACACAGGGCGAATAAACTCGAAATATATTTTCTAGATAATGATTCCCTATTTATTTTATATTTAAGAATGCGTAGCATGTTCACTCTTTGATATGTGACTCTTAATGCTTTGTCAATAAGTTCTTATTTTGATTTTAAAAATTCATCGCTGCCTCGAATCAACGAGCGAATGATCCTTTTCCCCCAACATTAGTATAGTTTACAATACTGGTAAGTGAGCGCCATTTTAGCATTTACGGCTGCATGAAAATGAAAAGATGAAAGAAGTCATAGGCACTCGAACTGTATTCGGCCTCGTTAATTCTCATAAGACAGATAATGAGATATATCTGGCAGTCACTTGCCAGATATATTTCATTAAAACCAATGAGATATATAAAATATAACCAGTAAAATAGACATTTAACCAATAAAAGACATTTCAGTCTGATTGAAAACAATTTTTATAAAAAAATTGAACAATATTAACCATAATACAAGAATACACTTGTACATGTATTTTTTAATCTTAAAAATGATTGAGGAAAGACATTTATACATTAAAGATAAGGTCAATGTTGACCCTTCGACTATCATCAGTCAGGAATGTAGACCTACACAGTATACTCCCTTGACATAGATCATTGGTCAGTGGGGAGTTTGGTATCGTGCAAGCGCCTACCAATATAACAAGAGTTTGTTTCAAAATGCAATACCTGAAAGAACTGCAACCTGAGCGCTTCCAGAAGGAACATATTCTTCATTTCTGTGTTTTAATACTTGTTTTACTCCGTATTTAAAGCTTAAATTTGAATAATTGTGTGCAATTCATTTGCTCATTTATAAAAAAGAAACATTTAATAAAAATTGTTCGATGCATTATGTTTGTCTCCGATCCATTGTGAAATGAATATATATTGCAAGATTCATCTTGAAATTGACTGATCAAATTCTCAACATGAATGTCATCGCTCTTTGGTTAGATAATGTTAACCTATGTTTATACATTTGTTTAAAGATCGGATTAAGCTAAAATTTTAGTCAAGCATAAGAAATGTTCAAGATAATCATTCTAGACATCAAAAACCCTGGAACTTTGAAATTCTATAACTTTATAAAATTTTTGAAACCTTTTAATTTGATATGGTGTATCTGCCTTAGTTCTTATATTTTGATTCTGCGGACAATGTGGCATACAGTTTCTTGAGTATTATTGTCATATGTTTCAAGAAACAATGCATGAGCTTGTAGTTTAACAAAATCGTCTGATTTAATTGGTTATGTGTTAGATGCATCTTAATCTCTGTCTGTCAATCTTTAAGCCGGTCTCTGATTTTCTGATGTGTGACTTACTAACAAGTATATTGACCTATTTAGATTTACATAGATATTATAAATGCTAATGCACATTAACGGAAACAACCTATTAACCTATAAGGGACACAAACAAGAAAAGATGTGTACCTACATAGAAATATTGCGATCTTAGTGCTCGAGAACTTAACATTCACGTGTACATGAATGTTAGGTTCTCGAGCACTATAATCGCAAAATTTCTCTGACCAATAAAGGTCAGTAAAAGATACGTACTTCATGTAAACGTGACAAAAATACTCTTTTCTTACGCTCGATTAACACTCGTGGTTCTAGTGTTTGTTTAAGGTCATGTTCCATACCCCACTGTGTAAATAAAATACGTACATAGTTTTTCTATATGGCTGGTCCATCGGTTATATAAAAGCTAGAACCGTTGTTAAAAACAGATCATATTGTGGAAATAGTACCTTTTTCAAACATTAGAAATATCAGCCTTAGCCTAAAATTTGCTTTCAGAATTAAAATCCTTTGTTGACTGATATCCTATTTAAAATTAACGAATTTATTTTTCAAAACAAATTATTCCATGTTTCACTGGCTTATCTTTTAATAAATAAGCAATTTTGCTTTCCCATAATATAAGATGAAGCAAATTTTCCAAGGGAATTTACAATGTTAGCTCTTGTAATTTTTTGACTGTTCAGAATTCTCCGTAATATTGATATTATTACCCCTCATTACTTTTATTGATATGATTTTCAGCAACTGTATGATTGAATATTAAAATAACCATTGATGAAATGTATTGGACTATACATTACAAAATCGGCCCGTAGTGATAACACATACATGTCACAAGGCCACTGGAAAATGTAAATATACAATAAATTTTAACAGTACCGCTAATGATTATCAGAGGAAATTTTTTTATCTAGCAGAAACACAAGTCATTCCACACATAAAGTCTACTAACAGTAGAAGTTATGATTGAAAAAGTAATCATATCACAGTAGCTGAAATAATACTAAAATATCTAAAAATAAAGCTGAAGCATTAGTACATTCTAACTACTCAGGCCATTGCAAGTTTTTTCTTTGTTTAGCGTCGACCCAAAACTAAAAAACCTATCTTTCTATAAAAAAAACCCCACAAACCTTAGAAAAACACATTACTTTAAAGGTTCAACAAAATAAAATTTACTAGTATTATATATTTTGAAGTATTTTCTTCATGTTGTAACAAAATACAAATTAACAAATAATTACTATGGTTTCCATTTTGAATGTTGTTATAATTAGTTGTTGATTTCCGACATGTGAAAAAGCAATCTAATTTTATGAACAACCATTGTGGTTTTTTTTTAATTTTTACATCTCAAAATCAATTCGTCCACGGACGCTAAACATTGAAATAACTTGGAATGGCCTATTTTATTGTAGTCGTAAGATTTCTTAAAGTACATTTAAACCAAGGTGGAAATGATTTTAAATTACGTACATACATAGCAACAATACAAATTTTTCTAAATTAATACTCATTTAAAGGGACTTGGACACGATTTTAGATCAAAATTTTATTTTTTAATTTTTATATAAAAAATGCTTTACTTGCACATTTTCAATGTATTGATTGACCAAAATTTGAATTTTAGAATTTAAGTTATAAGAGAGATACAGAGGTAAGAGTTCATTGTTATGTAAACAAAGCTCGAGTCTTATATTTGTTTACAAATAATGTAAAGTATGGAATTACCATTTTTTGAAAAAATAACTCTTGGAAAACAAGGCAAACATATTCAATGTATTTATAAAATATATCAATAGAAGAAAGCAACATTTGATTGAAACTTAACCCAATAAAACACTTATGTAAACAATAACAAGGCTTGAGCTTTTGTTTACAAAACAAAGAATTCCGAACTCTGTATCTTGCTTATAACTCAATATCTGACTTTAAAATTTTGACAAAGCATTAAAAATACCCATATTAGCCATTCTCAACACTAAAAATGGAAAAATAAAATTAAAATTTTGAACTCAAATCGTGTCCAAGTCCCTTTAACAATAAGGATACTACTAATTCCTCTATTTAATTCCTTATTTATTAGAAGGCGTATTTTTTTTAACAAAGTATATATTTCCTAGTTGTGATAATATTTTTAGGTCATCTAACCGTAAAGGTAGCCATTTGAAAAGAATTACTTATTTAAGGAATTTAATGAAGGTCTTTTGACTTGTGAAAAGTAAATTTGATTAAATGTTCATTTTATCAAGATGAAAGAAAATTACACTAGATACGATCTCGTTACGAGAAACAAGTAGGTCTTCCGTCCGATGTTTTGAAACGATATGTAATACCGATAAAAATACCGACAGCCCCCCCCCCCGCCCCATCCCCAACTTTCAGTAATGTATAGGATCACCAATTTCTTTCACAATGCTAAACAAAGTTATTGTTTTCGTATTTTTCTTTACCTACAGCTCATTAAAGATAAAAAAAACTTTAGTCCTCTAAATATCACTAATTACGTCATAAATGTGCATGACTTTTTTTTCTTTCTCTTTCTTACAATAAACAACTTTGCTTCTATAATGCATTTCAAAATCTTCATTGTTTTAAGTTATTTGTAATAGATATTACGAGTCTATTGGCCCCTAAATAAAGGGACCAACCCCATTTTCTTGATATCATACGAAAGGTCTTAAGAATACTAATATTTTTGTTCTTACACCCATTTAAAATTGTTGTTCATTTTTGAGATACAAATGATTGGATATTTTAGGGACTAGCCCTGTAGATCCTTAATGGAGACAGACACTGGTGTTTTGTTCAATGGAATCGATTAGAATTATCAATGCAAACATTTCCTCTTCTACATTGCTTAACAAAATATGTCTCCTTCTCTAGATATATTGCGTCGAAGTTTCTTGTATTTCGCCCCTTAAAATCCCTAATTACGTAATAAAAGGGTGTGGCTGTGAGATTTTTTGAAACAGATATTGTTATGATCAACAACTTTACTTTCATAATACATTACAAAATCTTTATCATTTAAAGTTATTTGTAATTGCCTTTACGATTCTCTTGATCCCAAATTAAAGGGGACAAAGGTTTCCTTCCTTCATACGAAAGGTCTCACGAATACTAACATTTTTTGTTCTTACGTCCATCTAAAATCGTGTTCATTTTTTAGATACAAATGATTTATTATATTAGGGACCAGCCCTGTAGATCCTGTAGATGGGGACAGATATTGGTGTTTCGATTAGTGGAATCGATTAGAATCATGAATGCAGACATCATGTACTAAAGAAATTATAAACAATAATAACTACATTTTATACAGTTTTGATAATCAATGTTGGTGAGGTTTTGGCAATGCGGCCGATCGCTCTGGAGTAATCAATCGACTGTCCAATTTTGTTTTCCAACAATTGGACAAGATCACAAAGAACACCTTTTTCAATCACAGTCATACTATCTATCCGTTTTAGTCCGGACGCGACCTATATCATCAGCCACAGGCGAGGGATCGGATACGTAATTGTTTACAAACACAGCTCAGAATCCAGCTAGATTTTTAAATGCTGTGCAGTTTAATGACTCAAATTGTATTGCATAGAAGTAATTCCTTTATCCATAATGTGTTTCGCTAAAAAAGAATTAGAATGTTTATACACTTTCCGTATGTAAGTTGGTACACTGTCTACGGTAGCTTAATTTATGTCAATTATACGCACAAATACCTCGTTTAGTTGCCATATGAAAACAGATACATGGTAACAAATATAGCTTTTTACACTCATATATCCGAACAAAATATTGTAACGACATTAATAAGATCAAAATGAAAAACTTTTCCAGCGGCAGCCACATCGAAATATTAACCTCTTTTGAGTTAAAAAGCAAAAACTTTGAAGGGCTCAATGCCCCTAATTTGAGGGGCCAGTCCCTTTTTCTTGACGTAATACGAAAGAGCTTGTAAATATAAATCTTTTTTCTTCTACATGTCTTACCAAATATTTTCGTTAAAAGAAATAAACTAAGAAAACCATGTAAAATCACGGCGCTTTTTTCTATCATTTTTCGAGACCTACCGACCTTTAGCCCTTTTAGTGCTTGAAAAATATGAATGCCTTAATACATATCTACAATCTTTTGTCTATCAATCCTGAAATTTTGAACTCTTTAAGAACACTCTTTGACAAGCCGACACTCTGAAAATCAATAAAACGTCAAAATTTCGAAAACGAAAATGACGTCATCAACCAAAAAATTTCCGATATGGTTAAGACCAATATCAATAAGATCTGAAAATTTCATCAAAATCGATCGAACCGTTTTTAGTAATCGCCTGCACAAAATCGGTAAGAAAAAAAGGAGAAGAAGAATAGAGAAAAAGAAACCAAAGAATAACAATAAGGTATTCCGTTGGAAACGAAAGGCCTTTAATAATAATAAAGAGAAACCGAAGAAAAACAAAAGGGTTGGAAACGGAAGACCTCAATAAGAAACAGTACGAAAACCAGAAGGTCTTTCGTTGGAAAATTTATTAGCTTTTGTGAAAAATCGCATTTTCTCTATTATTAAATGGTCAATCTATTAGTTTTTCAATCAATTTATATGGTAATGTAAAGTTTTCGTAAAATGTAAAAATAAGAAATATTTCATTATTGGAAGATTTAAGAAAATTAGAGGAAATGCGGGCTAAGAAATATCAATTTTATTTTAAATATTTATTTCAGAGATGTCTACATAACTGCAAATTACTACATTTATCGTTATCAAAATATGACAAAGATGATTTGAAATAAATAAACAGCAATTAAAGGGTTCACCGAGATATGAGCTATCTGCCCATGGTGAATAGTCATCGAAACTATTCAACGGCGGCATTCGATTTCCTTCGTTTTTAAACTCGGAACACCTCTGATCTAATCCGAGTCGCTACATTAAATTCAAAGTCCAATAACTCTAATTTGTTTATCATCAACAAAATCTGCATCGTCGACAAATAAAGTTTTCTTCGGTATAATAAAATATCTATTTACTGACTATTCGGAAGATAGCAAGTTTATTGTCCCCCTCGACAGCAACTATTTCCCTCGGCTTCCCCTCGTGAAATAGTTGCTGTCTCAGGGGACAATAAACTTGCTATCGTCCTCATAGCCAGTAAATAAGTATATAATATGATCTGTTTGACTGTGTGAAAATTTCATGAACTTCTCAATATAAGAAGTATATCTGATAACGAGAAGACTCTTTCCTTAAAAGAAGTGAGAGAAATTCTATGAGATTATTGCAGTTAGCTGTAGTTTAAAGTCATTATAACTGAAGTCTATATCTAGCAGAAAGTGCCAGGGGTTTTATTGGAGTTAACAATATCAGTATTACTCATACTTCTGTTAATTTATTTTATATATTAAGTTCAGAATTTAAAGTACTAGTGGCCAACCTTTTTTTGTTAAAACTTAAAATTTATGACCTTCACTGCCATGTGTTTCATATTAAAGTACGCATAAGGTTGACCTGTCTGTGAGACACCTGGTCTCTTACGTTCAGCTTTTTTACGACTAAGCGGTCCATGTCCATCGAAGGATTCATATTGTATTCTCTTGTGAAAAAATCTCATTATTTTGTGTTTTTAATATACATTCTCTGTTTTCTTGCAACATGCAATTCATCACGATCAAAACAATTCTATAATAATTTTAAACAAAATTATAGTCTCTTGTTCCGCTTAACAATCATCACACATTAAGGCTGGTCGCCATCAGGTCGACTTCAGATTTAATGTACATTTATGAATAATGTTATAAACTATGATTTAGTAAAGAAAAAAATTATTTATTCAAATTTTAAGATTTAAACAGTTTATTTACTTATCTTTATACAGGGCTCTTCTTGATTTGGAGATCAATCAAATCCAAAATTGCCAAGACAATTTAGCCCTCTTGAACAGTTCAATCAAAACTGACATTTTCTGTCAGAGATTTATTATTTTAAGCTATCAATTCACAATATTTAAACAGGTGTTGTCCAAAAGCATCATTAAGGATTACTAGAATGTTTCGTACGTTGAACCTATTTAATAAGGTTTCTTTAAGGTTAACACTACACCCCAGGGTGGGTATGGGATAAAAAAGGTCAACACTAGCAATGCAAATATAAATAAAGTTAAGTTATTATATTATTAATTTGAACATGTGCCTTGTACCTACTTAAACCTTTATACGACCTCTCCATTAAACTAATTACATTGTACAAAAAATTGTGGGTTTGTTTAGCAGACTGAGAATAATCCTTTTCCGGATTCTCCAGATCTCCAGCTCGGATAGTCCTGGTCTCCGGACCGAATACTCGAGATCTCCAGACCGAATTCTGTCGAGCAATATAGATTCTTGTTTGCTTAAAGACAATATTAACAGTCGTTAATAGATGTCAGTGCTTCCAGTTGGTCAAGGCAGCTTTCTGTGCTGTTTTACAAGAATTTTATGACGAAAAAAAAATTGGGTGGGGGGATGAGTCGAAGTGATTATACCATCTCCAATGAAAATAAATATGAATGAATTTGCATAAGTCACGGCAAATGTCACTTACATGTATTTGTTTTACCTTTGCCGCCACTTAGTATCCTTTCTTTTTCACTGAATTAATTAAATCAAGCTATGATAATCGCTTATTTATTAAGTCAGACAGAGGTTAAGGAAACATGACGGAAACTATATACATCCTGTATAAACTACAATTGCAATAGATGTACATGTACACCTACAATAATGCAACTTTTCGGACGAAAATAATTTCCCCCGGTAATTTGAAGCTAAAGTGTAGTCAACTTAGTTTGTTCATTTTTTTTTTCAAATTTATTCGTAAAATGAATGATATTTTTATTTCTTTAATATGGGCCTCTCGTAAAGCAACCTACCGTAACTTTCTCGAGGTGTAAATGTATGAACGGATCACACATAACTGTCTTCTTTAACGTTAGGCCTAGCTGCTGTGAAGTGTAAAGGTAACGGAAACGCTGAGAGGCTCTTATGACCGCACTACAGGACCCGGGCATGGAATGTGATCCAATTTGTGGACAATGATCAAATTAGGGCATTTGCATAGCTTGGTTACCAAGTTTTGGTTCAGTTTATTTTTGATTGACCACTTATAATTAAACTAAAAATTTTGTTAAAATGGACGCATAATATAAATCACATTTATATAACACTTTCGTATAAAGAATCAAATCAGGAATACAGCTAATGCCTAGGTCACAATTAAGCCGATGGTCGGGCGAACAAATATTTCTTCGTATTTGAAGAAACATGATCGCCGGACGCTGGTATCGGACGACGCGGAGCAGTCACATTGATTTCTGGGAACACCAGCATCTTCAAAAGTTAAACTATTTATAAGTCGGTGAATCGTCGCTCGATCATCGAAAGTTGGGCCACAGTTTAATTTGAACAGTCGACCGATTACATCAACAATTTTACAATTGCTGAATATTCTACTACAGTTATTGCCAAGAACAGAGATGCCGCCGACGCGGACATTATTCTCCAATATACCACGAACGTCATCAGTAAATTATCAGATCAGAAATACCTATTTGTCTCGCACTGATCATGAAAGTACAACTTCAAACCGTTCAAAAGACCTATGTCATATTAAATTGCCCTTAAAATATTAAGAATATGATTCAAAGATATTTTATAAACTAGATGCTGTCATTAGACAGTAATACCCGCACCAAGTGTTTGCCCCTAAATAACACTGTTTTGTTCCAGTTTTAGTAAAATCGAAGGCCACGTGCACATAATACACCATCATCGGAACCCACGGGTTTTCTATCCGTTACACTGCAGTATAACGGATAGAAAACCTGTGGGTTCCGACGATGATAATACACATGAGCGGCCCTTTATGTACAGTTGTGGTTGAACTGTTTGCATGTGAATTTTCAGTTAATCAATAATCTTTTCATTTCATTTCATAGAAAGTATGGTCTATATAATTATTACAAACAAAATTAAATTATGCCCCCTTCCCTCGGCGGTTGCCGGCTTAATTTAGATTTGCTTCTAGGTGCCAACATCATCGCGTGCACAGATTTAGAGAAGGGATTGGAGTGGGGGGGGGGGTCCAGACCCTCCCACCCTTGAAAAAAATAATTTATATTAATACATGTAGTAAAATTACCAAACAATACACCTCGGACCCCAATCCCCCCACCCCCTGCAAACACAGTTACCTACTACTTTGCCACCCACCCACACACACACTCCTCATGGATAAAGAAACATCAGAATATTTTGATAACAACGAAAGCCTGTACATGTAGTAAAGTGCATTATAATCAAAATTATTTCACAGTGACGTTTTATAATTTTAAATTTTTACAATACAGGTATGTAGCAAAAAAAGATAAATTTCTAAAATTTTGGAATCTGAAGTAAAAAATAGAAATGCCCCAGCAGCATTTGAACTCTCTACAGACATGTAGTTAACGCTCTAACCCATTGCACTTCACTGTTAGGTAACATTATTTTGGAGGGAATTATTATATTTATACTTTATTGGTTTATTTCTGCAATAGGGAGTTCATTACAATATGCCGGTGTCCTGTAGCACCTTAAAGCTGAAATGTGTGCTTTACATATTTTTACCGAATAAAACAGTACAAGGGGTTTAAAAGAATAAAGTCATGAAAATACATGCATGTTACAAGAAAATGATCTTTGTCCGAAGTTACGTACACAACACAGGTCTACAGGTCGCATTACCGGGTACTAGTTTTACCCAGCTCTTCAGTTAGATGGCTTTCACGTGGTGTACATAACAGTATGTGTTTTCCATGTGCAGAATAGGATTAATTAACATGCATAAACATTTCTTTTGTGATGATCAGCAAATTAATGGATTCATATTGTGCACTAATTGGATTATCATTATGATGTTGACCAATATAGGTAAGCATAATACATGTAGTACTCGCACAATATTATGAGACACCGGTATACATATGTATTACTTTCACTTTCTAGATAAATGATCTCCCTTTGCCAGCATACTGTATCATCATCTTTTTTTAAAATATCTAAATAAGCACATCATTGTTACATATCCTATCGCATTTGTACACTTTCTGTCATTTAATTGCAAAAGTTATTTTTTCATTTGTCAGATTTAAATATTAAGTTGACCCCATATTGACCCTGTGACAGTTTGTATTAAATTTGTGTATTACATTTAAATAAGTGTAGAGACTTATCATGTCTATATGAGTTTTATTTAATAGGGAGGAAAGGGTCTTTTTTCTTAATGTATTATGATGCATCAAATAAAACGTAGGCTATGACCATATGGGATTGTTCTGACCCAATGAAACAGGAAAATACCATTAATCTTGAAAACTTTAAACCACCCCCACCCCTTTGAAATAGGAAATGATGATATACTTTGATAATTTTAACTTTTGAGATCCCCCATCCCTATACCATATTTATTCTTGCTCTTTGTGCGCATCAAATTGTATATAGGTTATGCCCCCTTGGAGACACCCTGACTTTCCAGAACTGGATATAATAAAAGTATTTTTTCTTATTCATATGTATAGTGTTTGATCCATGTGGGTAATTTCTAGCCTATTGATGACCCTGCTTTGTTTAGGATTACAATTGCCCCGAATCTTATCGATAAGAATTAAAAAGCAATTTCCTTAATTTTTATGTGCATCTAGAGAAAAATACCAGTCAAGAAATGATTTAAAATTTGCTACTGTACACATGTTAGAATGTATTAAGGTGGCTCACTACACCTTGAAATGTTTTCTCAAATCAGCAGAAAATTACTTGATTATGATAGATATCATAATGGATAAGAAGTATTTAAGTCAAATAGGCAAAAAAATGTGCAATTTTGGATGAAAAATTACATTTTAGAAAATTTAATTCAGTAAACTTGAACAAAAGCTCCAGGCGGATTCAAACTCATAATTTGCAGTTCAGAAACCCAATACTTTAACCACTGAGCTACGACGATATACAACCGAATCGAACGATATTAACAGTTTAACAAAACATTTAAATCACCATCTTGTGACGTACATAGTGTCTTAAAAAGTATACAAGTCTGGGTGTAGTGAGGTACCTTAAAGAAGACTCTGAATCTGATGGGGGTGTGGAGGATCAACATTTAATTTTAATCATTTATTGTTATTAATTTTAACTTGAATAATAGTCAGAAAAAAAGACTTCTGGTGGTTTATTCCCCGAACGGCTACTCGCCAAAACAAACACCTAATTATTTTAGGCAATTATGGGGTCCTCTAAGGAGGTACAGGTAGAATGTACCTGTGTCCACCTGGATTCCCCATATCAATTAAATTAGCATAAATTCAGAAGAAATAAATGCAAGTTTCTATAAATGTAGTAATACACATTTTTTAAACCTAAATCAATGTTGCAGTTTTCAATCATTTTTTAAAAATTCTATTACTTTTCAACAACATGTATTACATGTATATATACTAGTATGCTATAATTTAGTACCTTTTTATATCAAAAAGACTCAATTCTAAGTCCCAAGGTGAATGATACTGTGTTAGTGGGTTGTCCAAAGATTAACAAGTCCACTTAAGGGTTCTTCATTTATTCAGATATAGATATTAAAGGATTCTATTGGCTATAGTAAACCACCTGATCATGTGCACATGTATTAAAGTGACCATACAGGTGAAATGCCTTAAGGCTATAAAATATCAGAAGCCACTAGAATAGATAATTATATAATAATTACTTGATAGGTGCATAAAAGACAGGGAGTTATAGGGATAATAGTCTGTTTCTAAATATGTACATGTAAAATATAAATGAAATGTAGGATGAAGATGATGATGTTGATGAAATGTGAATAATGCATGAATTTAATTATTATCATAAAATGCACCCTATTACAATACCATTCATTTTATCTTTCTAATTATCCATGTATATTTTATAATTTTTGTTACTTTGATTAACATATCAGAATCAGCACCCATAATCAACCACACCACCCCAGTCCGAACCATTACATGTTATCTGTTTTAGCTCTCTCTCTCTCTCTCTCTCTCTCTCTCTCTCTCTCTCTCTCTCTCTCTCTCTCTCTTTTCCTTCTGGTGTTTCCATGCTCTCTCTCCATGTGTAACATTTAACTAATTCTGATCATATCTCAATAGATCATTTGTCAATTATGCAAGGTGTAATGTGATTTTTTTTAAGAAAAACATTTTTTACCAGTTTATAAAACTTTTAGACCCCAAATTATATTTTAAAGGGACCTGGACACGATTTCAGATGAAAATTTTATTTTTGATTTTTATGTATTAAATAGTTTACTTGTGTATTTTGAATGATTTACCAAAATTTGAATGTTAGAGGTCGTGTTACAAGCGAGATACAGACGAAAGAAGTCGTTGTTATGTAAACAAAGCTTGAGTCTTATATTTGTTTACAAATAATATAATGTAAAGAAACTACCATTTCTTTGACAAAATAACTTGTGGAAACAAGATAAACTTATTAAATGTGTTCATAAATAAGTTTATCAACAACAAAATGCAACATTAGATTGAAACTTTCACCAATTCAAGATATATGTAAACAATAACAGGACTCGAGCTTTGTTTACAAAACAAAGAATTTTAACCTCTGTAACTCGCATGTAACTCAATACTTGACTTTAAAATTTTGACAGAGCATTAAAAACATTCATATTGACCATTCTAGACATTAAAAATGAAAAAATAAATTTTGAAAAAATTTTCCAGGGGAAGGGGGGGGGGGGGCAACAGTTATTTGAGTTTGCCGGGGGGGGGGAGGGGGAGGGGGGTCCGAAGCATTTTTTCGGCAATTTTTTTAATTAAATGTAATTTAAAGAAATTTGAATTTTGAAGGGGGGATCTGAACCCCTGACCCCCCTCTAGATCTGCACATGGGATAAATGTTAATTTCATGCTACTATTTGTCTACCAGGATTAAATTAAATTTTTCAAAATCTTATTGCACATCTATAGGACAGTCCCTATCATATCTCAAGATATGATGTATCTATTCATTAAATAATAAGAGGAGTTCTGGGATCTAGGTTTTTTTAGGAGTGATAAACGTCAATTTTCTGCTATTATTTGACTCCCTAGATGAAATTTAACTTTTTAAAACCTTACTGCACATCTTTAGGACAGCCTCTATCATATCCCAAGATATGATGTGTCTATTCATTAAATCATAAGAGGAGTTCTGGGATGTAGGTTTTGTTTAGGAGAGATAAACGACAATTTTCTGCTACTATTTGACTTTCTGGATGAAATTAAAATTTCTAAAACCTTATTGCACATCTATAGGAAAGCCCCAATAATATCCCAAGAGATGACAGAGCTACTCCAAAAGTTGTAAAAGGAGTTATGGGAACCATACTTTTTTGCAAAAAAACGTCGTTTTTTGTTGCCTTCTGATCCCTGTGATGAAAAAAAAATTTCTGAAACCTGATCACACATCAAAGTGACACCCCCAATCATATTCTAGAAGATCATTTGGCTACTGCCCCCAAAAAATTGACGTTTTTTAAATCAGATTTTTTGTAAAAAAACGTCATTTTTCAGCCACCAAATGACCCCCAGGGCAAAATTGAAATTTCCGAAACCTTATTGCGCATCTATATGATACCCCAAAACATATTCCAAAAGTTGATTTGTCTATTGTTGAAAATGTAGGAGGAGTTCGAGGAAGAAGGTTTTTTGTGAAAAAACGTCATTTTTTACCAATTATTTGACCCCCATGACTACCAGAGAATTTTTGAAACCTTTTTACAAAACAACATGATACCCCAAATCAAACTCCAAGAGTTCAGTTTGCTGGTTTATAAGATGTAAGAGCTGTTTGAGAAAGTAAAACGTGACAGACGGACGGACGGACGGACGGAACAGGACAACAACAATATACCCGAACTTTCTTTAGAAAGTGCGGGTATAATTAGCGAAGAGTATTAAAATCCAAAGAAATATTCTGTGATTCCTTTGATCGATACACATGTGAACATTACTAACAAAACCGTTGGGGTTAGATGGAACAGTCGTCAAAATGACCTAGATAATCTCTCTATAGGAGAAACGATCTGTAGAAACACTGGGCTGTTAGTAGAATAGAAATAAAGTTCTTGTTATCGTGAATGTTGCAGAATAACCTCATCGGTCTCGAAATGTTGTTTGAAATATAAAAGCCTCGGATAACGCCTTGGCTTATATATTTCACAAGGTTAGCTTTTTAAAAAGCTAAGAAAGTCAGCCAGCAGAATATTAATATTTAGGTCAAAAGTGAATATATAAGCTCTCATTAAGAGGGTTCAGGAGATATGTATGCGGACTCCAGGCCGTGCCTGCAGACGATACCGTGGATAGTCTTATAGACTAATACGTATTTATAGAGGCGTTACTGACGATGCGCAGTTTGACCTAGAAACTGACCAGTTTCATAACTTATTCGAATTTCTCAAACACGGACTGTCTAATTCCTTCCCAGAATTCCAATTCACGCAAGCGCATTTGAAGTTTCATCCTAACTTAATTAGTCAGCCCGTGGGCTGACTAAAGATATACGCGGACTGTGGCTGCAGACGAGACCCATTGACAGTCTTCTAATACATTGATGCGCAGATTGACCTAGAAACTGACTAGTTTCATAACGTCCTCGAATTTTTCTAACACAAACTGTCTAATTTCTTCCCAGAATTCCAATTTACGCAAGCGCAATTGAAGTTTCATCCTAACTTAATATAGTCAGCCCGCGGGCTGACTAAAAACAACATTTCTCGACCTCGAAGATTATTCTGAAACATTCACGAAAACTCCTACTTTATTTCCTAATTCACCATTAACCACGTGGGTATTGCTTAATTCATTGACGAAAACTTCTGTAGCATGACGGTCGTCCATCGACGGACATATTCAACGACTGTTTCAACTGAAGAAATCCGCCATCGACGCAGAAAAAATATATAACTTTGCCCAACGGACACAAAATTGGTCGGCCGACGAAAAAAGACAACGGCGAATGAACTGCTGATTGTCGCCTGAATAATCTCATTTTTGTCTTAAAAGCTGTCGGCCGTCGGTCGTTTTTGAAAATGTGACTGGGGAACATACATAGAACCATTTTAACAAGAGCTTGGACTTTGGGTAGTTGTGTCAAACAGCTATATGACGTAGGCCTGTCTAGCCACTCTACCATTGCTCTTCGAAATCAACAAGATTTGTCTGCCTATTGAGCTAAGACTTCGCAAGATATGCATATTTCACCCGAAACCAGCGTTATTTTTTACTTGTTTTGATGCAATAAATAGATACATGTAGATACGTCCTATCGAAAGTCCAAGGTCTTGTTAAAATGGTTCTAATTCTCAGAAAATTTAAATTATGATTCGAAGTTTAACTATTTGGTCTATTACGTCAATATTTCGTTTTTTGACATTTTGTCCTCATTTTTTCTTATGATGAATATTCTATATTTCATGAAAATCACCAATGAGTTATTTGTTACATAATGAACATAGACCCTCATTTAGAGGAGTACCATATCATTGTCCCGTCTCTACTGAGAGAGATTGGTCTGATGTACTACATTTTACTAAATAAAGAATTTCTTCTCAAAACCAAAATTAGGCTTTGAAATACAAATGACTCTAGAAGAACTATTAGAACCATTTTAACAAGACCTTGGACTTTCAGTAGGACGTAGCTATCTATTTCTTGCGTCAAAACAAGTTAAAAATAACACTGGTTTCATGCGAAATATACACCGATTGTGTAGTCTTAGCTCAAAAGCCAGACAAATCATGTTGATTTCAAAGAGCCATGGCTGAGTGGCCAGCAATGAAATAGACAGGCCTACGTCACATTGCTGTTTGACACAACTACCCAAAGTCCAAGCTCTTGTTAAAATGGTTCTAATATCATTGGACCATAGTTGAACAAATGCATAAATCATACATGTATACTATTCAATGTTATATGTTGTGAAAGTGAAATATTTGGACAAGTCCGTACTACCCTAGTAGTTTTCCATTTTATATTGACAAAATTTGGGTCATGCAAGCCCGCACATATTTTTTGAATACATTTTTTTTTTTTTACAAAATATATTAATTCTTATTAATTCATTTATATACAGGGATAACGCCTTATTTCCATATAACATAAAATTTGGTGTTTTTTTTATTTATTTCAAATGTACACTTTCAATGATATCTAAATTTTCAAAACCCTATACACAGCGGTACAGTAAAACGGTTAGGATAAACTTGTCGAACAAATCAAATTGGCAATTTACTGGTTAGTTAGAACTTCTAATTTTTATTATAATAACATACATGGCTTTTTCAACCTACTAATGTAAATGTGTTTTTGAACTCTTTAACATTTTCAATAACTTCTTCTTTATAGTAATAAATCTTTTTCATTGTTGCTCCTTTAGAGAAAACCATACTTTTTGCTTTATTAACATTAATTAACATTAAGTTTCCACCATAAAATAAAAGATGTTTTATATCTAATAATAACTCGTTTTTAATTTTATTACTTATACTGAGTAATCCAACAATGTTATTTTCCAATAAAAAAAATTCTAGAAAATAAAAATGTACTCGGAGAGTTAAAAATAATTTTTATCCGAAACTAGCCAATCAGGGTAATCGACCAGTGGATATCGTTGCTAAAGGCAAAGAGAAAGTTATAGCTTTGTTAAATTAGAAAATTTAAAATCACAGAGTTCTTAACATACTATGACAATCTACTAGAATTTAATTCTGTGATTTTCAACTTTTAATGCAATAGCGTTCATAGAAAATATCCACTAGTATAGCTGCCGAAATTAGCAAAAACCGTGATTCCGTAAGAAAATGTCAGTCGTTGCCTGGCATCCCGATTGTTGCTAAAAACGTAGAACGGAAAACAAAAGGAAAGCGGAATGTAACGAAAAACAAAACATCTGATTCATGAATCATGTAAATAGATGAAGTTGGAAAATCTAGTCAATATCAAAGTCTTAATTAAATATGTTTGAATTATTGACATTTATGAAAAAAATCGATACGACTTTGTTTATTCACTTTTCCCCTACAGTAACAGTAGACGTCTTTGTGTATTCAATAGCCCAGTATACGTATATATAATATAATAAAATGCGTATTTTATAGCCTTAAGGCATTTCACCTGTATGGTCACTTTAATACATGTGCACATGATAAGAACCCTTAAGTGGACTTGTTAATCTTTGGGACAACCCACTATCATAGTATCATTCACCTTGGGACTTAAAATTAAGTCTTTTCGATATATAAAGGTACTAAATTATAGCATTATAGTATATATACATGTAATACATGTTGTTGAAAACGAAGTAACAGAATTTAAAAAAAAATGACTGAAAACTGCAACATTGATTTAGGTTTAAAAAATGTGTATTACTACATTTATAGAAACATGCATTTATTTCTTCTGAATTTATTTATCCAGGTGGACACAGGTACATTCTACCTGTACTCCTTAGAGGACCCCATAATTGCCTAAAATAATTTGGTGTTTGTTTTGGCGAGTAGCCGTTCGGGGAATAAACCATCAGTAGTCTTTTTTTCTGACTATTATTCAAGTTAAAATTAATAACAATAAATGATTAAAATTAAATGTTTATCCTCCACCCCCCCCCCCCCATCAGATTCAGAGTTCTTTAAGGTACCTCACTACACCAAGACTTATACTTTTTAAGACACTACGTCACAAGATGGCGATTTAAATGTTTTGTTAAACTGTTAATATAGTTCGATTCGGTTGTATATCGTCGTAGCTCAGTGGTTAAAGTATTGGGTTTCTGAATCCGCATATCAAGAGTTTGAATCCGCCTAGAGCTTTTGTTCAAGTTTACTGAATTAAATTTTCTAAAATGTAATTTTTCATCCAAAATTGCACATTTTTTTGCCTATTTGACTTAAATACTTCTTATCCATTATGATATATATCATAATCAAGTAATTTTCTGCTGATTTGAGAAAATATTTCAAGGTGTAGTGAGCCACCTTAATACATTCTAGCATGTGTACAGTAGCAGATTTTAAATCATTTCTTGATTGGTATTTTTCTCTAGATGCACATAAAGATTTAGGAAATTGCTTTTTAATTCTTATCGATAAGATAAACAAAATGTTATATGTATTCGGGGCAATTGTAATTCTAAACAAAGCAGGGTCATCAATAGGCTAGAAATTACCCACATGGATCAAACACTATACATATGAATAAGATAAAATCCTTTATTATATCCAGTTCTGGAGAGTCAGGGTGTCTCCAAGGGGGCATAACCTATATACAATTTGATGCGCACAAAGAGCAAGAATAAATATGGTATAGGGATGGGGGATCTCAAAAGTTAAAAATTATCAAAGTATATCATCATTTCCTATTTCAGAGGGGTGGGGGTGGTTTAAAGACAACTCCTGGGGGTCATGTACTTACACCATTTGATGCATCATAATGATTTTAGAAACAAGAATATAGTTGGTTTAATGGTGGGGATCTCAACAGTTTTCAAGATTAATGGTATTTTCCTGTTTCATTGGGTCAGAACAATCCCATAGGGTCATGGCCTACGTTTTATTTGATGCATCATAATACATTAAGAAAAAAGACCCTTTCCTCCCTATTAAATAAAACTCATATAGACATGATAAGTCTCTACACTTATTTAAATGTAATACACAAATTTAATACAAACTGTCACAGGGTCAATATGGGGTCAACTTAATATTTAAATCTGACAAATGAAAAAATAACTTTTGCCATTAAAATGACAGAAACTGTACAAATGCAATAGCCAATAGGATATGTAACAATGATGAGCTTATTTAGATATTTTAAAAAAGATGATGATACAGTATGCTGGCAAAGGGAGATCACTTATTTAGAAAGTGAAAGTAATACATATGTATACCGGTGTCTCATAATATTGTGCGAGTACTACATGTATTATGCTTACCTATATTGGTCAACATCATAATGATAATCCAATTAGAGCACAATATGAATCCATTAATTAGCTGATCATCACAAAAGAAATGTTTATGCATGTTAATTAATCCTATTCTGCACATGGAAAACACATACCGTTATGTACACCACGTGAAAGCCATCTAACTGAAGAGCTGGGTAAAACTAGTACCCGGTAATGCGACCTGTAGACCTGTGTTGTGTACGTAACTTCGGACAAAGATCATTTTCTTGTAACATGCATGTATTTTCATGACTTTATTCTAATTTTAAACCCCTTGTACTGTTTTATTCGGTAAAAAAATATATATGTAAAGCACACATTTCAGCTTTAAGGTGGTACAGGACACCTGCATATTGTAATGAACTCCCTATTGCAGAAATAAACAATAAAGTATAAATATAGTAATTCCCCCCCAAAATAATGTTACAGTGAAGTGCAATGGGTTAGAGCGTTAACTACATGTCTGTAGAGAGTTCAAATGCTGCTGGGGCTTTTCTATTTTTTACTTCAGATTCCAAAATTTAAAAAAATTTTTTTTTTTGCTACATACCTGTATTGTAAAAATTTTAAATTATAAAACGCCACTGTGAAAGAATTTTGATTATAATGCACTTTACTACATGTACAGGCTTTCGTTGTTATCAAAATATTCTGATGTTTCTTTATCCATGAGGAGTGTGTGTGTGTGTGGAGGGGGGGGGGGGTGGTAAAGTAGTATGTAACCGTGTTTGCAGGGGGTGGGGGGATTGGGGTCCGAGGTGTATTGTTTGGTAATTTTACTACATGTATTAATATAAATTATTTTTTTCAAGGGTGGGAGGGTCTGGACCCCCCCCCCCACCCACTCCAATCCCTTCTCTAAATCTGTGCACGCGATGATGTTGGCACCTAGAAGCAAATCTAAATTAAGCCGGCAACCGCCGAGGGAAGGGGGCATAATTTAATTTTGTTTGTAATAATTATATAGACCATACTTTCTATGAAATGAAATGAAAAGATTATTGATTAACTAAAAATTCACATGCAAACAGTTCAACCACAACTGTACATAAAGGGCCGCTCATGTGTCATTCGGCGCACCTCGGCCGATTCCGGTATCCTACATCAAATTAGATGAGGTAGGAATCTGCCGAGGTGTGCCGAATGGCTCATATGTATTACCATCATCGGAACCCACAGGTTTTCTATCCGTTATACTGCAGTGTAACGGACAGAAAACCCGTGGGTTCCGATGATGGTGTATTATGTGCACGTGCCCTTCGTTTTTACTAAAACTGGTACAAAACAGTGTTATTTAGGGGCAAACACTTGGTGCGGGTATTACTGTCTAATGACAGCATCTAGTTTAGAACTGTTGACATCAGTTTGTGTGTAAAAAGTACTTGATATTTAGTCACTTAGTCTGAATTCTAGCAAAACAATAAGTGAAAAAAGACGATTAACTGAAGCTCTTTATCCCTTGTCATCGTATATATTTTGTTAAAGCAATTGGGTGGCCTGAAAAGGTCTTTTTCCGAAATTTCCACCAATTTAACTTTTTTATGTACCGTCGTAAACAAAATATTTAAGATTTTTTAAATATTACTTTGTTCAATTATTTGTTAAGGTTTCTTCAGTGTTCATGCCAATTTTCACCCTAATTCGTCACTTAGAAAGGGAAATATCCGTGTTGTCTCAATTTCCGAACAACCCTCGTATATTGGGTTTCTTAATAAATCTATTTTTTTTTCTTTTTTCACACGACCATTTCTTCTAAACCCCTTAGATGAAAAATACGTATTTTAGATGCTCCAATTTATCTAAAGACGGCGCTGTGCTGTTTCTGTTAACATTGGCTAAATCTGCCAAGGGTTGTAGAAGAACAGAGTGGATCGTAAACCCTTGGCTAGCGAAGATGTATGTGGTTATGCAAATACCAAATGATATGTGAAAATCCACTGATCAATCTAAACTAACAGCTCTACAGAACACCTGGGGTTTTGGTTTTTTTTTTTTGGTAAGGATAAGGAATCATTCTTTAAGTATTATGAAATGATAATTTTAGTCGGGCGCGATCAAATCCAGTAAAGCACGAATGGTTTTATGAAAGTTTTGATCACGCCTCCAACATAATTATCACCTAATAAGAATGAATCCTTATTATTTAAATTTACAAGCTTTTCAACAATTGTGCGGTTAAATATTAAATTATTGACTTTTTTAAGTTATTTAAATTTTGTATAATAAGTATCATTGTGGTACAATTGTTAATCAATGTAGTATCAGTGGGGCTCCATTGCTAGTCAATGTAGTATCTTTGGGGTAACATTGTTAGTCAATGTAGTATCAGTGGGGTACTATTGTTGGTCAATGTAGTATCATTGTGGTACTATTGTTAGTCAATGTAGTATCAGTTGGGTACCAATGTTAGTCAATTTAGTATCAGTGGGGTTCCATTGTTAGTCACTGAGTATCAGTGGGGTACCATTGTTAGTCAATTGAGTATCATTGTGGTACTATTGTTAGTCAATGTAGTATCAGTGGGGTACTATTGTTAGTCGATGTAGTATCATTGTGGTACAATTGTTAGTCAATGTAGTATCAGTGGGGTTCCATTGTTAGTCAATGTAGTATCAGTGGGGTACCAATGTTAGTCAATGTAGTATCAGTGGGGTACCATTGTTAGTCAATGTAGTATCAGTGGGGTTCCATTGTTAGTCAATGTAGTATAAGTGGGGTTCCATTGTTAGTCAATGTAGTATCTTTGGGGTTCCATTTTTAGTCTTGTAGTGTCAGTGGGGTACAATTGTTAGTCAATGTAGTATCAGTGGGGTACCAATGTTAATCAATTTAGTATCAGTGGGGTTCCATTGTTAGTCAATGTAGTATCAGTGATGTAGTATCAGTGGGGTTCCATTGTTAGTCAATGTAGTATCAGTGATGTAGTGTCAGTGGGGTACCATTGTTAGTCAATGTAGTATCAGTGGGGTACCAATGTTAGTCAATTTAGTATCAGTTGGGTACCATTGTTAATCAATGTAGTATCAGTGGGGTTCCATTGTTAGTCAATGTAGTATCAGTGGGGTACCATTGTTAGTCAATGTAGTATCAGTGATGTAGTATCAGTGGGGTACCATTGTTAGTCAATGTAGTATCTTTGGGGTACCATTGTTAGTCAATGTAGTATCCTTGGGGTGCTATTGTTAGTCAATGAATTATCATGGTGTACAATTGTTAGTCAATGTAGTATCCTTGGAGTACTATTGTAAGTCAATGAATTATCATGGTATACCAATGTTAGTCAATGTAGTATCAGTGGGGTTCCAATGTTAGTCAATTTAGTATCAGTGGGGTTCCAATGTTAGTCAATTTAGTATCAGTGGGGTTCCATTGTTAGTCAATGTAGTATCAGTGGGGTACCATTGTTAGTCAATGTAGTATCAGTGGGGTACCATTGTTAGTCTTTTGGGTTTCATTGTGGTACCATTAATTATTCAATGGAGTATCATTGTGGTTCATTGATGGCAAACTGAAGTAAAGAAGGCTTAATGTAAAACTAGATATTTTCATCATTTCACCCCCCCCCCCCTCTCACAAACTAATATATCAATCATCGAAATGCTAACACGTTACAGTCTAAACCTTTTCAGGGCCGGACGAGCTATGACAGGGTTTGACTGACATTGTTATGACATTAATGATGACCAATAGTATATGATGGACTTTATATGTTACCTTTTATCCAACACTCTCATCCAACAAATAGCAAAAGCGAGTCTTGATTGGGCAAATCGCTATCTTAGTTTGACATAGAATACGGATAATTAAGACTAATGAAGATCTTCTGAGTACACTCATAGGTTTTTACGATAAAATTTTAATCAAATCTTAGCAATACGTTCCCCTTTTTTTCTTAGACAAAATTTATTCAAGTTTTATTTTTTGTCCAATTAAGTTTAAAATGAAATGTTGTTGATGACTGCAGCAACTAAATTCTTAATTGTTAAAAAAGGATAAGATTTCATTTTTAAAATATTTGTTTGAAAAGTAATATATATCCTGGAACTGTTTGGACGACTATGAACTGAAAGCCTGTACTGTCATAAAAGTAAAGTGTTTGTTCACTCTGAGAAATCCAGTCAAACTCTAAGAACCCCTCATCTAATAAATCACAAAACTTAGAAAAACGTAAAATTAGGAGGGTTCGAGCAAACGAATCTTTATTGCGTGTCCATTTTACATAAATAATAGCTATTTTCATAAATAATAAGATAACTATGTATAAACTATGTATAAATCTAGAGTGACGTCCATGATTCTCGCAAAAACTTTATTTATTTGATAAAAGTAAATCTTTGTATAAAAAAGAATCCTGACCTTTTTTTATTGTCTTTTGACCCCACAAAGTCTTGTTCTCACGTCTCTGTCCAATGTGTAAGATTATCCACAAGGAAACAGAGTTCATGTATAAGGCATTCTATATCCATCGTTGATGCAGACGTCGCTAACAGATGCATTGTTTACTTTTCAATAAATAACTAAATACGTAAAACAATTAAAATCTGTTCATGGAAAACATTTAAAAATGTTTTAGAGAGGTTAAAGGAGGTACTTTTAAAACTTAACTGCGACTTAAGAATATGACAAGGTTCCTCAATTAAAAAAAATTATTTAATTTTCAAAAGAATTTCTGCATTCTGCTATTGGATGTTGCAACTTAAAATTCATTAAATAACGATGTTAAGGAAGAGGAATAACATAGACCTCGTCTGTTTCCCAATCCTTATTGAATTTATTCAGTAAAATATGTTTAAATTACATAACGATATATAGCATACGACCTACTGTTCAAAAATACTTTTGCGGCTTTTGTTCAGTCTTCATACTCTCATTGTCCTCGGGGTGAGTCCGAAAAAAAAGTTGTTTCTTTGGATATCGCTTTGTTTAAATTTTATAATTTCTTGTCAATTCAATCAGGCGTAAAATTGTAGTGTCACTATTTTATGAAAAGCCCTCGTATGTTACTTTCTGCTTCCTTAAATAGTAACAAATACAGGAAGTTTAGTGTGTTTTGATCATGTATGAAGTTTTGGAAAAGAATATGAATAAAATGACCCAGCGATTAATCTGCGGGTGTTTAACGTCGCTGGACCTATGCAGGTTGTCCGCTTATCGAGAGAGATATCATAGTTTTATTAATACATGTATAAATATACTGTTTTTATAAACTGATATTTATCTTATTTCTACACATTTAAAAATGAATTCTTTAATCAAATGTCCCCTCCTCTTTTTTGGAATATGGACACCATAAAAAAATTATTAAAAAGTTGATATATGACAAATCCCCCCCCCCCCCGGGGGCACTTGGTGAAGTCAGTAGGGTTTTCCTCATTTTTTTTTTTAATTTTTTTTACGATTTGTCTTAATGGAATTTAATTTGAAATTGATGATTCTGCTAAATTTAAATATTTAAATACTTTGCGAATATTTCTAACAACACATTATTTATTTTGATATTTATCAAACATATCATGTCTCTTTATCAACAGAACAACTTTTCACTGAAAGGCAAATTTGAACATGAATACAATTATTATAATAAAAGTGCCATTTATTAGGTTCTGCTTTGGAAGACGCGTGATTTACAGCTAAATTGTCATACATTAAACAAGCGAGTTTCGTTATTTATAGAATCTTTAAAGTTTTACTTGTGTTTCCTCTAAAATACTATCAACCTCACTGCATTCTACAGAACGTGTGCGGCAAATTATACGTATAATACATTAGATGTGTACACATGTATTTGTGAATTTAACTTTAAAGTGATCTTGTTATTTCTTTTTGTTTTTGTTCATGTGTAACCTCCGTAATCCAATAGGTTTTTTTTAAAATCCACCTTAACAATTCTATAAGGTTTTATCCTAACATGATGTTGATTTCCATCTAGAAAATTGGAACTTTATATACTATATCTATAATTATAAAAAAAAATTAACACGGTCTCGTACTGTGCCTTAAGTAAACACCACCTTGTGAACTATTGCAGTAAATGGGGCATGAAAAGACAAGAAATAAACATGTCGGCTGGAGATGAATAAGTTTGCCCTCCCATTAAGTCTTGACAGTAATGTCAATGTACTGTCTTTGCGCTAGATTTCTTACAAGTACTTTTCTAATCATATGGTCAAAAAATAAGTATAAAATACAAATACTAATAGAAGAGGATTAAAAATTAACACTGTGCCGGATAATTATGCCAGTACCAATGTAGCAGATTTGCACCCGCTTAAGATGCAGTTCCGAAAAAAATATATCCATATTTCCTTTTCAAAACTAATATCCCCAACGGAAAATTATCATGTTTAGGATAGAAATTTTTTTTTCTACAAATTTATAAGAAAACCCCATTATAAAGGTAAATATCTCACCTTACAGGCGAGATACATCAATAACAAAAGTAGGTATAACTCTAAGCAATGGCCTATCATATGGCAAATTTGATATATTTTTTTGTACACCGCATCTTAAGCCTATGAAAAAATACCACCTTGGCCCTGACATTTTTATCCGGCAGTGTTTGTTTTAAAAAAAACATGGTGACGCACAAGCCATTGATTTACCAAATATTGAATTTTTACACGAATTTTCACATATTTTATATCTCGTATCAAAATAAGAACTTTTGAAAAATTACGGTGTTCAAAAGTGAATAAATCCGGTTATAAAGGAAAAAAATTAGAATTATTCATTTTCCCAAAACATAAACATTGAGTTTTTCTTCTGCTTCACGCAAGGAACTATAAATAATGCATAATAATAAATATTTGGGTTTTTTCTTCACTATATGTTAGTTTATATTGAAATATAACGACAGGCCATTAATATCATATGTCAAGGTTTAAGGCAGGTTTAAGGCAGATCTGATGATTAATTTGTTGACCACCCAGCCTCCTTAATTCCAAACCAAAATGGTGAAATAAAAAGGATTTTCTTGTCTGTCAGGTAAAAACTCTGTTCAGTGGCTAGCTTGGTGTCTCATGGCTTTGGGGTCATGGATGAAATATCAGAACGCATGTCCATGTATTCTAAGGAAAGGTGACAGGATATTGAACCCCAGAAAAAGGTTGTCATGCAAACCAGTCGCATTCACCAATCTGTGTTTGGAGTTTTATCAGTTAAGGTACGAAAGATTAAAATTAATATAGAAAGGAACTTAGTCCGTTTGTACACTTTTCAGATGGAGTCAATTTTGCTTCCATGTTTTTGATATTTATAATCATTTTGGATATTAATTTCGGTTATCTTTTATTTTTTGTATCAATTCTTTTACTCCATAATGATATTATATATCGAAAAGTATAACGCACTGATTGATTTCAGCACGGGGTCTTATGTTGGTTTCTTTATAACATTTCCTTTCAATTTTAGAGATCACAAATCTATAAACGATGTATAATGCAAGCAAAAGACTGCAAGCAATTCGACGACAACTTTTGCATATGGATGAACAGTACAGGAATGGCTTAGACAACGACGAAGACAACTCGACGATAGAGACCGAAAATTGTCAACACAAACCAAAGGACTTGGTGGAAAAGGTAAATTTTTGGGGCTATAATGTATTAATTAGCAGTGTGCTAATTTGTTTTTTGATTAATTAGCTGCCAATGAATTCTAGACTTTAAAGTGTCGTTAGTAAATGTTTATACCTCTTATCGGTTATTTATTATGCGCAGGCACGTACTAACACTGTTTTTATAAACTGATATTTATCTTATTATTACACATTTAAAAATGAATTCTTCAGTCAAATGTCCCCTCCTCTTTTTTTGGAATATGGACACCATAAAAAATCATTAAAAAGTTGATATATGACGGGGGGGGGGGGGCACTTGGTGAAGTCAGTAGGGTTTTCCTCATTTTTTAAATTAATTCTTTTTTAACGATTTGTCTTAATGGAATTTAATTTGAAATTGATGAGTCTGCTAATTTTAGCTGATTTTGGTTTTAAATACTTTGCGAATATTTCATTATTTATCACATTATTTATTTTGATATTTATCAAACATATCATGTCTCTTTATCAACAGAACAACTTTTCACTGAAAGGCAAATTTGAACATGAATACAATTATTATAATAAAAGTGCCATTTATTAGGTTCTGCTTTGGAAGACGCGTGATTTACAGCTAAATTGTCATACATTAAACAAGCGAGTTTCGTTATTTATAGAATCTTTAAAGTTTTACTTGTGTTTCCTCTAAAATACTATCAACCTCACTGCATTCTACAGAACGTGTGCGGCAAATTATACGTATAATACATTAGATGTGTACACATGTATTTGTGAATTTAACTTTAAAGTGATCTTGTTATTTCTTTTTGTTTTTGTTCATGTGTAACCTCCGTAATCCAATAGGTTTTTTAAAATCCACCTTAACAATTCTATAAGGTTTTATCCTAACATGATGTTGATTTCCATCTAGAAAATTGGAACTTTATATACTATATCTATAATTATAAAAAATATAAACATGGTCTCTTTCTGTGCCTTAAGGTAAGGTTTGCTGTTAGAGGGAGATAACTCACAGATTTCCATTGTGACGTAGCTCCAACTTACCTTTATTTCAGCTATGACGTCAAAATTTATATGACGTCATAATTGGTATAAGGTTTTTGTTATTTCCCGGGGTTTTGTAGTTGCATTGAAAAAGTAACAGAACACAAGCATTTTATCAATTTCCACAAAAACGAAGTCCGCATCATAAAGTTTTGAATAGTGTTTTAGAAACACCAGATTACAAAAATACAAAGGTACGTTTTTCCTGAAATCGGTGGACTTGCAAAGGTTTTAAATAAGATGTTTTCGTTCATAAAACAGTAGTCCAAAACTATGACTTTTGTTGCATTTTATTCTTTTTTTAAATAGTTCATCAGAAATTTTAAAAAATAAATCGTTATATAAATAGTGACTTTATTTTCCGAACATTTTAAGCATAAATAACCCCCAAAATAGTCACATATAAAATTTATATATTTTCACTAAATTACTTACATTTCATCAACATGAAAATTTGAGAAATCATGAACTTTGACCTTTTGTAGTTATAAAACGGGTCCGGCAAAATCATTTGAATTTCATGAGAAAAAAAGACTTTAGTATAGTGAACAAAATTGTATGTATCTAAAAAATGCAATCCGTAAACCGTACCTTAAATAAACACCACCTTGTGAACTATTGCAGTAAATGGGGCATGAAAAGACAAGAAATAAACATGTCGGCTGGAGATGAATAAGTTTGCCCCCCATTAAGTCTTGACAGGTAATGTCAATGTACTGTCTTTGCGCTAGATTTCTTACAAGTTTTTTTTCTAATCATATGGTCAAAGAATAAGTATAAAATACAAATACTAATAGAAGACACACATAGAGGATTAAAAATTAACACTGTGCCGGATAATTATGCCAGTACCAATGTAGCAGATTTGCACCCGCTTAAGATACAGTTCCGAAATATATATATCCATATTTCCTTTTCAAAATTAATATCCCTAAGGGAAAATTATCATGTTTAGGATAGAAATTTTTTTTTCTACAAATTTATAAGAAAACCCCATTATAAAGGTAAATATCTCACCTTACAGGCGAGATACATCAATAACAAAAGTAGGTATAACTCTAAGCAATGGCCTATCATATGGCAAATTTGAGATATTTTTTTTCGTACACCGCATCTTAAAGCCCATGAAAAATACCACCTTGGCCCTGGCATTATTATCCGACAGTGTTTGTTTAAAAAAAAAAAAAAACATGGTGACGCACAAGCCATTGATTTACCAAATATTGAATTTTTACACGATTTCCCACATATTTTATATCTCGTATCAAAATAAGAACTTTTGAAAAATTACGGTGTTCAAAAGTGAATAAATCCGGTTATAAAGGGAAAAAAATAGAATTATTCATTTTCCCAAAACATAAACATTGAATTTTTCTTCTGCTTCACGCAAGGAACTATAAATAATGCAGCACGGTATGATCAAGCGACCTCTCAGTAAAACTTCATTTCTTCAAGCTTAAGATGCGCTTTTTATAATTGCATATGTTCTTACTACAGACATCAAATAACTTTAAGTTCTGAGTCTTCTCAGTTCGTCAATCCCATAATAACTTTTTTAGACAGCAATCGCAATCACGTGATACTCAAATCAATGTCCAAAACAACTCGATTTGTTTACAGGTGTAATTCGGATGAGTTTAGATAGCCGAAAGGTGATAACTTAGAATGCGTGAAACCTCTAATATGATCAAATTTCTCATATTTCATTGTTTCCGTTGTCATAATAAAAAAAAAAATATTTTTTTTACGTCACTTTGAAATATATTAATAGAAAAACATAATTCATTTAATAATGACTATTTAACAGTACACAATATAAAAGCGAATAAGATTATTTCGAGGGTTTGTAACCTTTAATACCGGTCTGGTTCTCGGGCTTTACCGTTAGGACTGTTGGTCACCTCTTATACCGATCTGGGTCTCGGGCTTTACCGTTAGGATTGCGCCTTCTTCATAGTGTTTTTTGGGAGTGGATTTTTATGTTTGTTCCAGTTCGGATTTGCAGCCCCCTTTTTTGCACTGCTTTGATAAAAAGGAGATTCGGAATTCCAAGAAGTTTTATTTTAAGAATAATTTTCACAGAAAACTTTTTTTTGCTTTATCTAGGATCGAAATAGCAAACTTGACTTCATACTATTGACCGTAAGACTTCATACTATTGACCGTAATGTTCAGACTAAGATATTTGCGTATCAGATCGAGAAGCCCATTGAACTTAATTTTGAAAACCGTGAAAGTTTCCTTTTTTTCCACATTGAAATAAAAAAAAATTAGAAACTCATTTATATGGATATTTTGTATATTTTGCCAATAACCTATCACAGGCTCCTTGAGAGTCAAAAGATAATGTCTTTTTAGGAGTCCCCTCAAGGTTTCTCAATCATCAATTTTTCGGCGTCATCGACTGCCCACGATCAACAAAACTTAAGCAGCATGGATATTGGGAATGTTTTGGGATCAATCATAGACTGCAGCTCTAGTAGAGAAGTTGACGATATCCCACTTTCTGAAGAGCTACGGAGCGCCATTTCCAACATGGAAGATCTAGATGATGTAAGCTTCTTTCAAATTAGGTAAAGTTTGAATCCTTGGTTTAAAAACCAAGCCCGCTGACACATTGAAAATCGACCATGAACAGGACGAACATGCGGAAGCAGGGGATTTGAAACTATCAATTTGAATTTAACATTTTTAAAAACAACTCTATATGATGAACCAATAAGTTTAAGATCCGGGCTAATGGAACTTAATCGACACGCATTTTTGATATGTAGGTGGACTGTTTGATAGGAAATGTAATGAACGCAGTTCAGGTGGACGCCTCCTTTGACCAAGATTTAGAAATGGTGGACCAATCCGTCACATTGCCCGTAAGTGTTGAGCTTCAGCAAATACAGAACTGTGTAAAAATAGTTGAACTTATTTCATTTTTCAATCGTTGTAAGATATAAAAAAAATCAACTGTGCATATATACGATTAAGTTCAGAGAACTTGATAAATAAAAGACGACGTATTCAATTTCACTGCAGTCCGATGCTCAGCTGGATAAGCTTAGAAACTTTTCATTCCAGGACGAACCTTTGGGAAGTCTGGCGAATTATTCACGAACATCGGCGATAGCCAGTGGGAGTGGCCAGAGTTCACTAGATGGCAGTGCCAAGCAGTTCGTGACGTCAGGCCAAGAGGAAAGTTGGAGAAAAGACAGGAGAAAAAAGGATAACCACAATATAAGAGAGCAAGCTTATTAATATCGTTTATTAATGATAGGGTTGGTTTGGTTTTGTTTTTGTTTTTTTGTTGTAGTTTTTTTTTTTGGCTTAAGTTAAGGCAAATATGTCATATTATAACAAACAATTTGTCATAACAAACACAACGTCATATAAATATACCAAACAGAATAAAAAGTGCATGCGCAGAACGATTTTTTTACCGGGAGGAGGGGCACAGGAAATTTTTTTGCAAGGGGGTGAAGTTATCTTTTTTATGGGATTACGATTCTACATTTCACTCATAAGGAAATGTCACATTTAATTGATGCTTTTTTTGGTTTATTTTCAGTTGAGCGACGCAGACGTTATAACATTAACGACAGGATTAAAGAATTGGGAACCCTCCTACCTTCCAGTATCCCACCGTAAGAAAATTACATTTACATTTTCAAGTTGTTTATGATGTTTTGTAACAAATATAATTTATTTTCCAAAGCACTCCTATCACAATATAGTGCTACAAATTTAAGTTATAAACAGAAAGAATTATTTTACTTGTAACTTATCACACCAATTAACTTAAAGTATAAGTGCATTGTCAGATATTGGGAAATATGGAAGAGGAATATTGATTGAATTATTGTTTATGAACAAATCAAACTTGTCGTTATGAGACTTTCAGTTTGGTGATTTGAAAGAATAAATAACTGAAACATAAAAAGCGGGTCTTTGGTGGTGGCCATAGCGAAGCGTAGGCCAATGATATTCGATTAGTTTGAGTAATGTATAATATATATAACTCTAACTAGTGAGTGGTCCACTAGTCCAAGTAATGTATGATACTTGATATATTTACATCTACCGAGTACGATTCCCTTTATTTTTTACGGAAACTTATAGTTAATTCAAAGCTCTATAGAAACAGCAAGGCTGAAATCTACACGCCCCGTTTATCGATTGATCGAAACCTACAGCGACCTACAGTGCCGGTAAATCTTGTTGTCGACAATTTAAGTTCGTTTGTACTAGTGAGTTATTAATAAAATGATGGAATTATTGTCTCTGATAATTACACGATAAATATTGTTAAACAAGGAAGGGGGGAGGGGCTGTCATTATAGACAGCTCAAGGTATAAAGCCCTTTTTGCTGTGTTGTGGACGTGTTGTGTCGTACCGTATGACAAGGGCTGTAATTTGTTCTCTCTTATAACTCTAGGCAGTTTTAGAGTTGTTAACAAGTGTATACTAATGATCCTAATAACAAGACATTGGTTTTTAATAATAAAATTCATGTAGAATATTAACATTCGAAATGACCTTGATTAAAGCTGCTCAAAAGAACTGTCAGAATGGAAAAACGCATACCCAAAATGGATTAAAAAGTAAGACCACCCTCCCTGGATTTTTCACTCGAAGTATTCACTTATCGTCGTAACCCATCCAACCCCCACCTCCCCTTACCCCTCCCCCCAACACCCCCTTGTTTCCTCCCTCATTGTTTTTCTTTGGAAGTATCGCTATTGAATAGGAAGAATGTCCAGTTTGGACCACCTCAGAAGCTTTGCTTTGGTGGCTGAGTATCTCTACCTCATCGAAGATTCTTTTATTACTTTGCCAGATAGAAATTATATAGCTTATCCACGTGACAATTTGACTCAGAAGATATTTTACATTTTGATTGTGATAACGGGAATAACAAGATCTATGAATAAGACAAATTTTAGAATGTCAGAAAAGAAAGGGTCCATCTACACAATAAACCATGTCTGATTAATATATGGATTTATTAAGTAATCAAAAGGGATTTAGTTGTTTTATTACAGATTAAATATGTTCGTCTATTTTGTATTTGTATTCAGTTTAACTATTGAAACCAATCTTTTGAACTGCTGGTCAATAGACTGTGATCCATTGGACCGGCAACGTATTTCGTAAAAACCGATCGAGGTTTCGAATTTATACATTGCGCAGACATTTTGAAAAGATTGATATGCATTGTTACTATAACACACCTACTAATAATTCAAACTGATGTTAATGTATAAACACCTACCAAGTTACCAACTTGTAAACCTGTTTGTTTAACTTTTCTGCAAGACATATTCTCTTTTTAATTGCTACACGATCAAAAGATCGCTGTAGTATGTGTGTTTTACAATCGTTCTTAAAATTTATCATTTAAATCATCTAGATATATCTATTTTCAATGATTTGAATGCATATGGTGTGAAAACCTTCTGTAATATACAATTGTGAACACTAAATACTAAAAATGGAATTAGGTAATAATAAACAATTATTTAATGCCTGAGCAGTCAATAGACCAGAATTTTTTTTCCCTTGGTGCAGGGAACAGTTCAGTATGTTCTATTGCCCTCGGTCAATATAGCACAAGCTGTTCCCTGCACCTCGAGAAAAAAAAATCTGGTATATTGACTGCCCAGGCATTAAATAATTGTCTAATATATACCACGAGTATATTTTTTATATTGACAGAATATAAAAAAAACCCAAATTACTAATCAATAACAGTACATGTATATTTCATTTCGTAACTTGTGGCCTGACAATAATGTCGCCCAATATGTCTACAACAAACAAATAGATCACACATGATGACAGACTATATTTTCTGAGCGCGGTCAAATGTCGGTGAAATGTGGGTCACCTCGTCTCAACCCCATTGTTAGATTATTATCTTTTTTTTTAGCAAACCATTTAAAAAATGATGGACCGTTCGTGGTGGATTTTTTTATATAGGGACACCTGACATTATGGTATTTGATCAGCGGTTACTGGTCGATTGTTAAATAATATAAGACACGATTCGAAACGTTTGCAAAAACACCACCCCTTTGCAATCTCCTATAAACGTTTTGGTTATTAAAAATTAGAGAGTTTTATGTAATAGATAAGATTGCTTTCTATTTTTCAAGTTCTTTATTTCAATTTAATATTAGATTTATTGGCAATGAGCTACTGTATAAACAAAATAACTCATATTACAAATAGGCACATAAGAAACACAAATAATTCATAATACACAATTTGCATTTAATTCAAAATATGACATATTAACGAACCTCCAATATATGGCGGCGGTGCCACACCCAGTCAATAAGTAGTAGACTACGCACTTGCATAAGGTATTGACTGTATATAAAAACACCATATATATTTAAGTTTAAATCTATAAACACTACAGACAAAGTTATCTAAAATACTAATTCATTTCTCTAAAGTAGTCTGTATATTTAACAATTTTATTATTCTCACATAAAGGATATTTGTATTACTATGTATTGAATAAAATACAAATGAATAGTTATTCCAGAACATGAAAATAACTTTCTTACCGTAAATAATGCAAGGTATCACTCACACAAGTTTCACACCTGAACACTCTCAAGGGCGTCAGCGAAGTGAGACTCCGTATAAACTTGTTAAACTAGTTTAAATCTCAAACATTATAATAAGTAAATAAATAATTTCTCAAATTAGTCTCACTTTGCTGATTATCATAATAAAATAGAAAACAACTAGATATATGTTCAGAAGATATTTTTAATAAGTTTTAAGAAACATAATCTCTAAAAAAAAAGGACTTTGCGCTGAACAGAAACTCTATAAATAGAATAAACACAGGTAAAATATACGGTACCCGATTCGCGCAAATAACACGTATAATTTTAACCATTACATTTATGAGGCAGTTGGTATTCCGTACTTATAACATGCGACCTGGAATTTGCAAAAAATAAATATAATACAGCGATAACGCATCTGTGTGAAAACTAACACTCACCCCACCCCCCACCCCCCAGAAAAAAAAAACAAAAACAAAACAAAAAACCCAAAAGCAAAAAATCAAAAACCAACAAAGCAATCACTTTTTTTTTTAAATCTAACTCCGAAAAATATATATAAAACAGAAAAAAAAAATGAAATTTAAAGGCATGGTCATTTTCATTAAAAAAATTAAAATAACTCTACGGTCAACATATTTACGCTATTATGTCACCGAGTCATTTCAGAGATATGAATTCTAAAGGTTTTATTCGGGTGCAGTAAATTTCATTTATACAATGCTTTTTCTTGCAGTGACCTCAAACAAAACAAAGGCTCCATCTTAAAGGCGTCCGTTGAATACGTGAAGGAGCTGAAGAGAGACAAGTACCAGCTGAATAAACTGGAGGAGAACCAGCGAATCATGGACTCCAAATATCAAAAACTACTCTTCAGAATCTTTGTGAGTACATGCATATCAATTGAAATCAAATGACCATTAGTATTATGATCATGAAATAAATGTCAATTACATACTGTAACTGCTATAAATGCTTTTAAAATTAATCATAGTCTGTAGTAACCGAAAAAGAGGACCGTTCATATTGACCGTGATTTGCGACCATGTAAGGAATTGTTTTTTTATATCTATAGGGCGATAATTATAGTCGGGCACGTCATAAAATCCAATAAAGCCCGATGTTTTCGATCCGTTCATCCGTCCGTCAGTCAGTTGGTCCTGTCGTGTTTGGTTAGAACAACTCCTCTATGCATTTATACGTTTATATTTACAGCAACTGGAACTAAAAATCAAACTGTACGGTTTAACAGAGGATATGGATGACGTCAAAACCAAGAAAAAAAAGCCCAAACGACGCTTGTCAGAAATAAATGCCATGGTTGAGGGGTTTTGCAAGCAGAATACGATGTCCTTTCTGCAACAGACCGAAGAGAAAACCTCACCAAGCTGCAAAAAGAATAAAGTATCTGTATTTCAAAAATGTCGCGAACAGAAAAGCAACTCAAACGTCAAACAAGGCTTACGACAACACCTTAGTAAAAAGATGGCCGCAGGAAGGCAAGCAGACGAGAAGCACTTTGGAACATCTGATTTTTTTCATGCTGAAAATCAATTTGAGGTTCAAGAGAAAAAATCGCTTATGATGATTAACAAGAAGAATGATCAAGTCACAAAAGATACCCCAAAAAGTTACCCAAACGAAAATAATTCCCTTGGAACAGATGAGAATAGTAATGTTGGTGCACAGAATATGGAGGAGATCATAGAGTTGACAACAGAGCAATGCAACATTTTGCTGGATTTGTTCGAGAACCAAGGTAGTGTTAACGAGATCTTGATCAACAGCGAGAGTATGATACAACAGGAAAGCTCCGCTCCAGTGAGAGAGTGTTCGACAGAACAAGACTGCTTGTCACCAGTAACCAGCACTAGTAACATGCTCGAGAAGTTGCTGCGCAGGTCAGGAAGTGGTTCCGACTCAACTGGTTTGGAAGACTCAACAGAAAGCACAACGGGTCTACGATAAAATGGTGGATAAAAAGCGGTTACGATTTGTTTATAATCGGTCAGTACTTTTTTCCCCTAGGAATAATATCATAATTATAACACTTTAAAATGTAACAAACTCCACGAGAATTTTTGTGCTCAAATTCACATAAACTAGATATGTTTCGACGGTTTTGTTGAACCTGAATTTGATTTGTATATTTCTGCTTCTTGTATCTTTCTTTTTTTCCAAAAATAAGTAGTTATTGGTGTCTTTCAGTATATTAGTAGTTCTTAATTGTTTGTGGCTGGTAATTTCTCATTTCAAATATTGTTGAAATTACAAGTTAAAATTAAAAGCAATTTTCTGTGTTCATAATAAATCTAATCTGCTTTGTATTTTAGCTATAACGTTTTTGGTTTTTGGGGTTTTTTTTTTAATGTTTCCGTGCATGATATTTCTTTATATTCAACGTGTTTTTCTATACCGCCAAAAATAAAAAATTAAATTACTGTATTTAAATCTAGATAATGAATAACTATATATTTCGATCCCTTTAATACACAGACATTGGCAAATTATAACCATACATGTATCCCTGTACGGTGTTCATGATCAAGTAGACATAAAATTGCCAAGAATAGACTATCAAGATCATGTTATTATTAAAGGGTGACAACTGGAATACCATCTTCATTTGTACTGTCTCCCCGAGTTGTCTCTTCATGTGGGACGTTCCCTATTAATCAACTTGAAGATTTTTGAAGATTTGGGGCATTTTTGAAGCATTCCGACATTCACTTGTATGCTGCTGCTTATCTTAGTGTGGCTTCCATTTAAAGATATAAGACTTCTTCTTATTCATTGAATGCTGCTATAAGTCTTGTTTTAAATAGGTCCATGCAGTGGAAGTTGAAAAATAATATAATATTGTTGAAAGTTAATAGACAGACGGATAAACATACGCTGGACAACCGAGATTAGAAAAGCACACTTGAGCTTAAAGCTCAAAAAGCAAATTTTGGAGCCTTTGAGTATTTTCATATCAAATATATTTCAAGTCAAAACTTTAATTTAATCTTAATTTATTTGAGTTTGAGAAGTGAAAAACAAAGAAAGTATTTAAAATTGCTTATACATTCATATTTGTTCATGTTTTCAACCATTAAATTTTAAGTTTTAAATAAGAACAGATTGTAAAATAATGAGTTACAGAAATATAACGTTAAAATGTATTTAACTATCAAGTTAAATATTGACTTCCTCTTTGTTTATGGTTGAGAAATTTCAGGAATCTTGGTCCAGACCTACGTCATAATCAGGTACGCCAGCTTTGGTACTTTTGAAAAATTCCAAAAACTGCCGAGAATCCAGTCGACATTTTTGGACGGACGGACATTCCGACATTTTCTTTGTCCATTCACATAAGGCTGAATAATCCTCCAGAGAGAACTTTTGCGGAACAACTTTTGCCAAGATGAGCATACGTTCAAACCAGGGCCACAGCATGAAGTCTAGCATCTGCACCGCATTCCCTTCAAAAACATTGTTAAAAGCAAACATAAATATATAGTTCAGAATCACATGACACTTCCGTTTTTACTGGGAATAATCGTGTTTGTATTTAAAATTTGCTCAGGACTTATATTGAATATATCAAGTTTTATCGTGCAGATTCCATTTTAAAAATAAAATGTCGAAGAGCCACTAAGCCGAACTAGATTTTGACAACTGTGTGTAACGAACAGGTCGCTGACTAAAACAGGTTACCTCCAAAGTAGCCGCCTTGCCTTGCTGTAAGGACACTCTCTAACTGAGATAAGTGGTTTTTGATCTTTTGCAAACTCTCAGGATTCTCTTGCGGTGCTGAATTCATCACCGACACAAACTGAGGGAAAAGATGAAATATATCAGAAATACATACACATGTCAGATTTCATTTCGTTAGATATAAAAAAAAACCTTAAATAATCTTTGTCTTACCATGAAAATCATAAAAGGTTTCAGATTTTTAAGTCTGAACTTATTTAACGATTGCTTAAAAACTGTGTAAAGATTAATTGTATTCAGTGATTCACTGTTCGATGTAGCTTATAGTTCTAAACCGGGTGACTTCTCTTCAACTTAGAGAGCTCGATGCATTCGTTGCTGTTAATTCATCACTTTACCTGGTAGAAGTCGAGACTTCATCACTTTACCTGGGAGAAGTCGAGACTTCGTCACTTTACTTGGGAAAAGTCGAGACTTCATCACATTACCTGGGAGAAGTCAAGACTTTATCACTTTACCTGGTAGAAGTCGAGACTTCATTATTTTACCTAGGAGAAGTCGAGACTTCATCACTTTACCTGGGAGAAGTCGAGACTTCATCATTTTACCTGGGAGAAGTCGAGACTTCGTCACTTTACTTGGGAGAAGTCGATACTTCATCACTTTACCAGGTAGAAGTCGAGACTTCATTATTTTACCTGGTAGAAGTCGAGACTTCATCACTTTACCTGGGAGAAGTCGAGACTTCATTACTTTACCTGGGAGAAGTCGAAACTTCATCACTTTACTTGGGAAAAGTCAAGACTTCATCACTTTACCTGTGAGAAGTCGATACTTCATCACTTTACCTGTGAGAAGTCGAGACTTCATCACTTTACCTGGTAGAAGTCGAGACTTCATCACTTTACCTGTGAGAAGTCGATACTTCATCACTTTACCTGTGAGAAGGCGAGACTTCATCACTTTACCTGGTAGAAGTCGAGACTTCATCACTTTACCTGTGAGAAGGCGAGACTTCATTACTTTACCTGGGAGAAGTCGAGACTTCATCACTTTACCTGGTAGAAGTCGAGACTTCATCACTTTACCTGTGAGAAGACTTCCATGGTCATTTTGTCCCGGGCCTGGTGGTATGGGTCATCTGGGGTCAGCTTGTTGTCAGGATACACCTGGTCCAAATAGTCACAGCAGATAGCGGACTCGTATACAATTTTGTCATCTTTCTCTAGGGTGGGGACCCGACCCAGGGGGTTTTTCTGCAGAAACCATTCCGGTTTATTTTTTAGATTGATGTTGACCACTTCATGTCTAAAGGTGAAAGAATATACATGTATGGATAAATCAAAACTCAATATTGGTATGCCTTTCTCAAATCTCATGCTTTTAAGGTGGCTCACTACACCTTGAAATATTTTCTCAAATCAGCAGAAAATTATTTTATAAGATAAATATCATAATGGATAAGAAGTATTCAAGTCAAATAGGCAAAATTGTGCAATTTTGGATGAAAATTATATTTTCGAAAAATTTAATTCAGTACACATGAACAAAAGTTCCATGCAGATTCGAACTCATGATCTGTGGTTCAGAAGCCCATTACATTTTTTTTTATCTTTTATTAGAAGCCCAATACATTAACCACTGAGCTACGACGATATACATCCAAATCGAAAGATATAAACAGTCTAACAAAACATTTAAATCGGCATCTTGTGACGTAGTGTCCTAAAATGTTTAAGTCTAGGTGTAGTGAGGTACCTTAATACATGTAGCATTAATGAACACACACACACACACACACACACACACACACACACACACACACATTCTCTCTCTCTCTCTCTCTCTCTCTCTGACAAGATTTAAGTTATTACGGTATATTTTTGTGAGCCAGGACCAGCAGAGATCGTTGAGCGTACGGACAGAACCGCATGCTGTACACTCGGAGTTTCCCGGCTTCCAAGTCCGGACAGGCGGAACCTGTCAAAAAGGACCAATAAAAACAATAACCAAAATCCATAACACACTAACGACGATAAGAATTCGGTATCCTCAAAACAAATCTTATTAGATTTAGTTATTTTAGACAAGGAAAAACAATTTCTTTTCTTGTTTTAACTTACAATAATTGGTAACCTATAATTTCATTTTAGTTATAAATTAATTGAAATAATAAAATCACAAAAAATCCTCGATAAATAAAAAGAAATATGTTAACAAAATTAATCGACTTTTCCCTTCACAAAGTTTTTACAACAAGCTGAACATATGATGAACGCTACTGTCACTTTAGACTCGGTATACCTGAATATAGAAAATATAAATCAAATCGTTAAGGAAAGAAAGAAGAAAGACATCTCCCAGCATTGTTAACAATTTAAAGTTACCTGTAGCAAATGATTTCTGGGTCGGCATTGATTTTTACAATAATTCCTCTCTAGTAACAAGTACTCCGCCACTCAGGCCTTAAATACCAGTGTGGTAGTTCTACATTCTCACCTGTTCGAGAAACGTTCCAGTTTCTCACCTTCCGTTCACTCAAAATTCTTGATAAAGCGGTGTTTAATCAGGATCCCATGTGACTTTAAACACTTTATTTATTCAACGAGTTTCTTGAGATTCATGAATTCTAGTTTTTTTTTTAAATACGCTAAAAAGAGATAATTGTAAGAGATGCAATAACACGACGTACATGTTTATGCTTTCGAAACAATACCGACCGGTGCATAAAGCATGTTATCTATACTTATAAATTAAGGCATTTTTCAAATATACTACAAAATGCCTGCACCAGAGTACTTGCTTACACCTTTGGTATTTCAACACATGTTAGCTGATGTCCGTAAGGTATAATTGAATTTCAACTGATAAGTCATTATTGTGAAATTAATCAAAAACCTACTTACATTTTCGATAAACAAGCCCCAAATAGCAAAAATGAGAGTAAGGTGGTGGACACGCTTTGGCGGTTCCAAGTCAGAGATAATCTCGATCAAAATATATGATTGCAATGAAATAATATTGAATGATTACGTAAAGAGTGAATATATTTACTGTGAGCCTATTTAGAGAATACATAGAAGTTAAGATTTGACAAATGTTGAATAAATAAAATGAGTCAATTCGTTTCTTTTTTTAGTGGGCGATTTTAGTTTTGATACTCATTCGCTTGCGAAGCACGACCTCTGGTGACAGAATGGGATAGAACTTTCCAGAACGGGGTAACCAAGAACGCGAATTGACTAATTAACGAAAAGTGTAGGACGAGTTCATCATGCATTACGGGCAAATACCTTGGTTCGGACTTCGATTGATACAAAAAGTTGATAAATAAAATGGAACAACTAATGCGATATTTTAATATTAACGGAAAGAACTTTCCAGAACGGTGTGCCTAGAAATGGGTTGACTAATTGACATTATGGTGGAAAGTGTAAGGCGAGTTAACCATCGGCCAGATACTTTGAATCTGACAACTTTGGTGAAAAATTTGCATGCAAATGGATAGTAATGCATAACCTAGAGTGTTTTAATTTCATACATATACATACCACGACAGATTGGTTGTAAATGTTATTCATTAATTTGTAACCATAAATGAACAGATTGTATTCTAAGTCTATATGGATAAATGATGTATGCATAAAACGGGGAAGTTTTATGGGGATCCCCCCCCCTCTCCAGATTGTTTATCAAAAGCCTTTTATTTGAAATTCTTATTTGGGACAGTAATAGAAATTATATTGGAAATTGACCTAAAGAACCAAATTTAGAGAGAGATACACTAAATACCTACTCACTGGTTTGAAATAAATACAGCAAAAAAAGTTTATTTTTTCAGTCAGCTGCAACAAACAGGATTAAGGCCCCGTACATGTATATATTATCCATTTCAGTTTAGATTTTTCATCCCTGTCCGCTCCTCTAAATATCTAACAATGCAGTTTGTTTTTTATTTCAATTTTAAAGAATAAGAAGATAAGAAAAAATCGGACAAAGTATATACAAAAATGCACAAAAAATATGGTTCAACATATTAAGCATTATATCATAATAATGTGTAAAGTCTTAATTCCCGCGCTTGCGCGGGTAATCATCTAGTGTATATAAAATAAAGCACAAGGATATTGGGCACGTTGAGACGAGTGCTAAGCAGTTCGTTCTTTAGAATGATGATATCCCTATATACGATAAACAAATGTGTATGTTATCAAAACAAATACAATGATGATACGATGATAACAGAGTAATGATACTACCCTCAACGATTATCCTTGCATAGACGGAGATTATTTTTTCAGGTAAGACTAATTATAAAATATATGTACAGATTTTCCACAAAATCATTTTATTACATACTGCAGTATAGTACGATCGTCCGATAAAGAATTAAGCGAAAATATAAATCTATAAAACAATGATGCTGGAAAAGGGATAAGTTTATCAGGCGCGAAGCTAGGCGTGGTACGCAAGTGATTCAACATCATTTTCACACACACAAAAAAAAATAATAATAAAAAAGAAATAAAAAATAAAACTTAAATAATGCTGATTAATTAAAACTTTGTTTTAGGAATAAGAATTTAACTTAACCATATAAATAATTCCGGAATTTTATATATTTTCTATAATTATTTGCATACAATTCCATAACCTGAGTGACAAGTTGACAATGATAATGAATAGATTATCGAGAATATAAGGAATATCTTAAAGTTTAACAAGGTAAGCTTTTTAAAAAGCTAAGAAAGTCAGCCAGCGGAATTTTAATTTTTAGGTCGAAAGTGCCGGAATACACAATCTATTAAAATACAAGATAAATAGTTTCCAGAACAATAATTATTTGCGGGTACATATTTAGTTTGCATCCTTATTTTTATGTAGGTGAGGAGATAAGCGTGTAGCGATGAAAATGCAAAGTATGACTGCAAACCTATTTAATACTTAAAGTTGTCCTTTTGCAAATATTTAAGAAATAAACAACGTTATTTAGTGAACATAGCGTTATGAATAGCAATTGCTAATCATTACTAAATATATAATTATTTTTCGTATTATAAGAGTATTTTTGTTGACAAAAATGTTATAGACCAGTAGGAGAGAAAGCACAAGACTTAATAGATAAAAATTAAATTAATCTTATTATAAATCAGGCAATACTTTTTCTTCTTTATCGTTAATTTTAGGGTGATGATAAAGTAAGCATTTTACACATTAAAACCTGGGGTTATTTTGATGAAACTCCTTTTTCTGGATACTCAAAATTTAAAAAAGTGTCTGAAATGCTGAAAACTCGCCAGCCTCCGGGGGTTTCGCCCCCCCCCCCCGGGCCCCCACCAGGGCTTCGCCCTGGACCCATTAGGGGTCTCAAGGTGGCCACCAAACCCCCTGCCTTAACTTGCTTCCACAATATACAAACCTTAGCTACGCCCCTGTTTATTAACGGCGTATTTCGCTAATTCATTATAATCCAAGTATTGAAGGTACTGAAAGTCGGGGAAAAAATCTTGGATTTTTCCCCGTATATCGATTTCAGTTGTACTTCTTTGACAGGTACATGTATGTGTATTTTCGTTAAAATTCGTCAAAAAGTGAGGCAATCAGTAACCTGGGACAGACGTCCCAAGGGGGCTAATATAATCAATGTTGCCCGAAAAAACAGTCAACATTTGTTTTGTTATATGAAGAAACAAACAAAATTTTAAGAAAGGATTTGAAAACAGATCGCCGTAATTTTCTTGGCTCAATATAGAGTTCACGAATTCAGTTTTGCGCAAAGTTCATTTCCAAAATATCGTCGGCATCAAAAGGTCAGTGGTGATATTCCACTGTCTGTAGGAACTAGGCTAAAGATATTTTACCTGATTTTACTTCACAATAATTCGCAAATCCATATTCCCGTTATGATTTATAACAATTGACTGATTGCCTATTATGACGTCACCTTGTTTTTGGAGTTGCGAAGGTTTATTTATACGTCACCGTTTACGAATCAACAAATCAGAGGCGAATAATTGAAATAGAGGGAATATTCTCTAGATATTATTCCTAGCCGGTCAACATTATTTTAATATATTAAATATTTAATATAAATATATTTTATATATAAAATATTTAAAAAAAAAAAATATTGACCGGTCAATATATTTTGGACGAACTAACATTACAATTATTGACTATTCGTCTATATAGAGTTATATAGTGAGAATATACTACTGAATATAACAATAGGCAATATGGCCGTCATTGGCCGCCACCACGTCTACTCATCTCGACACTTATTAGGTTTGTTACTGACGCCTCACTATCTATGAGATTGGTCAACCCCATATATTTGAATACCATTGACCATCATTTTCCAAAATGTCATACTTTGAGAAATGGTAGAATAATCTGAAAAGTATTGTTGTGGTACATGTGACGGCGATGGTGTAGAAAAATCTCCACAGTAAAAATAAGAAGAAATAACCTCAAAAATTGTAATATTTTTTAATGTAAAACAAATGAACAATCTATTCATTTCTGTTAATTCAAATCAAGTATAGTTAAATTAAAGAAGAAAAATCACAAACTTGATAAGTATTGGATCACACAAGTAAAACACAAAGCAAATATACGAATATGCTGAGGACACCTGATCTTCAGCTAAAATCTTGTGCAGGAGAAAAGACGTATAACAAATAGACATGTACTTTTTAAGGTTCATCAACCCCCCGTACACAAATCTTAACAAAAGGAAATCCAAATCATTATATAAATCCACAGAATTCAAACATCCCTTGTGTATATTTTACGGTTTTAGGAGAAAACTAGAGAAAGAATATTCAGTTTTTAACATTCACCACCAGAAAAAATTATCAGTATTTCTGTTATCACATGTACAGGATTAATGAACCTTAACCTTTCCATTAATACATGTAAATTGCAGGGTTCATGAACCTTAACATTTCAATTAAAATATAGTTCATTATAGGGTTCATGAACTCTAAGCTTTTCATTAATATTTATGCAAGAATCCTTCTGCTCTGGTTCTGCTTGGTATAAAAAAGTGTAGTAAATACGCCCTTTGGTATATTCTCTAATACAAAGCTAGTATTAAGGCATTTCAGACATTACAAGTACAATCCTCAAAAATATATTTGAAATTTCTATTCCAATAATTTTATATGGGAATCTGTTCTTTCCACATTACTGGTTTTCAAAGTATGTGCCCATTAAAGCTTTTATTGTCACTGTTTGAGCAAACTGGGGGATCCAATATAAACAAGCACATTGAAGTCAGAAAATTGTCGAGGAATCAGTTCATGTAAATACATCAATTAATTGAAGAAAAAAAATATAATACAATATTTGAATTCTACAGTAAATTCTCACCAGGGAGCATATCAATTTGTTTTACGTAAATTAAAACACACAGTCACACACCCTGTAACAGAAACAAGCCCACGTATAAAACTAGCGCGTTTCCTCCGATCAATCTCTTCAAATGCAGAGGCTTTTTGACTTCGCCGCTACATATTGTTAAGCGTAACAGTGATTCAGTGATGAATGTACTGACTAGAGAAAATGATTGTCTTATATTTCATCCTTTTCTCATCTCTGACATTTACAATATCAACAGTGACAAGTTAAAAATAACGTTCTGGTTATCCTAGTAAATCTACTGGGCTTTGTTCAGTGTCCAGTTCAAAATCATGTGATACGAAAATAATGTGTTTGTGTTACAGATTACGATTTTGAGCCATTTATCACAAAATCAAATGATATAGCAATTCAATCTGAAACTTCCGATTGTTCTAATTAGATAACTTAAGGGAAAGATCGTCTCTCTTATTCTCAATCTCTCTCACACTAAAAATATTACTTGAAATTCAAACCACAAAAACAAACACCTCAATCTGGAATATAGAATGTTTTTTTTCAAGGAAAATAGATATTGCACTCAATATGAATACTAATACCTTTCTGCTAGGAACGCATACACTGTGTTTGGATTTCACGATCACAAAAAGCAGCATCAAAAAGGCATCACGTGGCAATCATTCATGTTATACATGGCAATAAACATGAAGATGGAGATGTAGCAAAAACATAGTAAGTGTTAGCGTCATTGTTCACAATGTCAAACTTTAATCTGCAAACTGAAAAGTTTCGCATTCTTCCCTAAAACTCTGAGTTAAGATGTCGCTTAATTTGTTCATATTATCATTAAAATAAGATTCATATAAAAGATTCAGATTATGAGACTTTCATAATATAGTATAATACAAAGATTGTAAGATGAAATAAACTTTAAGTTCCTTCATTTCCTTTACACAATTATAAATCTAAATAGTATATTAACTAGGATTTGCAACATTTCAAAAGTTTAAACAGAAAGCACAAGCAAATATATTGTACTTTAGGGAGAATTCCAAACTACATAAAATACAGTTCGATTTTTTATATATATAACGTTGATCGGTGTTAACTTTCCTTTGGCTTTCCCACTGATATACCGTTCTGACAAGAGCAATGTGTAATCACGTGGTTTTTGGATTTCCCATCATTCTCTATTTTTGGATTTCCGATTTCGCCAAGCCCTGACCATTGGTAAGCCTAGAAGAAAACAAAGCAATTACTATAAAACAACTGTATCAGACCAGCATTAACACAGAACTAACATCTAGCCAAAGAACACGGATCTTCAATATTAGGATGGTTTATTTGGAGAATGTTTTATTCATACAAAGACAAGATCCGTGTCTGTAATGAAAGACTAATTTGTGAAACTTGTTATTTAAGCCATGGCTGTAACAATCATTAAACTGTAGCGACGGTCTTTTGTTGTTGTTGGTGTTATAGTCTTTCCTAGGGAAGCATACACTCCCCTAGGATAGTTCCCCTAGGATAATTTTCACCTTAAGATATCTGTGAGCCATTGCTCACTAGTGATACCCCCGCTCTAATGAGAATATGCAAAATAAGCAAAGTCGACATTTAACAGAAAGTAAGCATCCGATCGGTACAAAAATATATTCCACGATATTGCATGCCTATACAAACAGTGTGTTAAAATTTCAAGCATCTGCGATAAAAAATTGCTGAGAAATCTTTGACGAAATTTTTTTTGATAATTTAGGCTTAAAATAACCAGTCATCATTTAACAGGAAGTTGACGCCCGATCGGTACAAAAATATATCCCACGACATTGCATGCCTATACAAATAGTGTGTTAAAATTTCAAGCATCTGCGATAAATAGTTGCTGAGAAATCTTTGACGAAAATTTGTTTGAAAATTTTGGCTAAAAATAAACAAAGTTCTCATTTAACAGGAAGTCGACATCCGATTAGTACAAAAATAAATCCCACGATATGGCATTCCTAGACAAATAGTGTGTTAAAATTTCAAGCATATGCGATGAAAAGTTGCTGAGAAATCTTTGACGGAATTTTGTTTGATAATTTAGGCTTAACATAACCAAAGTCATCATTTAACAGGAAGTTGACGTCCGATTGGTACAAAAATATATCCCACGATATGGCATGTCTAGACAAATAGTGTGTTAAAATTTCAAGCATCTGCGATAAAAAGTTGCTGAGAAATCTTTGACGAAAATTTGTTTGAAAAATTTGGCTAAAAATAAACAAAGTCCTCATTTAACAGGAAGTTGACATCCGATCAGTACAAAAATATATTCCACGATATGGCATGCCTCTACAAACAGTGTGTTAAAATTTCAAGCATCTGCGATAAAAAATTGCTGAGAAATCTTTGACGGAAATTTGTTTGAAAATTTAGGCTTAAAATAACCAGTCCTTATTTAACAGGAAGTTAACGTCCGATCGGTACAAAAATATATCCCACGATATTGCATGCCTAAACAAATAGTGTGTTAAAATTTTAAGCATCTGCGATAAATAGTTGCTGAGAAATCTTTGACGAAAAGGGTGACTGCACTTAAGACGTGATATTTGCGAGAAAATAAACTTTTAAAAGATGAATTTTTCTTTCAATTGCAGAAATGGTCAACATCTAAACTGCAACTTTACGTAATTGCGTTAAATAAAAGTATGTTGTTACCAAGTACGAATTTGTTTTCATAGGCGGGGGTCATCACGATTTCTTGAATCTCTATACGATAATGAGGACGCCCACTTTTATACTGACTTCGTACATAGTCAGCGCATGTTTGTCTATTGTTCTCCGTTTAACAGTGGTTGTATATTTGCATTATCAAAAGTATGTCAAAGGGAGATTAATAGACAAACATGCGCTCATGGTTTAAATGAGAAAAAACTGCTTCTTCTTACTTTCGCTTTGCCTGTTGTAACCAAGGGTTGATGCATGTTGAATATTATAATTCACCACGTGATTTCTCACCTCAGGTAACTTTGTGAATACAAAATTCTATCACGTGGCGTGTAAGGTAGCATGTTATGTGCTAACAAGGACAATGTTTTCGAACACGTTAAGTTGTCAAACATTGATTTAAAGTCTTCTGTACTTACATGGGCGTGCTCTAATTGTTGAAACCATAGTAAATACAGTAGTATACTTATACCATATAGAATAGAAAGGGCTATGATGAAAGAGCGATCACATAAATTTTTATACATGGCATTGTTATTCATGCTAGTCTAATTTTAGTATCATTCTGATAATGTCAGCTTCACCTCTCATGCATATTAGTATCAATCTTATGTTTGATCAAGGGCAGATAAGCAAAATTTCTCCTTTTTTCGAAAGTTGTAAGGAGAAAAACATATAATGAGCTTATTGTATCACAGTCTAAAATCTTAATTCATGTTGGAAATTGACTAGACTCTTTAAAAAATTTAACAAAAGTGATATAAGGTTAAGAAATAAACGCAACAGAAGCGACCGAAAAGGGCCCAAAACCCGGCGCTAAGTGCAGTCATCCTTTGTTTGAAAATTTTGGCTAAAAATAAACAAAGTCCTCATTAAACAGGAAGTTGACGTCCGATTGGTACAAAAATAAATCCCACGATATGGCATTCCTAGACAAATAGTGTGTTAAAATTTCAAGCATCTGCGATAAAAAGTTGCTGAGAAATCTTTGACGAAAATTTGTTTGAAAATTTTGGCTCAAAATAAACAAAGTCGTCATTTATCCGGAAGTTGACGTCCGATTGGTACAAAAATATATCCCACGATATGGCATTCCTAGACTAATAGTGTGTTAAAATTCCAGCATCTGCGATAAATAGTTGCTGAGAAAAATACGACAGAAATTTTTGTTACGGACGGACAGACAGACAGACAGAAGGACAGACAGACACACAAGGGTAAAACAGTATACCCTCTTCTCCTTCGGAGCGGGGGTATAAAAACCTAGTGTAGAATTCCCCCTCCCTCAATGACAAAGCGCATCCCTTCTTTTTTTTTTTTTACATTACAATCACTAGTATTCGTTTCCATTATTACTATTACTAGAAATCTATCATTTCATAAACAATATGGACCAGGATACCAAAAATCAAAGCAAGTCTCTTTTAAACTCATCTTAAAACATTTTATAAATGAGACTGAACTTACCGGAGATAAACAACAGGGATAAAAAAAAATGTAAATTTCAGATAAATAACCGACCCCATGCTTCTTTTCTATCATTTAGTTGATTAAACGACATTGGAGTTGTCACCCTAATTAACCCACACGGAAACGTTCTGAATCTGCAAAAAACAGTTTCTACTAGTGGGGGTGTCTGGGCAATCCGGATTAAATCTACCCTAGATCCATGTATACACAATCACTTGGCGTGTCCTGTGATGGTGTTCTCAACCGGGGGGGGGGGCAACTTTTGGCCGTCCATTCACGTAGATACATGTATGTTTTTAATTTATCTCCGAAAATGTGTGAATGATTTAAGACTTACTACCCGTGTTAATGTAAGAAGTGGTTGAGTCAATATAACTTACCACCCAATAAGAAGTGGTTGAGTCAATATAACTTACCACCCAGTAAGAAGTAGTTGAGTCAATATAACTTACCACCCAGTAAGAAGTAGTTGAGCCAATAAAGAAGCCGGCCGCCACATCCTGTATGTGGTGCTTGTTGTCAGTGATGCGTGACATCCCAGCATACACTGCCCACAGAAACCCCGCCCACTGAAAAATCGCCCAGCCAATGTGATACCGGTTATTTCTGTTTATAAAAACTTCTTGTGTAAAAATCTGTAAAAGAAAATCAAGATTAAGTATATATTATCGATGAGGACTTCTGAGATAAAACATGGTTTCTATATAAAGTAATTACTCACTATCAAGTAGAGCATTCCAAAGGCGGTAATGCCGGCGTGGCTCGACGGAAAACTCCTCCTGAAATGTTCAAACGGAATTTTTATATGTAGTCACTAACATTGTTACAGAATTCAAAATAAGAAAAACTATTTATTTTTTCAAAAAAAGCTTCCAAAACTCTTTGCCCCCCCCCCCGCAGTAAATACATAGATTTTATGACAGCTCCCCCCCCCCACCCCTCCCCAAGCCAGTAAATACTTACATGGATTCTATGGCAGCTTTTCTGTTCGTCCCCGTACAGTTGAACTCGGAGACGTAACCACTACAGTTCATGCCTGGCCACACGGGTTTACATGCCTCAAAGAAATTTGGTCTTAGCTCCCCGTAGAACAGTTTCAGGATGTTCATGAATAAATAAATCGAAGATATTCCAAATGCATAGGATACCCACACTCGGTATAGCTTTTTTAAAGGTATCACATTGTATGCAGTTACTATTACCTGAAATGGATAAACGTATTTCGTATTTTAATTAATTTTTTTTATTTCTTAGAATTATGTTTCATGTTTTAAACTTTGATTGATATATAGAAAATTTGTTTCGTTACACTAAATTGTCATCATTTAAAAGTATTTAAACGTCAAACATGGATAATGCATGAACTACATGTAGCTTGTTTTAGTAAATATCACGTGCATAAGTATAATTTCAAAGCAAGAGAAAGTGTACAAATACAGATTCGGGTTAGAGAATATACGATATCGGCAAACTGCGAACAATTCAAACAGGAACGTTTAACTGGAGTCCGGTTCCTGACATTGAGCCACCCCCTCCCCACCCCCCTTTGCGAAAGTGTGCTAGCTTGTGGTGTGTGAAGGAATAACATGAACATATGATGGCCATTTTACAGTCTGATGTGAAAGCAATAAATTCATTATTATCAAAAAGGGTTGTTTCTATCATTACAACGCTTTCTTTGTTGTTCTGTAATAATTAAAGAGGTAGAAAATTAGCAGGAAAAACTTATTTTTGAATTTCAAAAAAATTCTTTCTTTATTACAATGACAGCAACCGTTACGACACGTAATATGCTAAGATTCGATGCTTATTGATTTTATCGATTTGTGCAATTTCCAATGTCTTTTTGCCTTGAAACACAACATTTAAGGGGTTTCGAATTTATTCCTCGGTAGACTGATATTTGACACATTGTATTTAATGGCGTGTTGAGGTAGAGAAAAAATTTCAATATCAAATTTTCAAAGAAGTTGATGCACCTAAAAATGTTGGAGTTGTGATTTTGGACCAATATATTTCAAAATTCTATTCAATCCAGTTCTAACCAATTTATAAACGATACATGTATGTCTGCGAATATACACATTCCTCTAACTTTAAAAAACCTGGGGCACCGGTTAGGTTAAAATTTGCAAAAACTTATGGAAAATTTTCTAAATATAATATTTCTATCAAACAAAAAAGGCATCATTGATCATGTCATAGTGTAATTATCAGGAATCTTAGTAACTTATCACCATCTTAAATAACATCGTAGACCTTAAAAAAATTGAAAGATTTTCTAAATTGACTGGATATGGCTGTTGTCTTTGCTTCAGTTGCATTCTAATATATATATACATGTATATATTGGAAAAATCTACTCATATATGACTGGATATGGATTTATGTTATACATCTAAATCAGTGTTCTCTCTCTCTCTCTCTCTCTCTCTCTCTCTCTCTCTCTCTCTCTCTCTCTCTCTCTCTCTCTCTCTCTCTCTCTCTCTCTCTCTCTCTCTCTCCATTTATGTACGAGACCTCCGCCACCAGTCGAGTAGAATACAGACACTCCTACACCCTGTCTCTACTACTTACAAAAATCAAGGGCAATGTGCCAGTGCCATATATAAGGGAATTAGGGACAGTGCTGTCGGTATAGGGATAGCTAAATCTCCGCTCCCCACAGAAAAAGCCCCGGATGATGAACGGCTCCGTTACTTCCAAATCGACCGCAAAATATAGAACTGAAAACAAAAAAGATGAGGTGCATGCATAAAAGGTAGGTAAAGCATGGTCATGTTCTTCCGTTTTCGAAAGCCTCGATCCTAATTCAAAAATATAAACGATGGTCGAAAAATATTGCTGCTGGGACACTTCGGTGCATTTATTTGTGTGTGTGTTTTTTGGGGGGTTTTTTGGGGGGTGTTTTGGGTTTGTTTTGGGTTTTTTTTTTGAAAAGCATATATTTTTCTACATCATATTTTTTAAATTTCTATACTTGTTGTAAATGTTTACACTTCATTTTTTTTTCAATTCTTTCGAAAATAATATTCAGGTTTGTTCTTGAAGAAAGCGAAAATGATTGGCTGGATACGATCGAAGCTTTCAAGCGGGAAAGGACATGTCTGTCACAATGACCCTCCAGACTTACAAATACAAGCGGCAGCCCGCCAGTAGCGTACACAGCGTTATTGCTAATCGAGCCCTCCTTGTAGGGACGGCCCAGGGACTTGTCTGAGCAATAGAATCCCTGGACCGCAATGGGCTCGATTACTTCTGTAATTAATGCGTAGTATAAAACTGAAACACATAAAAATCAAACACGTTAGACTTTGGCATTCACGTAACAAATGGGAGCTTAAGTTAAAATACATAAAAGTAAGCAGTTTGAACAACTATCGTGATTATACATAAAATGTTAATCCTACAAAAATAGACATTAATTTGACAATTTTGTGCAATCAGTATAATAAAGATATACTAAACACTAATAGGATTTGTAAGGTTTTTACACATATGTACATATTTACCTCAACCTGTAATTGCCATAAACCATAATCTCTCTCTCTCTCTCTCTCTCTCTCTCTCTCTCTCTCTCTCTCTCTCTCCCCCCCCACACACTTACACTTCTGATATTATCCATTCGTCACATCTTGCAAACTTGATAATCAAAAGTTTAATGTCTGCATGCATGAAGAAGTAATTACTTTTCAATTCTATTTCATATTGCTTATGTATCTGAGATAGAGAGAGAGAGTATTTCATATTGCTTATGTATCTGAGAGAGAGAGAGAGAGAGAGAGAGAGAGAGAGAGAGAGAGAGAGAGAGAGAGAATTCTAACTTTTTCAAATGCTCAACACTTCAAAAACCTAAAATATCCTTAATTGCATAGATACATTCCTTCGTTGATCCTGGTAGGATAGAGACATTTTGATCCTGTTATATAGAATGGAGAGGGAACGCTTACAGGGTTAATAGGAGGCTCGGGATGAAACGGAAATCTATCTGATAACGCTCTTCGTCCATATCTTAAATAGCGGTCTCTGCGCCCGACTCAGTTTAAACAACACTCTGGACGTGTTTAACAATGACTATTGTGTGGACTTTGATAATGTGTATACTTAAATTAAAGCGAAGGACAAAGTGTGAATTTATACATTGATACAATGTAATTAGGTTGCTATAAAAAAAGAGGACGGTCCTATTTTTAAATACGTTGCTTGTAGAAAGATCGAGTGTCCATATCAGTTGACATGACATGCCGAGTTGATGGATTTGATTTGATACATACTAAAATTGTATACACACCGGCGACGTACTTACTATATAAATGAAATCAAAGTAGAACAAATCTTATAAATTATACCTCTCTCTCTCTCTCTCTCTCTCTCTCTCTCTCTCTCTCTCTCGTAAACATGCAGTTTATAAAAATATAGCAAAGAAATGAGATAGAATAAGTCAACTTCTCTCTTGTTTCAAGTTACGTTTTAATTTCACGCATGAGTAAATAATCATGTATACGATCACATGTTAAATCACTTAATCGCAACAAGGCAGTAAATTGAAACATGAATTGCAAAATGTCCACTTTTGTCCTTGTAAAAAGCACAATTATAATTTAACTGAATGTTACACTTTCTGTTGTTGGTGTACATACACTCCACATTGACACAGCCTTCCGTGACCGCTTGCTTCACTAGCTGACCACAGGCCACAGCAACGTAAATAATTTGTTTACTAGCGATACAAAAGCAATCACTTACCGACAAATGGTAGAAATACTTCAGCAACAGTTTTGACCAAGTTCAGATTATCCATTTTGAAATTTTACCCGCGGTCCATCCGTAAACCAGGAATAAACAGGTAAGATCGTTCGATGTCCACCCGGTTATTGTTTTTATTTTAGAGTGATTTCCCTTAGAAAATTATAAAATCCAAAATGCATTCCGGACAATTTTTTTAAATCGATTGACAAATAACAATTCCATTTGTAAAGCTTAAAACACATTTTAGGTGATTATAATGAGTCTAATTAATTAACAGTTAAAGTACGGTTTGGCTCCTTTCCATTATCGAATTTTATAATTTTTGTAAAGATATTTTATTCAAATTATTTAAACATAATTTATGTTTTGAAAACGAAAACTTGAAAGAATGGAAACTGTGCAAATAATACTTAAAATTATAGCTATATTTTATAAATGATTTCGAAAGTAATACGAAAGGTTATTTCGAGAAATGTACCAGTTTCATGTAGTGATCATTCAGATTGAAAATGTCAAAACGAATTAAATGGGAAATTTGAATATTATATATACCAGACTGTTTACTATAATTAACGAATTCACAAAATCTAAGCAATCGGACAATTTAACCCGTTTCCGTTTATGATTTTTTCCATTTCACAGAATGCGTATTCTTTTTCAACAAAGAGCAAATGCCCCCAAAATATTACAAACAGAGGTTGACATATACCGGTATTGTAATCCACTGATATATTTATCTAAAGGAAGATTTCGAGATATTGAACATTTAGACCGCGGAACATTAACTGGCAAAATTGGAAATATAAAACTTACTTCAATTTCACCTGTTACAGTCAAACATTTGAAATAGGCGGGTGCAGATCGACACGTCTGAATTGACTGCTAAACTTCCTATAAAACGAGATAGATGGTATGATATACCTCGTGAACACCGTATATGTACCATATGTAACTGTAATGAGATAGGAGATGAATTATTTCATTATTTATTTCATTGTACCGATATAACAATTAAAGATAAGAGAGTTTTATACATACCTCCATATTTCTACACACAACCAAATGTTTACAAATTTCAACAACTATTTGATACTATTAACAATAAATGTTGATTAATCTGTGTAAATTCTAAAGGTTATATATATAATTGAGAGAGTTAGCTCTCTAGGCTAACTGCTAATCATACCGTTTTCCTTTTCCTTATCTCATTTTAGTATTGTCACTCTCCAATGCATGCAACGTATTATAATTGTATTATTGTTCATTTGATCCCTCTCAACAGTTAAGAGAATAAAGAAATTGTAATTGTCATTGAAAAAACATTGGATTGAAACTGTAATAAAGAACCGAATATATGAAAGAATTGGTAATTCCGATATAACTTTTTAAAACTTCAAATAGCTGTGCAATGTTGGTGAATTTTCTTAAAACTTTCGGTCGTCCAGCTAAAAATACTAGTACAGCAATAATTTTCTTAAAAGTTGTTCTTTAAGAATAATTATATTTCACTTATCATTATAATATAATATATTTATTATAATTAAAGCTGAGTGAAAATAACGTTAAAAACTACATTGTATAATGGTCCGCGGTCTTAATATCAGTAAAGGAATTTTCATAAATATTCACGTACCTCAGAAATCTTCAACAAGTCGATATAAGTGATTTATTTTTGGTTAGTGTATAGCTAGATAACCAACGAACGCGCATATCTATTCGTATACATAAACTTAGCGAAAAAAAAGTTATCTGGGTATAATTTTAATTTATTAAATCGGAATTGAAATTATTCTCCTTTGGGAATAAACCCCGTTTTAACAATGGCCCCACATGATTTCAGACTTGTGACGACTGATTCTCTGAAGTCATCGGACAATGCTTTGCCTTGCGTATAATCTCTCCCGTATTGGGGTCTTCTTATATTTACTGATTATATACAGTGTACTTATTGATGAAATAAAATGTTTTTCAATCGCTTTGCTGATACTAAATAAAATGTTTTTCGGTCGCTTTAACTTATATAGCAAGTACACTTCCTATTTCTAACGTTTTCTCAGACGTCCGCATAAATTTGCCCACCCCCCCCCCCCCAACCACCCGCCCATTTCAAATGTTTTGACTGTAACAGGTGAAATTGATGAAAACAGTGTATTTCCCATCTTGCCAGTTAATGTCCCGCAGTTTTAACAAAACAAATATTACTTGTGTAGTCAAAAACTACAAATCCAATCTACCGTTCTCCTGGCTTCGGGTTGGTTTTCAATGCATAATAGTAATAAAATATTTCAAAATCTTATTATTGTGCTGCATCTAGATTGGGCGGATGAGGATGGGGGTTGGGGTTCCGGACAAAGCAAATTATCCCTCCTCTCCCCTCTGGAAAATTTCTACATCTGCGATTGTAGAGGGGTGGTGATGAAAAAAATCATCGCCAAATGTGTTTGAAAATAATAATGACCAAAGTAATTAAATGTAATTTGGTAAACTACACAGGCGTCGGAACCCGAAGGGGGGTGGGGTGGGGTGGGGGGCTAGTGGGGAGTTTAGAACTTTTTTTAAATGCAAGGTTAGACATGACCATACCCATAATCCCTTCTTTTTTTTTTTTGCTTGTCAAGATTTCTGATAAGGTCTAGCCCCCATCCCCCACTTTCAATTTGCTTCCGACGCCACTGTACTTTAAGCCTTTAAGCTGGAATAGAGAAGTCTAATGGAAATATTTATAAATTACTGACCCTATCTGTGTCATTTCAGGGCTTACTCGTGTTTCTGTTTAGATAATTATCGTCTCACTCTTGTTTTAGCTCACCTGTAGCAATCTAATACTTATCTGGAATGTCTATCAGGTCCGACTTAGATAATGACTACCATATTTCTTGTAGAATACTGTCCATTTCTTTTAATACTGGGCATCCTATTGCACCAGCCTGGCCTGAATCAGTTGTTCTGATACGCTACCACTCTGGAACGGTAGCGAATCAGAACAGCTGATTTTAATCAGATTGCCTTTTGCAATGTTTTTCACCTATATGTTTTTTAAACTTGATAAATTCACTTTGATTGTATTCTATGTAGAAGCCTAAATATGAAATGATTAAAAAGGCGCGCTTTTAGTTTTGTTTATTTACTCATATTGCCAATCATTTTTTCTAATGCTAAGAAAATTATTCGATACATCCATACACAAAAAAAAATGTCCGCAAATTGAAGAGTTACCAAATGTTGCCGAGAGCAGAAAACATTATACATGTAATGTACTGGAGGTAGTGATCATCGCCATATCATTATGATTATATAATCATTCCTAAGATTAAAGTTAACTACGTAGAAACTTTAAGATCTAAAAAGCTGTAACCCCAACGACATTGAACGACTCCAAAGGTGGCACCATCACTGCATGTAGTGTCCTCATCTGGTTCAAAGATATTGTGTTAAACTTATTGTTGGATTTTAAGATGGCAGGATGGTTGTGGCCATTTTAAGACTGTAAGTGGAGTGGAGCACATGGCTAAGTGGTTATGGGCGTTAGATCAGTAAGCAAAATGTCGCTGGTTCAAACCCCACTGTGGTCGCTTGATGGTGCTAGTTGTGCACTTAGACAAGGCACTTAATCTACATTGTCTCTGCTGAAATTGGGTACCGGCTTATGTTGGGGGTTAACTTGCAATGGACTGGTGTCCCATCCAGGGGGAGTGGAATCTTATCCGCTTAACACCACGGAAACCGGGGATAAGAACCGGCCTTATGTGCCTTCATGGCACGGAGAAGGATTTAACTTTTAACTTACAAATCTCTTTAAAAGAAGAGCTTTGTATAAAGATGTAAACATTACAATAATGATATATATTAGCAGAATTGATCAATGTTTTAGAGCAACCATAAGACCTACAACTGCACAGTGACTAGAACAGTGTATTAACAACATTTCTGAATGTGTAGTTGAGAAAAGAACACACAAACTTTACAAATTTCTTTTAATACATGTATTAATACAAAAACGCCACAGGTAGAGTTTGCAGCATAATACTACCATTATATCATAATGTCACAATACAAACAAAGATAAAATTACAACAGATAATATACTTATCAATTAAATGGTCACCTGAGTGTGTCAAAAACCTTTTTAAAATTAGTTAACCTACCATGCTAAAAATAAAATATTGAAGAACGTTTTAAAAGATAAAAGTAATCAATACTTGTCATGAACTTTTAAAAGTACAAAAACCTGATGAATTTGTAATTTCAAATTGTCCAAAAATACAGAGAGTGTAAGATCGATTAATGTTGATCCAACAAAAAAAAACCTTTTATTTAACAATAATGCACCAAAATAATAAAAGTTAACAATATTTCATTACTAATACTTGCTTTACTAAGCTTTTTTGAGTCAACGGCATGACACAAGCAATTAAATGCATGTTTCTCTTCATTGCTACTTTTGGTCTGAATTTTCTCTGTTCTGAGATGGTCGACCCACAGATTCTTCTTCATTAAAGATCTCTAAAGCTCTGTGATACAAATAAAAGCATCCCTGTTGTCGCTTACAGAATGGTATGTTACACAGCTCACATTTATGTCGGGTGTATTTACGCCATCCCGACTTGGTTTTCACTTTTGTCAGAGAGCAGTAATAACATGGACGTAATTTACGCTCGTCTGTCGACACCAGGCGATGAGCTGGATCAACCGTCCAATCAGATGCTGGGATTTCCAGGGTTCCGCTCAACAAATACTGAGTAAAGCCCTCGTCCTCTTGACCTCGAGGATAAATGCGCGAGCTGCCTGCCTTTCTACTGTGTCCCATCATAAGGTCCATGTAATTTGAAAAAGCATCTGCAAAATACATTTAAACTACAATTATAATTCATAACACAAAACTCAATAAAAAAAATAACCTATACCTTATGCATTAACATTTAGTACATTTCCTTTTGATCTTTTTTAAAATTTTATCAATTGTACATACACAATATTCACACCTTTCCAAAGACCCATGAACAGAAGCAAGCTTGAAGCACAAGCAATTCAAGAAATTAGCCGTTAATTCCTTGATTTGAAGGTCCACTGTTTGTTTTGAGTTTATTGTGAAATTGTACAAAACAGTCTCTTTTTATATTACACAAAGGCACATCGCAAACACTGCATCGGTAGTAGCATTTTATGTGCCACCCACAGGCTGTTTTGTTCCCGTTGGCTTTACAATAAGCACAGGTGAGAGCTTTACGCCCTGGGTTTCCTATCAATCTATGTATCTCTCCATCGTCATCTGTCATGTAAAAATCCTTTGTGTCTATGAAGTTGAGGGGATCGGTTTGGATGAATTCAAGATTTGGTTGGGGGTCTACAAGACCGCTTATTCTTAGAAACTGTTCAGTGGCGAATGTGTTAATGGCCGAGGACTCTGGGGTATGTTGTTCATACATGTGTTGACTTGGGGGAGAGGGATTTCCTTTCCTTGACTGTACAGACCTCTGGGCCTTCCTGAACCCTGAAAGGATAAAGGAAGACCCAGTTAGACATTGATGCACATTTCTATCAAGTTACAAGTACAGTACTATATAGGTTGTCAGCATTTCTTAAAGATGCATTTCATATTCATATCCAATAATGTCCACATAATTCACATTAGGCAGATTTTTTAACTGAGAAGACATAAAGAATGTTATATTCATTAAATTCATGGTGGCTTAATTTTTTATAGCTTCATGAGAAATTCATACTTCTCAGCAAATCTCTCCTCATTTAAGCTTGATAGAACTACATGTACATGTACCTTCCTTATAACCATTAAATGGCAACCTATGAAAATCAGCATCCACTCAAGAAGGAACCTATGCATATAATATACATGAAATCTATAACTACTAAAGTTATGCTAGTTTGAACAGGGTTGGGACAGTTTACCCATTATAAAATCAAAATTATTCAATCAATATTACAGAAAATAAGATTAACTGTCCTCATAAATAACAGAAAATTCTACAGAATTCAAGTGCAATGTCATCTCAGTAGTTTGAATAATCAGAGAAGTTTTTCAAGAGCCAGACGACTCAAAACCGACGTCTAGATTTAGATTTTTGATAAGTCTAGCCCCCCCCCCCAAAGTTTCAATTTGCTTCTGACGCCACTGAGAGATATGAAACAATTGCACTCATACATTGTACGAATGTTTTAAGATTCCGGTGATTTCCGCAAATTTCAGGTTTTTATGACCCTTGATTTTCAAGGGGGGGTGGGGGGGGGGGGGGTTTACAAGTAAAGCCTACCAGACAACATTATAAAACCTAATATGACGTTACAATCACTTTTAAAATCACTAGTACCCATAGAATCATAAATCAATTAAAAAAAATCAAAGTATTGCTTATACATGTATACTGTAGCGTAAAATTTATGGATAATAAAACGAAGATATCTTGAATTTAATTTGTATTTAAATTCATTTACTTTTTTGCATCCATTTGTAAAATCATACTATTTTATAATTAATCTATCATAATGATTTGTATATATACGTATTTCATCATAGGCTGCGCTCGCCCCAACGGTCGCACCGTAAAACATATTAGAACCGTTTTAACAAGAGCTTGGACGTTCGGTGGGATGTTACTATCTAGTTTACTCATCAAAACAAGCTTTCAAATATTGACCCTCTTTCTTCTAATTCGCTAAGAGAAGCTCATTAATATTCATAGACTGTCAAAATGCCAAGATCTGCTCTGCTGTGTGAAATTGACGCTGTTTCAGCGAAATATACATCCCTGGATAAGGTCGGACGAGTGTCACTGCGTTCAATGTATTCATATCTATTAGCCAATGACTGGACAGTAAACAACGAGTAGACCCTGCCTTCATCAAATCGGAGTTTGTCACGTACTACCCAAAGTCCAAGCTCTTGTTAAAACGGTTCTATATGAAGCAAGAAAACAAAACAATCTACATTGTTATTCTTTTTTTTTTAGAGAAAGCTTTATTGAAAACCTGATAACTATGCCACACTTGTTGACTACATGTATTAAACATATAAATATATAAAGTCACTATACACATCATGCAAAAATAAATTACATACAGGCATGCACTCTGAATAATTCAGTGCCTTTATTAGCACCTCTAGTCATTGATATGAGACAGATATTTGTCTGAAAAGGCACAAAATCTTCTCTTTGTACACTGCCATGGGTTAATTTACCCTCCATGACATTAGGATTCAATGCAGAACCATTAATCTCAGGTAGTTATTCAGAATTTGACAATTTTAAGATCAGAATACATGTATTTCTTAATCCAATATTTAGCTCTGATACAATGACAAGTATTTAAATCAAAATACATAAATTTTCATCAACTATATCAGTACTTGTGTTTTATACCATTTGTGTATTAAATTATCTGTTTTGAGTGAAATATTCATGGCACAAGTTATAAAATAGTTGTACAAATTGACAGTGTTAGAAGCAAGACATACTGAGTACCTCCCACTTGTAACCTAGCAACAGGGGCGAAACATTTGTCAGTGGATTGGAACTAGAAATATGTACATGTATTTAAATAATACATTGCAAATCAAAATTATGAAAACTTACTTTAACTCATCATAGTTGATTCACTATATTGGGACACTGAAAGCTCATATCCAACTAACGATTCAAATCTAAAAATATACCAGTAGTCACTAAAAAAAAAAATGCTTGTTTTCTTGAGACATTTATAGAGTTTGTTTCTCTTCAATTCTGGGAAAAAAAACATGTCATTTTCAAGTTTAAGCAAAATTTGAATGTCTTTAGTTGAGCTAACACTTCATAGTTCATTATTCCTCTTATTATCAAACAAAGCCCATACAATGAATGATATTCTTCTTTGGTGAGTATGCGTAAATGTATTTATGAAGAAAATTATTTAAAAGTTATAGAGATAGAAATCTGGGACAGATCAATCATAATTGTGAAAAAAATTCTTATTTTACACACAAGAGACTGGTGACAAACATGACAAACTATGGTTCATATTCATTACATGTATTAACTTACAAAAAAGAAAACAATATAATTGAAACATTAACTGCTATATAAAGTACTGTAAACAATATCATGACACTAGCCTTCTTTACATATTACAATTTTTTGTGAGCTCTTCTCATTTGTAGCTTGACATCTTACATCAAAATTTTAGTTGACTATTAAAAATTTTAAAAAGAAAAAAAGGATATTTCAAAAATATAAGATCAAATCATGACCACGCCCCTTTTAACCTGTTTCACTTAAATGAAAAATGACAATTTCATTTGTACAAAATTCAAATTATTTACAGATATACATGAACATATACATGTAAGTAAAATTCACAAAAATACGTACAGCACTCTTATACACACCAGAGGGTTAATAAATTCTTCATCAATACACTTCTATTGTATAACAATGTGGGATTGACTTTTCTCTTTTTTAGTCCCCAGTGTATTTCCATTTTTTGCCTTATCAATTGGTACCCTCTCATCTACTGAAAAATCCTCCTCCATGTTGGATTCACTTGAATCATCATTTGCGAGCATGTCATTCTCTTCTTCATTAAAAACAATTTTCATTGGTTTGGTCTTCACAGATTTTCTAGACTTTCTGGTGCTTCCTTCTTTAGAGTTCTGCTGCTTCTCCCCTTTCTTGTTGCTTTTTGGTAGCACATCAGATTTCTCTGGAGATCCGCTATTGCTTTGCTCCGGTGAATCCAGATCCAAGGGAGGAACATTTGAGGTATTGTACAGGTAAGGGGTCAGAAGCGGAGGGGCGGGGTTCTGTTCCGAGAAGTCTGAAGGGGACAAGTGAGCCCTGATAATATCAGCAGTGGTGACCGATTCTTCAAGAGAAACATTAGTGGCAGGTGTTGATGTGCTGGAGGACTTAATCTGTGAGGGGGTCACATTGTGTAGGAGCAGCGGTTTGTTCTTGGTTTTCAGTCTTTTATGGAGTTCCTTGGGTGGAACGTTGGGTTGCTCCAGCCTCAGCTCGTGATATCTCAGGAAGCACTCCTTATCTGACTTACAGAGCGGGATGTCGCAGGCAAGGCACTTAAAGTAGGACTTGATCTGCCACCCTGACTTAGTTTTCAAACGCTGGATGTCACAATATGCACACGCTTTCTTACTTCCTTCTATTCGGATAAGCCTGTGACCAGGAAGCACCTCATCATAGAACTTCAGATCAGTTCCATCAAACTTCATCTCACTTCTGTCAAACTTGGCCTCTCCCCCCTGTTCCTCACCCATAGCATACGGACCCCCTCCTGTATCAATGCTGTGCCAGGAACCTTTCTCTGTTAAACTTTCATTTCCTGTTAGAAAATGCAAAGAAAACTTAAAATGTGACAAATCGAGTTCTGCATACACCAGCACTTTTTATATTTTAAAAAGAACATGTCTTAAAAATAATACACAGATATCTGTTGTGAGCGAGCAATACACTGAGACTTTCATTTAGATATGTAATAAATTCATACGAATAGAGAAGATCATTTAAATGCAAGTTATTAAATTTACAAATTCTACATTCTCAAAATGCTGAATATGAATTATGTACAGTATATATGCAACACAAATATTACCAAAGACTTCAAAAAATATCAAAAAAAGAGACAGAAACAGGGAGAATAACAGTTATAACTTGCCTTCTTCTGGTCAAGTGACAAAGGAAGAGATCATGCGGAGTTAGTATTCGTTTGAAACACACATCAGACGGTTGCTGGTATAATGTTCATGCACTGAGAATTCACAGCTTCTTGCATTGGTACTAATCCACTTCAATCCTGGCGCAGGCTAATGCATGATTGTCTCACAAACAGCTCGCAAGCATATCACCACATGCTTGAGCACTTTTCAAAGAAATTTCTTATTTATTGCATTTCTCCAACACACCATTTCATTCATATATACATGTAGCAATTATTTCATTCATCTATATGTGTACATTTATACTTGAAAAAAAACTTGATATAATTTTCAGAACTATACTGTAATATAAAATGGTTTTGGTCAAAATTCAGTGGCAAATTTCCAAGACTGTGCTTGAATGATATGCACTTTTGGGATTTAATTAAGACAATTTTTGCAAGTTGAAAAAGTTCAATCACTAAAAACAACAAATTCAATTCCAAAGAAAGAAAATAATCAATCAATAGGTTTACAAGATATTACTTTGTTTTGATTGTAAAGTTTTTAAAATCTCTGATTTAACTACCGGTATCTTAATGTCAGATTGTTGGAATGTAGGTATAGGCTATTAATATTTAATAAAATGTACATCCATCTGGTACTTCCAACTGTATTAAATACTTTTTACTGCATATTCAATTGATTCTATACAATTATAGCCTTTTGATGAGGTCAATACATGGTTTTATAGACCTGATGAGAGTTTATCGACCGAGGACGAAGTCCAATGTTGATATACTTTCATCAGGTCTATAAAACCATGTATTGACCGATATCAAAAGGCTATAACTGTTTTATTATAATAAATCAAAAACTAATTTTCTTCATTCTCTTCACGCGTATTATAGTGAAATATTTTGTTCATTATGTATAGGTGTTGATTTCGCTATTATGACGTCACAATGTCGCACTTGCCAAAACCAGTATTTTGTCATGTAAATCTATTTTTAGTATAGTGAGGTCAATAAATTTTCTATTTGGTCTATAACAGAATTTAAAGCACGGTCACATGTCAGCAATCGACCAATCATGTGCTTGGGAAAAATACAATATTATAATATAATATTTTATGGACTGAATAAAAAGATGAACAGACTCTACATACAAAGTAAACTCTGTACCCATACACCGGGCTTAGCTTGCCTGATACATAACCCTTTTCATAGTCAAAATCAGATCATATTATCGGTTAGTTAAAATATTTGCAACACATGTAGTTACTGTATTTGTATGGTGCAGCCTAGCATTAGGACACTTTAATTATTAATTTTTTTTTTTAATTTCTATGTACTTAGAAAGGAGCAGAAAAAATTCATTTAAATTGGAATCGAAGTTAACATTTGACTGAAATAAATCATGCATGCACATGCCTCTATTTGTTCAGTCAAATTGAAAAAAGATTGATGACCAGATCAAAATATGCTAGTCAGATATATCAAAACAAGATATTACTGAATAGAAGAAAGAGAGATCAATAGTGGTTATAAAAAACAATTCTTTAATGTTCTTCATGTTATACAATAATAATTTCCTCCCCATTCCCAAATTTAAACAGTCTTTAATAGAGACTCTTTATGTTCAATTAAACTAAACTGAAACTAAAATTCATTTCACCCTTGCCCTTATAAGAAGGAAGTATTTTCCTAGAGCAGATTTTGGTCTCTCTTTCTATTTCCTATTGTGGACTTGCACAAACGTCCACTCCATACACTGATATTCAGGATACGTATTCATCCCTGTCATCCAAAACTCACCAGCTTGTCCCGCCATCCATGACGCCTCGCTTCCGGCCTCGCCTGTGTAGCTGTCATCTGGAGGGGGTTCCTCGATCTCCAGGTCACTGGACACCTCTTCCTGCTGCTCTGTGTCAGTGTCTCGGCCGTCCGGACGACGAACCATCACCATGCCCTGCTCTTGGACTTCCACGTACGACGTACTGGTTCCCGGCTCCTTCTTTACAATGGACGGGTCTGGACTGTTAGTGGCAAGGCTGGATCTAGAGTCCGATCGAGTTTTTATCCTGTTAATGTTTAAGATGTTATAAATACTACGTGCTTCATACAAGGAAGAAATCACATAAAGCTTTTCAAAAAAATAGACGTATAGTAAGAATAAAGTATACAGAAATATTTTCACTTCCATTTCAAGATAGACATCTGTGGCAGACTACGGTACATAAATATGTTTGCTGACATTAGCAGATGAAACTCATTTTTAATGTTAGAAAAAGAAACACTTAAAGCTAGTCTGATTATCAAAGATGATTCAACAATAATTATTCCACTAATTTAAGCAGCTTATAATTCAAATTCTAATAAAAAAAAAATAACCAGCCAAGCACAAACTAGTTATTTGATGCTTTTTAAAGGCCTGTTTTTGCATGTAACAATCAAATTTACATTATTTTCAAATTAAACTTAAAACACATTGTGTTTTTGCTTCAGGAGCTATATTACTGATAGAGGTATTTACTAACCCTGCAACATCTTCTTCAGCGTTAGTGGGCATTGATAAGTTCTCCTTTACAAAGGTAGGGAACTGTGCCGGTCCTACAGGAACCATTGTGGGGCTCCCCATAGCAAAGGACTTGGAAGGGGTTACCACGGTGGCTCCAAACCCCCTCGAAACAGCTCCAGCTATGAAGATAGGCGAATCAGACCTACTGTCAGTAGACTCTGTGGGGAAGGGGCCTGTCAGAGGGGGCTTACTGGGGATCCGGGGGCCCACAGCGGGGGAAGAGGTAGAATGTGTATTCATCATGTTCAACACCTGAACATTCACATCAGGCTGTATCTGACTTGCAATAGAGACGGACATGGAGGATGAGGTATCCACCACTTGTGGAGAGCCTGATGATGCATCCTTATCCACATGCTGGATCTGTACACCATCCTCCACAACATCCATGCTACCATTAGTCCGCCTGGACACACTGGCTGGACCCATTTTATATGGACGGATAGGGTCTTTGAGATTGCTAAAATTTGAGGATCCTGATCTATCGTCCATTCTAGAAGTAGCACTAAACAGTGGGGAGTCAGAGTTATGAATCCTCTGTCGTTTTCCACTAAGACCTGTAATTTTGGAGTCTGTAGCTCTCTTGTTGGATTTTTCACTGAACTTTAACATATCCGTCTGTCTGACATGTTTGAACTCCACATGATCATAATAGTCATATTTATACTGCGAGGAAGAATTGAGACACTTGTAGAAGTCTGAGCAGCATTTAATGACGCTGTCAACTTGTAGAATTCGACCAATCTTCTCAATGTCCTTGTAATTGTCCTCTGTCAGGACCATACATCCTTCGTACAAGTACTGTAGAAATGTGTTGATAGATTCCTCTTTGATGTCAGAGGCCAGGCGGATTTCTAGGTGAGAGCCTACAGAAGCACTCTCCATGGATTTGAGCATAGGACAAGCTGCCACCAGTACCAGCCGATGAGCCTAAAACAAAGAACAAAACCTTTCTTAGCTGTCAAAACCAATGACTTGTGCTAACAAGATAAATTATTCATATAAAATAGCTCTTTAAATAATCTGAATGTTGCTGTCTTGCTGTATTTTGAATAAAAAATGAATTATGAACCATTTTTATGACAGTATAATCAGTGGGTTTTTTGGGGGGCCTGATTTGGGACCAAAATTCGGCCCCAATTCCAATCAGAAATTTCCTAATATTTTCCCAATTTCGGACCATAAAAATTCCCAATTTTGTCAAAATTTCCAAGAAAGACTGAACAGAATAATAAATAATTTCAAGAACTCTAGAAAAAGAAGCATTGTGCTTTTATAAGTATTTGAATAAATGATAGAAATCATTTAGTTTAATTAATATAATCAATAGAAAAGAATTTTCCCTATTTTCTTGTTTTGTTGCTATTTTTCCCCAATTGAAAGCGCCCCAGCTCCCAGTTCCAAATTGGTAGGGAAAAAACACTATAATCTTATGCGATGTACTTTTTTGCTGATACTGGGGTTTTCTTCCAATGATTTTACTCATATTTAATGATTGTGATGCATGTCATTGCATGGTATGATATAACACATTGATTCAATCATTTAAAAAAGTCATAATTAAGAATAATTGACCTTATTTTAAACAATAAAATGGTTTCTTTGGTGATTTGTTAAAAGAAACATGTGAATATAAATGATAAAATGCTTTCTTTGGTGACTGATGCTGGTTATGAAAGAAGCGATCATTGCAGAAAAAATACATAACCCGCGTTAGCGAGTTATGTAAATTTTTTCCTTTGCCTTTTATAAATTAGCCTTATTCTTCTTTATTTTTTTTATTCTTACTTTCGGATAAAAAAAAATATAATTGGCATCCTGCAAAGTGAATGAAAATTTAAGACAAAAGTCAGAGAAGAAATCCTTGACCAGTGGTGGTATCTAAATCCCACATCTGAAGCACATGCTGACCCCATGTGGCTTTAAGCATCTTAACACTACAAGCACAGTCCTCTCAGCATGTGCAAAGAATTAAGCCACACACCCCGACAGAGCAGTCCAGACAACACCCCCCCCCCCCCCTCCCCAGCAGACTAATGCTGGCCCTCACAAACAGGAAACATGTGTGTACCTTGGCTGTGATGGCTCCTGCTTTGATAATGGCATCACACAGTGCCTGACTCCTCCACATCTGGGCCAGCTCACACAGCAGCGAGCTGCAGTGAATCTGGTTCATATACACTTTGTGTTGGGTCATTGTCTTCCGTTCACTGTTCCAATATTTCTGGATTTTCCTTGAGGTTCAATTGTTTCAATTCCCTAGTAAGAGTGCTGTTTACATCTGTAATAAATCCAATTAACAATTAATTAATAGTTAGTGTCATTAATCCAACAATATATCAAAATTCTATGAGAGTTGGAGGTCCACTCATGTCAAATATATTGATGGCAAAATAACATAATTCCTAAGAACAGCTTACATGCAAAACACTAGACCACCTGTAAAGGTCTGATGTCACAAAAGACCCTCTTTTCACTAATTAAGAATGGTTTTTAAATTTTTTTAATGAATTGAGAATCTACGAAAAGACAAGTTCAGATAAAAAATAAATCCCCTTAATCATTTATGAGAAAGATTGCATGCAAATTAAGTTTAATATCATTGCTTAATTGTGGCATAATCAAATATTAAAAATACTTAATATACATGTACTGATTGCAAATAGTAACCTAAATTTACATGTAGTATGCAGAGAACTGAGGGTCCTTAAAATTTCTCATATTAAAGATATATTTTAAATCGTATATCATGTGTTATACCTAAGAATAGAAATACTTTACAATCCAATTGACAATGTTGTTTAATTTAAACTAAACTCAAATCAATGAAACTAAACGAAAAGGCCTAATAAAACCCAAAATATTTAATTAAAATCAGCTATAAATAGCTTTAAATAGAAAAACAGTCATTCTTTTTGCATTAAAGAATCTGAAAATTCATAGATGTCAGCAATAGATACTTTAAAATAAACTTATTAAAGCTTCATTTAAATCTCAAAGAACAGACAAACACAACTCACATTTCCGCGAGATCCGCCACGCTGACGCTCAATGGCACACACTATCTGCACTCAGTAGTCAAATTTCCCCCTAAATCGACCGCAATAATTACTGTAGCCAAGGTCCTTCTGTCAACAGATCCTTTACATGTGCTATAGTGATAGATATGTACTGGGGTACCCTCCAGCTCAGAGATCCTGATAAGACTCCAGCCCTGACATACGATACCGCTCTAATTTATGCGGACTGGACCGCGCGGACCAAAAAAGGAAAACAAAGAAGCCAAGCCGGGGATGCCTCGGGTCTCTCACGATTTCCGTGTCTGCGCAGTAAACAGGATGAACCTTCAGTACCACAAAAGTGAACGAAACGTTTGTTGACAGTTAAAATGTCAAATTCCCCTTTTCTTTGACAAACATACGACCAAAAACATCATATGTCTCAGATTCCGAGTACTTTGCTTTCCCCCAGCCTCTTACTTAACTTCCGGTACGTATAGTATTTAAAACCCATTTACTATTCCGAAAAACTTCAGTGCATGAACATGAAATTCGGAGTTAACAAAATAGTAGTATACAAAATTATGCTTCGAAATCGTGCTTGACACCTCGAATGATTGCTATTTAAAATTACAAAATAAACTTAAATTATTCGAAGCATTATCTAATAACAAATAGACGATTATTTTACGATATACTGTACAGGCGCAAAGGGAGAATCTATCTTGCATTTACGGAAATGAAATTGCATAGCCGAATATTTTTTCACAAAAAATCTGTTTCTTCAATTCCTTGAACAACCATCAGAATAAAGCAAAACCAAAATCAACAGCAAATCAAAATAATAAACAAAAAAACTCAAAAAACAAAAACAAAAAACAAAAACAACCAAACAAAACAAATTTAAAACAAAATCAGAAACAAAAACTGCAATAAGATACACAGAAAGAAACACCCACCTACCAAGAAAAAAATATTTTAAAAAACCGTGTTAAACAAAATATTATTGCAATTATTTTGCCTGATATAATAATGCATAATAATTGTAAAATTGTAAACACACGTAAAGTGTTGACGAGCGCGTTCTCAATCATTATATTTTATTTTCCCCAGTGTTTTAGAACTTATAGATAAACATATTCAATTCCTTTAGAAATAACTTGAAAATCTCAGACTACATGCACAGTCCTTGTGTGATTTTACACTTCATTACAGATTTACACTTCATGATCATGGTCTGTGACTGGCAAGAACAAACCTGAGATTTAATGAAAGTAATTCATTCTATTTCATCCATGCGCGGAAACTACGAGGAGATCGGGGGGGGGGGGTGGTTACCGAAAATAAGCTCCCCCCCCCTACAAACATGAATATCACTCGGACCCCCTCCCCCGGAAAAGTTTTCTGGATCGTATGTCTATGATATTGTAGACAATTTAAAGGGGCATGATCACGATTTGGGTCAAAATTTTTGCTTCCGTTTTTAATGTTTACAATGCTTTAGTAAGGCATTTCTAATAGTCAACAAAAATTTGAGTGTCAGTCATCGAGTTTTAAGTGAAATACAGAGCTCACAATTCTTTGTTATGTTAACAATGCATGTCATGTTTTGTTTACATTTTAGATTTTCCAGATTTAGATTTTAAAATAAAATTGACATATGCTAGTACATGTAATTGTTTATTTATGTTCGAAACTAATCAACAGATTGAAAAATCAGCTTTTAAAAGAACTTTTTAGGGTATATTGAACCAATGTAAACAAAAACAAGTCTTCTTTACATAATAAAGAATATTGTGAGCTCTGTATCTTGCTCATAACTCTACAACTCGCACTCAAATTTTGGTTAATCATTAGAAATGCCTTACTAAAAGCATTGTAAACAATAAAAATAGGAAAATCAAGTTTGACCAAAATCGTGACTATGCCCCTTTAAAATAGGTTTATTGATTTATTTATCACATATATAGTATATCACATAGCTTATCTTGATATAGACAAGTTCAGCATCTGTGTTTTTAATTAAGGCAGAACAAACTTTTCCAAATATTGAGTCATTCATCTGTTCATTGATTTTGATCAATAACACAACTTATAAGCTAAACACATTCCCGTTTTAATCATACTCTTGCATGTTTTATTTTATGCCAACCGAATTCAATTTTTATGCCAACCGAATTCAACAGTGAAATTTTAACAAAAAGACGCATTAACTCATTTATTTCATTGAATCATGCACCAAAACACATCATGTTAGGTAATAATTTTTGGAAACCATTACTGAAAAGAGTTAGATAATTTGATCAGAAAACTTCAATTAGTTTAATCTGTCCACGACTTGAAACAAGATGTCTTTTTTTCCAGAGCGATGAAACATGATTTGTCATAATTATTCAAGTAAATATAAACCATGTACATGTATCCCCGCACCCCCCCCCCACCCCTCAAACAAAGGTATGGTTGACATTCCACAATATTGTAATGTGTAAATTCATCAAGAAAGAACACAGAAGAAAAATGAAAAAAATGACTTTAATTTATGTTTGATTCAAATGCTATATGCAATTTTTCCTCATATTATGTTTGTAGATATTCTATTTCATATTATGGTGGCATATCTCTGTCCCTTGTGTGCAAGTTATTTTTCTATTAACTATGTCGACATGCAAGATAAATATGTTGACATGCAAGATAGTTATGTCAACATCCAATATAATATATTATATATGTTGACATGCAAGAAAACTGCAATCAAATAAGAATTATAAAAAAATCAAAACAAAATCTCAAATATCGCCAACATGTGACATCCAAGATGCTAGATGCTACCTATTTATGTTGACATGCAACTTATTTTTGTCGACATGCAACTTAGTTATGTTAACATGCAAGATAAATATGTTGACATGCAACATATTTAAGTCGACATGCAACTTAGTTATGTTGACATACAACTTATAAGTTGCATGTCAACATATTTATCTCGCATGTAAACATAACTAAGTTGCATGTCAACATATTTATCTCGCATGTCAACATAACTAAGTTGCATGTTGACATAAATAAGTTGCATGTCGACATAGAGAAGTTGCATGTTGACATAAATAAGTTGCATGTCGGCATAGAGAATTTGCAGGTTGACATAAATAAGTTGCATGTCAGCACATTTATCTTGCATGTTAACATAAATAAGTTGAATGTCGACATAAATAGGTAGCATCTAGCATCTTGGATGTCACATGTAGGCGATATTTGAGATTTTTGGAGATTTTTTATAATTCTAATTTCATTTCAATTTTCTTGCATGTCAACATAGTTATGTTGCATGTTGACATAATTATCTTGGATGTCAACATATTAATCTTGCATGTTGACATATTTGATAGAAAAATAACTTGCACACAAGGGGCAGAGATATGCCACCATAATTTCTCGTTTCAATGACTATAATAAATTCAAGATTTGATTGACTGGTTTTTTTACAGCCCATCCTCCCAACAAGATGGATTCAGTTGTTTATGTATATATCGTCCCATGTATATTTTTTATCATGGAGGAGAGAGGCCAGCCTCTTCATGGGTTCCCGGAAATAGTCTCTGAGTGTGCGCTGAGTATGATTTAGCATGGGACCTGCTTTATATTTTTTAACTGATTTGTATTTATGAGACAAATTTGACATTCTGTCTAGAACCTGTTCTTCTACATCACCTACAAAATAAAATATAACGATAAAACGCCTTTAGAATATACATGTACAACACATGAAAGTTGAGATGTCTTTTCTCTAGCAGCTTCGCTGAGCAGGGAATATTTGTATGATTATAGGTGTATGGTACTGGAACTCTGAAACTACAATTCACAATTTTATGAAAAAAAATTGTACTCACCTACGTTCAAAAATTTGAACAGCTGTAAGAGATAATGTTTTTTGCTTTTGTCGAAATCTTCGGTTCGCATGATGAATATTTGATTTCTAGGAAAGACTTCTAGCCAGTTGGCCATGTGAACATCGTAAAACGAGGCAAATATAGGGGTCTTTAAAAGAAAAAGAGGATATATTTTTATTGACACAAGAGAATGCTTTCACTGAAATTTGAATGACTTGACACTGTGTGTTATATAATGAACGTTTGCAGGACCTTTACCAACATGAGTCGGAGTGTGAATGTCCAACAATAAAAAATAAATACTAAAAACAATGGTAACTAGCAGTTTCTGGTTCAGAACGACGTGCCTGTGTATGCCCGCTTCCCTCGGACAGACCTTTAGGTCTCTTAGTCTGAATATCTTACCATTTGAAAAATGACACTGGTATTTCTTTGCCCCTCTTCCTGACACTGACCATTATATCTTGGTCAACCTGAGATTGACTGGTGTAGCGTATATTTGCATTTTATCTTGTTTGGTCCTACAGTACTCACTGGCATTTCCTTGAAGAGTGTTCTGTTGTATATACAGGAGCGGAGACTAGATTTGGCCCGACACCGGTCTAGATACCGTAAAGAGGCCGACACATCTACCTCAAAATCTTCAGGAGTCGATCCATACCCGAGGTGATAGTAGTGACTGTATAATCTGCAGGAAAAAATATAAATTCCAGATTAATCTTTATTAATGTAATAACTAGAATAATTAGTGTTAAAACTAAAAAAGTATTTTCAGTAGAAAAGTTGACAAAGAACGTAGTATGCAAGCGATTGCATCGGCAAATGTGATATCGTTACAATGATGAAATGACTTGTTACGGAAGCACTGTTAAATGAGATTAAACACATTGTGTTCGATACTTCTGTACACTGGAATCAAATCAATCAAAAGTCTTGATGTGATGTCAATCAACAAACGTTCCTGGTTCTCACCTTTCCGCTGGTTCCCGTAGCAGCAGGATCAGTTTAATGTTTGGCTGTACGTGGTGTATAAGATGAGGGGTGGTGAACACCGGCTCGGACGCGTTCTCGTTGTTCTGAGGGATGAGCCACCACAGTGTGTGGTCCCAAAAGTCCATGGGGTCACCGTGACCTTGAAGGAAATCATTGATTTTGGAAAAATCAGTCTTTGTTTACATGTAAATTCATGAAGTAATCGTCAAGCATACACCCCCATCGCTCTCGCTCTCTCTCTCTCTCTCTCTCTCTCTCTCTCTCTCTCTCTCAAAGCATGTTGTACATGTATCTTAATCTCAGCGAGATTCGTCGAGACTGAAAAATTTTGACGGATGTCCGTCTCGACGAATCTCGCTGAGATTACATGTGTCTTACAGTGAGGTAAGCTATTTGAGATGTTCATGATTTTAGTCTACATTGATGTTTTTGTAATGACATGAATTTTTTCACTTTGTTACCTCAGATAGATATATGCATGGTGATATTGTAACCTGTGATTTACAAATACATTTCTGTTACCTGTTATAATCTCTGAATACTGTGAGCCGTTTGAAGATACCTTAAATTCCGATATTTTCGGAATTTGAAAGAAATCTAGAAAGTGGTCCAATTTTTTGAACTTCTTTGGATTCACTATGAATATCAAAATATACAAATATGAATAAACATTGCTACATAAGGAACAGAAAACAACTGAGTTGTCGGGAGGTATTTTTTTCGACATCCGGAAAGGCATATTCCATAAAAGTAAGTTACATATAGGGAAAAAAGATCCGTACCTTTACGCCAAAGTTCTGAAAAAAAAAAGAAAGTAACAATTTTGATATTCGTCGGAGGACTTTATATCAAGCCACTGAAAATGTATGATAATGATAAACAATGTGTTAGTATTGCAAGTTAAAAACAACGACAAATTATCAGAGGCTTATAGGAAATGACCAAGGTAGTAGTAGAATCTATGTAAAATCAAATGGGCTACAAATACATAAACTCAAATTGTGGTTCAGGGTTAAATGAAGATTCAAGTATTTTTTAAAATGCATTTTAATTTGAATTGATAATCTAAAATATGACCACAGATAATTTGTGGTATGTATTAGCTAGTTCATCTAATCTGTTTGAATCGGGTTACTAGTATTATATGAATCGATATAATTCAGTCATTACCAGCTGTTCCGTTTAAAATACACTCTGAATTAATTTGTCTACGAATGATTAAGATATTTTCACAGTGATATTCAATTTAAATAAATTTAATTGCAGCAGTTTTTTTGTCCTGTCGCGGATTTGCAACTTGTTATGATATACAGGCACGTAGCGGCATGGGGGGGGGGGGGGCGGGGGGGCTGATTCCTTCCATCTTTTTAAAATGAACCTTTTTCTTATATATAAAAAAATTAACGAACAAGCCAATTGGCATCACTACTTTAAAAATCGATGTTCGGTGCCTGATATATGATTTGGATCAGACGAGTTGGGTCCATTTGATGGAGGACCCTTATTTACGTCAAAGATAAAACGTCATTCGTTGACGATAATAACGCACAGTAACGTACATCGGTTTATTTCGTAGTTTTAACGAATCATGGTTTATCGTTTGTACAAAATCTTCGCCAATCGAAATATAATTCTTCTTTTAAACACTATAAAAACTAATAAAGTTTCGCTAAAACAAAAAAACAGAGAGCCGTTTTAACAAGAGCTTGGACTTTGGGCGGTACGTGACAAACTCCGATTTGATGAAGACGGGGTCGATTCATGGTTAATAACTGTCCAGTCATTGGCTAACAGATGGGAATACATTGAACGCAATGACACTCGTCCGTCTTCATCCTGGGCTGTATATATTTTAGTTGATATAGCGTCAATTTTACACAACAGAGCAGTTCTTGGAGAAATTTTTTTTCCAATTTTGACAGTCTATGAATATTAATAAGCTTCTTTTAGCGAATTAGGAGAAAGGATGTCAATATTTAAGGTGGAATTACACATCATCACAAAATGGCTGACCTCTGATCAAAACGACATTTCGTTTTCTTAAAAGGATTTTATCGACGGCAACATTTTACCTACTCCATAGCCGAGTGGATAAGTGTCGGGCTTGTGAACCGTACATCCTGAGTTCGAATCCCGCGGGGGCATTTGTTGCTATACATACTGAATTGAATTTTTTAGATATTAATTTTTTAACCCCAAACTGCAAATTTTTCGCTTATTTGACATATATAAAGTTTATTTATCATTATATCTTTCATAATCAAATAATTTACTGTTAATTTGAGTGATTTTTTTCAGGTGTGTTATTCCACCTTAACAGCTTGTTTTGAGGAACAAACTAGATAGTAATATTAAACTGAAACTGAACTTTATTTATTTTACAACGATTGATAAACAAGTTCTACAACTTACATGTATATCAATATCTCTCGTTACCGAAAGTCCAAACTCTAGCTGGTTAAAACGGGTCTAATTTGAATTTATGATATATTTTATGAAGAGCAATATCGATGTGTCATGTTGTAAATTTTGAATTTACTGGGTGGGTGTAAATACAAAATTTACAACATGACAACTAGTTGTCATGTCAGATGCCTCAACGGAAAGCTTTAAGCCAGCAGACAAATGGACAGTAGATCACGTGACGCACCTGAACCATACCGATGCCAGGACCAGAACCAGGTCTCCTTGGACATTAGACCCCTGTTTTTGACTATCTGGGGGTGCTGAACGAGTCGATAAAACAAGTCGGTGGTGCCAGACTTACACACCCCAAAAATATGAAAGTAGGGAAGACATCTGAGACGGCTGTAGGAGGTGTTTCTGGTGAACTCGTACCAACACGGGTTCTTGAAATTGGGCAAGAACTTTTTCCTCTCCTGCAACAAAATCATACTGATTATCGTTTAATACCGGTATTTATTCATCATAAGTGCACGTTTACGCTTTTTGGTAGCTTTGATTCTTGTTCTCTACATTAAACATATCTAAGGATTCTTCTTCTACGTTTTAAGTTAAAGTTTTGATTTGATTTATTACTTGAAACCTGTTTTTAGTCAAGCAGATCGATTGAAACTGTGCGGAGATATACATGTAAACGTGAGACAGAATCATTCCAAATACAGTTGATTATAGTAGTTAATTTTATAAATACATAAGAAGAATATTTCCAATGGTAACTGGAGGTCATATTGTGCAATACACACTTGGCAGAGAAGGTCTTCCGGTAAATTCCGCTTCTGCTGTAGTCCGCATTGGTAATCCCAGCGTGCACTTCTTGGATGGAAGAAATCTTCCAGTCGTGTACGCAGGAAGATGTGGAAGGCAATAAGAACACAGATGATACCCCAAATGATAACAGTGCAGTTTCTGTTGGGATAAAGGAGTATCATTTCACTTTTACGCACCACACAATGACCGATGAAGATATACTATATTTTTTTATAGTATCAAATCCTTAAGATTACAACTGTACAAACATATTGTTTTCATTCATTGTGATTGAATACTTTTGATTTGTTATATGCTAAATTACCCTTCTATAGCGAAGGACGTTTTACGTCTAAAACTTCTACGTTTTAAAAGTCAAGGATGAAAGTCTAATATACGAGGGTTGTCCAAAAAGTTCGTGGACAATTGCGTTTTTAACATTTTGAATGGGTTTATATATACATATTGTATATCTAAATCTTTGTCATGAAATTTCAAATCAAACTTAAGTGTTTTTGAGTGTTTTTCATAGAAATTAACTAAAATTTTAATGTATCAAAGGGTAACTGAAAGGACGCACGGCCCAGCGTAAAAATTGTCCAAACTTTGCAATTGAGTTTTTAGATATAAATATTTACAGTTTTTATAAAACATTTCAAAACTTAATAATCTTCTATTGTGATGTAGTCTGTATGGTGATCTTCATTTTCATACGTCATTTGAAGCTATTATCAAAGTAGCAGTGGACGTTTGAGAAATATTACGACAAAATCATGTTTTTATAAACGCCTGAAAAAGCGACGTCAGCTGACCGCACGGAACAGCGCGCCTTCATAGAATTGTGTCGACTGAGGTAAAACACTGATAGAAATAAAACAAACGATGGAGGAAACAGGAAAAAAATCGAAATAGTTCGAGTTTCCTTATCCACAAGTGGCACAAGCGATATTTTGATGGAGAATGCAATTGTACCCTCTGACCAAACGGTGAATGCGGCATATTACTCTTATTTTTACCTAGGACTACGACGATATAGAAACGTCGTTATAACTCAACGTCAGACTGGGCCGTGCGGCCTGTATAGACAATGAATATATAATGATAACCTAAATACAAAAATGTACATTGCTCTGATTTTTATACGTATACATTATTATACTCTATATTAGAATATTATAATACTTTCTTGATAATTGCGCCGTTATTCTGAGTAAAATTACATGTGTCCACGAACTTTTTGGACAACCCTCGTATATGGCCATCCGATATTCAAATTGTTTTACAAGTGTGTTGAGCCAGCCAATGCAATCTAAGAAGTCTCCATGTACAGTAAATGCATGGTAATTTGGTTTATTTTAGAGACTAAACTTAATAACATAATGATTGATTAATGTTCTAACGTTCATTAAAAAAATAAAAACTAACCCTGTCGAGACCCAGGATTTGTTAGTTTTGGATACCATATACTGATATACCCTACTGGTCACAATATTTCTTTATGTATCATTTGCTCATCTGATTCTCTTTTAATGACCTTTTAAAAAACAATAACCAACACACAGTGTACGACTTACGGAATGTTTTTTTATGATTTGTTTTGGTTCTCGATCAAGAGACGAAATGCTGACTTAATACAATAAGAATTAATTTAATGTCCCGTTAACATGTAAATATTTGTTTATTCTGTCAGTCGTTGACAAATTGTCAAAAGACGAAGGTTTACATGACCAATATGTGAATTCTGCCTGCACTGTACAATCAGTGTTTTAGTAGTAACGTTGGCCGAAAGAATGTTAATAGTTAACCTCGGCTAGGGCACAGCCTTGTCAACGTTTTCTACGGTGTAACGAAAAAAATGTGCAGGTAATAGTGGCTATAAATCATTAAAAAGTGCCATCATGTGCAGACAACTCTAAATGTCCATCGTCTTCTTTAATCCATTAGACCAACGATTTAGTCGTTTAATGAACGTTATATATATGAATACGTATATGTACATGCAAAGTTATATACACATGTAAGGAAAGGTTAGCCCGTCCCAAAGTAGTCGTACCTTTTCGAAGGTAAACATGTAAGAGAACGTATTCATCCAATTAATCTTCACATTGCGATCTTGACTTACACTTGACAAAGAAAATTTATAAAAAGCTGACAAATTAAACCAGGTATTCTTTTATCCAGTGACAATGTCAACTTTTCATAAATTATGTGTTTTTTTAAGTAACTTACCTTTTGCAACACTTGAGGAAAAGTATCCGCCTCCATTTTGAGCACAGTTTTAGCGGCATAGTACTACAGTCAGGGAGACCTATCTGCTATCAACGTGTCGGGAGCCATAATTATAAGCCGTCAAAAAAGCGTATGCAAATTAATTCATCTCCTTCTTTTTGACAACACGTGTTCTCCATGATGTCAATCATTTATCTATGGCAAAAACAATGTGTGTGTATCATATATTATTTTTAATGTATATATATGCCCCCGTGGTTCATTGATTGGTGAATAAACATATATATTTCTATATTTCTGGGAAACAGATACATCTAGCCAATTCTTCAGAAATTCATCATACACGCGGTCATCTATATACACAGGGTGAACTATCCATTCAAAATACCTTTCCAAATACAGTAATGTGGCTATTTCCCCCGCTTAGTTTATAATACACTACATTTATATTATTGTTTGCCCTTATGTATCAGATTTTATACATTTCCGAATAGAAACCCAGTTTATAATAGATTAATGATTTATCAATATTTCGCTGTTTCGGAGTCCTCATTTCAAATACTAGCCATAGATTAAATTTGATTCTGCGAGTTATTGTTTTACTTGCCCGTTAGCAATATTACCAATTAAGTTTATTGAAAAAAAAATCATTATACTCAATTTTTACGGTAAGTAAATATACCATTGACATACATGTATGTAGATTATGAGAGATGACGATTGTTCTACCTCGGTTGTTTCCTATATGATTAATTCACCAATTTAAAGCGGACTGGGTGAAAGCGAATTATCAAACTTATTGAACAAACTAAATGCACAATATTTCAATAGGACAGTAAATGGATTACGACAGCTGATACAGTAAGATGCGGCTTGGATCTTTTTGAAATATTTGTTGTAAATCCTGAAATACCACATGACGCAAAAGACCAATTACCAGAAGAAAGGGACGACGCTGCCAATGTGACATTAAGCCCTAAAGCAGCTGGTTGTAAATGACTATGAATCGGCCGATGTTGGGTCAGCGAATCTGTGTCTTTAACCTTTATAAAATCGTTTTCGCCATTTTTGTCTATTTATCTCTGGATGTGTTATTTTAAGACCTTAAGCCATCTAACCATGGATAAATTCAATGGTTTTAACCATTCAAGTTAGGAATTTTTGAGACATTATGTTAAAATTAGAGGGGAGATAGATAGATAGATAGATAGATAGATAGATAGATAGATAGATAGATAGATAGATAGATAGATAGATAGATAGATAGATAGATAGATATCCTTACTATGCAATTCATTTTATTAATTTAACTTCATCATGTGTGCATAAGTAAAAAAAAGCGAATTATAAGATTTATCGATACTGTATCTGGTTGAAAATCTGGAGCTGCCAGTCAATCTTCACTGTAAAGTTAAATTGGGAAATCGAACTATATATATATATATATATATATATATATATATATATATATATATATATATATATATATATATATATATATATATATAATCAAGAATTAATTAATACAAATGAATTGATTAACATGTACCAACTAATCTCATTTTTACAAGTTATATGCCTTGCAGGGTTTTTCTAGTCATTAGACAGCATCGAAATGAAAAATGTATATACAAAGCCAACAAGTTGTTGTCCTTTAAAAAGGACTGCAACCATATGCATGCTTCTAACGGAAATGTGAATGCCTGAAGGTTATCCGATATTCCACCGACTCTAACTCTCAGGTTTTATGACATGCGTGCGAGAGACCTCGAATTGCGAAAGTGTTATGATGAATAATAACAGAAAGCCTGGATGTTGCCTTTAACCTCTAAATTTGTACGAGTTATGATCCTTTTACCTCAGACTATAAAGATCGATTCATACTTCTAACATAATCATGAACTATTTTAGTTAAGATTACATTTGAAGAATTTCACAATTTGCGCTCACATAACGCCTTGCACTACGCTGTCATGTTGTAAATTTTGAATTTACCGGATGGCAGTAAATACAAAATTTATGTGACAATCACTGTTCATATCGAACGCACCCGATTTTGTTTTTTTTACCCATAATTCTTTGCAACGGGCTTGGCCGACCCTAACAATAGGCGCTAGGTTATACCCGGACGAGCTGTCCAGCGATAAAGACGTGCTCAGTGTTAGAAGGGGGTATCGTGGTAGAAGCCTGTGTGGCATGTTTTAGTCTCTCAAGTTCAGCATTTGACGCGGACACGGATAGCTGACCGTGGTAAGTATTTATTTAGTTTTGTGCAGTTTATTTGTAAATTTTTGCTTTTTTATTAGTTTTACGCAGTCGTCCTATAAAGTCACCTTGGCCATTGTTCACTGTAGTTACCTGTGTGAACACTGAGGTGTGACTTTAGCGAGAGTGTTTAGATAGAATTCGTCTTTTTCTATAGTACAGTTTTTGATATTGCTGTATAAAGAAACGGTGATTTAAAGGGCTATTTTCTATGCGTTATTTTATTTTACAATTGTCACTTTTTCCACTACTTTAACTACTTGGGCGGAAGTGCGTCACCGGAAGTTTCAGACGCCATATTGTTTATTGTAAACAAATAACTTAGTGACCATATACTTAGAATATTTTGAGATGTTGCCTTTAATATAATACTATTTATACATTATTATAGTTTGATACTATCAGTGAGGTACTTATATAATGTTTTAATTATGGTGTTATGGTATCACTTGTACACTAATTGTAGTGTCATATTGTTGATGTTGATGATGACGATGATATTATGGTGAGGTCGACGACGACGATGGTGATGTCGATGACGATGTGATGGTGATGTTGATGACGACGATGATGTTATGTTGAGGTCGATGACGACGATGCTGATGATGGTCATGTCGATGATGAAGTAGATGATGTCGTTCATGGTGACGTCGGTGACGATGATGTAGATGATTATGGTGATAACGATGATGTCTATTATGATTATGGTGTTGTAGATGATGATGTTGACGATAGTGTCGATGATGATTGTGGTGACGTAACTTACTTTAGTTGTGGTTGTCCGTAGATGGTCCAGGACTACAGCCCCGGAGAATCGGACACTCTGATAGTTATTAAGATGTAAAGAGGTGTTTGTTGAATCATATTTTTTTGGTCATTTGTATATGCATCATATTTTTTTTCTAGTTGTGTGAAAGGTGTGTGAGTGTTTGTGTGGTTTAGTGTTTATGTTTCTATCTTTTCTTTCTTTCTCTTATTTTTTTTTTGTTAATAAATTTTGTTAAATTTACATGTCTTGTTGTTGTTTGGAGTAGCCTCCGCTCATCCCGTTACAATTTACAACATGACAACTTGTCATGTTGTAAATTTTGTATTTACTGCCACCCGGTTAATTCAAAATTTACAACATGACAACGCAGTGACAGCTTCGTGTGAAATTTTGATGCATTTTTTTTTAGATTTAAACTTTTATACAGTGACATAATTATTTAATCGTGTATACAGTCATATAATTACTTATTCATCAGTAAAAATAAGTTATTTCGGAAAACAACAAAACATCGCGATTTATGATATTGAAAGCATTTTGTAATTTTGGCATAGCATAAACTTATTTCATGATGCTGACAGTTTCTTTCACTGAATTTTTTTACAAGGAGTACTTTTTTCTGTACAGTAACTGTTTCCCGACATCTTTACAATCTCAGCGCGTTTAAACTTTAACATGTGCTCATATATACAAATATGCAAATATACAAAATGCACAATTCTTCAGAAAAAAATGTGTTAATAAATGCCGATTATTTTAAGGGGCACCCGGCCCTGGGGTCGAACAAAATCTATCAAAATATCTAAGACTTTTTTAGGGGCAGGCCGGTCCTGAAGGATATCTAGGCCAAAAACCTTGCAGAAACATACCCTTTTACTGAGATAATGCTGTTTTAGCCAACTTTGAAAAATAATAATTAAATTGCAAGAGCAATGTCAGATCATGATAAGTTCAAATGCAAATTCGAAAAATTTAGAAATATGTAAGATAGAAAATAACAAAAAAACAACTTTGATTTTCAAAAGTGATTATATCCGGGAAATCTATCTCCCCAATAGGTCAATTCTTCTGTTATTTGCGATAGATCCTTTGTTTAGTTTCTTTGATATTACAACAAGTATAGCCTTATTAATTTTGTTATCATAATTAAGGTTGGAGATGTCGATGCACAATCCAGATAGAGATGTTGATAAGATATTCTCTTTGAATTTCACTCATTTTAAAAGGAGATGAATTTCATCCTCTACCTTACCAGAGTTGCAGTTTTGACAAAATCCCATATATGTCGGGGTCGGACCCTGATACCTTCCAATATATAGAGCTTCTTATGGTTCTTGTATTTTAAAACTGTAATCAATAGAGGAATCATTATGAAGAATATTTTAACAGAGGAAGAATACGATCGTTTTAAAGAATATTATTTTGGTTAGACGAAGGAGTAATTAAACTGATTTAGTTTCTATGATACATCAACATTTTGTGAGAATGTATAAGCATTGAGAATAGGGTCGACTTTTGTTCCAATGTTTACTGGTATCCGAACATTTCTACTTAAATTATATCGCGCCTTCAAGACTTAAAAAATTCCTTACTTACAAAAATGTTAATTGATTGTTTGATATGTCAAGTTTTCGCTGCTGTAAGAATATCGTCGACCTGTAGCAATACTTAACAGTATTATGTTTGATCTCAGGTGTTTTTTTAAATTTCTTATGGATATTGCCCATATCACGTTTCTATATTATGTCCCATGCTATTTATGCAGCATATTTTCTTAAATTACTCGGTATTTATAAATACCTCGGGGTTCAATCGATGTTCATTCGATATTATGAAATATCACAAGATTTTTCATCTAACTTGCCATGTTTCAATACACAGCTAAAAACAAAAATTCTACGGGGACCGCGGAACATTAACTGGCAAGATTGGAAATATACAACTTACTTCAATTTCACCTATTACAGTCAAAACATTTAAAGTGGGCGGGGACAAATTGACGACTAAATTGTCTATAAAACAAGATTGGTATGATATACCTAGTGAAACCGTGTATGTACCATATGTAACTGTAATGAGATAGGAGATGAATTTCATTATTTATTCCATTGTACCGATATAACAATTAAAGATAAGATAGTTTTATACATACCTCCATATTTCTACACACAACCAAATGTTTACAAATTTCAACATCCACATGTATTTAATACTATTAATAAAAAATGTTGATTATTTTGTGTAAATTCATTAAGGTTATAATTGAGAGAGTTACATGTAGCTCTCTAGGTTAACTGCTAATTTTTCTTTTCTATTCTTTTTTTCATTTTTGCATTGTCACTCTCCAATGCATGCAATGTATTATATATATGTATATTATTGTTCATTTGATCCCTCTCAACAATGTAATTTATGCAGTTAAGAGAATAAAGAAATTGTCATTGTCATTGTAAAAACATTGGATGAACCAAATATATTGTATTGTATTGTTTATTACCAAGAACCATACGATTCATAAGATTAACATATATATACATAAATCAAATGTACAAACATATGTAGACATTTTTATTTTTTAAAATCACAATCTTAAATTAGTCTGCAGATGCACTTAGTATTAGTAATTCCGATATAATTTTGAAAACTTCAGATAAGCTTAATACTTGTGCAGTATCCTCGATATTGTTCACTTCAGAAATCCCTTGAACCCCCTTTCTTTTTCTTTTCAATTTGTCTAATAATTTCACGCTTGCCTGCAATAATACATAACCCGCACGTTTACAAATGTCCTTGACATTGATGTCAAGGTCAAATTTTCGAATCTTACATATCTTGTTTTTATCTTAATTTTTCTCCATACGATTGCAGCTGGATGTTCACAAAACTAGAAATAGGCATAAGGTTGATCCTAACAAATGACACAGAAAGTTAACAATTACATGTAACATGCGCGGATCCTAACCCGTGGGGGGGGGGGGGGGGGGGCGTTGAATACCTATATACCTATAACTAGAAAATAAAAACTTGTCCCTCTCAAAACTTTTTTTGTTTCGTTTCCCATATTCATGAAATTCCTAACCCGTAGGGGGGGGGAGGGGTGTGGGGGGAGGAGGATATATGCCTATAACTGCATTTTTTCACAATATCACTCTTAATATTTCCGCTTCCGACGCATTTCAAAAACATATATGTGTTTTCCAGGGGGGGGGGGGTCCGAGTCATCTTTGCGATAATTTTACTATGTAAATTTAATAACTTCTCATTTTTCAGGGGGTCCGGACCCCCCGGCCCCCCTCTAGATCCGCGCATGTGTAAGATACTCTTACGACGCATCTTTATAAAATCGGTACAATCTTCATCTTCAGTGCATCTTAAAAAAGGACATTTTTCGTCGGCTTTTTCAGGATGTGGTGATATAGAAAGGTATACATATATCTAAGAGGCCCATGGGCCTTAAAGGTCACCTAAATAGGAAGGAGGTTCCATACAAATGCTTACTATATTAATAAGAAAACTGTTTTCAGTTTTACTAGTATTTTCATTGGTAAGGTTGTAATAAGACAGCGGAACATTAACTGGCAAGGTTAAAAAAACACAGCTTACGTCAATTTGACCTGTTACAGTCAAAACATTTGAAATGGGCGGGGACAAATTGACGCGTCTGAATTGACTGTTAAACTGCATATAAAACGAGATAGATGGTATGATAGACCGCGGAACATTAACTGGCTAGATTGGAAATATACAGCTTACGTAAATTTCACCTGTTACAGTCAAACATTTGAAATGGGCGGGTGCAGATCGACACGTCTGAATTGACTGCTAAACTTGCTATAAAACGAGATAGATGGTATGATATACCTCGTGAACACCGTATATGTACCATATGTAACTGTAATGAGATAGGAGATGAATTTCATTATTTATTCCATTGTACCGATATAACAATTAAAGATAAGAGAGTTTTATACATACCTCCATATTTCTACACACAACCAAATGTTTACAAATTTTAAACTGTTTAATACTAATAATAAAAAAAATGTTGATTAATCTGTGATCTAGATAATCGCCAAACCTAACGAAAGCAACGGAAATTGATGCAAATTCTCCATGTAATCACTGAGGAGATCCAAAAGCATTGGATAAACCAAGAGGAATATCTTTTTGCTCTCTCTAGATTTATCATACATTTTCGATATAGAGAGTGATAATATAGAGCATTTACGTCACTCAAAAGTAAACTTCCGTTGCTTTCGATAAGTTTGGCGAGTATCTAGCACATTTCGGAACGATGTGTTTATTATGCAGCAAACAGATGTAGTCATACGAAAGGAATAAGTCACTTGAACATTTTCCAACCAGTATCTCGTCAGAAATCGTTGGAGAAATGGAAGAACTTGTTTAAAACATAGCTTGAAGCGAGGACCCCCTATAAATCCAAGATGACGAGTGTCGTCCCTTTACTTTTTTTAAATAAACATTGAATACACTTTTTAACATGATTGAAACGGGATTTTCATTGAATTTATTTATTGCAATACACAGAAATACACCTAAGATTACCAATTTTAATCATTTTTTTTTCTTCTGGAACAAATGATTAGGAACTTCACTATCCAACAACCAAGCCCCTGTGGCAAGAATAGCTTAAACTTGTGTGGAGGCATTCTCAAATAGTGTAGATTCAAGTTTGTCCAAATCATGATCCCCGGAGTATGATGGGGCCACACTGGGGGCAAATTTTTACATAGGAAGATATAGAGAAAAATCTTTAAAAAAATCTCTGGAAAAGTATTCAGTCGAAAAAGCAGTAATTTGTGTGACAGCAGATGTTAGGCAGATTGAAAATTGATCAAACCATGATTCCCTAGAGAAAAGTGTGGCCACAAAGTGGGGGGGGGGGGGGTGGAGTTATATAGGAATTGAGAAAAATCTTCATACAAATACTAAAACAACAAAAGAAGCTTGGTTTTTAGCATATAAATATGTGGATAAAAATCGACAGATTTTTAAATTTTTTTTTTAGCAAGATCTACTAAACTTGGTTTTCAAGATATTTTGATTTTGATACTGATTTGATCAGAGTTATGGCTATTGTTACGCAGATGAGCGATGTGGCCCCTGTGCTTCTTGTTTGTATATATTTATAATCATACTTTGATTTAAATGGCGTACAATCGCGTTTCAACAAACCATGACGCGCACAAGACGACATTTAATCTCAGTGGTGAATTCCTTCTTCTTTAAAATTATGAGTTTATCCATCCCTATTCCTCTTGCCAAGATTCTAAAAGGTTTATTCCTACCTAGCCAAAGTTCTGAACCTACTGTTCCCTATCATCACTTGACTAAAATTATGAAATTCTTTTTTTCCACTTTCTTAAAATTTTGATTTTTACACCTGAATTATCAATGTTAATTATATCTAACTATCTAGCTGCGAGTTATACTCGTTCCCCTATACTACAACCATCTAATTCTGTGATCTCTGTCCAACATATTAAGATAAACCACATTTTTCATATCAAGCACCTTTGCCTATGTTAGAACCATTATAACATAACAAAAGCTTGGACTTGTGTCAAACAGCCAAGTGACGTAGGCCTGTCTATTTCATTGCTGGTTACTTAGTCACGGCTCTTTGAAATCAACAAAATTTGTCTGGCTTTTGAGCTTAGACTACGCAATATATGCATATTTCACTCGAAACCAACGTCATTTTAACTTTTGGAACAAGAAATACACGTAGATAGTTACGTCCTACCGTCCAAGGTCGTGTTAATTAAAATGGTTCTAATGTACATGAAGAGTTAAAAGAATGCTCTTTGTTTTTAAAGAAAGCAGCTGAGAAGAACAGAATAAAGCTTGCATAGTAGATCGTTATATTTGTAACAGTTAATAAATGGCAGTTATATTTCTCCTGTGTGTCAAACATAAGATGACAGGTAGAAATATACGAGTCGGCACATCGTATACTATAGTAACAATTTATTAACGCACCACGCGTGTCGTTTGTACCCGACAAGGACCATAGGTCCTGTCTCCAACTGATGATCACTAATTTTTAACAACAGCATGTGAAGGTGTAAGTTAATGACTAATTGACAATGAGTTGACAGGATTACTTACGTCAATAATTCATTCAATTATAGGTGACGTCATTTGTCCAGCGTTCAAGTTCTATTAAAAATTAATTAGTACTGGTTTCAAGAAACAATACACTCAACAAAACTTCTAAGTGTTCACCCAGTATAATGTATTTCATATATGAAATAAGCACATTTATTTGTCTTGCCGTGAGGATGACTGATTTCCACTTGACTTTCAAATTGGTAAGAACGATGCATTGACCTTGACCTCAGGTTGCGATCCGAGATGTTGCCCTTTGCTATACTCTGTCCCGAGTTTTTGCTTCCACCACTTTTCGCTTGATATTTCGATAATAATAGATACCTTTGTGCTCAAACTACTTCCATCCACTAATATTAAAAATGTCCAGATTATCTGTTTTGAAACGCCCTCTCTACCGCTTCAGGTTTCAATACACATCCCAAAATAGAAAGTCTACGGAGATTTTGCATTGCATCAGCCATTAATAAGCCCGGATGATAACGTTGAAAAATTGCGCGAGGTGTCCCGAGTACTTCCGAATGGAGAGAAGATGTAAACATTTGCCATTATAAATTTCCGTAAGAAATTTGTTTTCGTTCCTGTAAACTTTTATGAGTGAAAAGGGATAATTTGTCAATAAAGATATCTTGGATATTTTCCAATTCATCGATTTCAACTGTACTTCTTTCACAGGTATGTGTATTTTTATCAAAAATCATCAAAAAGTAATGGAAGCAATAACTTGGGACATACTATAAATATCACTTACACTTTCGGTTTGGTTGAATTTTGCTCAAAGCTTTTAGATTGTTTAAAGTTGCCGATGAAAATTATATTACGCTTACGAAATAAAAAAAGAATTATATCAAAATAACGTTTCTCTCGGATTGCTTCATGTTTAAAACAATGCGGAGGCCAAAACAAACAGCAAATTTAAAGTGAATACGACAGGTTGTGGAAACAATGCAGACACCAATATTCAAACGGCTCTGGCTGTGTTTGCAGTGATCATGTTGGTCATGTTAAGTGGTTTTCTTTTTAAACTATCACCAAAGACTTAGTCAATCACAAAATAATGATAATCATATTAAGCATGCGCAGAAAAATACCAATTTTATGTTTTGACGATTCGTCACGCGTAAATAATTTAATTCGGTGTTGTTTTTTTTTTTTATCTGTACAATTGATGAGAGGACATATTAGTCACGAAATGTTAAAAATTTCACATCATTTCAATTTGTAATTTCAAAAATATTCTATTTATTAGGGTGAACACTTAGAAGTTTTGTTGAGTGTATGTCACTCAAAATAAGTTTTATGTTATACATTTTGACGTAAAATTTGATTTCTCCGAATTTTTAAATAGAATAGCTTAATCATAACAATCATGCTCAATATTAAACAGCACGCGTAAATGATTGTGTGAAATGTCATTTATTAAAATGACATAAAAAGGTTATACATATATATATATATATATATATATATATATATATATATATATATATATATATTTGTACATTATATATGCATATACATAATCAATAATGCAAAAAGGGGAGATCACAAAAATATTAATATATTCCCTAACAATACAGTAGTATAATGATTTCCCCTGATAATAATTAAATCATTGTAAACTGATCAACAAGAGATCAGACTGTAATACATATAATACATTATACCACAAAAATTGTTGGCGTTCAAAATTAATAAATTGCCCACAAAAGGCAAACACATGTTTGCAAAACCTACACAACGCCAACAAGAGTTGACAAGCCAAATTAGGATTGTCAACCTACAAATTAGTGCAGAAAGATACAAGTATGTTAGGAAAAAGTATATCTTTTTCCTAAATTGTCGGATAAATCTACAATTTTGAATACATACACATATTATAAATTTATGTTTTAGAATTCAAGCAGGAGATGTATTTATAAGTATATTATTATACATTTTAAGTATTCCTGAGAACCAGTAGGCACAGCTAAAATTTGGGAACTATGGAGTTTAATAAAGCCAGATGTATAAAAAATATCACATATATCTTCAACAAATCAATAGAAACAATATTGTTTACCTTTAATAATTATCATTAAAGGTCTTAAAAAACACAGCAGTTGACTTTCGACCTGTGTACTGTCCAAATATTCACACAGCAGTTTACTTCTGACCTGTGTGATATTTTTTACAAGTGCATACAATCTCACAGCAGTTTACATATAACCTTATAGAATAATTAATACGCTAGTAAAATATAAAACAAACATTTAAGTTGTTTTCGTTAGATAAAGTACAGCAATCAAATTTTGATCTTTAATTTATCATTAATCATAAATTGTTATGAATTTCCGAACTGGAGAAGATGATTACATTTCAGAACTGTCTAGTCGAGTCGAATGTATCTTCGAATAGCATGAGTTCCAGCGACCCATCTTTTGTATACAGTTTTCAGAGAAACCTAGTTTGGCTACGTGTGTAGCAGCTCCAATCCGGAAGCTATGGCCCTTGTATAAAGCTGGATTGAGACCAATGAATGAGATAGTGTTTTGGAGATTTTTTGATACAAAAGTATAAGTAACTGGTTTTCCTTCAATGAACTGGTAAAGAGGACCAGTTTGATGTCCATTCATACAAGGTGTGAACTGGACAAATAGTCTTCTCCTTTAGGACCTTCAAGTGGATTTGAAAGATATCTTTTGTTTTGTTTGTTTTAAAATGTTTCATGACAATTAAGACTGCATCAAGAGAATTTGTATGGTTGAATTCAAATGAAATATCCTCTCGTTGAATCACCATGCTGCTAGACGCTTTGACTTTACTACTAATTCACCTAGACGCAGGAATGCATTGAATGCTAATAAGAAAATAGACTTTAGAAGAATACTCTATTAGTGATTGTTAATGGTAGACTCGAGACCTTGTATGAATTTGTGTAACATTGGACCTGTAATGGGTAGTCTAGAATCTTTACAGGAAGCACTGTGATGGCAACCTTGCATGACTTTTTTTACTAGAAAAGTAGTAGATGGATCTTCTGCACCAAGCAGTTTATGTATGTAACTGATTGCTGATACATGTGATGCAATACTGTTAGGTGAGTATCCACTGGTGAACAAAGAGGAAATGAAATTACATAACAAAGTAGGAGATATTGGTATTGAGTTGAGAAGATTGGTGTGTCTCTAAAAGCAACATCCATGACCTTCTATATGCTGTCCTTGAACTGTTTGAACGTGCCATAGACAAAAGATTGCAAGCTGCTGAATTCAAATGATTAAGCTGGTTTTGGGAATTGGTGCCTGAAGACGGTTTAACTGAGGTGCAAACTGGAACGCTGCCTGAAATTGAAATCGAGAGAGGCAATCAGCTGTGACATTATGTTTACCCGGTATATGTTTTGCTCTGAAGTGTATGTTGCATTCTAAAGTTGCTAATACTAAACGACGCACTAATCTCATAATTGTTTTATCTTTTGAGAATTGTTTGTTGATGATCTGAACAACAGCCATATTATCAGACATGAATAATACTTTGTTATTTCTGATACTGTTTCCCCATGTTTCTATGGCAATTGGAAATAGCTCTTTGACTGCAATATGAAAACCTTTATGTGAAGGATCCCAGTGAGAAGCAAACCATTCACATCCTAAAACTGCAGCAAAACCTAACGATCCAGCTGCATCTGTGTAAAGAGTAAGGTGATCTGAAGATAACCATTTCTGAGGAAGAAAAACTGACTTTCCATTGAAGGAGCTTATAAAAGTTAACCAAGTTTGCATGTCAGCCTTAGTGTCTTCAGTCAGGTGAATGCGTGTAGCAGGTTTTGTAACTCCACAGTTAGGTCAATGAGACGTCTGAGAAAAACACGGCCAGGGACCACCACTGAACAGGCGAAATTGAGCAGACCTATTAGAGACTGAAGTTCCCTTAATGTAGTGTGATTTTTATGAAGCATATGTTAAAGGTGTCCCTTGATCTTATACACTTTATCTGAGGGTAAACGAGATTCCATAAGGTCTGAGTCAATTTCTATTCCATAGATTTTTATTTTGGTGGTCGGAGTTTGAGTCTTGGCCATTTTGATTAGAACTCCAATGGTTTTGCAAAGAAAGAGAAAATTTGTCAAGTCGTTTTTACAACTCATAGAATTTGAAGGACCAATAAAAAAAATCATCAAGTATATTATAAGACGATTTACACGAAGGAATGATAATAAAATAACTACATTTGAATGTCTTCGAAGGGAATTGGAGCAAAAGTTTTAATAAAAGGAATTTTAAAGATTTATATGAATGATTGTAGACTATACTAATCTCCTTAAAAAGACCTTTGTATAACAGTATTCATATAATATTATGTGATTTTTTTTCTTTATTAAATACATGTAGAGTAATAGTTTATAGCTTTATATAACTCATAATATCAAAAAATTTAACAGTCTGTTTAATTAACTAAAGCTGAACACCGCTCGTAAATAGGCACCGTCATCCAGGTACCAGGTATATAAACTCTTCGATTTCGTTACACCCGATTGCACACCTGAATCTCGTGGCCAACGTGTAGTATTTTTTTTTCGTGGTCTTTGGATTTTATGCATTTATTTCTCATATTATGTGCATTTTCTGATTTTTAATAATGTTAGTATTTTTCTAGCTTGAAATAAGTGCGAAAAAATTGATAATTTCATTAAGGGTTATATACCGGTACCTGACCTGGGTGACGGTGCCTTTTTACAAACGGTGTTTATCTTTATGTTCCTGTAAGCTTTTCATATCAGTGAAACCATTTCTTACTCTTAGAAGGGTGTTCAAAATGAAAAATTTTCTAAAGGACATACTTTCTTACAAATTAGTCAATAAAGAAAGATAACTCGAAACACATCAGGAAGTCAGAAAATAGGCCTCAGACCCCCTCCTGTAAAACAAAATTCTGGATCCGCATGTACAGGCACGTAGCGTCCGGGGAGGGGGAGGCTGCCCGCAGCAAACATTTTTCCTAACTTTACATATATAGAAAATTGAATTATCATGGAGTTGCCCCCCACCCCCAACTTTTTTGGGAGCATGTAAATTCAGGAAATTAACAGTGAAATCGAAGTTATAGTCAGGGACGTTTATGTATTACGTCCCTGTTATAGTATAAGTAGGTACAGGCACTACCCACTACCTCAACCCCCACCCAACCCCCCAAGGATTATGAATTATTTATAATTTGCGAGAAAAAAAAATTAATTTTTAATTATTTTTTTTGCTTGTCAAGAACTTTTTGATTAGTCTGCCCTCCCCCCCCCCCCCTCCACTTTCAAAAACGATATGCTACGTGCCTTATTTTGTTACATGTAAAGAACAATTATTAAATTGCTAATCCCAGCAAAGCAAAGCAGACACGCTTCTGTGAGCTGTGAGACGCCAACCGTCTGATGGAACAAGTCGGTCAGATGAATATACACGAAAATCAATCGTTCAGGAGCTGTCGTACTCATGTCGTTTTCAACTGGAACTCTTGCAAGAAGGACAAGTCTCGCAGAATCTCGTTGACCTGAGTTGTTTGGCGAGACGGCCAGGTAATCAAGGTAATCTAAAGCGATAAGTCGTCATTGTTGTGGTTGTCCATTCTATAAATAGTGCGCGGGGATTACACCGCGTTGGGTTGCAAACCAGCTAAGTCATTTCAACTGCGTGTCTACGTGAAGTAGCGTTTTCTATATATTGATTCCTTGTATGCGAAGGCTAGGATCTGAATACGTCTCAACATTTTGAAATCGCTTCTAGTGTGTTAGGCTGAAACCCAGATACCACGGCCATGTCCAGGACAGGAATATTTCGTGGATCCGGAAAGCCCTAATGCCATTAACTACTGAACAGAGACCACTATAAGGAAGACAAGAGGGGGTAACAGGTAAGGGCGCGAGGAGGGAGGGTAGAGATAAGAAATCACTCATGCATATCTAACGATTAAATGGTCAAGAATTGCTGCATTTTTACGGTTGCTATGAGTAAATATCATGAAAGCTTGAATGACTGGAGATATTCATTGATAAACGAGTTCATTCATTTCACAACACCCTAGGATCTAACGGATCACGAGGTTTTTGTTTGTTTACCTTGTTAACTAGCCCCATGACCGTTTACACATGTGTCGACACGCCTCATACAGCATGCAGTGTACATGGTGTAGATTCGGCCTATAATTTTTCCTTCACGACTCAAAAGCTCTGTCCTCTAGGGCTCTTTTTGGGTGGTAATAATGAAAATAAAGTGATGAGTATGCAGAATCGATAAATTTAGATAAGCTACCGATATTGTTTGGCAATTGGTCAGAGCAAAGGCGACTTACATGTATTCGGACAGTTCGTTTTGCTCAAGTAAGCTTTTCTGATGTTCACACGCCTTTCCTTATATTTTTCTTTGGTATAAACCGACCATTTTTTCTTTAAAAAAAAAATTTAAACTTATGAATATTGAATGGTGCTCTTTAGAACATTTATTTACAACACATACCGAATGTTATAACAACACGAAACAACCATAGATTATAATAGGTCAATATTTAGTAAATAAAAGAGCACATACAATTTTATGATATTTGGGTATACATACAGTTCCTTTCACGAGAATGCTGGAGAAAACGTACCCAGGAGAAAACGTACCCAGGAGAAAACGTGCCCAATTTCTAGGAAAATAATAAATTATAGTTTTAATAAATCTTCTTGGATGAAACAAAATAAAAAAAATACAACAAACATTTTTATCATTTGGTGCTATTGATTTAAATACATAATTACGTACATAAATTATTAAGACAATAATTTTGTTTATTTAGACAATAATTTGTTACATACACATACACGAACATCGCCTGAGCAGTTTGATAAGTCGGCAATTAATCAACCATAAACGAAACCGTTAAATAATTAGTTTTTATTGCAATAAGTTTAGCCCACCCCCCTCCCACTTTCAATTTGCTTCCGACGCCACTGACATGTATAATTAATGTGTGGGGAATGAATATTTCTACCTCCTTAGCGCGGGGATCGGAGGCAATACTTAATAACTGCTCAGGCTTATGGTAAATGGAAAACTTAAAAGACTTTATGACAGCCTACAATGCGTTAATTTACAGTCATATTTATAAAATGAATATATTTCTATATATTTATGAATTGAACTAAGCATTAAAGTAGCATTTAAAAAACTATTTGATATGTCCAAACCCTTTAAATACTATATAAATTATTAAATTCATATATCTATAAAATCATACTTTCATAAATACTTATAGCGTAAAATAGTATTTAAAAGTATTAAATACTAATAAGTAGACTAAAGTGGTATCTTTATGATTTTCATAGATATGTCTATGCGATAAACGTACCCTAGAAATTGGGTACGTTTTCTCCTGGGTACATTTTCTCCTGGGTATGTTTTCTCCTGATACCTTTCACGATACCTACAATGTAATACCAATAACTAGACTAAATAAGGTGTAAACTCAATGAAAATTTGTGTTTTAAATTGTCATATTCAATGAGATACGGAGTAACTAATCTCAAAGTTGGTTCGATGTCTGACGAATAAAACAAACACTTTGCCAACCTTTTTTCCCATCTGAATATCTAAGGAATAAGGAATCATTCTTATAGTATTATGAGGTGATACTTTCGGTCGGGGCGTGATCAAATCCAAAGGGCTTTATGATAGATTTGATCACGCCTTGACCGATTATCATCTCATATATTAAAAAAATGATTCCTTATTACTTATATTTATATAAGTTTAAGCCATTGTACGATTAAATATTTAAATATAAATAAGCAAACCCCGCTGGCGCCCCAATTATACGTCATTTGAAGTTATGGGTTATATAGTACAAAATCGATACGTAATGATATCACAGGCAATAACACTAGAAAATGTAAATATATATATTTATGGTACATCATACTATTCTATTATTAAGTTGATTTGTCTTTTATATTTTGTACTTTATATGTATTACCTTGTACCTTATGGAGAAGGCTGCTGCTTAATCCATATTTTGTACTTTATATGTATTACCTTGTACCTTATGGAGAAGGCTGCTGCTTAATCCATATTTTGTACTTTATATGTATTACCTTGTACCTTATGGAGAAGGCTGCTGCTTAAACCCTTTACTGAGTATGTAAATATAATATTTACATAATAAAATATGTTCAAATCAAGCGAATAAAACAAAAACTGACTACCTACAATTTTTGTAAACACGGTATTTGATATGTTCTTTACACCTTCTTTAAAATGATAATTCAAAAAATTAATTGATTTTTAAAATTACTTTTCACGTCAAGCACTGGTAATTGTCTACATAATTTCCCTAAAACAAAAAAAAAAAAATGCAGGAAAAGACTAAAAACCAAATTAACCATAAGTCATCATGAATGAAGCACAGGCACCTGAATTTTTATCAATCCTTTCATTCATTTATTTCAATCTCAACACCATTGTACAATGGTACAAAGAGATAATAATAATACAATATGTGGTATTTCTTGCAAATTAACAACGCATGCGTAAGCGAGATAGAGAGAGAGAAAAAAAATAAAAAATAAAACATGTACAAGATCCACACTGACTCGTCAATACAAGTGTGAAGTATGGGGGTTCTAACCTGGGGAGCATTTTTTATTTATTTTTCTAATAAAAGCACATAATTTCCTCAAAGAACAGTGTTTTGTACTAGACATTATAAATTTAAAACTAATAGTAGTTTTTATTTTGATATTTGATAAACATTGATTGCTTTCTTGCTGCAACGAGTTACAGCTAAGTATATATCATCTCCTATTTCGCACTTATTGCAATGAGCACAGAATCTTTCATGTCTAGGGATATTTGCCCAACGTCCACTTTCAATGGGTAGATGGTGATTACATGTTCGAAATCTACAAAAAGTAATTGCATCTTTTTTTGATAATGTATCAAAATAATGTTCAAATTTTAATTCTTCCTTAAAAATTCTATAATTTAGAGTTTTTGCGGATGATTGCAGAATAGATTGCCAATTTTGCTGGAATTGGTCTATCAACGTAAGTTTTATTTTTGCCTTTAGCCATTTTGAGTTATGTATAGTTTGATCAATCAGTCGCTCAATAAGCCAATATAAAAAAAGTTCTACCTCCTCTATTTATAAATATAATAATGTACAATTGTATTTTACGGCGGCGTGGAAGGGCCAGGTGAAAAAATTAATAATTCTTATTTGTTCGGACGAATAGGTTATTTGTTCGGAAGAATTACGATTTGTTAGGACGAATTCGGATTTGTTCGGACGAATAAGTTATTTGTTCAGACGAATTAGCTATTTGTTCGGACAAATTAGGATTTGTTCGGACGAATTAGGATTTGTTCGGACGAATTAACTATTTGTTCGGACGAATTAGGATTTGTTTGGACGAATAAGTTATTAGTTCGGACGAATTAGAATTTGTTCGGACGAATTCGCTATTTGTTCGGACAAATAAGTTTTTTGTTCGGACGAATTAGCTATTTGTTCGGACGAATAAGATATTTTGTCTGCATAAGTTAATTATGAGAGAGAGAGAGAGAGATTTCATAATCATGGTTACGCAGAAGTGAAAGTCTAAATCAGTTTACAAGCTCATGCGCAGATCCACAAAATTTTCCCGGTTGGGTAGGGGGGGTGAGGAGTCTGAAAGATAATTTTGTTTCCCGCCCTTACCGCCCCATTTTAGGCAACGCAGGTTTTCTGTAGTAACTAAAAATAATTTCGTGTTATGCCATAACAAATAATTCTACTTCAGCCCTTTATCGATAGATAAAATTGTTTGCCACCCCCCCCCCCGACTCCCATTTAGATTCCCATGGAGATTCCCATTCTAGGCAACGCCGGATTTTCTTAGGAAACTGAAACAAAATTTCGCGCTATGCCATAACAAATACTAATCCTTCCGCCCTTTGTCGATATGCAAAATTGTGACAGATTTTGAGACTTGAGCTTAAATTCTGGCAGCTAAATAAGATATTGTATAGAAAGATACACTTAATCTTTGTTTCTTACCTTTGACGACATAGAATGTGTATGAAGATAACGCAACTCACATTTATATCAAAGAAGTTTATATATGCATCATGCGTGGATCTAGAGCTTGGAAAATTCAATTTTTTTAACTTTACATAGTAAAGTTACCAAAAATAGGCTTAGCCCCCCTCGACAAACATAGATATCCCTTGGAACACCCCCCCCCCCCCGCCCACAAAATTTTCTGGATCCGCACATATATCAGCACCAATTGTGTCCGCGTAAATTTGATATAACTTATCAGTCTCTGTTGCACTTCAAAGACGTTTAAAAACCCTTAAATGGATTTCCGTGAATCATGTGGTGACATATAATATATTTTTATAGCCCATTATTTAATATCAGTTGTTTCTAACTTACAACTTGTAATTGATCATCAAAGCTGAAGAACGATATTTCTTTAATGGCAAACCTATCTAATTAATTCACTGTTGATTGTCAAATCACGTCAGAAACAGGTATATATACCCAACGTTTGACTATGTAAACAATGAAGTTACCCTTCGACGCTCCATTGAACATAAATCGTCGTTATCATCGCCGCTCCAATTAAAACAGATCACCGTTATTAAATTTCAATTTAGTCTTTTTTTTTCAGAATTCATTTTTTGGCAAAATTATTGGGGCGGCGACCGCCTCTGCCGCCCCTGTTCCAACACCCTTGAAATATCAGTGACTAGTACATGTATACATTGAGGTGTTATCAATTGAAGGAAAAACGACATTCTAGGAAAGGGGTGGCTTGATCACAGACCCTCTCCCCCTTTATCATCTATATCATTGCCAGATCAGAAAGTCTTATAAATTGTTCATCAAAAATGCTGTTTTATATAAAAATAACTTATTCGTCCGAACAAATAGCTAATTCGTCCGAACAAATCCTAATTCGTCCGAAGAAATAACTTATTCGTCCGAACAAATAGCTAATTCGTCCGAACAAATCGTAATTCGTCCGAACAAATAACATATTTGTCCGAACAAATCGTAATTCGTCCGAACAAATAGCTAATTCGTCCGAACAAATAACTTATTCGTCCGAACAAATCCTAGTTCGTCCGAACAAATCGTAATTCGTCCGAACAAATAACTTATTTGTCCGAACAAATGAAAATAAAAAAAATTTCACCTGGCCCTTCCACGCCGCCGTAGTATTTATATATAGAGGAGGTAGATTTTTTTTATATTTGGCTTATTGAGCGACTGACTGATAAAAATTGAGCGACTGACTGATAAAAATTCAGGTGCCTGTGAAGAAAGTACCGATGGCGCGGTGTGCGTATTCATTCTGAAATTTAAAAATATTGAAAAAAAAGAAAGAAGCATTTTATGTAAATGAACACGACAGTTGATGTAATAAATGCATAGCTAGCGTGTGATACAGGTATATAAACATTATGGAGTTACTGTATGATTAAGTACGCCACTCGCCCTAATCTAGACAGGAAGGATAAATCATTGAATATTCTCTCCCATCCTTCTCTCCATCCTATCGCTTTCCGGCCTAACTCTTTGTTCGTACATTGGATAAACATTGGGTAATGATATAATACTTGACCACAGATCAAGGGTTGGATAGTGGGTCTAGAATCTTTGTGGTTGGTGCGTGGTACAAGCATCCTGGTGTCATGTTGTAAATGTTGAATTTACTGGGTGGGTGTAAATACAAAATTTACAACATGACAAGTTGTAAATTTTGAATTTACTGGGTGGGTGTAAATACAAAATTTTCAACATGACAAGTTGTCATGTTTTAAATTTTGTATTTACACCCACCCAGTAAATTCAAAATTTACAACATGACACTGGGGCCCGTTTTACAAAGATTCGTAAGTCTTAAAAAGTCTTATAAGTTAATATTCCCAACTTACGATAAAGCGTAAGACCGTTACGACTAAATACATGTATATGACTTACGACCTTTTTTAAAACCGACCCCTGATTGTTAGTCGCCATCTTCAAAATGTACACTAATTACCGGGTAATACCAATAAAATGTCCGTATATGAAGGGGTATGTCAACGCGTTACGTATTTCTATATTATGTGAAAACTTTAGGCATACATATTCTAAGTTATTCGAGGATAGATTTAATTAAGGAATGAGGAATCATTCTTTGAGTATTATGAGGTGATAATTTCGGTCGGGGCGTAATCAAATCCAATAAAGCCCGAAGGGCTTTATGATAGATTTGATCACGCCCCGACCGAAATTATCACCTCATAATATTCAAAGAATGATTCCTTATTACTTATATTTACATAATTGTATGCCATTGTACGATTAAATATTTAAATATAAATAAGCAAACCCCGCTGGCGCCTCAATTTGGCGTCATTTGAAGTTATGGGTTATATAGTACATAATCGATACGTAGTGTTCACAGGAAAATGTAAATATTTAAGGAATAAGGAATCACTCTTTGAGTATTATGAAGTGATAATTTTGGTTGGGGCGTGATCAAATCCAATAAGGCTTTATGATAGATTTGATCACGCCCCGACCGAAATTATCACCTCATAATATTCAAAGAATGATTCCTTATTACTTATAGCGTGGACCCTGAGGTCCACGCAGAAAATATTTAAGCGAGGTTAAACCGGATGCACTGGGGAAAATTTAGCCTGCGCATGAGCTAATCTGGTTCCTGCGCGACATTATGGGTACCTAAGGGAACCAGGCTAGCACACGTGTATCTGAATCGGGATCGGGATTTCATGCCATATATGCACTTGTAAAGTTGTCGGTGAACAGTACAGAAACAAACTGAAGTATTTCTTTTAAAGAAATGATCGACATGTGATATGAATTATCAGCATCATGGAATACGTTAATATTATGCCGAAACTACAACATGCATTTAATGGCATAAATCGCGATGTTTTATTGTTTTCCGAAATAGCTTAACTATACGACGAGGCTAGTGTACTTCCCGATTAAAAAACAATTGCGCATTTAAGCATGATTTAATAATTATGTGACTGTATACATCATTGAATAATTATGTCACTGTATGAAAGTTTAAATTTCAAGAGAAATGCATCAAAATACGAAATCAATTTACATAGTGAACAAAGTAGTACGCAAATAGTGAAATTCGCTGAACGCCTAATACTATACATGTATAGTATCTTCATTAATGTCTTCATTAATGTCTTCATTAATATAATTCATAATTGTGTTTAAATTCTGAGGTAAAAGGTCAGGGCTCTACGTGATACAACGTACACATTCAGTGGTTAAAGGCACTATATCCAGGCTTGCTACTATAATATTAATTCATCATAACACTTTTGCAATCACAGGTGTCTAAAATATAAAGCAGGGGGCTAGAGTCGGTGGAATCTCTGATAATCTTAAGGCTTTCGCGTTTCCGTTAGAAACACATGCATATGGTCCACGTATTGCAGTCCTTTTTAAAGGACAGCAACTTGTATTTACATAATTTTAAGCCATCGTACGATTAAATATTAAATATAAATAAGCAAACCCCGCTGGCGCATCAATTTGGCGTCTTTGAAGTTATGAGTTATATAGTACAAAATCAATACGTAGTGTTATCACAGGCATGACACTGGACAATGTAAATATTACTTATTTAACTAAGAGGATGATCATAATTTGTCAATGACTTAGTTGTTTTGTGAGAAGGGAGAACAACGCCTGTACCCACATTGTGTAAATTTTAGAGGAAGGGACTTGTTGAAAGGAAGATGAATTTAATACAACACTATATTATGTCATGTACTGGATATTGTATTTTTTACACAGCCTTCATGCTTGGTGACTAAAAAACACAGACTGAACTGTGTATATTTTAAAACGTCAAGTTTTAAGAACACGTATTTCCAATTTGGTTTATTTACACGAGTTTGCTTTGTATAAAAACGTACACAACCACAACAATATTCAAATCCTTTAATGCACGATTCTGGGAAATAAAACAATACGAAGCGAACAAAATGTACAATTATTAATAAGAGGCATACATGCATAGTGATAACCTCTTCCTAGCTGCAGGTCTGTATCTCCCGGTCTGAAAAAATTCGGATGGACAACCTAGGTCGTACATCCGAATTTTTTTTCAGACCGGGAGCTACAGACCTGTAGCTAACCTCTTCCTACAACAATCAAATGATGCAAATCTAAATCCAAGATGACACAGCCTACGTAATAATGACCTTCCTTGTATTCTGTTTTGTAGGGTGGTGATAAAAAAGTAGCAGGAATGGTCCACCGGCGGCGATTGAAGAGATACCTACGGAACTTGCTGCTGTTTGTGGTTGCTGCATCAGCTGTCGTCTATTTCAACATCCAGTACAACTGGCCCGTGTTTCACGTTTTCCGGAACAAAAACATTCTTGCGCCCTGCATTATACCTAAATATGACGTGGAGGATCCACAACTCGACCGATTCTTCTGGAGTCAGGTTCCATTAAAATGTGACACATGGGAAAACCTTGTGTTCATCGATTCCGCGGGAATCCTTCACATCAACGAAACCGCCATTAGACGCGGTGGACATGATCATGTGACCTGTAAGTACGGGAAAATTCAGCTGCACGGTGATTATAAAGTAACCATTGGAGATCTGACCGAATTCAAACAGCCTGAATACATAGACACAGACTTCGTGAATGTGCAGTGTTTCAGCGATGACCAGAAACAAATATATAATAACCTTCATATGCACGTTGATATCAAAAGTATAAAGAAACAGAGAGAAATTGGAACAGAGAGCAAAGATCAACTAAGTGTTTACTTGTTTGGGATTGACTCCATGTCGAGGTTAATCACCGAAAGGAAACTAAAAAAGACTATGAGGTATCTCCGCGAAGAATTGGATGCCTATGTTCTTAAAGGATATACAAAAGTCGCAGACAATTCTTTTCCTAATCTACTTCCGGTGTTCACGGGTTTAAAGGCGTACACAAAGGAAGTTCCTCCCGGAATCGATAACATCCCATTTATCTGGAAGAACTTCTCCCGTAAAGGTTACATTGATCACTTGTCGGAGGACCACCCTGGACTCGCCTCATTCCAAGGGTTCAACTCCCCTCCCGTCACGCATTATTTACGTCCCTTCTTCATGGCGATGGAGAAAATCGTCAGTCCGCGAAGTGCCCTGAACAACGCCTATATGTTCGTCCAGCACCGGAACTTCCTACAAAACAACGTCTCACCCATGTGCTTCGGGAATCAGCTGAAACATAAGTACGTTATGGACTACACGCGTCGTTTTGTGGAGACTTACGGCTCGCACTTGAAGTTCTCTTTCACGTGGATCAATGAAATCACTCACGATTTTATTAACATTGTAGAACTTGCAGATGAAGAAATTCTAGATTATTTCAAGTGGTTGAAAGATAGTAAGAGACTGGACAATGCTGTGTTGATATTCTTCAGTGACCACGGCCCCCGATACAGTGAAATGCAGAACACTGCGGTCGGAAGGATCTCAAACCTTCTTCCCCTTTTTACGATGGTGCTACCTGATCATATAAAATCTCGTTTCCCTCATATACATCGGAACCTCAAGAAAAACATAGAGAGATTATCGACTCATTATGACTTCTTTGAAACAATGAAAGACATTTTGAACTCGGATTTCGCAAAGAAACCCCCCATTGATAGCACAGCCATTCCAAGAGGAATAAGTCTATTCCAAGAAATCCCATCCTCTCGAAGTTGTAAAACAGCTGATATTTCCGAGCATTATTGTCCCTGTTACTCATCTAAGCAGCTCTCTCCTAATGACGAAAGAGTTCGCGCAATTTCACTCTTTATAGTTGACAGAATAAATGCCCTTCTGGGGGAGATTCCCGGCAGGTGCGCGAAGCTTTCACTGGACTCCGTGGAACAGGCCTCACTCGTGTATGCTGATATGGAGAGAGACCAAAATGCGGAGAGTTACTTCTCATTTAGAAGTTATCTGTGGAAAATCGAGGAGAAGACCCGAATCCTCGTGACCCTTAAAACTTCACCCGGGGGTGCTCAATTTGAGACAACTGTTGAATACCGTGGTAAGAGAAACATCAAACTTCTTGGTGATATAAATAGAACGAACAAGTATGGTGATCAGGCCAAATGTATCAAATTTGAAGAAAAGTTTTACAGGTTATACTGTCTATGTCTCTAGCTCTTTGTGTATTAAGATTAACAATGTACATCTTTATATGTTTGTGTTACTATTAAGATTGATTTCATAAACATGTACATGTATTTTTTTAAATATTGTAAAGTTAATATTCAAAATAGATACCACAAGAAAATATGACCAACCAAAGATTGTGTTGCCAAAGGTAACAATAGTAGCAGACTTTAAAGTCATTGTTTCTAAGCATATATATTTACACTTGTCTATACCTGTGATAATACTACGTATCGATTTTGTACTATACAGTTCAATAATTTCAAATAAGGTATAATTGGGGCGCCATTCAAATAATTAACCGTACAATGGCTGAAGATTATATAAATATAGTAAGTATTGTATTGTTTATTGGTTAACAGCTGTACAGCTCATGGACATATACATGACAATTAATATACACATGTTAATATACATATAAACGGGTCACTTGAAAAAAGCAAGTTTATACATGGAGTTTTCTGATAACAAAAGCATTCTTAAAATATTTACCTAAATTGCACAAATCCTTTACATTTTGTGTTGACAATAATTGTATAAATTTAAAGACAAAGGGTTTAATATAATATTATAATAAAACTTCTTAAGGAATTATTTTTCTCTTAATAAATTACAATAAAAGGGATATTTCAACATAAAATGATATTCATCTTCTATCTCTGAAGTACATAGAGGACACACACGTCTTTCTAATGGAATATTGCTGGATCTATCACTTTCAACGGTAAGGCAATGAGATTATAATCTTAATTTACATATGTTTCTTATATTGTAAAGGATTTTTTTTCAAATTTGAATATTATGAGGTCAGGGCGTGATCAAATCTATCATAAAGCCATTCTGGCTTTATTGGATTTGATCACGCCCCGACCAAAATTATCACCTCATGATACTCAAAGAATGATCCTTAACACCGCTCGTAAATAGGCAATGTCCGTCATATTTCTCGTTCATCGCCACCACCCCTATATTAGCCGAGGACCTCTTAATTAAAGGTGGAAAAACACATCGTCACAAAATGGCTAACCTCTGATCAAAACGACATTTCGTTATATTAAAAGGATTTTATCGACAGCAACATGTTACTTACTCCATAGTCGAGTGGATAAAGTGCCGGGCTTGTGATCCGTATATCCCGAGTTCGAATCCCGCAGGGTTTTTTTGATGCTACTTACTGAATTGAATTTTTTAGATATTCATCTTTTTAACCCCAAACAGCAAATTTTTCTCTTATTTGACGTATTAACAGTTCATTTATTATTATATCTTTCATCTTCAAATAATTCACTGTTAATTTGAGTGTCTTTTTCCAGGTGTTTTATTCCACCTTAAATAGGTCGGGTACACTACCTTATATAGATAGCATTATTTAACAGGTCGGATACACTACCTCATATGGATAGCATTATTTAACATGTGACAATATTTACGTCAAACAGATTCTCCAATCCAGTGAATGAGTCGCAAAGCATGACGGTCTACTACGTGTTTACGATTCAACAGGCACACGTGGTTTTTGTCTGTTTTATACACAATTTTTAATTGCTTGCCGGAATATTTTTACTTTAGAAGGTAAAAAAAGGAAAGATAAAGTACCATTAACTTTGTTCCATGCTCACATTGAAAAATACTGTTGTTTAATTTGATCAATTGTTGCTTCAAAAACCGATCAGTATTAAAAGACTAGCAAATATACGCATACAAGTACACACAGACTTTGATAAGAAAAAACTGCATAATTGTTTATTGTTGACTTAATCATTGTGCACTAGAAATAAATACTGGTAACTGTACATTTTTAAAACATACGTAAATAGCCACGGTAAAAGAAATGCACAAATACACAGATACAGAAGCGCAAGCTATGTAGCATATAGAATTTTGTACGTTAAGCATTCTGATGAGTGTCCCTGAAGAAAATATCAATGCGCATTCTACTAATGTTTTCCCAAATCTGGGGTATCACGTGAAACATCGGTTCTCACTGCTTCTAATTCACCAGGACGTACCTCTCTTTTGATAAGTGACAATGCGGTATTTAAGTAGGTTGGCCTCATAAGACCTCATATGCAATATTTTTTAGATGTGAGCATAGCAATGAAAGTTCAGACATAATTGTCCATATTTATTTCATAAATTCTGAAAAATCATTCAAAATGAGTTTCCAAAGGACAATTCAAAATGGTATATATTTTCAATACGCTCTGTATACACTGAAACTTGTAGTAGCCCGCAATGCCTTGCAACTCATTCACTTGATTGGTTTGTCGATAGAAGTAAACAGATGGCTAATTTAGTATGCAAATTTATGCCGACGTCAAAAAAATCTAGTGGTCTCGACCTGTTTAACAGTTTAACATGTGACAATATTAGCGTCAACTAGATTCTTCAATCCAGTGAATGAGTCGCAAAGCATGACGGTCTACTACGTGTTTACGATTCAACAGGCACACGTGGTTTTTGTCGGTTTTATACCCAATATTTAATTGCTTTCCGGAAAATTTGTACAACTTGTTTTTTAATTTAAAAGGTAAACAAGAGGCCCATGGGCCACATCGCTCACCTGAGGAACAATAGGTATGATAAAATCAGCTTAATGGAGTCATAATAAAAACTATCTGGACAATGTAGTATAATACATGTAGATCCTGTATAAATAAAAATCAATTTTTTCAACTGGATATTATTATGTTTATTATCATTAGTCCCTTTTCTAACAGGATGATTTTACAGTAATATCACATGTTGAGCATTGCAGCTCTCAAAAAGATCCTAAACAATTGTTTATAAATGGGATATAAACCTACATCAAACTCTGAACCCCTTGTGAGACCCAATCGTCCAGGAATCATCCAGAAGCCAAAATCTAAACAATATTAAATAATAACCTGCTGATTAGTTTCTGGGAAGATTTTTAAAGATTTACTCTTAATATTCCAATGTAAAAATTCCACCCCCATTGTGGCCCCACTCTACCCCCAGGAATCATGATTTTTACAACTTTGAATCTACACTACCTGAGGATGCTTCCAAACAAGTTTCAGCTTTCCTAGCTTATTAGTTTCTGAGAAGACGATTTTTAAAGATTTACTCTATATATTTCTATGTAGAAATTCGATCCCCAATTGTGGCACCACTCTACCCCTAGGGGAAATGATTTTCACAACTTTAAATATTCACTACTTGAGAATGCTTCCACACAAGTTTCAGCTTTCCTAGGTAATTAGTCTCTGAGAAGAAGATTTTTAAAGATTTACTCTATATATTCCTATGTAAAAAGTCAAACCCCCATTGTAGCCCCATCGTACCCTCGGGAGTCATGATTTTCACAACTTTGAATCTTCACTACCTGAGGATGTTTTCACATAAGTTTCAGCTTTTCTGGCAAAATGGTTCTTGAGAAGAAGATTTTTAAAGATGTACTCTACATATTCCTATGTAAAATGTAAAACCCCCATTGTGGCCCCATCCTACCTTCGGAAGTCTTTGAATCTACACTACCTGAGGATGCTTCCACATAAGTTTCAGCTTTCCTGGCCTAACGGTTTTTGAGAAGAAGATTTTTAAAGATTTACTCAATATATTCCTATGTAAAAAGTCGACCCCCCATTTTGGCCCCACCCTACCCCAGGAGGTCATGATTTTCACAACTTTGAATCTACACTACCTGAGGATGCTTCCACATAAGTTTCAGCTTTCCTGGCCTAACGGTTTTTTAGAAGAAGATTTTTAAAGAAAATATTCCGATAATGAAGTAAAATATAATTTTCATTTCGAGTACTCTTAGTACTTTGATGATTTTCCTTATTGGCTGCTAGCTTCTACGGGCTTAGTGGCTGTTGTTAGTGGCTGCTAGCTTCAGCCTGGTATTGCATGGTTGTGATGAGAATATGAAGATTTATTCCCCCATGGAAAATCATATTTCCCGAGGGCAACGCCCGGGGCTCATAAGTTTACCTTTTACGGCCTTTTTAAGTCAGGAGAATACTTATATCAAATAAATTGGTCAATGTATTATTTACCGACAGAATATGCACATAAATTAAGAAATAAATGCATAAAATCCATAGACCACGAAAGGAATACTACGTTTCAGGTGTGCAATCGGGTGCAAACGAAATCGAAGGCTTTACATGTATATACCTGCGTGACGGTGCCCATATATTTTCGAGCGGTGTTCCGCTTTAGGTACTTCTAACGCATTACTTTACCATTTAGTGTACGTTTTAATCGGCCATTAAATTACCATTATTAATATTCTGTTACTGAAAATCATGCATAGCATAATGGCACCTTTTGAGATGACAGATTGGTCCACTGAATAAATACAATCATAAGGAATCATTTTGTATGTATCGATACAGTTAATTAAAGCTGCCTTGTCCGATTTTATAGCAAAGAAGGTGAGTGAATAAGGTGTGTAAAATGCCTATATGATGATTAGATAAGATACTATAAAATTAAATATCAGCAAATCTGATAATTGTTTTTCTACAATATTAAAAAACAATATATTTTTATCATAACATCGATTTATAACCCTTAAATATGTTAAATACTTAGAATAGGTTGATTTAAACTGGCGTATGCGTGTCCAAACCTCCAAATAGTGTCATTTTTAGAACTTCATTGCGGTTTTTTTAAAGAGTGGGTCTGAGCTCCATATTTGTGTTACAATTTTGTAACGTTTCTGAGTTCGATATGGGATTCGGCTGCTCTGACTGAGCAAATCAAAGAGTAAATTTAACAAACAATTTCCTCAATCACAGATTTTAATTTGAAATATGTACAAGTATTATCCCCCGGTTCTTTAAATGACGATTGCGTATGCGCGGCTCGGAGGCAGGAGCGCACGCGCCGTTCCAGGACTGTAGTGTACTAACCAGTCAACAAGCCAATCTGTATATTTATTTATTCAAATAATCACCTATAACCTCGAAAGCCTATTACAGGCACGTAAGACCACAGGTTAATTTTACCAACCTTTGTATTTTTCCTGGCTTCGACCTGTTGATGCTTCGGCCGTCAAACACACTCTCCGATCCTACCGATTTTCTCAGCTTATATACCCTTCAGGTACCACGTGACCAGCTGAGAATCGAATGGGATGCGTACATGAAACTGGAAGTCAATCAGCACAATACTACCACAGGGAACCGTAGGGATAGTTTTGATTTTGATTATAACTTCGCTTCAATTTATATTAGGTGTAAAGGAAATCAAACCGATTTCAATCAACAAAAACGTGGAAAGATGGCCTACTATACTTTAAAAATGTCATTTTGTATCCAACAATTGAAACGTTTTAGAAAAATAATAATACAAGTCCGTAAATTTTTTTTTCGTATCGCGTGTTGAAATATTCAAAACTGAATATAGTTAGAAATTGTTCTTTTGTAAACTTCTATTATAACATTATCAAGTATACTTATTTGAAAAAATATATATATATATTTGAAATTGTATTTACGACTAAACCAAATGGGCATTTGCGCTATCTTATCTCTCCATCTTCTTTAAAGTACACTTTTAAACGATGGTTTTGCCTAATATGTGTATAATAATAAGCATTGCAATAGTTTTCCCGGTCAATCAAGCTATATTTCCTTGGGAAATTGATACACATAATTTGTTTTAAAAACGACGTAGACATTAATTCGCTACAAATAAAGGAAATTAGATTAAATTATTTTTTAAATATGTTTAGGCAAATCAAAATTACTGAAGTTTGTTATGTTTACAATCGATGCATAATATGCGGGTTGAGTTAACCCAATCAAAACGAAACCAAACGGTTCCCTTATCTAAACAATTTGTGTTCCCATACTGATTTTTAATAACTTTGAATATTTCTATTTTGATTGGTGATCGATTGTGCTGATAATAGGTGAACGGCTTTAACTTTTAAGGAGAATGGAATGGAAAATTAGTTGATACTGTGATGACCAAAAACTCGGACCAAGCAGCTCTCACACTATCGACTTGTATCTTTAGTGTGTCCATTTAAACAATAATTGTTATTTTTGATGATTCATGCGGGATATGAAGGTGGCGGCATTGCAGAAAAAATACATAACTAGCGTTAGCGGGGTTTTTAATTTTTTTCTGCAATGATCGCTACCTTCATAACCTGCATTAATCATCAAATAAAGCATTTTATTGTTTATATTTACATCTTACTTTTAACAAATTAATCGTAAAAATTAAGAGAAATTAATTAAATTATTGTTAATGTACATCAGTACGTTAGATAAAAGAAACAGCCAAATCGTCTTCTATAGGAACTTCAGTCTGACATCAGCATGATTATTTCGTGCAGTCCGTGATTTTCTTAGGTTGCTGAAGGTTTTTACCAATCGATAAAAGGGGCGTATATATTTCAGTCCTGTCAGTTTCTACAGGGCTATGAATTGTTATGAATGTCCGTAAGAAATAGAGGGAATCATACTTGATTGATGTAAATATAATGGGATGAATGTTCAAAATTTAATCTAGTATTGAACTGTAATTTATTTCATGTTTTACAAATAATTGATAGTTAGATGGATAGCAGTAGGTGTGGATAGTTAGATGGATAGCAGTAGGTGTGAATAGTTAAATGGATAGCAGTAGGTGTGGATTGTTAAATGGATAGCAGTAGGTGTGGATAGTTGGATTGATAGCAGTAGGTGTGGATAGTTGGATGGATAGCAGTAGGTGTGGATAGTTAGATGGATAGCAGTAGGTGTGGATAGGCAGATGGATAGCAGTAGGTGTGGATAGTTAGATGGAAAGCAGTAGGTGTGGATAGTTGGATGGATAGCAGTAGGTGTGGATAGTTAGATGGATAGCAGTAGGTGTGGATTGTTAGATGGATAGCAGTAGGTGTGGATTGTTAGATGGATAGCATTAGGTGTGGATTGTTAGATGGATAGCAGTAGGTGTGGATAGTTAGATGGATAGCGGTAGGTGTGGATTGTTAGATGGATAGCAGTAGGTGTGGATAGATGGATGGATAGCAGTAGGTGTGGATAGTTAGATGGATAGCAGTAGGTGTGGATAGTTAGATGGATAGCAGTAGGTGTGGATAGTTGGATGGATAGCAGTAGGTGTGGATAGTTAGATGGATAGCAGTAGGTGTGGATTGTTAGATGGATTGCAGTAGGTGTGGATTGTGAACATATTCTGCTCTCTAATTTGTTCAATAAAATGAAATTATTTATAGTGACAATTTTATACTGCAATACTGCATATCTGAAAAGGTTTTTTTTAGTCAGCTTCATCAAAAAGAAATTCGGTCACATAAATTCTTTTTTCTTTTGTTATATTTTTTTCATCCCAACCTGCCTCTCAAGTAAATCCTGCCAATGTTTCAGTTTTTAAAAATTAGTTCAAAAAAAAAAAACTCGGGCACAGAATATAAACAAGAGGACCACAGGCCGTAACGATCACCCGAGTACCAATCTAATTTAAAATTGCTAACGGACAACCAACGGCAATAGGTTACCTGAGTGACTCAAGTAAAACATACATGTTCACTATATGGTCATATTTACCCACACCCCCACCCCTTCAACCTCCGAAACAAAAAGCCTGACCCCCTGCCCAGTTGGCAGTATATTTAAGAACAGTACAACAGTAAACAATGTATATAGAACAAATTCATTGAGTTTACCTCCCTTATGTTCCCCTTCCCCTATAGAAGATGCTAGACACAAAATTTGGTCAACCCTTGTAGTTTATTAAGATACTTAAAATGTTCAAAATTAATGTTAACGCACGTTGCCCTGACGCACTGACGCACGGACGAAAATATCACCAGATTGACTCTGGTGACATAAATAGATTTGTAATGTGTAAAGTGTGATCTCCCGGGCTTGTCATCTAGTGAGTAAAGAAAAATTTTAAATATTTTAACTTAAAATCTGAATAATCAATATCTTCATAACTTTTGGCGCATATCTAAGGCAGTAGATGCCGATTGATGGGTGGTTTTTATTAATGTCAGGCGCAAAATAATTTTGCTAATGAGTTTCGAGCAAAAATTCCAGCTGATGTGACGGTTTTAAAATAAATCCAAGATGGTGGCGATGTGTACCTTGTGTATTATTAGGTAGATGGTATATATTTTTTATTTTAAAAATATAAAACGTCAGGTACCCGTGTCTCTCAGTAATATATTGTTAAGAGAATGTAATTTAGGTGCTATGACCAGTCCACGGTCAAAAAAACACAAGGAAGGCACCACGACCAGAATACAGCGTGAAGGCCTGGCTACTATCTTATATATATATATATACACACCTCGTCCTTACATATATAGTACCTCGTCCATACATAGTCATGATTGCATAGTTTCGGTGCCATGACCAGGATACAGTCACAATTACATAAAAATGGTGTCAAAACACAATTATGATGTCACAGATTTGGTGCCACGATCAGGATACCGTCATAATGACATTGATTTTATGCCACATTTAGTACACATTCATCATGACATAGATTTGTCGCATTATTTCGTATGAGTTCATTTAGATATATTGCATACGACATAATCAAGTATATATTAGGTATATTATCACACAGGCGAAAGAACACAGAGCTATAGTAACAGGCTGCATTAGAAAATCACAGAATCATTGTCACCTCTATACACATTTTCGTTTCTTTGCACCTTAGTTCTTTGTAAAGTATCATAAGTACTGTTTTCTGCTTGGTCATTTCCTTTGATATGACTGTACTCATCTTCCGATGTAACTACATTGGAACCACACGGGAGGGTTGTAGAACTGTACTCATCACCAGTCTCGGTTGTCCTGCTGTAGGTCGGGTCAAAGTCGATCCGGAGCTTGGATTTGGCCTGACCTGGTCTGGACAAGTGGTCGTAGTCGCTGTCGGATGTTACCCAGCTAAAATCCTCCTGTAGCTCAGTGTATCTTCTAGTTATTGATGCTCTCTTGTTATGGGGTTTGAAACATTCACAGCATGACCTGTCGTTACAAGGCGAGTGGTTTCTGAAATGCAAGATTTTGCAGAAATTTTTTTTTAAACGTTTTATATTTATGAATGCTTAATATTCTTTGTACTGAAATATGGATGGTATATGCGTGGTAATGTCATGCGATTTTTCACATTAACCAAAGCTGTTTTTTAATTGAATTTGCGTAAACAATTAAATCGGTATCTATAGTTATGTATTTGAGGTTTGCATTGCCTCGTACATGTAATAGAACGAACAGTACAAAATCACAAACGTTCACTTCAAACGAATTATCCACGTTTACTGAATTTAAGTTCAGGTAAAAGTCTGACCTGGTGACTTTCGGGCGGAGTCTCCTCAAATAAATGGCAAGTCCTGTTGTCAAGGCAACGAGTAAAACAAACAGACCCCCGCAAATGACCCAGAAAGTGTATCCCTTCATCGGGTAAGCTGATAACTGTGACTCTATAAGTAGTGTAATTTTATTGGTTGATGAAGTCTGAAATCTTTACATACTCAGATCTGTAGCTTTAAGGGAAAATTCGGGTTAACAAGACGTACAGTAAATGTCAACCCAGATTTTCCCGTAGAGATACAGACCTATGGCTTTTCTTTTTAATATTTTTGCCTTCTTCTTTAGGCTTAAAAGGTTATGATGCAGAAAGTGAGAAGGTGTATATTGATAATTAATTTAACAAATATTTTATTATGCAAATAGGTACATAATAGGATTGGACATCAGGTTGTGCCTATGTTAGTCCTCTCCTCCAAGTATCAAAGTTACAACTGATATTTCAATTACATTTGAATTATATAAGTATAAAATATAATAAGTTCATAATATAATATGAAACATATTATTGCAGCATTAAAGGAGTTGAAATTAAAAAGGATTAAGAACAGAGAAAGAAAAATAAGAACACACAAAAAAGTGATAAAAAAAACAACAAAAATAAAGGTCATATAAACAACTGAAAATAAGAAAAATTATAATGATTGTAAATATTATATATGAAAGATACATGTATAATAAAAAATATGAGGTATAAGATATTGAGTGCATGTATAGGTATACTGAGGAATGAGTTTAGAATGACATAACGCAAAATTATTAATAACATAGGTATTAATTAGAATCTTTTTGTTGATTTGATAAATTGTTGAACTGCTTGATAAATTGAGCAGTTGGTTTTATAGGGAAGTTGTCCATCACCGAAAAGTAAAACATGTAATTCTTCCTCAGGATTGAGATTGTTTAGGTTTATATTATTTTGAAGACTGTTAATGAGCAATGTTCTGTGATTAATGTAAGCTGGACAAGTAAGGAAAAAATGAAGATTGTCTTCACATGTGTTACTACAATTATTACAAGTTGAAGTGTCACTAAAATGTTGGTTAAAAAGGTGAGCTTGTAAGTTACTGGATTAATTTCTAAGTTGACAGTGAGCAATATTTTCTTTGCGATTTCCATAATTGTAAACTTTGGCATTTTTTGCTAATTCTACAGATTATTTTTTAAGTACATTTTTGAAGGATGAAAAGGACTCAATATATTTTGTTTCCAATGGTAAATTATTCCATACCTTAATAGTTGATGGTAAAAAGCTGCTATAATATGAAACTGTCCTAGACTGTGGTATAACGAAGTTAAAGTTACCAACATTACGAAGATTATAACCATGCTGTGGTGGTTTGAAAGGTAAGATCAAATCTTGTAAATATACAGGGGCTATACCATTAACAGTTTTAAAGAATAATAAAAGTTTTTGTCTCTCCCTTCTCTAATATAATGGTTCCCACACCAACTGTGAATACAAAGCATTCTTTGATGAATTTTTCCGAAAACCTGAAATTATTCTACCTGCTTCTATCTGGACATTTTCTAAGAGATTTGAATTTTCATGTGAGCAATTATCCCATACAATACTACCATACTCCAGAATTGGCCGAATAAAAGCAAAATAAATCTTAATCAATGCACTCTTGTATAGAAAATGTTTCAACATTCTTAATAGATTTAACCTTGAACAAGCTTTTTCATATATATTACTAATATGACATGGCATATAGAACTACCATTGCAACCAAAGTGAACAGGGGGATGATTGTTTGACCCTCTTTAAAAATTCATATTACAAGTTTATAAATTGAATTGTTTGTGCGTGTAAGCATAATATAAATACCTGCCGTATCACGAGAAACACATTTTCCGGTCACGTGATGACACAATTCGTCTGCTGAACAATTGCAGACGCCATAACATTTTCTCCCAAAAGTTCCTGGTGGACATTCTAATAAACAAACAAAAACAACAGCTACTGAATCGGTTAGTAATTTATCGAGAGAAAAATTGTTTCGGGAGAACAATGGTTAGAGAAAAGTTTTAGAGATAAACGATCGAGACTCACACAGAATTGTGTACCTAATAACACGTGACACTCCACTATGTCGTTTGTATCCTTTTATTTTTTAGGGAACCGTTTTTGACCTCAAGGTCAAGGTTTACCTTTGGAGCACTTCCGGCCGGTCCAACCGTCCTTACACTGGCACATGGACGAGTTCGAAACACAACAAGTATCAGTTGGAGAAACACATTCACAAACATCTGCAGGGTTCAACAAAGACAGTTAAAAAATCAAAACTAAATCAATATATGAGGCTCCATATGTACTACGAAAGTTCAAATCACAAGAAGTTATACTTAATACTTTAGATTAATTTACCTCTGCATCTCTCTTTAATGAATACATTTTCATCATGACAAGTGTGGTTGTGATAAGGCAAACATCTGCAGGAACCATACAGGGAGTTGCAGTTAGCTGTTCCCTCTTCATGGCATACACATCCTACAGGCCAAGAAATAATATAACGGTAATTTTAACAATAAGAAAAGTGTTTTCTTATATTGTCCCAATCGGCTTTCTAAATAAACGTTTGTTTTCTTGATTTTGCTTGAATAGTATTGTTTTATTTGATGTTAAAGGAAACGCTATCTTGCTTTTATTATCTTTCAATGGAACAACCTTGGATCAATAATCGGGTGTGCATGTACTCACGTGATATGCACTCGCCCGTGTCGGGTTCACAAACCTCGGCCCCCGTACAGTTACAGGTCTGGTTACACCCCGCGCCGTACGAACCGGAACTACACACTGAAAGTCATCAAACTACCATCAAGTCTCAGAATGTAATTATATTGTTCTCAAACAGCCGCCTTAATAAGGAAATATTGGTATCATGTACGATGGATGAACAACAGATAATTATCGGATGTACTGATATAATTACCTTCCATGCATTGCTCTCCTGTGTATCCAACATCACAGATACACTTTCCCGTTACCGCGTCACATCCAGTAGAATGTGCACATAAACAGGAATTGGTGCAGTTTGGTCCAAATTTGTACGCAGGACAATCTACAATAACATTCTACCAAATATTCTATGTCATCATAAATATAATTTTAATCCCTTAAAAATATTAAAAAGCGTTTCCACAATGAAGATGATGATGGAAAATCACTGTAATTATCTCACAAATATTTTAGATGATATCGATTCTGAACAAGATGGGTGTTGCTGAGATAGTTATCTGCGCATGTCATTCATGTACTTACCCTCCGAGCAGTTCACTCCCGTTTTGCCCGCAATGCACGCGCAGAGGCCATCAAACCGACTACACGTTTCATTGACACCACACGTGCAATTTTCTTGGCAGTTCATACCAAAACGTGTTGAATTGCATTCTAAAATAATATATACTAGTATGTGTTAATTTGAAAGAATCAGAGAGAGAGAGAGAGAGAGAGAGAGAGAGAGAGAGAGAGAGGTTATTGCTTCGGCACTAACTGTATATGTCAGTTTTATGTGTTTTAATTACATGTTTAGGGAATACATTCACAAAGTCCTTAATGTTAAGATAAATTGATAACCCCAAACACACCTGCCTGGCAGAGCTGGCCAGTCCATCCGGGGAAAGTACAGTTACATGCACCATCTATCGGACTGCAGGTGGCGTTATTTTTACACAGGCATTCACTACTGCAGTTTGAACCAAACCATCCAGTGGGACACACTGAAACATATAGTCACAGTACTATCAAGTCTGCCTTCTCATTGCATGAACAATTCTGATATTTTACAGCTGTAACAGCAGCTTTTCTTCAAATGGACACACTACATGCATTTATTATTAGCAATAATAAAGGGAGTTAGGTATTGGCAAGGGACCGAACCCCTTTAAAATATCAGCTCAAATTCTACATACCTATTGTATAATTATTTTACATTCAAATTACACATACTAGATTTATTGTTATTAATACATCTACATACCTAGAGATGAACTGTGCGCATAGGAACATACTACTTTCTAATCAAGTTAAGTCAAAAGTTGAATTTAAATCTATCGTTTGATGATTCTGGTGCATATTTGTTTCGTATATTAAATAGGCTGTTTCCCGGACCACCAGAATGACCAATGGCTACAAAGGTATTTATTTATGACGAATCATACCTTTATTACAACCATTTCCGGTCCAGCCAGGATGACACGTGCAGTTTCCGGTGTCTATGTCACACCCAGGATAAGCGTGGCCTTGGCAGTTACAATCGCTCTCACACTCGCTTCCATATTTACCCTCCGCACAGCCTAACAAACAAATATATCAATCAATTTCCTCTATTTATGGGATTCTAAGTAGAAGAATTTCTTAAAAAGATATATTCTAGTTCACAGACCTCTTAGGCAAGTTCCGTTGTTTAGTTCTATGTAACCAGGGCAACAGACATCAAAGTACTTGTAAGCGAAATCCACCCGCGACATTTTCTTGACACACTGATAATATCTTAGAAAAAAGAGGTTAATTACCTATTAGGTAGGAAAAGCAGAATACCAATAAAGATGGTATGTAAATAATATTGTCTTACTTTGTATAGGTGGTGCATCGTTTCCCCAAGAACCACCCATTGCAGACTTCGTCATTGTAAGGACAGAATGTATAACTGTCATACCGAAAGATGTACGAATACCTGTCGAAGACAGAATACTTCAAAAGATAGTGGTAAAACAGAATACAGAATACAGCTGGTTTCAATTATAAATGAAACGGTCAAAACAAAAATTTACTCTCAACCTTTTTCCCTCATGTCTGAAGAGGTAATTATTGTAATTCGAACAGTACGTGTAATACGATGTGCACACATGAACAAAGGTATTTCTGGAACTCTAATCAATGCAATGTTGGGCTAATTAAATATCATCTTAAATTCAAATAGCTATAATTTTACATTGTCCATTGTTGTCCTTTTCAGACTTTTGATGCTGAATTTCTTGATCAATTAAAACTTGAGAACACGGACTTTACAGACTTGAATTGCACGGCTGAATTAGGACAATCTTATTGAAATCAACTATCTGATCCGCTCTGATAATTTTATGTCGCTATCTAAAAGTTTGTTTGTTTGACGACATAGGACATAAAATTATTAAAATAGCCAAAGTGGATCGAAGATCTAACTTTCCAAGTAGTTGTAGTTGATTGTAAACAGGGTAACCTTCACATATAAGAATTACTTTTCCTTTTGTCTAAATAATAAAATTTACGTTCTTTAATTTACTTTTAAGCAATATAGATTGATTGATTCAGAGATGGGTGTGAATATAGACAGTAAAATACTTTCTTTTTTGTTTCATACGGGTCGCGAAGGAAGCGATCATTGAAATCTACATATTCGGGTTATGTATTTTTTCTGCAATGCAAACTACCGTCATAGCGGCATGAATCACGAAAGCAGGCGCCTTATATTGTTTAACTCTTTCTTGAATCTTTTAGAACCGTTTTAACAAGAGCTTGGACTTTCGGTGGGATGTTACTATCTAGTTTGCTCATCAAAACAAGCTTTCAAATAATTGACCTCCTTTCTTCTAATTCGCTAACAGAAGCTCATTAATATTCATAGACTGTCAAAACCGGAAAGTTGTTTGCTAAGATCTGCTCTGCTGTGTGAAATTGACGCTGTTTCATCGAAACATACATCCCTGGCTAAGGTCGGACGAGTGTCACTGCGTTCAATGTATTCATATCTATTAGCCAATGACTGGAAAGTTAACCACGAGTAGACCCCGCCTTCATCAAATCGGAGTCACGTACCACAGGCACCTGACGTTATAAATTTTTCTCATAATAAAAATAAATACCCTATATCTAATAATACACAAGGTACCCATCCCCGCCATCTTGGATTTAATTCAAACTGTCACATCAGCTGAAGTTTTGCTTTGAAACTCATCGGTAAATTTATTTTGCGATCCTCTCCGTCTCCCGATCGGTCATTCAACATCTAAGCTTACAACCAAAACGGTGCATTACAACTGTCATTAATAAAAATCACCCCTCGATCTGCATCTACTGCCTAAAATATGCGACAAAAGGCTAAAGGGTGGACGGAAGTTGTCACCTATATGTAAATGAGATTTCCCTGCACCCTGTGTTTGTTTCAATATTTCAAAAGATATGCATTTATAAACATGTTTATATAAACTTTGCGTATTAAAAGTTATAATTGACTGTTTATAGTATCCCCTTTCTTAGTTTTAACTTGTATGTTGATCGAATTCAAAATAGACGCCTTTTGAATATTCGTATCAGTGCTATATTTGGACATTCTCTCACCAGAGGTCGTGCTACACAAGTTTCGCTTACACCTCTGTCAACGCCGGAAAAATAGTCTGTCACGTGATCAAAACAAGCATGGCGAGCACATGGCATTGTTGATTCGTTTCTTCTGTACAATCAGCTTGAAGGGGAGTCATCGACGGGCGAATACTTTGAGGACACGTTTAAAAACATCACAGGAGATGACATTGCTGCTGATTTATGTAAAATCATCGATAAATCGGTAGCGTACAGAAACTGATTTTTCAAACATCTGTCAAACTAGATCATGTGATCATATTTTAACTTTTACCTCCGCAAAATAGTTCTTCCAGTAACGTTGAAATAAAAATAAATAAAGGCGTTAAAGTTTTTAATTTAATTATTTATAATCATATTCATAGATAAAAGAAATAACTACATAGATTTTAATTACATTTTGCCCATCGTTTAAGTTTGTACAAGAATCTTGTACATCGGGCGTTGACAGAGGTGTAAGCGAAACTTGTGTAGCACGACCTCTGGTGAGAGAATGATATTTGGAAAGGATTACCCAAAGTATGATGCAATTTATGTCAACTTCCGTTCACCCTTTAGTCTTTTGTCGCATATTTTAGGCAGTAGATGCAGATTGAGGGGTGATTTTTATTAATGACAGTTGTAATGCACCGTTTTGGTTGAATTGGTTGTAACCTTAGATGTTGAATGACCGATCGGGAGACGGAGAGGATCGCAAAATAATTTTACCGATGAGTTTCAAGCAAAACTTCCAGCTGATGTGACAGTTTGAAATAAATCCAAGATGGCGGGGATGGGTACCTTGTGTATTATTAGATATAGGGTATTTATTTTTATTATGAGAAAAATTTATAACGTCAGGTGCCTGTGTCACGTACTACCCAAAGTCCAAGTTCTTGTTAAAACGGTTCTATATATAGAGTAGATGATTCCTCATAAAATATCGTAAAATTGAGAAGCATGATCTATGGACGGAAAAACTATTTATTACACTTTTGACAATCAGTCACATTTTGACAAAGTTTTTACTTGATTTTGATAAGTTTTAACCGGATATATCTGTTAGATAAGAAGTTTAGCATGGTTTAATATCTTTCAGAAAAACCTCAATTGGTATTTTAACTTTTTTTAATACAGAATTACCTATTTTCACAGTTATTATTGAAATGCGCGTGTGTGTATTGCAACTTACTAGTATTCGGTAGACATTTAGTACATGCCAACAGGGGTACTTCTTTTGGAAGTACTCTGATAAAACAGCAACGTGATAGTACGTTTTGTAAACATACGAGCATATTGAATTAATATACTCACTTATAAGACGATTGACAGTTCTTAGAGTTCAATTCACTCCAAGCGAAACAGATTAAATTTATCCCGTAAATTCCACAGACAAATGAACCAACCAACCGGTGGAACCCCATCTGTGAATATCAACATGTAAGAGAGCGAGAGACTTACATCTGTCTGTTATCTATTTTGAATCAAATCAAAATCGTCCTTATGACTGAGTGTTTCCTATTTCCTGATGACCAGATTGTTGTTGGTATAAGTATTTACAAACAATCCTTTCCACAAGGGCCAGTTAAGTAAACTCAACTCGTTGTCACCGGAAGCCTGCACTGAATGGAGTACAACGCGTACGTATGACACAGATTGACTTTTGACCGCTCCTTTGTGTTCACTGCTTCTCTTTGGCTGATGATGATTCCTTTCCCATGCGCGGATCTAGAGGGGGGGTCAGGGGGGTCTGGACCCCCCATGCAAAATTCAAAATTTCTTTTAATTACATTATAAAATTACCAAAAATTTGCCTCGGACCCCCTGGCAAACTCAAATAACCGTCGGAACCCCCCCTCGGAAAAATTTTCTGGATCCGCGCATGCTTTCCTCTAAAATACTTTGGACACTGAACGGTTAGCACGGTTTGAACAATATCGAATAAGAGTTAAGTCAGTATCTGTAAACCTTGTTAAAATTTTCTTATCCACAGGAGATTTTACCCGTTCTTCGTTTTGTATAAATGGAAAATAACTAAAATATTACTATGCTATTCATCCAAGCGTTTTCTTATTTAAAGTATGTTTATCAAAAGGAACTTAAAATGTATGAAGTTTGTCTTTGTATCAAACTTTGTTAAGCGAGTTGGAAGGTTGTACCCATTTTCTTCACTCCTCAAGCACTGCTGTTAAAACGCAATACCCCTGGACCAAAATATTGAATGTTTACCAGTGTGGAAAATGAAGACAATAATTTTAGTTTTAGCCATAAAAGACAGCGTAGCCCAGGGAATCATTCTAAATATGACAACTAGTAAGATGTCTGTATCCAATTTGAATTTTCAGTATTGATTAAACTTTCAATATAATTATATAAGTCGTTTTATTGCGATGTTTGTTAACCTCCTATCCTTCGATATATTTCACCCGAATCAAACTTGCCTGGAATTTCAATTGAGTTTTTTTATTCGCCTGAGTATAAACAAGTATTTGTGTTCTGTCTATTTACTGTCTATTTGCATCTCAGAAATACATGTAGGTAATACTTACAGAAAATTCCAAATATTTTAGCTTTAAATTTTATCATTTTTCTATATCTTTATACATAGTTCTTCTTCTTTAGGAGATCAAAATACTGTAAAATTGGTCACAACCATCGAACCCTCTTAATATTCAAAAATCAAAACTCATCAATTCATTTGATTTTTTTTTTATATGAAAAAGGCAATTTTGTGTAATGATATGGGTTTCATATAACTAGGAAAACGAAAAGTTTACAATACTCTAATTAGAATTTCAAAAATAGGTACTTCACTGACAGGTTTTGACAACAAACTTGTGTGTTAGCAACATTTGTTTTGTTTTGTCAAGTCTTTTGTTTCAGTGATTTGAATGAAATGGCTCTTCATAATTTTAATCATTTTTAATAAGTCAATAAATAATAAGTTTAAGACTTCGTTCAGCTAGAAAACTTGAATATCAGTAGCGACTGCGAATGCAAATAACCCACACAAGCCTAAATATAGAGAACACAAAGGTTAGGTCATCCTAAAGTTAATATTTATTTTAAAAACACCAAAATCAGAAACCATTCCAAATAAATCATTTTTACTTTTTGATAAAAAAAGATAAATAAAAAAACCACTTCAGTAACGGTATCGATGTTAATAGACTTCTCATTGGAGATATTTTCTTAAAATATTGATGAAAGTTTCTTTAGTTCTCTTCGTATGTAACTTCTCTTCTTTTGGGGTGCTACATCTTGATCTACTGCAATGAGGATAATATAAGGTAATTTAAATATGTATTTTAGTACATACAAACGATGACAGTCTTTATTCGTATTAAAAACACTGTAAAGCTAACTGTTATCAATGTATTCCAATAGTTGATAGTACACGAGTATATTACCTTCAACGCCACAACAGATACACAATTTCCGTCAACAGAATCGCACGACTCATTATCTGCGCATGAGCAAGTGTTTTTACAGTCCTGTCCAAAAGTACCCGATGGACACACTTAGAAAAAGAAAAAAAAAATCATACCGTAATAAAATATCTGGTAATAATATATTACAGAAAGATTTTTAATCCAAATGACGATGATAAAAATTCTCTTAATAATCAGAGCTTGCTAGTTCTTAGTCTACCAGCCTTTGATCTTGTTGGTGCACGCTCTAGCTCTGGCTCATCAACAGACTTAAATCATTTGAGTAATATCTCGAACTCATATCTATGCCATCATGGCATCATGGCATCATGGGCATTGATATTAATCAATCAAAATAGCAAATTCTCGGGCCTTTCCGGCAGGCTCGGAAAAACATATCGAATGTATTAACATTACCGGATGTTAGAATTTTATAGAAAATAGAGTCGCTTCCTATCAATTTAAGTACCGGCTAGGCAGCCTTGTATTTTTCTGTGAAATATTTAGGTATATCAATGAATTTAATGAAGTCTAACTCACACCTCAACAGATCGTTACGTAAAACATGTTGAAATTATATCAAGTTTTATAAAAAAAAAAAGGGGGGGGGGGGGGTGGTTGTCATGGACGCCTATGTAATACATTCGAGATGTTTTTCCGAGCCTGCCGGAAAGGCCTAAGAAGTTGCGATTGAATCATACCTGTATTGCAGTCACTGCCTTGCCAGCCGGGATAACACGTGCAACTTCCGTCTGTGACGTCACACGAAGGATTCGCATTTGTAGGACATGTGCAGCTCTTCTGGCACTGGAAACCATACTTGTCGTCCTCACAGTCTGAAAAAGCATCAACCAACAACTTAAGATGGTTCTAAAACCCTAATATGTTTATTTATCAATATCGGTTTACCTTGCGCACATCTCCCGTCGGCTGTTTCCGTGTAGCCAGTGCAACAGGCCGGGACATCTTTGTTTTTGAAAACGGTTCTTGTTAATATTTTCGAGCAAAGTCCAATCCTATAATTCACATATAAATCATAATTCGATTAAAGTAGGTTAATAATTCATTGTTCAAACTTGATTGATTTCTTAGTCGCAGTATAGAAAAACTAGCATATGCATGTACGTACTTGTAAATGATATCCTTAAAGTGTTACATATTAAAAGTATGTTAATAAATATGGGCTTGTAAACAGTATTGTATAAAAGTCTTACCTTCGTTCCGTGGTACAGACCCGGTTGCCCATCCAGTTCGTTTTACATCTCTTTACGTAGTAAGGACACTCCACCAGAGTCGTGTAAGTCTCCAGACCACTGTACCTGTTTCAAAATTCAAACTGTTTTGAAATCGGTTAATTCTCCAAATATTTCACTTAAAATTTCATTAAACATGTACTTTGAAAACAGGGCCGATTTTGCTGTTTATCGTACCCAGTTCTTTACAGAACCCTAATCTTCGTAAACGTCAAAAGTTGCCCCATAAGATTGATTCGCTCGGCAAACCAATCTCCGTTAACCTCAACCTTTTCTCCTTTCGAATAGGAAGAAGAATTGTTGATGTAAACTAATGAATAACCTGACACTCTCCAGACACTTTTTGGTTGTGTAGTGAGTCCTGGACTCGCACAACAGGAACACAGAGACCAAACAGACAGACGCCCAAACCAATGGTCTACACTCCATCTGTAACAAAAAATAACAGGTACACATAGCACAGAGAGAGAGAGAGAGAGAGACAGAGAGAGAGAGAGAGAGAGAGACAGACAGAGACAGACAGACAGACAGACAGACAGACAGACAGACAGAGACAGACAGACAGAGAGAGATGGGTGACCGTAACATAGTTACTCTTACTATTTCAGTATGGTAAATAGTTTTACAGGAACAGGAATTTATATATCTGTAAAAATAGATGAAGTAAAGGATGTCGCAGCACGGACACTGTACTAGTCTCAAGGAAATGTAGTAATGGCTATTTATAGTGATTATGAAATGTACATGCAAACCATCTATTCATAAACATTTTGTTTGCAAGCATCTTAATGTTTGAGTATCTAAATTTGAAAAGTTTAGAAATTTCAATTTAATGTTTCCTTTTTAATTATTTTGATTAGAAAATGAGATATTTCTTTAACGAATTTTATATGCAGTAAAACGCGCTTATAACGAAGTGCCAGGGACGGGCGACTTTGCTTCGTTATAAGCGTAATTCGTTATATCCGTTAAGTTTACAACATGTGATTAAATCACTTCGCTGTAAGCGTCAATTCGTTATAAGCGTGTTCGCTATAACCGTGTTTATAGCGCTGATAAAAAATACTGTTGACAACATTTTAATTATATCCTTTCTCAAAACTACATAACATTATCTAAGCCGAAGGGCCAAAATAATGAAAAAGCGTTTATCATATTGTTAATCACATTCCTTTAACCAACATACAAATTTTAAAACACACGAATTCAAGCAGTGATGACCTTTTAAAATAAACTAGACTTTGACCCGTGCGTGCACGGGGCGTTGACATTGCATATGATATCAGAATAATCTAATATTATTCTAATAGAATAATCTAACTGTGTCTCGGGACAGGCCTTCACCACAGTTAAAATGCCTCCCATATACCCGTAATGTAGCAAAAAACTGCAGAATCGCTCCAACTTTGAGAAAATTAATGAAGCTTTATTGAAAATAACAGTCAAATTATTCATAACAAACCATTTTGAGGCTGTAAATACATTTCATCTAAAAATTTAATTCATATTAATGAAGAATTCAACACTTTTTTACCAACGTTTTTTACTCGCTTCAAATTAACACACCATGTAGACATTCGGAACTCTCGGGATTTTTCATATCAAATGCACTGGGTTAGAGTTATCTCCCGTATTTTCTTTGATGAACAGAATACATGTATATACATGTAGCAAACTTTCAATGAAAATTTACACGTATTTGTATTATCGTTTCTGAGTTTATCCATGCAAATGTGATATTGCGGAAGCCTCCCGTGATTTAGCGTGAATGTAATGCGCATGCGCAAGATTGTAAAATCCCAAAAAATCCAGATGATTTCCGGATTTTTTAAAGGAATTTTCGTTAATTATTAATTAGCGAAGCTTGATTGAGAAAAAATAAAAACAAATTGGTAATCTTTAAGTACCAATGATGTTTAAAATATATAAAACAAAAGACAGTACTCTTCCGATTTTTCGGTATTAAAGCCCAAAAATTCGAGTCATTTATTTTAAATAGATAATAATAAAGTCTAACCAGCTGTAGTGAACATGCAATTCTTCTTAGAGTGTGTTGTAACAAAGTATTGCAAAAAATGTATTTATTTTCTTTCATTCACAATGAGCAGCAATTTTTATCAGTTATTTATGAAGGCCAATTTAAAGAGGAAAAGTAGATACAAATCGAATAAAAGAAACTATCTCGGTAAATAAAAATAAGACTTTTAAAGAAGTTCAGAATGTATAAGCTCGGAAAGTGAAAAAAACTACTATAAGAAATATGATCGTCAACTTTTCAATGAAGATCGAGAAATGGAAATTAAAAGGATAAAAAGTTTCCTTTTCTTAAGGAAAGCATAATATATACAAAACTAAAAAAAGGTCGGAAACCATGCAATCAAAAGCAATGCTAAATAATGCTAAATGAATATGTATATACACCTACCTTAGTTATTTGCCTTCGCTGTTTGAACGTCGAATCCGAATCTCCGACTGCTTGGTATTGAACCTCGTAGTTAAATGATATTTATTTTTTTACAATTTTTATATATATTTTTTATAAAACGTACATTTGCAAATGTTCAGTGAAGCATTTATTTAACCCTAACGATCGGTCAGCTACAACGGCTTTAGGCTGCCGGAACCAAGTACCTGCTCTTCCTATATTGGATACAGGACATTAAACTACTATAGTTATTTCTTTTGGGTAAAAGCAATATTATTCTAAGATGAGTTTTTTGACACATCGTGAAAAATTTCCCTTTATCTGATAAAACATAGACCCGTCTGTACCTACTTAGAAATAATAGATACAAAACACATTTCAACACCTACGGTATGTATTGTACGGAATAGTATTATTGCCAATTTATATTATATTTTACTAAGTTATAAGTACAAGTTGCCAACTCGTATACGAAACAATATGTCGTACGGACGAGATACTAAATCGTGCTTACGAGATAATTAGTTGTAACAAAGAGATAATAAGTCTTAAAATGACAACATCTAAGTGGTACGTGTACGACATATTCGTAATTACGAGATACCAAGTCGTACGATCGAGAAACTAAGCCACACGTAAGAGATAATAATTCGTACGTATGAGACAATACGTCGCTATTACAAGATAAAAAGTCGTAATAACGACGTAAACTAAGTAAGTTGTACATAAAAGATAATAAGTCATAAAACAGAGATCTATTAGTCGAAATAAGGAGGTTGTCGTACATATGGAATAGTAGGTCATCATAAAGACATAAACCAAGTCTAAGTGTGTACGGGGTTATATGACGTTCATACGATTTATTATTTTGTCGTGACATGGTTTCTCGTACGTACGATGCATTTTCTTGTACGTGCGTCTTAGTAATGTCGTTTGTACAACTTACTTCGTTTGAACGACCTATTATCTCGTACGTACGACCTATAATCTCACAGTACGGCATTTTATCTCATGAGACGACTTTAAAATATCTTGTTCATACGACTTCGTAAAAATAATATAAATTGGCAAAATTACGCTTCCGTAATTTAGTCTTCTAGAGTATTTGTGTTTAAACGTTTTTAAGAAGTTTACTTCGAAACTGTTATCTTAGCCATTTTAACAGTCTTTTCTTTTTTTCTTTCCATATAAAAAAGAATGCGTAATGATAACAAATTACATACTTAATAATGTATTTTCTTCGTAGAGATATAAACTATACTTCATACCAATTTATGCGTGACAAAATCTTTAAAAGAAAATTGAAGACTTTTTTATTCTAAAAATAACATTAATATCATTAATATATTACATGTATCACACAATATATTATAATAGAGATATTTCAACCTTGCGTGCATCTCTTTCTAATAATAAACGCAATCAGAAAAACTATTATATTCCAAAACGTTAACTTCAGTTATGCAATACAAATCAATAGAATATGATTTTTAAAAAAACCGCTCGTTTCTAACACAAACACGGAATGAATATTTCAATGGACATGAACAAGACATATTCTATCATTCAAAATATTATTAAAAGCATCATTCATTTTCATTTTATTTCATTTTTTAAACGACTTCATATCATTTGTAATATTCTCATTCATATTGTATTGTGAACTACAATCTCCTCAGAAGAAATATCATTTAGTGAAAACGTTTCGTCTGATGTTCCTATCCTTTGGTATAATTCTTTGTATGCAATAAATCATACCAATACACGGAATGAATTGATTATAAACCTTGAAAGTTAAACTCAATAACATTGTTGATTGTCGTTTGATTTGGTAGTTCGGGGACTCATTAATTTTTAAAGTCAACCAACCAGTTATTCCTGTTATTTCTGGCTAGATCTAAATTCCAATAGAACTGTTAGTATAATCACTGTGTCTATCTACTTACTTGGTGATGTCGATAAACTGTCAGTATACATCATCGTGTCTATCTACTTACTTGGTGATGTCAATAAACTGTCAGTATACATCATCGTGTCCATCTACTTACTAGGTGATGTCGATAAACTGTCAGTATACATCATTATGTCTATCTACTTACTTGGTGATATTGATAAACTGTCAGTATACATCATTCTGTCTATCTACATACTTGGTGATATCAATGAACTGGCAGTTTACATCATTGTGTCTATCTACTTGGCGACATCGATAAACTGTCAGTATACATCATCGTGTCTATCTACTTACTTGGTGATGTCGATAAACTCTCAGTATACATCATTGTGTCTATCTACTTACTTGGTGATGTCGATAAACTGTCAGTATACATCATCGTGTCTATCTACTTACTTGGTGATGTCGATAAACTGTCAGTATACATCATTATGTCTATCTACTTACTTGGTGATATTGATAAACTGTCAGTATACATCATTCTGTCTATCTACATACTTGGTGATATCAATGAACTGGCAGTTTACATCATTGTGTCTATCTACTTGGCGACATCGATAAACTGTCAGTATACATCATTGTGTCTATCTACTTACTTGGTGATATTGATAAACTGCCAGTATACATCATTGTGTCTATCTACTTACTTGGTGATATCGATAAACTGTCAGTATACATCATTGTGTCTATCTACTTACTTGGTGATGTCGATAAACTGTCAGTATACATCATCGTGTCCATCTACTTACTTGGTGATATCGATAAACTGTCAGTATACATCCTTATGTCTATCTACTTACTTGGTGATGTCGATAAACTGTCAGTATACATCCTTATGTCTATCTACTTACTTGGTGATATCAATGAACTGGCAGTTTACATCATTATGTCTTTCTACTTACATGGTGATATCATTGAACTGGCAGTATACATCATTATGTCTTTCTACTTACTTGGTGATATCAATGAACTGGCAGTTTACATCATTATGTATTTCTACTTACTTGGTGATATCATTGAACTGGAAGTTTACATCATTATGTCTATCTACTTACTTGGTGACATCGATAAACTGTCAGAATACATCATTGTGTCTATCTACTTACTAGGTGATGTCGATAAACTGTCAGTATACATCATTCTGTCTATCTACTTTCTTGGTGATGTCGATAAACTGCCAGTATACATAATTCTGTCTATCTACTTACTAGGTAATGTCGATAAACTGTCAGTATACATCATTCTGTCTATCTACTTACTAGATAATGTCGATAAACTGTCAGTATACATCATTCTGTCTATCTACTTACTTAATGATATTGATAAACTGTTAGCATACATCATCGTGTCTATCTACTTACTTTGTGATGTCGATAAACTGTCAGTATACATCATTGTGTCTATCTACTTACTAGGTGATGTCGATAAACTGTCAGTATACATCATTCTGTCTATCTACTTACTTGGTGATATTGATAAACTGTCAGTTTACATCATTATGTCTATCTACTTACTTGGTGATGTCGATAAACTGTCAGTATACATCATTATCATGTCTATCTACTTACTTGGTGATGTCGATAAACTGTCAGTTTACATCATTATGTCTTTCTACTTACTTGGTGATATCAATGAACTGGCAGTTTACATTATTATGTCTTTCTACTTACTTGGTGATATCAATGAACTGGCAGTTTACATCATTATCATGGCTATCTACTTACTTGGTGATATCGATAAACTGTCGGTATACATCATTATGTCTATCTACTTTCTTGGTGATGTCGATAAACTGCCAGTATACATCATTGTATCTATCTACTTACTTGGTGATATTGATAAACTGTCAGTATACATCATTCTGTCTATCTACTAACTTGGTGATATCGATAAACTGCCAGTATACATCATTCTGTCTATCTACTTACTTGGTGATGTCGATAAACTGTCAGTATACATCATTGTGTCTATCTACTTACTTGGTGATGTCGATAAACTGGCAGTTTAGTAGTTACTTATGGCGAGAACCTAGTAAGTTGACATAACTTGAGTTTTATACAATTAATCATCTTCAAACCAAAAAAAAAAATGAAACTATGCATGTTTTTTTAGATACTTTATTTTTGTTAATTATTAAAAGTAAAAATACATTAAATACATCAAATCCATGTAATAAGGGATGAAAAATTAAGTCTCAATCGAGACTCTTAGAGCTCTAACCATTGAGGACCGATATACTGACTGATACTCACACACCTCTCAACCCGATGTCATCCATATAACTGTAGATTTCGATAACCAATTTCTTTTACTGATTTTTAAATCGTTAACACTATCAAACATTGAAGAAACACATATAGACCAAAATATTCATATCTGTGACCTAACATTGCCGCTCCATCTTTAACATATGGGTTTATGGGCGTTGTTGTCGGTTTGTATGCAAGTCTGTCGGGTAGCTCCTCCAACCAGAACCTGACCCTAGATTCTGCGTACTTAAGATCAGATTTGGTGCTGCTGTCCAGGATTATGTAGCCTCTACTCTGATTGTAGTATACAGGCCATCTCTCCAGGGAGTTGTCATTTGGGTCACTGTAAGAAGCAAAATAGTCATTTACTAATATATAAACTTGGATTTACAAGACATTACCAAGAAAAAATGAGGATTTATTTCTCGTAAGTTGTATGACTAATTTATTGAAAATTTCGTGAAAAGTTCTCACCCGTCCTTTGCGAAGTTACTCCAGAAGGCAATCATCTTATCAGATACAGCTAGATAGTTCTTTAAATTGTCTGTAGGAGGAATAAAAAACTGAAAGATAAAACCAACGTCGTCTCCGTGACTAGGACCTTCGTACCAGCCTGGTAAAGTATAATACGGGTAGGGGTATTCCTCCGTCACTAGGTACTGGAACGTCCTCGCGTGTACATTGTTTGTGCTGTGAGCATCCAAAACCTTTACCATTGGAATTGTAAAAAGTAAGTCTGCCGCGAAATCAAAAGCATATGTCGCCTGTTTTGCCTCTGACCTGGTGTCTCGGTACTTTTCGCAGGCAGCCGATTTTATCAGTTGCTGATTTCCAGGAATATGGATGTAGTCGAGGAAGGCTGGGATGAAATGGTTGCAGACAAACACAGTTGGAATTCCGGATGCTAGGTCAAAATTGTAATTTTTCTGGATTTCAGCATTAAGAATTTCAAAAACAACCGATCCCTCTTGTCTCATAACTCCTGACATCAGATCGAGAGAGGCGAAGAACTGGAACTCTTTAGATGGTATGTTTCTGATGATTTCGGTGGGCGTTTGATAGAACAGCTCGTTGTCAACATTTGGCATAAAGTCAATAACTGGGGCCAATTGTTTCGTATTTCTGCTGACAAATGTTAAGTAATGATTTGATATTTCTTCCACGGTCTTATTGCGCATGCACTTAATGAAATCATTGCTATGATTGTAATTACACTCCGATAAATTACCAATTCCCATTGTAGCTGGACGCGAATCACCAAAAGCCAAAGGACCAAGAGCCGTTCCACTCTGTGCTATAACTCGGTGAAAGAGTCCCTGGTTTTGTGGAATAAGAGAAAGAAGCGAAACGCTGAAACCTCCTGCGGATTCTCCAAAAATCGTAATGGACTCGGGATTTCCTCCAAAAGACATAATGTTATCTTTTATCCATTTTAAAGCAAGGATCTGATCCCATATCCCATAGTTTCCGCGTGATGCGTCATTATTGAGACTGAAGAAACCAAACACACCCAGACGATAGTTCACCGTCACCACAATGACGTCACCTTTGGTCGCCAATATTGATCCGTCAGTTTGAATGGCAGAACCAAGAGCATATCCACCCCCATGAATCCAGACCATTACTGACTTTTTGTTCGAGGTTGATATGTTGTTTGGAACATATATATTTAGCTGTAAACAGTCCTCGCTGTAATGTTTTATATCGGGAAAGACCGGAGGTTGTAAACATGCGCTTCCCAACTTTGTAGCATCAAAGGTGTCATTGAATTTTCCATACGGTTGCGGTTTGGCGAATCGCAATTCCCCGACCGGCGGTTTAGCAAATGGAATCCCGTAGAAGACATAGACTTTATCGTTGGGAGACGTGTGAGGAACGTCTCTCTTCACCCCACGGATGTTGCCCAAAGGAGTTTGAACCTCTACGTCAGAATAGCTCGAATCCATCATTGTCCGCGGGATGTCTTCCACCCACGTTTTTACTTTGTCTTCCTCGTACTTCACTCCTGCAGTAATACTGTCGCCAAACATTAGGTGGGCTTGTTTTGATGCATCGTAAGTAGGCCAGAACGGCAGCGAGGGGTCATTGGGGTCACTAAAGGAAAAAAGAAATAAAAAGAAATCATCAGAATTAGTGTATGGTCCAGAAATAAAAACAATTCATCAAAAATTAGTGTATGGTCCAGAAAAATGCTTCAGGTTTAAAAACTAATATAATTCTAGATAATGAAATATATGGTACTTTGAATGTAAAAACAATAGTTTACAAGCTGATATTATATTGATCTAATCTAAAACTACAAACTTGTTTTAACAAATTGGTTTAAAGCTCTCGTGCATTTCATTGATTAATCATTAGTTATCAAATTTTTAGCTTTGTGAATTATTTATACAATTATAGGGTAAAACTTTTAGATTAATAAAGACAGCAATCAAATTATTTTCTCAAGTAGTGATCTCGTGGCAAATGAGGAACCTTTTAATACTAAAGGATTTTTTTTGATAGGTGGTTCACCTTTCCTTACCTCAACATTAGAACGTAATTTTTAATTGTTTTATGAAATTAAATTTTTAATCTTCTTTACTCTGTTTAGTCTCTTCTTAATTGAACAACTGTATTAATATTTTTGTTAATAAACGTTGATGTTATGTACCCTTTTCTTAAGTAATTTATATCTCTATAATTATATATTAATTTAAACTCTAAAAACAAATTCCACAGTGCATGACATGCAGTGATATGGTGCATTTTGTTAAGTGTTTAATGTAAATTGATTACAAGAGAGAACACACACACAAATATATACCGGTTTATATATATGCTAGTGTTGTTGATTTTATTAAGTGCTTTATATATATATATATATATATATATATATATATATATATATATATATATATATATATATATATATATATGTGTGTGTGTGTGTGTGTGTGTGTGTGTGTGTGTGTGTGTGTGTGTGTAGAAATACAATATTAAGTTAAACCTTTAAATAAATTATAATTACCCGTATTTTGCGAAGTTTGTCCAGTATGACATAATGACTTTAGAATACTGGAGGTCTACAGGGGACGTAAGCCCGAGGGATTGAGGAAACAGGTAATACAAATCATCGGCGTGCCCCGGTGGATGGTACCAGGGTGGGTAATAAGTCAGCGTCCCGTCGAGTGTCACCTTCTTTCTTTTAAGGACATACTGGAAAGATTTGGACCGCACGTTTTGAAGACTGTGCGACTGAAGCTGGACAAAAGATGGCGCCACAAAAAAGAAGTCTGTAAATATGTCCAGCATTCTTCGTCCTTGTTCAGTCATGTTGTTCCGTACGGTGTATTTTTCACAAATGAGCTCCTTAACTCGATTGTTTCCTTCGAAAAAGTCCGATACGAGTGTTTTCGTAAAATTATCGCACATAAACTCAGTTGATATGCCCGCGGTGACATTAATGTTGAATTTCTCTTGGACAACTTGATTGTTAATAACGCCTGCTAATAGGGAACCCTCCGTTCTAACAGTCCCACTGATTAGGTCAAGGGACATCAGAAACTCGTGTCCCGGTAAGGAGGAATTCGATAGAATTTTTGAAGGTGTATGGTGAAACAATTCATCATCAATATAAGGAGTAAATTCAAGCAATTGGCGAATAGTCGAGGGATCTCTTTGGAGGTATGCGATAGTATAGTCATTTAAGGAACTAGCGTTAACCTTGCGCAAGCAGTCTATATAAAGCTGAGAACTTAATTGCCTGGAGCAACCTAACATGTCTCCAACAGACCTAGTGGCTGGTTCCGAGCTTCCAAATGCCCATCGTGAGGCTGCCACGCCACTCTGTGATATCACACGGTGAAACAGGCCCCGGTTTGAGGGGATCAGGGAGAGAAGGGAAACACTGAACCCCCCGGCAGATTCTCCAAAAATAGTAACAGAAGTCGGATCTCCCCCGAACGCTGCAATATTTTGTTGGACCCACTGGAGGGCAAGGATTTGATCCCATAGCCCGTAATTTCCTTTTCCAACGGGATCGTTTAATGACAAAAATCCGAAAATGCCTAGTCGGTAGTTTATTGTCACAACGATGACATCACCCTGGTGGGCAATGTCACTGCCATCATAAATTAATGATGAACCGGCGAGATAACCTCCACCATGAATCCAAACCATCACGGACTTTTTAGAGGATGGGGATGGGACACCTGGTACAAATACGTTAAGTTGCAGACAGTCTTCACTTTTAGGGAAGGTTGTCAGCTCAGCCTGCATACACTCGGGACCATATTGCGTGGCATCGCGTGTACCTGACCAGTTACCGAAAGGTTTCGGTTTGCTGAATCGCAGTTCTCCGATAGGTGGCGCTGCATACGGAATGTTGTAGAACGCATTAACTGAGCCTTTATTGGGGTCTTCTCCCATTTGCTTGTTTATTCCTTTTATCCGCCCAGATTGTGTATTAACGATGGGATATGACTGCTCCAAAATTTGTGGAATTTCTTCATCCCAAAGTTTTATTGAATTCATTTTATACTTCATGCCAGGTTCGATAACTTCTCCAAAATTCAAGTATCCTTGATCCGCGTGGTTGTAGGATGGCCAGTGTGGCAGTGTGGGATGGTTTGGATTACTGAAACGATAGATAGATAAAGTTATGGAAAATTATGTCAAAAGATTATTATACCCATTGTTTTATTTAAATTGACTATAAAAAACATGAACTGAGAAGTACTACAGAAAATATTTTTATATAACCGAGATTTGGCAAAGTTCCCTAATATTTTATTGTGGAAGCAGAAACGTTTTTCTGCAAGTAAGTCAGGGGAATGTATATCTTGTGTGCAAATTATATTTACCCGTATTTTGCGAAGTTTGTCCAGTATGATATAATGACTTTAGAATACTGGAGGTCTACAGGGGACGTAAGCCCGAAGGATTGGGGGAACAGGTAATACAAGTCCTCGGTGTGTCCCGGTGGGCGGTACCAGGGTGGGTAGTAACTCAGTGTCCAGTCAAATGTCACCCTCTGTCTTTCAAGGACATACTGGAAAGATTTGGACCGCACGTTTTGAAGACTGTGTGACTGAAGCTGGACAAAAGATGGCGCCACAAAAAGGAAGTCTGTAAATATGTCCAGCATTCTTCGTCCTTGTTCAGTCATGTTGTTCCGTACGGTGTATTTTTCACAAATGAGCTCCTTAACTCGATTGTTTCCATCGAAAAAGTCCGAAACGAGTGTTTTCGTAAAATTATCGCAAATAAACTCAGTTGATATGCCCGCGGTGACATTAATGTTGAATTTCTCTTGGACAACTTGATTGTTAATAACGCCTGCTAATAGGGAACCCTCCGTTCTAACAGTCCCACTGATTAGGTCAAGGGACATCAGAAACTCGTGCCCCGGTAAGGAGGAATTCGATAGAATTTTTGAAGGCGTATGGTGAAAAAGTTCCCCATCTATATAAGGAGTGAATTCAAGTAATTGGCGAATAGTCGAGGGATCTCTTTGAAGATATGAGAGAGTATAGTCATTTAAGGAACTAGCGTTAACCTTGCGTAAGCAGTCTATATAAAGCTGAGAACTTAATTGCCTGGAGCAACCTAACATGTCTCCAACAGACCTAGTGGCTGGTTCCGAGCTTCCAAATGCCCATCGTGAGGCTGCCACGCCACTCTGTGATATCACACGGTGAAACAGGCCCCGGTTTGAGGGGATCAGGGAGAGAAGGGAAACACTGAACCCCCCGGCAGATTCTCCAAAAATAGTAACAGAGGACGGGTCTCCCCCGAACGCTGCAATATTTTGTTGGACCCACTGGAGGGCAAAGATTTGGTCCCAAAGCCCGTAATTTCCTTTTCCAACGGGATCGTTTAATGACAAAAATCCGAAAATGCCAAGTCGGTAGTTTATTGTCACAACGATGACGTCACCTTGATGGGCAATTTCACTGCCATCATAAATTAATGATGAGCCGACAAGGTAACCTCCACCATGAATCCAAACCATCACGGACTTTTTAGAGGATAGAGATGGGACACCTGGTACAAATACGTTAAGCTGCAGACAGTCTTCACTTTTAGGGAAGGTTGTCAGCTCAGTCTGCATACACTCGGGACCATATTGCGTGGCATCGCGTGTACCTGACCAGTTACCGAAAGGTTTCGGTTTGCTGAATCGCAGTTCTCCGATAGGTGGCGCTGCATACGGAATGTTGTAGAACGCATTAACTGAGCCTTTATTGGGTTCTTCTCCCATTTGCTTGTTTATTCCTTTTATCCGCCCAGATTGTGTATTAACGATAGGATATGACTGCTCCAAAATTTGTGGAATTTCTTCATCCCAAAGTTTTATTGAATTCATTTTATACTTCATGCCAGGTTCGATAACTTCTCCAAAATTCAAGTATCCTTGATCCGCGTGGTTGTATGATGGCCAGTGTGGCAGTGTGGGCTGGTTGGGATTACTGAAACGATAGATAGATAAAGTTATGGAAAATTATGTCAAAAGATTATTATACCCATTGTTTTATTCAAATTGACTATAAAAAACATGAACTGAGAAGTACTACAGAAAATATTTTTATATAACCGAGATTTGGCAAAGTTCCCTAATATTTTATTGTGGAAGCAGAAGCGTTTTTCTGCAAGTAAGTCAGGGGAATGTATATCTTGTGTGCAAATTATATTTACCCGTATTTTGCGAAGTTTGTCCAGTATGATATAATGACTTTAGAATACTGGAGGTCTACAGGGGACGTAAGCCCGAAGGATTGGGGGAACAGGTAATACAAGTCCTCGGTGTGTCCCGGTGGGCGGTACCAGGGTGGGTAGTAACTCAGTGTCCAGTCAAATGTCACCCTCTGTCTTTCAAGGACATACTGGAAAGATTTGGACCGCACGTTTTGAAGACTGTGTGACTGAAGCTGGACAAAAGATGGCGCCACAAAAAGGAAGTCTGTAAATATGTCCAGCATTCTTCGTCCTTGTTCAGTCATGTTGTTCCGTACGGTGTATTTTTCACAAATGAGCTCCTTAACTCGATTGTTTCCATCGAAAAAGTCCGAAACGAGTGTTTTCGTAAAATTATCGCACATAAACTCAGTTGATATGCCCGCGGTGGCATTAATGTTGAATTTCTCTTGAACAGCTGGCTGGATGATAACGCCTGCTAACTCGGAACCTTCCGTTCTAACAGTCCCACTGATTAGGTCAAGGGACATCAGAAACTCGTGCCCCGGTAAGGAAGAATTCGATAGAATTTTTGAAGGCGTATGGTGAAAAAGTTCCCCATCTATATAAGGAGTGAATTCAAGTAATTGGCGAATAGTCGAGGGATCTCTTTGAAGATATGAGAGAGTATAGTCATTTAAGGAACTAGCGTTAACCTTGCGTAAGCAGTCTATATAAAGCTGAGAACTTAATTGTCTGGAGCAACCTAACATGTCTCCAACAGATCTAGTGGCTGGTTCCGAGCTTCCAAATGCCCATCGTGAGGCTGCCACGCCACTCTGTGATATCACACGGTGAAACAGGCCCCGGTTTGAGGGGATCAGGGAGAGAAGGGAAACACTGAACCCCCCGGCAGATTCTCCAAAAATAGTAACAGAGGACGGGTCTCCCCCGAACGCTGCAATATTTTGTTGGACCCACTGGAGGGCAAAGATTTGGTCCCAAAGCCCGTAATTTCCTTTTCCAACGGGATCGTTTAATGACAAAAATCCGAAAATGCCAAGTCGGTAGTTTATTGTCACAACGATGACGTCACCTTGATGGGCAATTTCACTGCCATCATAAATTAATGATGAGCCGACAAGGTAACCTCCACCATGAATCCAAACCATCACGGACTTTTTAGAGGATAGAGATGGGACACCTGGTACAAATACGTTAAGCTGCAGACAGTCTTCACTTTTAGGGAAGGTTGTCAGCTCAGTCTGCATACACTCGGGACCATATTGCGTGGCATCGCGTGTACCTGACCAGTTACCGAAAGGTTTCGGTTTGCTGAATCGCAGTTCTCCGATAGGTGGCGCTGCATACGGAATGTTGTAGAACGCATTAACTGAGCCTTTATTGGGTTCTTCTCCCATTTGCTTGTTTATTCCTTTTATCCGCCCAGATTGTGTATTAACGATAGGATATGACTGCTCCAAAATTTGTGGAATTTCTTCATCCCAAAGTTTTATTGAATTCATTTTATACTTCATGCCAGGTTCGATAACTTCTCCAAAATTCAAGTATCCTTGATCCGCGTGGTTGTATGATGGCCAGTGTGGCAGTGTGGGCTGGTTGGGATTACTGAAACGATAGATAGATAAAGTTATGGAAAATTATGTCAAAAGATTATTATACCCATTGTTTTATTCAAATTGACTATAAAAAACATGAACTGAGAAGTACTACAGAAAATATTTTTATATAACCGAGATTTGGCAAAGTTCCCTAATATTTTATTGTGGAAGCAGAAGCGTTTTTCTGCAAGTAAGTCAGGGGAATGTATATCTTGTGTGCAAATTATATTTACCCGTATTTTGCGAAGTTTGTCCAGTATGATATAATGACTTTAGAATACTGGAGGTCTACAGGGGACGTAAGCCCGAAGGATTGGGGGAACAGGTAATACAAGTCCTCGGTGTGTCCCGGTGGGCGGTACCAGGGTGGGTAGTAACTCAGTGTCCAGTCAAATGTCACCCTCTGTCTTTCAAGGACATACTGGAAAGATTTGGACCGCACGTTTTGAAGACTGTGTGACTGAAGCTGGACAAAAGATGGCGCCACAAAAAGGAAGTCTGTAAATATGTCCAGCATTCTTCGTCCTTGTTCAGTCATGTTGTTCCGTACGGTGTATTTTTCACAAATGAGCTCCTTAACTCGATTGTTTCCTTCGAAAAAGTCCGAAACGAGTGTTTTCGTAAAATTATCGCACATAAACTCAGTTGATATGCCCGCGGTGGCATTAATGTTGAATTTCTCTTGAACAGCTGGCTGGATGATAACGCCTGCTAACTCGGAACCTTCCGTTCTAACAGTCCCACTGATTAGGTCAAGGGACATCAGAAACTCGTGCCCCGGTAAGGAAGAATTCGATAGAATTTTTGAAGGCGTATGGTGAAAAAGTTCCCCATCTATATAAGGAGTGAATTCAAGTAATTGGCGAATAGTCGAGGGATCTCTTTGAAGATATGAGAGAGTATAGTCATTTAAGGAACTAGCGTTAACCTTGCGTAAGCAGTCTATATAAAGCTGAGAACTTAATTGTCTGGAGCAACCTAACATGTCTCCAACAGATCTAGTGGCTGGTTCCGAGCTTCCAAATGCCCATCGTGAGGCTGCCACGCCACTCTGTGATATCACACGGTGAAACAGGCCCCGGTTTGAGGGGATCAGGGAGAGAAGGGAAACACTGAACCCCCCGGCAGATTCTCCAAAAATAGTAACAGAGGACGGGTCTCCCCCGAACGCTGCAATATTTTGTTGGACCCACTGGAGGGCAAAGATTTGGTCCCATAGCCCGTAATTTCCTTTTCCAACGGGATCGTTTAATGACAAAAATCCGAAAATGCCTAGTCGGTAGTTTATTGTCACAACGATGACGTCACCTTGATGTGCAATTTCACTGCCATCATAAATTAATGATGAGCCGACAAGGTAACCTCCACCATGAATCCAAACCATCACGGACTTTTTAGAGGATGGGGATGGGACACCTGGTACAAATACGTTAAGCTGCAGACAGTCTTCACTTTTAGGGAAGGTTGTCAGCTCAGCCTGCATACACTCGGGACCATATTGCGTGGCATCGCGTGTACCTGACCAGTTACCGAAAGGTTTCGGTTTGCTGAATCGCAGTTCTCCGATAGGTGGCGCTGCATACGGAATGTTGTAGAACGCACTAACTGAGCCTTTATTGGGTTCTTCTCCCATTTGCTTGTTTATTCCCTTTATCCGCCCAGATTGTGTATTAACGATAGGATATGACTGCTCCAAAATTTGTGGAATTTCTTCATCCCAGAGCTTCATTCGTTTCGTTTTATACTTCATGCTTGGTTCGATAACTTCCCCAAAACTCAAGTAGCTTTGATCTGCATGGTTGTATGATGGCCAGTGTGGCAGTGCAGGGTTATTTGGGTTCCTGAAATGATATGTATGTACATGTATAATGATGCCATGTTCATATATATTATGTAAGTCAAAATTGCATTAAGAGTTTGATATAAAGTTGTTATCATTTTACCCAGATTTGGCAAAGTTGGTCCAGTATTTTATTACTGAAGAAGATACGTTTTTCTGTAAATCCGTCAAATGGATACTAGGAAACAAGTAAAACAAATCATCAGCGTGCCCTGGGCCGATGTACCACACAGGGGGTCGCTGTAACAAAGAAGACCACCCTGCTTCTAATTCAAACACGTACTGGTACGTGTTCGAAACGAGGTTCTGGCTACTGTGAGCACGAAGGCTCCCAAAAGCTGGATGAGCGAAGAAGTAATCTGTGACGAACTGCAGCATCTGGCGACTCTGCTCCGAGACGTTGTTCGGTACCCGGTATTCTTCACAAAGTCGTTTGGATATCAAAGTGTTGTTATCAAAGGGGACGTTTATAATCGCAGGTATAAGAGTGTTACAGAACTCCTCGGTTGATACTCCTGCTGTTAAATTGATGCCTAATGCATTTTGTATAGATTCTGAAAGCGTTAACAAGAAAATATTTCCGTCCGTTTTCATTGTTCCTGTCATGAAGTCAAGAGACGAATAAAATTTGTATTCCTCAGATGAAAAGTCATTCAAAAGACTTTCAGGTGTCCTTTTTAACAGTTCACCATCAACATTGGGAGCAAACGGCAAACCTGCGCTCAAATCCGATGGGTTTGCACCAGTAAACGTATACGTTGAAGAAGTAGTGAGAATGGTATTCGGGTCCTTATTTCGCAAGCAACCAACAAATGCAGTTGTTCCGATATTGTTTGAGCAACCCAGCAGTTCTCCAATGCCGTATGAAGCTTGCGTCGAATTGCTAACAAAAAAATTTCCACTCTGGACAATTACTCGATGAAACACATTTTTATTCTCTGGAATCAGGGAGAGAAAGGACGCGCTGATCCCGCCAGCAGATTGACCAAATACAGTCACAGCGCCCGCATTTCCTCCGAAAGAGCCGATATTTTGGTTGACCCATTTCAGCGCCAGCATCTGATCCCATAGGCCATAATTACCGGAAGCCTCTTCATTTCCTAGCGAGAAAAATCCAAATATACCAAGTCTGTATTGTATTGTGACGACGATGACGCCTCCTTGCCGCGACAGCTCGCTGGAATCGAACATGTCTGCGCCCCCGGCGGTAAATCCCCCGCCATGGATGAAAACCATCACAGGTGTCCGCACGGTAGACGATATATTAACTGAATTCGGAACATATATATTGAGTTGTAGGCAGTCCTCCGATATTTCAAAGCTCTGGAAATATGCAACCTGCATGCAGCGCTTTCCAGGCGTTGTTGCATTTAGGGTACCGGTCCAGTTTCCATAAGGCACGGGCTTGGCAAATCGTAGGTTCCCTAAGGGAGGTTTAGCAAAAGGGATGTTGTAGAAAACGGAAACCATTGCGTCGTCTTTTTTGATCCCGACCACCGGGCCGAGCCCAGTCTCAATATGGACGTCCTCACCATTACAGAGAATCAGTAGAGCGAATAGAGTACCAGCAACAATGGACACGGTAAGCAGGGTCATCTTTGGTAGCTGAAAGCATAATATGTTTCATATTGGTTGCAATGAATTATCAGACATTATTAAATGAAGGAACATTTAAACATCGGCACGAATGGTAGTCCATATACACTAACATTCTCTTCTTGGTTCTTATTTATTGTATGAATTTGAATTTATTTACTATCTTTTCAAGTAACTAAGATTTTTGCATATTCTAATGTTTCTAGATGATAACGATTGGTTTAATAATTAAGCTGCAAATTTTATTTTTTAAATCTTGCTGAACGGAATGGTATGGACGGGCATGTAAATATTGTAATTGTAATAATACTAGACGGTAAAAATATTTTCTTTAAGAAGTCAATTGCGAAATTGCCACTGTTGACAAAAAAGGAAATTTGCCTTATTTCTCAGTCTAAAATTAAACAATGGCATCATACAACACCCGAAAAATGTAGCACTACATGTAAAATGCCAAATAGCTTGTCACTGTCTTTAAATAAAGTATATATACCGCTAAATCTTATCGTATTGGTATGCATCAGTGGAGGTTCAATATTACATAACGAACCAAGTTCTTGAAATCTACCTAAAGTGGACGTATAGGTTCCTGTACACCTACATGTAACTGGTCACCGACTGACGACGGAGAAGTTAGTGCTTACATAATCACTGGTCGCTTTTCTGTTATTCTTTTAACAACAACACTAAATATCGAAACATGAATTGGTAGATTTTGGGTACATGTACATAATTGAATCAGTTGCGTCGGGAGCTAATTGGAAAGGGGGGGGGCTAGACTTATCACAAACCTTGACAAGCCAAAAAAAAAAGTTATGTATATAACTTTGCAAAATAAAGGGGGAACCCCTCCCCCTCCCCCGTTTCCGACGCCTATGTGAATTAAAAAAACCCATACAGATTCACGTGCTTTCAATTAAAATAAGTAATTAAACTTGCTTAGTTTTTAACGGTACCTGTACGTGTATTTTTTGTAATAGACTTATGTTACCGTCCAAATTGAGAGACATAGAAATATGCATGCATACTTACCATCCATATGACTCCAGACCTCCTAAACTATGTTTATTGTGACCGGGTGAAAATCTAGTACTATTAGAAATATTTAAATCGCCGCTTTCTCGGGTGTTTAAAATGTGGAACGGTAAACGGAACTAAAGAGAAAACGGAAAATGTAGACAAGAAAGTTCAACCGATATACTTGTAAAATCAATTATTATTTAGTTCGTAAAAAAGGAGTTTTACTAATTAACAAGAACTTACCGTTAAGAATCGAATATATATATATATATATATATATATATATATATATATATATATATATATATATATATATATTACCGATCTTGCAAAAGGAAATATACATTGTAGCTGCCGGTCGGGAGCCACAGACCTGCAGCTAAAGATAATAAAAAATCTACTTTAAAACTATATATGCCTATTATTTGTTGTAAGCAGACTATTATATTCTCCTTTTTTTTGAACGGGGAAACTCAGTGCATGAAAATTTGTCTATAATCACCTTCAATTATTATTACTTTTTATGCGACCATTTGATAACCTATGACATAAATTCAATGAGTGTCTTTCTTTGATTTGTATTGATACCTCCTTACATGTACATTGGATATGTACATAGTTTTCCATTTATACAAATGCATACATTGTTTTTATTTATCTACTCTATACCTATATTTTCTGTACACTGTCAAAGGAGATTACCAGGGTTCTAGTGGCCTGTGAATAAAATAAATATAATAAAAGACTTCCTTTTTCTCTAAAAAGAACAGACATCTTCACTTTAAATTAATTTATTGCAATAACAGTGTTATAAAAACAAGATATCCAAGGTCACATTTTCATACAATAACAGTGAGACAATCCAGAGAGTCGTATATACCTTCATAGGTATTTACATACAGATTAATGTTTGACCACTTTATATCAGTAATAATTTTACTAAAAATATCCATGCCTCCCAAGAACAGCTCAGGAGATTTATTTGTCCAAATGGTAATTAATTGTAATTGTTTTCAAAACCTAAGAAAAATAATTTAAGAAGACAACCAATTCTTCATATGCTACAAATAGAATACATGTAGAACAAAAGAGCTAATCAGATGAGGTAAAACAATAAATGAATCAGCCTTCCATTCATTGTCTGAATCAAAGAAGAGTCCTGATCAATAACATAATTTCTTTCTACAACTTCCATTATTACTTATGTAGCACACAGCCGCCTAGCAAAAGACAGGTGCCTGCTTACAAAAGCCAGGCCCCACTCCAAAATACTGTTCACAACAGCTATAATACCTGTACAAATATGTCAATGCTTACACAAAGGGTTAAACAACAGGGACACACACATCTATTTATCAACATTTCAAAACTTGTGTGCAAAGGGCACAAGTGTAAGGTTTACATTCCGTATACATGTACATGTATTTAAACTGACACATGCTACAACACAATTTTTTCAACACAATATGTGCAAATATTTTGAAAATCATGTTTTCACCGATTTTTGTAAATTTATACACCCTTGTGCAAATGCATTTTAATTATAAACATACAGCATGTATAATTTATTAAACAGTGAAAAGAAAATTGTTCATTCACAAGTGTTTACAAAATGGGGAAAAAAGTGTGGGTGGGTGGGTGAATAAAGGCTTATGTCAACCTCTGTAAACAAAGACTGATCATTGCATACCGATTTATAAAATGCCACATTTTTCCACATGCGATGGTTACACACTGACAACCTGTCGTAATATCACATGTACAATGTAACGATCACTCCAGTCTAACATTTGTTTCCTCCCACTTATACATAGTTAATACCGCTGATTTCATCTACTTGACCAACCCACTAAACAAATGACTATAACACTTCTACACATAATTCATGGACATATAATGAATTTACACAAATACCACTTTTATCAAATTGTAATATTCAGGTGTCACATCAGTTCAACATTCACTTTTGACTCTATCTCTGATATTTTATATCTTGTATTTTATCTTGTATATATTGTAATATATGTAATAAACCAGTGACCCCGACTCCAAGGAACTGGTGAAGCTTGACTGTACCTACATCATCACAGAATGATCCTCACTTTGTTTCTGGATCCAGATGTAATGTATCACAGAATCTGGCTCTTATATATCACCTGTAGCAGGTTGGGGAACTAGTGGAAGAACTCCCTAACATTATAAACTCCCTCAACTATCCGCTAGCTTATCAATACTGCTAGCTTATCAATACCGCTAGCTTATCAATACCGCTAGCTTATCAATACGGCTAGCTTATCAATACTGCTAGCTTATCAATATAGAAGTGCTAGATATCACATGTGTAAATCAACTGGCTCCAATTACCTAGATAAATAAAACATTTAAGCATACTACCCCATCTGAATTGCTTCATCTCTCTTGTACATGTATCGCTAAATTACTAGTACATCCTATTCCATACTTTCATTTACCTAAGTCATACAGACAGTTTGAGACAGCCCACCAATGGAGATTACACCAAGCCATTTATCACAAATTAAACCAAGCTTTAAGCCATTACCTGCCATTACCTGGGTAAATACAATATCTTATTCTCTACCTATGTTTCTAATTATCACAGTGTTCATAAAACTCTTAATTATAAAGCACTAAATTCTCTAAATTCTGAACTACTATATGAGAGTTAAATGACCAATTAAAAGGAAGGAGTTGTGGGGAGTGGATCTTTACCTTCTTATTTATTCGTAAACTATCTTGGAAAGGAATCAAAAATCAATTCCATTAAGAAGAACACTTAATAGTGGGTCAAATTTTTCAATAATCTTTGTCAAAAAAATAAAAAATGAATGTTGGAAACAGTGCAAAAACAAAAATAATCATACTTGAACAAAAAACAATTTTAAACACAGACAATGAGAAAAAAAATATGAAATGAATTCTAAACAACAAAATACCAGTAAATATTGGTACCTATGACTGAACAGTACTGTGCACCAATTTCTGACAGATTTTATAACAATACAGACTCTGATAGACGTGTACACAATGAATCACATCTAATAGTATCGACACACAGTAATCACATCTATAGTCTGTCCCAAGATATTTATGCAGCCCATTTGATCGATTTTTGATAAAAATATACATACCTGTGAAAGAAGTGCAATTAAATTCAATGAAAGGGAAATTTTCCAAGATATCTTCATTGACACATTATCATTTTTCACGAGAAAACAATCACAGGATCGAAAATAGATTTCTTACGGAGATTTATAATGGGGAATGTTTACATCTTTTCTCCATTCGGAATCACTCGGAATACCTCGCGCAATTTTTCAATGTTATCATCCGGGGTTACTGCAATACAAAATCCCCGTAGACATCACATTTTTTAGCCTTGTATTGAAACCTGATAAGTTAACGGGTGCGTTTCAACTGAAAAATCTTGGAAATTTTTCATACTTTTGAATGAACATCGTTTAAACCCTGAGTTATTTATAAATATTGAGTAATTAAGCAAAATGTGAATTCAGGATATCTTGGGACAGAGTATAATAGTATCGACACAAAGTAATCACATCTAATAGTATCTACACACAGTAATCACATCTAATAGTATCGACACACAGTAATCACATCTAATAGTATCGACACACAGTAATCACATCTAATAGTATCGACACACAGTAATCACATCTAATAGTATCGACACACAGTAATCACATCTAATAGTATCGACACACAGTAATCACATCTAATAGTATCTACACACAGTAATCACATCTAATAGTATCGACACACAGTAATCACATCTAATAGTATCGACACACAGTAATCACATCTAATAGTATCGACACACAGTAATCACATCTAATAGTATCGACACACAGTAATCACATCTAATAGTATCGACACACAGTAATCACATCTAATAGTATCTACACACAGTAATCACATCTAATAGTATCTACACAGAGTAATCACATGTTGCTGCCTTTATTTAAATAATTTCACACTATTTCTTCTAGCAGCAAATTTCTCAAAACTGATCATTCTGCTGATGGTTGAAAACAAATATAAATGTAAAAACTGTAACAAATATATATGTATATAAACATGATTTTGTTCCCTTGCTTCCTTACTTTAAACAACAGAACACAGTAATTCAGCATACTACCACAGACAAACAGCGTTTCCTTGGGGAATGGGAAGATACAACTAAAGGGGATAATTTGAACACTGAACGGAAAATTTATGTAAATTGTAACAAAAACAGACCAACTCAAACTGACAATAGTTTGGTGAAAAAATCCTAACAATCAGCCATGATCATGCATTCTGCACCAAAATGCCAACAAATTTATCCATCAGAGTTTTAAAGAATTCTAATTTTTTATAAAAAAAAAAAAACCCTGAAAATTACTGAAACTTTTAAATAAAATTTTGAAAATTTGATAATTTTGCAAGTCTTTTTTTTTCTTTTTTACATGTACAAACTGAAAGGCATTAGCCAGTACTTCCCAGTTTTCTGAAATTCACGTCTCGGCTCCAAGGCCTGTGTTAACTTATCATCTTCTTCTGTCTCGCTCTCAGAGAACGTGTCCAGGAGGTCGTAGCTATTATCACTCTGGAGAACGCTGTCGGAGCGTGACAATGTTGGATCTACCAGAACAGAGACGGGCTGCTTGTCTGTGGACGGTGGTTGTCATTTAGCGGCCGGGTCGTCTTTGTCTATCTTCAGTATTTCAGTCTCTGTCACCTGGGGTAGGGGGTCTTTCCAGTACTTGACAGTGCTGTAGTGATTGTCGTATACCCCTAGGCGTTCCCGCGGAGGAAAGAAATGGTCAGCAATCTCTGACAGACTGTAATACCTGCAGTATATACATGTAATTTTGCTATCAATCGGACAGGAAAGACAAATGCTTTTATGTGTGTATATTTTAATTCTGGTTGTAATGCGGCATTTGATTGGATAGAAAAATTTAGTTAAATTTGTATAACCTGGTTTGCACATCTTAAAACATGTCACAATGCACCAACGTCAAAAACATACTGATCCTATGGTGTTACGTTTGAATTTTGAACAGATTAATATCATTTTTAAAAGTAAAACGCACTCCATTTGTACAGTAAATTACAGAAAATTAAATTATAAGGAATGAACTCAATACTGTAAATTCCTAATTAAACGCGAGGAATTTATATCCGCGTAAAATCGCGAGAGGCACATCTCGCGGATTTTAAAATCTCGCTTTTATTTTTTTGACAGATGTAAACTAAAGAAACTATGATAAAACTCTGGTGTTCGCGATTTCATATTCTCGCGATTTGATGCACAACGGTTGAATCGCGGAATTAAGTACTCGCGAAAAATAAGGAATCTACAGTATCTACCCAAGTTACACTCGTATAACCTGGGTTGAAGCAATTTACGTTTTATGATCCGCTTCGCTGATGATAAAGCGTAAACTGCCCCAACCCAGGTTATACTCGTATAACTTGGGTAGACATTGAGTTCATTTCTTAAATATCCATATTTTATGATAAATATTCAAACTTCCCTTCATAAATCACAAACAAACTGTAATGTGACATAATACTTATGTTTGATATATTTCTACTTTTTTCCCTACTTTTTAATAACAACAAGCTAAGTGCTAAATTGCTCATGTAAGTAAAAGATCTCATTGGATTTGTTTTACTTTTTAAAACTCTGAACTAAGAAAGGAGGTAAGGCTGCAGTTTGAAAAAAAAATTGATTTCACATAAAATCAGAAAATGAGGATGCTTGCAAAGTAATGGCACTAGTTGCATCATTATGGTTCTTGAGCAAGATCTAAACTAGAATCTAAACTGTATATAAAGAGGTTTTGATTTAAATATGGTCATTTCTGGTGTTAAATAAGAAAACTAATTTTTAAGGCACCAACCTAATTTCACAATCTTTAAATGAATAAATAGTGTGGCCTTTAACATTCATGAATGATTTTCACCTGCAGATGCTTAGTGCCAAGTTTTCTTAAATTGGTTAAATGATTTTAAAGAAGAGTTGAAAATGTAAAATGTTTATTGACCTATATAGAGACAGATGGATGGATGGATGCCAAACAATGATCAGCAAAAGCTTACTTAGCTTATAGCTCTGTTAAGCTAATAACCGTAACAGATATTTATATGAGACATCTACTTACGAGGACTGAAACGTGTATGAAGATTCCTGTTTCAGCTCTCCACGATGATTTATTGTAAAAATCCGTACATCAGGAATTTCAATGGCTTTGTATGACCAGACATCCTGACAAATAAGAAATCATAAATTCAAATGTACTGTCCAACATTCTCTATAAAGTTAAAACACTTGTAGATAAGTAATAGACATGATTCACTCAAACAGAGCCTACATTGATTTTGTTCCCAAATCCTGCATAAAATGGCTTATGCTCTGGAAACAGTTCCCCAATGTCACGCAGGCAGGCAATCTTAAATTCCTGAGGTTTTCTCTCTATCACCTCCCTAAAACAAAATCCAAAACATACATCCCTTCCTGTTTTAGCAACCAGCTGTGAAGACTTCTGAAAATTCAGAGAATCTTCTGCATCATATATAGATACATGAAGCTAGATGAAAACAAACATGAAGAATATATTAGAACCGTTTTAACAAGAGCTTGGACTTTGGGTATAGTGCGTGACAAACTCCGATTTGATGAAGGCGGGGTCTACTCGTTGTTTACTGTCCAGTCATTGGCTAATAGATATGAATACATTGAACGCAGTGACACTCGTCCGACCTTATCCAGGGATGTATATTCCGCTGAAACAGCGTCAATTTCACACAGCAGAGCAGATCTTGGCAAACAACTTTCCGGTTTTGACAGTCTTTGAATATTAATGAGCTGCTCTTAGTGAATTAGAAGAAAGGAGGTCAATATTTGAAAGCTTGTTTTGATGAGTAAACTAGATAGTAACATCCCACCGAAAGTCCAAGCTCTTGTTAAAACGGTTCTATAAGCTTCTATTGCCTTAAGGATCATGGAAGGAATATTGACCATGATGAGTTTTGTATCCAAAATATTCATTATTGACCAATGCAAATTTTGAGTCTTTAACAATTTAACTAAATGTATATACTTTATAAACTCTCTCTCATTTTCATCTAACTTGTGGCCAACAAAAATAAGTATTGCACTATATATATTAGCATCTAAAACAGAAAAAAACCCTCTCTTTTAAAAATCTTACCAGTGGCATGCACTAACAAATGTTAGTATTAAACTTTGAGAATGTATTCTGACCTGTGGAAGGCACTAACGAGGGAGGTTGGGGACAGGAGCAGTGGTCCGTCAGGTAGGACATGGAACTCCTGCTTAATGCTACGCAGCAGGTCCTTGGTCACTTTAGACTGACCAATGGCGCGAGCCGACAGATACAGGAACTTGTATCCGTTGTTGTTGATATGGGTGAAGAGTTGAGCCACACCCGACTGCGACCAATCTCGACCAATGATGGGAAGGATTTGTCCCAAAACGTCAGACCTACGTAAAAATGCAAATGTACTCAATACTTGATGAAAAATCTGACATCACTTGGTCTATTCAGGTATTTCTTTTACAAGCAACTTACTTTGTAATTGTTCCATCAATGTCAGAAACCACAATTTTATCGTCATAGTTCCACAGGTATATGTGTGACATACACCGTGTCGTCCCCTGATATTGCGTCGTAACAGAAAAAGATATATCATTCTGGCCTTCATGCAAGTTCAGTTTTTTCTGTAAAAAAAAAAAATTGGAAAAATTGAGTTACCTCATTCAACTTGAGTTACCTCATAAAATTGTTAATTTACTGCAAGACATTTTATTTAATAAAGTTATAGAATTGAGGATTTTTTAAATTAAAGCATGTTAATGTAAACTTTACAATTTGTTCTGATGAGAGACGGAGAGACTTCTTGAACTTCTCCTTGATGGGGGTCACGTCGATGGGCTTACTGCTTGATCGACTCTCAGGGGTGGGGTTTGCTGGATGACCACTGGGGTCAGAATCCTCTGTGTCAAGGTCATCACAAGAAGTGTCATTTCCCTCACTCTTTAGACTAAAAAAAAAAAGGACTGAAGTGTGGTAAATCACAGAACAAAAACGACAACATTTTTATTGGTGTAAAGAAAATAATGTCCAATCCTAAGGAAAATACAATGACTCTGAAAAATATGGGAAATGTTTGTTCATATCAAAGATATTGCTTTCATGTTGGAATAAGTGTGATAAATAAAATTATGTTTATATTACACATTGTAATCATCAGGGGTATCACTGGAAACACGACATGTCAGAACAATGTGGATGTGACCCTCAAATCTCCATTTAAAAATTGTTACCCATGTACAAATGTAAACTTTTATTTCCATTACAAATCAACTTAGAAGTGATGCTATAACTTTGTAAAACACTTGGTTATCATGGTAATATTGAGTTGACTGCTTATAGTCATGCATCAATTGTAAGCAGTAGAGGAATAAAGCACAGTTGTTTCCCTTTTTTCAGCTGTTTCAAGAATTGTACAGTCCATATAGAGACGTTTTACCTTTCGTCCGTGATCCTCCGCTGAGATTTGCGGGGACTGCCCGGCTGACTGATAGGAGGAGACATGGACGTCGTTGAGCTCTCCGTCTGCCAAAAAAAAATACATGTTAAACATGCAAATCAATATATAATCCCCATGTTGGGTATATACTCGCCAATAAGTGTGGTGCCTTTTTTTTCAGCTTCATTTCAAAAGTTTTGCAGCTGACCCACTAATTAGTCGGTATCAAATTTCACAATTGTATCATTGTAAATCAAAAGTCAAGTTTTTAGGTATAATACAGGTAATTTTTTTTTTGCAAAGAACATTATACTCACACAGAATTTGATGTATTTTATTTTTAGAATACTGAAAGTGTTTTCCCCTTATTTTCTACAAGCAAAATGACTTCTCATTTTGACCTTATTTTGGACAATACTGTTTTATCATGTTTATGAAAACTCATTACAACTTGGTAAAAGCTAATTTTATGATAAATAGAGAGGAAAAAAGAGGTGCATATTTATCAAAAAATTCAAAGATTGCAATCCCTTCAGTATGTCAGTCCCATCATAGGCAACCCTAGCCACTTACCGATTTAGCGACTGCTATGTCTACCTCCCCAGGGCTGCTTTCTGCCGCGGGGTGGGCCGTGTCTGTTGTTCGTCGCCATGAGAACCAAGAAGACATGCCCCCTTTCTTGGTTTTCTTTTTTGGCATATGTTCTTTTACAACATCATTCATGGTTTTCTGTGAAGCAGTCAATACAATTTTTCTAAAAAGTACTGTATGGGGGAAAAAATGCAATGGTACAAGCTGCTTTTGTTCAAATTTCACAGCACTGAATGTTGATATAATATAAATCATACATGTATTACATTATATTTACATCTACTGAGTATGATTCCCTCTATTTCTTGCGAAAACTTAGAGTTAATTCATAGCTCTATAGAAACAGCCAGACCGTTAATCGATTGGTCAAAATCTACAGCGACCTAAGAAAAATCACGGACTGCACGAAATAATCATGACGATGTCAGACTCAAATTCCCATAGGAGACGATTTGGCTGTTTCTTTTAGCTATAGTTCTAATGTACATAAACAGTAATTTTGTTAATCGTACTTGCTTTTGACAATAAATTTATTAACTTGTTAAAAGGAAGATGTAAATATAAACAATAAAATGATTTCTTTGATGATTCATGCGGGTTATGAAGGTTGCGATCATTCCTGAAAAAAATTTAGTATTTTTTTTGCAATGTCGCCACCTTCACATCCTGCATGAATCACCAAAGAAAGCATTTTATTGTTTAAATAAGGTTTCATATTCAGTACTTTAGCTATGTCAATATTCATGGGTTCCATATAAAGTACATGTTTTGCTGTAAATCATTAATGTAAGTACATGTGTTTTGCTGTAAAGAGGGAAGTTTTGGGCCCTACTGTGGTTTCATCAATATTCGTTGAATACCAATTTTCGTGGATTTCGTTGTTAAGTTGATCCACGAAATAAAATGCTCATCGAAGAACAATATCAACTAACATTTTGTATTGATAGGGTCATTGGCCATGTATTTACGTATCCTTGAAACTGTGGTTTTCAGAAAATCCACGAAAATTGATACCCACGAATATTGATGAAACCACAGTATTTGCTGTCATTGTAAGTGGGGTGAAATTAAAATGGTATTCATATAAATGGCAATTAACAATCAAATTCAAAATAAGAAGAAATCTATAAATGAGAGTCATGGACATAAATGAAACAATGTATAAATAACCCTGTTAAAAGCCAATGCATGTAATCTAGAGAATCATGCAACAATTACATCAATCCCCCTATCTGATCAGCACATTGCCAGAAACACAGGATCACTCTAGCAGTGAGTTTACTGACTGTGGATCAACTCTGAGTAATTCTTCTTGTTCTTATGAATACAAGTAGTTCATACCCTACTGAATTAAGCTCTTTCACATTTAGAAGATTAACACTCTCTGCATCATACCTCCAAAACTAGAGTTTCAGGCTCTTAAGTTGAAAATAACTTAACTACCGGTACCTAGTTCTGAACACAAAAATAATAGAACTGAAGATTGCATAAGTGTATAATGACTTCTATGGATGAATAAATGTCAGGAGAGGTGTAAATATGCTTGCATATGTCACAGGTGGTGAAAAGTGAAGTCTCAACCGGGACTCGAACCCAGGGCCTCTGGCGTACCGTGCCAGCACTCTAACCACTGAGCTATTGAAACCCGATATATTGACTGACAATCACACACCTGTTAACCCGGTGACACATACAAACTCATTACACAGCATCCTTACACAGCATGTGTGTGATGGTAGAGGGGGGATTGATTCTTTCTACAGTCACCTCCCAATAATTATCACAATAATTGGCACATACTGGCGAGTGACCGTTAAAGTTTACTCACCTCTGGAAGATCTTTATCAAAGCAGACGTGACTCAGGATTATGGGGGCTGCTGTCTGCCAGTTGTAGTAGCTAAAACAAAGAAAACAGTTTAACAGTATAGTGTAGATCCAACGAAACAGAAATGAAAGCCAAAAGAATTCCAATATACTGTTACATAAAAACATGAGAAAAACGTTTTATATAATATACATATGTAATTTAAATAAAAAACATACTATCGTAATAAATTATATAGAAACATGAAAGTGTAATCAACGATATAATAAAAATATCACAGACTATTGTAATATCTAATAACTAGTTTATGTTTATATGTTTTTGGAATTGTTGATGAGATGCAAACCATACACTTCAAATTTCAGCTGATATTATAACAAGAAATCATGGACATCTTGCCACAAAATTTTCGGGTAATTTAATGTAATTTGTTCGATGTTGCCTTGTAAACCCAATAAAAGCTTTAAAAACTCATATTCCTGTTGTCTATTTCACTGAGAGTAATCTGACTAGAAGATTGGGAGATCTTACTTTTCTCCAATTCGGACCACCAGGTCTGGGTTAGTGACCATATTGTAGTTCTCACACAGATCCTCATACGTCACTATGTGGGTCATGAACTTCTCCAAAGTGATGCCATCAGGGTCACTGAGGCCCCCACAGAGGGAGAGGGAGAAGTTCCCCAGATGTTTGACCTCAGACTTTAGGAAGCTGACCCCCGGGGGGCCCCCGATGGCGCCCTCTACTGAGTGAGGCGAGACAGGAAGTGAGGCCCCTCGCCCTGACTCTGCGTCTTCATCAGTAGGCTCCATGCGTTCTTTGATGGACACAAACTTTGAGTCATGGAATCTACAAAAGACAGGTTTCCTGTTCTGTTATAAACTCTAGAATAAACATCAAAACACAAGTCCTTAAACTTCCAGGAATAAACCTTCTTTCTTAGTAGGCTTAATCTATCTATAGGCTTTTTTTCAGTGGGTTATAAATTACTGTTAAGTAAATTTATTTTTGTTATAACTATATTTCTTGTGCTTTTGATTTGATGGCAATAAGGATGATAAAAAACACATTTATGTGATTGAATCTCTTCTTTTGAGATAACATCACAAAATTTAGCAAAGTAATAGCAGACAAATCTAATTTAATGTCAACAAGAATAGTAGGATAGGATAAGGAGTATGATGGATGCTGATTGCCACCACCCTACCACTGAACACTTCAACCCTGAGCAGTTAGTACAGATATGAAGACACTGTGTTCACCCAGCAACTGGCTTTACAATTTCAGTGAGTAAAAGTGGACACTCAGTAAAATCTACAATAAATGTGTACATGCAATCAAGACATACAAACTAGTTCTACTATTCACAAACTGTGTCAACTTTATAACACTGACCTGTCAAGATTCATTAACTGTTTCGTTGACAGTGTGTTAATCTAAGGAGCTTTATTGCAAGCAGTACTCCAGCCCTACCCCCCCCCCCCTTGTACATTACACAGATACAGAGGAAGAAATGTCACATGCAAGGTGTAAAGAATCCAAGACAGAAAGAGAACACAGCAAGACAACACTCTGTGAGATAGGTAGGAGGCAGTGGTTGTATAGGCCAGGGACTACTACACAGTATGTGTACTCACTGATAGGAAAGCCTGAAAAACAAGATATAGAAGGACCGTGCTGCTCAGTAGTTCACAAAAGCTGAGATCTCATGCATCAGAGATATACAGGTACATCAAGAGTTTTCGTACAGCTGAACACTTATAAAATACAATAAATTGTACCGGTACATGTGCAAACTTAAGCATAAATGCATTAAAATAGTACAAGCAAAGCATGCCAACTAGTGGACACTTATATTCATGTAAACAAAAATAAAGAAGAGGCATTCTAATTTTTAAGAAGTTGTACAACATCCTTCTTTTATATAAACATCTTGTTCAGTCCACATCTATGAAGCAATGCACTCCTTTCTTCCTAATCCCTATTGAGTTTTTAAAAATTACAAGTTATATCTGAAAAACAGTCAATTCTCTGTAGTGTGTTACCTTTTAGGAAAGTATAATTTGGCCACCTCTGGGTCCATTTCCTTCAGATTTAGGTCGTCCAGGTATATGCCCTCCCCCTCAGGCTTGTGCCTCACAGTCTTTGTTTTCTTCATAAACTGGAACAGGCCCTTGCTCTCCTGGGATTCTCCTAAAAACAACACCACATCATGAACAGATAGACAGTTAAATAAAATATGGACAAAATTAAAGAAGATAATCTTATTTGTTACATATAAGGAATGAGAAACTGTGAATTCTTTCATTTTCTCAACAACTTGGGACAACTTTCCCCATGATCCTTTAAATCTACAATATTACAAAAAAGATATGGCTGTCCTGCAAAATTTTTGCATTAAAGTTGGTTTTAAAAATATACAACCCTGAAATCTTCCAAAATTTCTTGACAAAAAAATAACCTGATAATTAATACTAATCAATCAAGTCACCATATTACAATATCACACCACTTCACATCCGGCAATGGACATACACTGAATGAATACACGCTCAACACGAAATGGACACCCACCTTTTTTGTCCAGAGCCTCCTTGCTGGGTTCAGTGGGGGGTTCCCCTTCCTCTGGGCGGCGGGGGAGGTCCCCCCACTCCCACATGGTGCTGTCCTCCTCTGACAGGATAGACCGGTCCACCTGGCCCTGTCTCTGGCGGTCCACCTCGGTGTCACTCTTGGGGGAGGGAGGGCGGGTGTTGGTGGGGCTGTAAAAAGAGTTCCACTGATGTAGGCTAGTCTTGGTCATGGTATAAACAAGGCTGGTACTAAGGTAAATAGTATTCTAATGTGTGTTTTACTAAAGAACTGAGGACAAAGTCATATTTTCAGTCACATGGGTTGATCTTTTAAAAGAAGAATAAATATAAATCCATTCGTTCACATCTATTTTAATTTTTATGATGAAATTTCACAGGCATCAAGTTGATGCATTGATTAGTTTAATATTGATTAACATTCATTTTTTAGTTGTAAGCTGAAAGTTTTTTGGTAAACGATGCCCAGGTTAGTTTAAATACATAAGGTGCTCTAGTATATTCCCAATTAATCTGTGAGATAAAGGTCAAATTTGAGATGTTAAACCTGTCAACTTTCACAGAAAACGAGAGCACACTCTTTCTAACCTTGCCACTGGTGACATATCTGTGTCACTGAACGGGTGACCGAAGGAGAACTGGGACTGGGCCCATTGGCTGGTTCTCTCTAGACGACTTTCCTGGCTCTCATCCATCACCGGTAGGCTAACAGACTTCCCCATCCTGGGGGTCATGTCTGGTAATATGGTGGGAAGATTGGCCAGTTCATCATCAGTGGAAACATCATCCATGTTGAATATCTCATCTGATTTATCTGCTCCTTTCTATAACACAATAGTCACAATACAGTCAACAGCCATGAAGATAACCAAAATATGATTCAGAAATGGCAAGCTTGTTAAGTGCATGTATATAAACTGTATGATACAAAACTACCAGTTTTATGAAATTCGTTTTAAAATCTAGAATTCTACATGCTGGAATTTTCAGATGGTCCGCATGTGATATATATGCAAGACCCCACAACATTTTATAGTAAGAGGTAAATAAATCTTGCAAAGATATACCTTTCGATTATAAAGTAAAAAAAATTTACCTTCGCTCCTTCTTCGTTAGAGGGCGTCCTCCTAACCGGTCGCTTCTTCCTGCGGACTTTTTTCTTCCTCCCCTCCTCGTCTTCGATGGTAATGCTGACATTGCTGTCAGGTTCGGGGGACTTTGGAGGGATCACCTTAATGGTATTGCCGGCAGTGTTCACATACTCCTGTTTTCCCGTATTTTCTTCCTCCTCCTCCTTCTCCGTCTGGAGGTAATCCTGCTTCATCTCCTTGACCCCCTCCCTCATCAGGTCAGAGGAAGAGGGCAGTGGAGAAGTAGCCAGGTAGGCCGGAAAATCCTACACATAATCAACACAGTGTCAATCATGATTCTCAATCAAATCTCATTCATAACTTATCATTATTACATTACAAACACTTGATTCATCTTTGCTTGCAGATTGTGGACCCTTGCCTAGCAAAGATGCACTATCTACTATAGAACCCTCACAGAATCGAGCTTACTTCACTGTCTTCCTCTGGGAGTTCCTCCACAAAGAAGGCTTCTCCTGACTCTCCCAGCTTCATGTGAATGCCCACTGGCTCACCATTGATTTCTATGTCAACCTTTCAAAAGGACAAAATTGCACAGCATGTCCTACTTGTTTTCAATGAATTGATATAATAAACAGATTGATGATATCAAGAAAAGATCTATAAAAGACGAATGCTTTAAATTCCATGAATCAGAGAGGCTCCTTTATTTGCAAATCTTAAAACAAGTTTATTCAGACTAAATGTAGGTAAATACATTATGATGAAAATATGTGAAAATTTTTACCAATTTCTCCCTAGCTCTAAGAACACCCAACTTCCCGAATCTGACATGGAACGGGGAGGACAGGTATGACCCATCCTGCTGCTGTACGATGACAGCATCGATAGCACCGGTCAGGGTGGCGGCATTGATCTCGTTGTAGAAACCTTTGACATTGGAGAAAATTCTACCCACATAGCTGAAGTAACTCATATTCAGCTGCTCTCAGGAACCCTGGGATACGGTTCTCTGTTGAACCCTGGGACGGGATTCTCGGTTAGAGACCCCTAACCATCTTCACATGCAGAACTCTACAAAACACAATCAAAGAGGTATAATATAATACAATTGGTGTATCTATTCAGTATGCCACATTGCATCACCATGATCACTATCAACTGGTCTGTATCAAGTGCATTACTCATATTAAATTGACACATTTCCTTAATAACCTGAGAATGATAAATATTTCATCATATAACTCTTCCTATTTCCACCTAATAATTCATGTATTAAACATAATGTAAATATTCTATATACATACAGTGTAAAAAAGCAATTTCATCAAATCTACATTATTTTGATTGCCAACATATACTCTACAAGTTTTCTTTTTCTTGAACATATATAATCTATTCTCAATCTATTTCAAGTTCCATTTTACCTTCATTTCTGAAGCTTTGCTTAACCACCTTTTGTAAATTTGATTCACAAATACATCAAGAGGTCAAAATAAAATAATTGCCCTTAAGTGCAAGGCCAATCTTAAAAAATCCTTTTTGTGCAGTTGCCAACTTAAAATTTTTAGAGTGGGTAATTTTTGTTTTAATTCAATTTAGTTGAAAATCATACTATGGATTTCTCCCTCCTCTAAACATCCCTTCCACACAGCTCCTTTATTACAACTGGGTTGACACATATTTATAAGAAAAAAGACACATGCATGTATATTTTATGTCTTGGAAACTTGAACATACATGTATAAAAAAATTCTTAAAAGCTTACATGCTAAAAATAAAAAAAAATGTTTGCAGTTTCATAGCGACCCATTTAAATGCACCTTACCAAAATTATATTAATATATGTCATCTATGAACTGCAAATAAGAATAAAACAATTGGTTCTTTTAACAATCTCCCAACTTTTAAGTAGGAAGGTTATATGAGACATCATCAGCATGGGAAATAATTAAACACATTATTAAATCAAATGTTCTTTTACGAAACAATAATATTACACACCTTATAAAGTTTCACACCTTCACACACTTCCATGCAAATGTAAGAAACTAAGCCCTCAATCTGTTTGTGTGTATTTACAAGTAAAAAGTCAGTCTGCACTGGTTCAGACTGAATTAAATTGCACACAATAAATGAAGTACACCTAATTTAAATTCTTTTAATTTTAACATTCACATGTCAAACTAAAATAGTTTGCTCATTCCGGCTATTACCAAAACTATGGAAATAATTTCAACTTACTCAGTTTTTAGTTATGAACACACTATGGGTCATATATGGACATTGGCCCGTTGGGATTAGTATAGTACTATATCGTCTCAGTTTTGCTGATCCAATAAAACTGCCTGCTTAGATCAGGGCTATATTCATGACACTTTATAATCGTCCGTATTACACAATTTTCTTTCAGTATAGTCCGATCATACTGTGTGATACACCGTGGCGGCCCATCGACAGATGCTATGGCCCGAGGGTTTCCCCAATCACAACAGTCAATTCACAACTCAGCTGACGGTGATGCAATTTATCAAAGGTTTATTACCCTCTTTCAAAGTTTTTGTCAATTTGGCTTTGTAATTAAAACAACTTTCCATAGATTTTTTTTTACATTTGTAAGCATTTAGTGCATTGGAATCAATATTTCAGGCATCAGAACGTTTGCCGGTAAAAGTCCATGCAGGTTTATTTTCTCTTCTTTCAATAAAATATAATTAATACAAAGTACCTTTGAAAAATAAATTCATTTTTACCTTATTCTGTGCGAACCCAAATAAAAGCTGTATTCACTTATACAATAACGCAGTTTGAAGTACGATATAATACTATGATTGTATCAAGTCTGCAGTAAGTCCACCATTTTGCATCACCTGATCACATGACGCATGGGGCGAAAGGTCAATGAATACATGGGCGGATCCTATATTTACTTTCTTTATCGCGGCAGATTCATCTTCGCTAGCCAAGGGTTTTCGGTCCACTCAGTCTCTGCTCCCCATAAATCCATTATGGGGAGCAGAATGGACCGAAAACCCTTGGCTAGCGAAGATGCGGCAGATCGAAAATTCGGGTACATCATTACAGTCTATCTTTTAAAAATAACATAAAAATCTTTCCTTTTACAGTATCTTATCTATATTTTTTTATATTTATCTTAAAAAACAAATCAAACATTTTGATTTTCACCAGTTTAATACATTATCTGTTGCTCTGTCATATGTATTTATTTGATCGGTTCTTAGATAATCATATAGAACATCCAATAAAGATTTGTGTGATATTAAGGGTCCTCCACACACCTGGGAAAAGTTCTGCATACAAACCTAAACTGCTAAACTACTTAAAGACATGGATTTCTAGCATGTGTTCGACATGATAATGACAGAGAAAAAAAATCAATTCTTTTTATTGGGGAGGGGGGGGGATCAATTTTGTAAATTGTACTACAATTCATGAAATTAAAAGTCCCTGCGGTATTTGAACTCGGGACATGCAGATTGATACATGTACATGATGTGTACACATGACCTACCATAACGACCGATCTGACTCTCTCTGTATGCAGGGGCTCCTTAGTTTTGTTGTGTGTGTGTGTGTGTGTGTGTGTGTGTGTATATATATATATATATATATATATATATATATATATATATATATATATATATATATATATATATATATATATATATATATATATATAAAACAACAACAAAAACCCAAAATGAACACTACATTGAACTAATGTCACCTTCATGTATAGTCCACTTAAACGTCAATACCGGTATATTTACTGTAATGTATTTTTAATGACTTTTTTTTAAAACTTACCCCCCCCCCCCCCGACTATCTTTGGAGCATGTAAAAATTTAACTGAATATAAGAAAATTACCAGTGAATCTTCGACTTCGAGTGGGTTATTTCCATTTACTCACAACGAAAGTGAATGAAAATTTGAAAAAAAAAATTATACAATATTCAGTTGCGGCAGTTTCATTAATCAACGTTTTAAAGTACATTTGTTCGATTGTATTTAGCTGTAGATTTATTCAAATCATTTGAATGAATTCGGGAAAGTCACATGTATATTTTATCGCTTCTATATAAGTACACTTTAAAACGCATAATTTACTTGCTACATTAAACATAATTTATTTGCTACATTAAACTTTTCTAGTAAGCATACAACAAATATTTATTAATTATTCACCAAAACATTAGTACATGTATTAACTGGTTGTGAGGACAAAAACAAGTGTGTTGGCCCACGCTAGCAACTACGTTAGTCCTTTTCACTGGAATACGCATGCTCGACTTCACGGTACGGCAGTGGAAAACTCCTGACATTACGCAGAGTTTTTTTAAATGAAAATTTTAAAAAAAATTCTTAAAAATCTCGCAAATTAAATGCAAGAATTAAAAAAAAGTGCTTTCCAAACAAAGGAACTGATTATGACCTTATGTAAAGCAGATGTTTTGCTAGCGAATTCTAGACTGTTTTATCGCTTTATATATATATATATATATTATGTTGATTTAAATGCGGAATTCTTAATATAACACCATATTTTAATCGCACGATGTTAGGAATGTGTTACAAATATAACCCTTATTTCCCGTGACCTGGTGATCTAACGCAAATATCTCCCGTCTTAAACACATATATCGCACGTAGCAGTGTGTGTGTGGGGGGGGGGGGGACTCATCCGAAAAATATTGCGGCAAAAAAAAGCCCCCCCGACGCTAAGTGTCTGCATATTAATTTGATAACAATAAATGCATACATGTATTTATATATAGAGATTGAGAATTCGGAGATAAGGCTGGGATTAATTAGACCTGCTAATTAAATAATTAAAGAACTACATGTACATGTATTTATCAATTATCAATCGTCTGAAGTAAAATTTATTTGGAATAATTAATTATTCAAAAACGTGCAGTAACAGTTCCTGTACTATACCAGACTAAGAAATATGGAATCAAACACCACACATAACAATGCACTTATAGTATCAGCTTTTAAAGAAGACAAAGAGTTAACTTAAAAAAAAAAGTTATACTTCATGGCAAAACAAGATTTTTAATCTTCAACAAAAATTAAACTTAACATCTTTAGATATTTCCCATAAGGATTTGAGGTTTAAGTTAAATAAAACTTTTGTTGATATGATCTTTGAACAATTGAACAAAATCTCATCCTCTAACTCAGGAAAACTTCAATTTTACAGTAAAATATTAAATTCTAACGAATACAAGTTGCAAGATTACTTAAAGTTTTCCTTGAAAAAGCATGAAAGATCCCAGCTAACAAGATTAAGAATAAGTGCACATGCACTATTTATTGAAACAGGTAGATATTGTAAACCAATTATCCCTAAGGAAAAGCGTGTATGCTATGCTTATAAATTATTAGTCGAAAATGAAAAACACTTTGTACTTTACTGTCCTGTGTATGACAATCTTCGATTTCAATATAGTGATATTTTCAATGATAAATTATACTGTTGTATTGATCCTATAAAAGAAATTGTTAATCCATGTGACTATGTTACTACAAAACGTATATGTATCTACTTAGATATATGCTTTATGCAGAGAAAACACTTTCAGGAACAATGAAGTATTGTATAGAACTATTTTGCATGTTATAGCCCTTATGTAATAATATTTTCTTTTTTGTCTGTCATTTGATTTCATTTGAATGCATGCCAACATGGTGATGTCAATAAACCATTGAAATTGAAATTGTATAGACATTTTAGTTCTTATTTGTATTACATGCTCAAAGACATGCAAGACATATCGACCACAGGCACCTGACGATATATATTTTTCTTATAATAAAAATAAATACCCTATATCTAATAATATACAAGTGTATTATTAGATATAGGGTATTTATTTTTAATTATGAGAAAAATATATAACGTCGGGTGCCTGTGATATCGACCTATATAGAGTTCAGTCCACAGCAGCAACTTGCGGGCATGTAAAGATTAACCACTATCACAAGGCTTAATTGAGCTGTACCATATATGACTATATTATAATAAATCATATATCAATTACAATGTTATAAAGGATTTAAATAATATATACTTACACTTTCGTGGGCAATTGCGACTTTGTTTATATATCTAGGCTGTACCGATATTTTATCATTCACAATAACAAGTCATAATATTTTATCATTCACAATAACAAGTCGTGTTTACGCTATGCATTCTGTACCGAGAAGTGCGTGACACGGTTACCTAATTCCAGAAATAAGATAACGGGCAACATTCTCTATAGTTTTCGTTAAACGTACAAGGGAAACGTACGAGGATGTCTCACGTGTATTTTCATGTGGTCGGGAGGCACGTCCTGATTAACCAATCAAGTGGTTGGTAACAGGGGCGTTGACTAGGATCCGACCTAGTTTTGACGACATGTAAATAAACGAGACCTAAATATTGCCATATACCGGTATATTGAGATTTGGAGAGAGAGAGAGAGAGAGAGAGAGAGAGAGAGAGAGAGAGAGAGTTATGCGGCATGAACACGGATGTAAAGTAAATACACAATTTAATCTGTCTCCGTTACCTATATCTGTCCTTCCATACAGCAGGTGTACGTTTTTAAACAGTTAAATAATGAAGTTAGTTGTAAGGAGATTAGCCGCGTGCGGTGGGCGATGCCAGTAACATGTGCACATGTACACTAATGCATAAACGAGGGGTGTGTATTACATGTTCGTATGATACACATTATTTGAAAAACGTGAAACGCCCACACGATACGATACTATGTTTCACTTTGTATAAATAAAATACTGTAATTTTGGAAGGTCAACCCCCAATCATGTTAGGATGCATGCTTATATTTAAGTGCATGCATGTTCATGTACATTTTGGAGACGGGTGCATCCTGTATACCTGGTATGTATTGAACACTCCTTATCTACGAAAGCCCATTGAACTCATTTTCATAGGTATAAAAAATATTAATTTATATTTTGTATACCTATGAAAATGAGTAAATTTAAATTTATCGCGAACAAACGCAAAACTTTCGGGATTTGATAAACGCGTAACTTTTCATGGGCAGATCCAGAGAGGGGCCGGGGTGGGGTGGGGATGACTCAAATTTCTTAAATTTACATTGTAAAATTAACGAAAGTATGCCTCGGACGCCCCCCCCCCCCCGACTCCGGCAAACTCAAATATCCCTTAGAACCACCCCCCACCACACTCTGAGAAAAAAATTCAGGATCTGCGGATGACTTTCGCGATATAAAGAGAAACTTTCGTAAATAAACGCGCAACTTTGCGAAAAATATTGTTATTTTAAACTAGAACCATCAAGAAGAACAATGAGAGAAAAAGATTTTTAGTTTTGAATAAATTAAATGTAATATTTTTCGTTTAATATTGATTTTGCAAATTTTGGTACCTCATTTTCTATGATACAGCGCTCATAACAAGCGCGATGCATTAGGCGTATATACTGTAGATCACCCTTGTAATTTGATATTTTTGTGAATTAATATATGAAATTCTTTCTATATATATATATATATATATATATATATATATATATATATATATATATATATATATATATATATATATATATATGCATTAAATCTTATTAAACATAGTTTTATAAAGACAAAGTATACTTTATTTCATAGATCAACATATTTTTTTTTATATTTTGGATGAACCTGTAGATATTTATATATCACTACAGTAAAATATGTACCGGTACATGTATATGCTGGAAAAATATCAATAGTTTAACTATCTATCTATTATATTCTGTTATAGGAAGTAGGCTTTAAAAAAAATATTGATTGTAAATGCGTTTAATGTAACCCATATACCGTTTAAATCAAAAGTTTCGCGATTTAACGTTATCATTGTAACCTAAACAGAAGTATATCGCGTAATATCGCGAAAGCTAGCGTTTATTCGCAGAAGCTTTGCGATTATTTACGCAAGTTTCGCGTTATATCGAGAAAGTTACAGGTTTATTAGAAATTGCGAAAGTTACGCGTTCATAAACGAAAGTTTTGCGTTTATTCGCAAACATTTCGCGTAATATCGTTTAAGTTTTGTGTGTTCTTTTTTTTTTACCTACAAATATAAGCTCAATGGGCTTTCGTACTTATCCTTGTCTTGCCCGCCGTGGGCAGATGGCACAGATAGCGACTAGACAAAACAGTTATTTAATTGGAGGCTATAACGGTTACCTTGACATTGGACATCAAATAGCGTTTCAAGGATTTGATTAAGTTATCATTGTAACCTAAACAGAGTAAACACATGCCTTATGTCTAATAGGTCCTAACGGAATATGCAATAACCTGATTCCTGCAATAAATGTTGAGAACAGAGGCGTGTTCAACAGAGCGAGTGCTTGCGAGCGCTCGCCAAAATTTCCTATACCCGCAATACAAATTTTGGCGAGCGCTCGCGAGCACTCGCTCTGTTGAACACGCCTCAGGATTCAAAGAATGGAGTTTAAAAGTGGTCTTCCCCTCCTGTGCCCTTTAACCTTTCTCCTGACTAGTTTTCTCTCTACAATACCAATCTACAGAGAGTAACAATTCTGTGAATAAAAAGCCCAGGCCCAAGCGAACAAAGTGTCCTCGACTTCAAAACACAGCTTAAGGGGAAAATTATTGGGACAATACTAGTAATTAATTGCTGCAACCTTAAACTACTAGTATTGAATCTGGCACCGATCATAGGCCATGCTTCTTTTGAAATGTTCACATTAAATCTGTACAAGATATGTAGCCACTTGAATGGTTTAATCCGTTTCGCTAGCATTCGTTTGATAAATCATTCTCATCTTAAGAGAATTAAAGGTAGCTCACTTCATCAAGGCTTATATTTTTATATGACACTACGTCACAAGATGGCGATTTAAATGTTGTTTGGCATTTTTGGTTTTAATTCATGTGCTTGAATATCATCATAGTGTAGTGGTTAAGTTAATAGGCTTGTGAACCACAGATCCACCCGAGGCTTTAGTTCATATCTAACGAATTAAATTTCTGAAAATCATAGGTTTTTTAAACTACTTATTTTCCGCCTATTTGACATGCATACTTATAATACATCATACTAACTTTCATAATCAAGATGTTTTCTGCTGATTTGAGAAACTATTTCAAAGTATGGTGAGCCACCTTAAATCCTTCTCCAAGCCATGAGGTGCATAGGGTCGGTGCTTATCTAGTTTCCATGGTGCTTTGCCGATGAGTGTCATTTAGATACTAGTCCATCGCATCTTAACCCACAGCATAGGACAGTGCCCTACTGCAGCTGGGTGGACTGATACAATGTAGATATAGTGTATTGTCCAAGAACACAACAAGAGTTGAAAACAACAAAACAGCCATCAGCACCAGACTGATCAATATCATTTGAAGAACCTTTAGTTCTGTAATGTACTACACCCCAAGAACAGTCATCAAATATCAAGCCTTCCATTATCTTATTTTCTTTATTCTACAGTCTTCAAAATGCCAACCCAGAGAAATTCCATGAACAAGAAATATTAAACTTTGTTTTGTCAATTCTATATTTCAAAATGTTTTGCAGTAAGAACCAAGACGTTTTCTGTATTTGATGTTTAATGTCATATTCCTGATTTTTCCAGTCATCTAAGATGGGATACACTAATTCATGATAAACAGACAAGTAACACTGAAACAACTCAAGATGATAAAGAGCCCTCCTCCAGGAGAGGGTTCCCTTATAATCACAAAACCAGAGAAACAAATTAACAATCAATACCTGTACATTGCTCTATAAGGCATGCCTTCCAACTGTATTGAGGTAAACAGAAGGACTGAGGGTATATATATATAACACATACAGTGTCCAAATGTATAGAATAGAATATTTAAAAATAATACAATAGCACTTTTATTACCTCTCTTTCTTAAAAACCGAGTTGAATGCATTTTCATCATATTAATGGTGACTAGTTGCAGAGAAATTTCAAATAAAGTTCCACATAGTTTCAAAACTTCACTTAATAACATTATTGTAATCAAACTGATTGGAATATGCAGTACATGTACAATTAATAACGAGAAAATCAGAATTGAATAGAATTTGAAATTTCTCTGCACTAGATTAATAAATGTCAAAAATATCACAAAGACTAAAATGAAAAGAGTTCAAAATTTTCAATTATACAAAAATACTTTCTTATCAAATATATGAATAATTCAATTAAACATTTTCTGAAAAACCGTTTAAGATAAGAGGACTTGGAATGGAGGCATGGTCAACCATTACATGGAAAACAGCATTTAAGAAAATATTGACAGAAATGAAATAAAAAGTTTTGTAAAACAATAACTCTGTGCTCAGTAAACAGACCACCTATCATTGTAACAATATCTGCTTCGTTTTCACAGACATCTAAAAATATTTCACAAATTCCAGGAGATATTTACCCTTGAGAAGTTCCAATACACCTCAACATGTCGGGTCATGAATGTAGAAATATAATCACATGCTCTTTTTTTTAAAGTGGATAAAATAAAGACAAATTACTAAAGGGAGAGAAGAGAAGAAAGTGAAAGAAATCCAGTCAATTTTTGATTACATCATGTCTATATATAGAGGTGATGGGATGATAATGAAGCCTAACATTGTTTTAATTTCAAAAATGCACTGGAATAATTGAGAAGTCTCTATCACCGGGCCCTGGGAGGAAGTCCACCGAACTGTCCTCTCAGTTCTTGATAATCCATACAAAAGGACTGGATTTGATTGATAAAATCACCAATGTTTTAAGAAAAAGGGCGAACCCTACTGCATAAAGTCACCTAAAGTTTTTCTGTGTGCATAAAAGAAATATCGAGGAAAGGCCATAGTTAGAAGTGTCCCCTATCAAGTATATGATATTGGCAATGCAATATTAATCTAAGTGTCAAAATATCTCCAGAAAACAAGGATAATTCATGTTTTCATTGCTAGATGGACTCTAAAAATTGAGCAAATCTGTAAACCCGTTTCATGATGAAAAAAAAAAAATTAAAGTGTCTGGCTCACTAGATTTCCTACTGCAAATATTTTGATTTCAATTTCACACAACTCTAGCAGAAATAAATACTGTGAATTTAACAAAATTAACTCCCTTATTTTTTTTTTTAAAGTTGCCCATATGATAATTATAAATGACAATTAATTTTCCATAGGCCTGGCTGTGGATCAATAAGTAACGGTCAGCCATTAACACCTTACCTATCCAGACAAACTGCAGCTGGTACAAATTCACATTTCAAAATTGATAAAAACTATCCGATTCTAACCACATTGCACTTGAATATGTCTTGTTAAGTTTTGAGTAAATGTTCTTCACTCCAAAGCTAAGACAGACAGAACTGGACCTTCACTAAATAATCACTGGTGTGGTAAAACTTATCTAGTCAAGCCTCTTCATTCAGAAAAATTCTGATTTATACAACCACTTGTCTCTTCTCCAACATGAAATATGCCTCGTATTAAAAATATTGTACAAGTATAGTTTCTACATGTAAAATGATATAACAACATCAAAATAGAGTGCTCTCCCCTGGCATTAATAAGTCTATCATTATATATGGGCGATGCAGTTTGACACATTTAAAAATGAATTGTATATGTACAAATACAAAAAAAATAGTATGCATTTACACCACCAGGGTTCAACAGGTTAAGGTCACAGGTGATCCTTAACCAGACATCAATAATAAGGAATACAATGTTTATATAAGTCTCCTTCAGAATTTTCTCCGTCCTAGACTCCAACAAAAAAGGATGTTTGTCAATTCTCTGGGCTTGATGCCTAGAATTCAGTACATGCAGCTATTTACACATTGTATATTTCAATGATTAACAATTGACATTATGCACAAAATTCACAACAACTCTATCTCATCTCAAACAGTCTCGACATAATCATATATTTCTATATATAGTGTAATAAAACTTTGTGTTGGCTAGTACAGTGACAAGTCAAAATGATGAAATGAAGCTTATATATCTGAAACATTATGCTTGTATACAATATACAATGATACACCAGTCATAACAGTGAACAAAACAACATTAAAATCTGTGTCTCTTTAACAAAAAAAGTCCACTAGTCCCATCTACAACATTATGGGACTATAATCTTAGTTATTTTACCCGTCAAATAAAAACCCACTCCACTGCAGTGTGGATAAAAATAAATCCTTTCCTTTGAGAGAGTACGTGTATGATCATTTTTCTGGTGGAAAAACAATTATGTTGTCATATCTGGAGTTCTTTAAATGTGTTTACAAAAATAAAATCCCCAATTCCAAGTCTTCCAGATATATATCAACATAGATTAAATCTATCCCAACAAGGCCGTGTGGCGGTCCATTGTAAAACACTCTCCTCATGAAACAAGCTCATTTGAGGTCTACTGAAGTCACATGTGAGAAATTCCCTGGATATTTAATATGGCAGGCACTTTGTGCTTAGATAAAGTCTTTCTCCAGAAAAAAAATCACATTTCTTCACAAGTAACTGCACAAAACAAACAGAAAAATATCTGCGATTCCGGGTGTAGCTGTCCAACAAAGAAAATTGAGATCAAAGTTTTCTCATCACAGCCTTGTAACCATGGCAATCCTCCATGGAGATCCGGGGCTTAACACTGGCCATTTTTATCGTGCCACAGGCACAGAGGTTTAAACTCCCTGAAGTCTGTTATACATTTTTGGTGAGGTTTTTCCTACACAGGAGCCCTATGTCATTCCGAGAGCAACTGCTGCAAAAGGCTATTTTTACTGTGGTCTGCAGGCTTGATGTCTTCAATGTTCCCCTGAAAAATTTGCATTCATACTTCTTAAGGGTCAATCAGTTGCAAATGAAAAAATACCAGTAATCAATAAAAATGAAATAAATGAAATAACAATAATTAAATAATAGCTGAAATATGAAGACTGAATTCTTGCAAAATCCTCATTTATAAAGCAATTCTCATGAGTTCAAATCGAGTTCCTACCCTTGGTTCCTTGGCAACCACTTGAACTTGATCTGGCTTTAGTCGCGCCAGATCATCAGGCATTGGTAGATGGGGGCCATTTGCATTGTGGGGGGTCATCAGCTGACTGCGGAACACCGCTGAGGCCTTGATTTCAGGGTTTTCTGGCACCACTGAAACAACAGAATGACAATGTCCAATCAAAACAACAGTATATGCAAGGCTATAAACTCCCAGAAAGAGAACCAATAGTCAATCTCCATCAAAAGGGTGTACAATGAAAACCTAGATCTTGAGAAAAATTTCCGATATGCAAAAGAATGAATAATTGGTTAAAAATTCAATGTGTAGATTTCCTCTCAGCACACACGTTCTATCTTACCCGGCTCCGTTTTCTCAGAGAGTTGTCTGAACTGCTGGTAGATTTCCTTGGCCTCTTTCCTTTTGAGAGCTAGAACATCTGCTTCCTTGAAATCGTCAAAATTAAAATCTGTCTTAGCTTGCTGCTCCTGCTGCATCTCGCTTACTGAAATAATAAAATGAAACAATTTTAATTTCACTAATCTATGTACATTACAGTATTCCCAAAGCTATCTTTCTACAAATAAGCAGAGTGTCAAGGTTATTGTCAAATAGCTCCTTGATAATTTGCTAATAAAAGAAACATCTTTAAGGTTCTCCGATCCTCAGCCTCAAAGTATTTTTTTCATCATAAGAATGATATTTTTCTTTCAACCTTTATAAATGAAATGAAATAAATTGCAATTTTTAGAGGGTATCCAAGCATTTTACAAACTTATTGCAAATTTGCCTACAATGGATATAATGGATTAAAGAAACAAGTTGAGTTTTAAGAAAAAGTTCCGGTGCAACGATGGCTCGAACTCTATACCAAGATTCATAGTGGGAGAGCTCCGTGGATCCACTACCCCAATCATGCAGTTGTGTGACTGATGGTTATACTAGCAGTAGAATACTAAATTAAAACTGTCTGTTTAAAAGTCAGATTTATGGTACGAATAAAAGAAATCTGGATGATTTAGAGTTATCAAACTTTGCTGAGGATCGGAGATCGTTAAATGTCAACTGTGCAAAGTTGACTCCAGAACTTACTCTGCTCTATGATGTAGTTGGGGAGCTCGCTGTACTCCACTGATGTGGGTGGCTGGGGGGTGGAGGGCATGGTCTGGGAGACAGGGGGTGGGGGAAGCCCCTGGGACATCCCCTGCTGCTGCTGTTGCTGCTGCTGGAGGTGCTTCTCTGACCGGGCATTACATATGTTCCTGAGCTCCTCCTTCACGTACTGAGAGGTTGACTTCTGCTGCATTGGCATACTCTTACTGCTGATATAGAAACAAATAAATGTGTATATACACTAGTATGTGTTAGATAATTGGTTTAGTACTTGGTGTCTACTTAAACACCATTTATCCTTTACAATGTTCTCCTTTCTGTTTTCATTTTGCTTTTCATTTGAAGCGTGACTGACACTCATTGAAGGTATAAGAATCTATCTCATCTTTTTATATAAACAAATTAAGATTGAATTCTGGCGTTGCCATAATAGTGCATATAGGTTACCTGTCTAGTAAATCAAAATCTGTATAGTTCTGACTGATCATACTGGGGTGACTGGTTGCCATTGACGATGGTGGCATGACTGAGCTGGCCAATGAAGACGTGTGATTGAAGGGCGGGCTGACCTGACTGGTTTGGGGGTTCTGGCGGGGGGATATAGAAGAATGAGGGGACATCAACAGTGGGTCTGGACTGTTCCCAAAGGGGCTAGCAGGTGCTCTTGGGGAAGCATGACCTAAAATAAAGAAATAAATGATTACCACATTTCAAAGAAGAAAATATCATTAATTCATCGTCTTTAAGAAATTCAGACTAAATTATTGAAAATATATTCAATTTCTTGTTGCTGAGAACTTTCATCTATAACAATGCTAATATTAATAATTTCTATAAGAACTTCCAACCATATCATTGAAAACATCATTGGCTTATTGTGGTTGAGTCCTCCCTTCCCCACTTTAAACCAGCACACTGACCTGGGGGTAGACTCATCTGTCTCATCATCCTGTTCTGGGCCATCATTGTCTGCTGCTGTTGTTGTTGGAGCAGACCCATCTGTCCAGAGTTCCCCATCTGGTCAGGGAACTGGAAGTGACCCCCCTGGTTATTTGTGGTCATTGTCCCTCCAGAAAACGAGCGGTGACGATTCATCAGGATTGGGTTGGACTGTAAGAAATAATAACATTATTTTTTCTTTAAAAAAATGGATAACTGAAAATTTATTAATCTCTTACATGTACATGTTTATTTTTATACTTTCCAAGTATAAAAACTCGAATAGTAAAATTACAATGACCAATTATCAATTAAGGTAGATTCTTTTCACCTGACTTAATGTTGTTCTTTTTATATGACATCATATTGCATATGAATATTTATTTATTTAACAAATATTTTATTATGCAAATAAATACATAATAGGATTGGACATCAGGCTACGCCTATTTTAGTCCTCTCCCCAAGGATAGGACAAGGATATGTTAATATTATATTAATATTATATTAAGTGTAACATTAAATGTAATCAAAGGCCGGAATGGCCACAATGGCGTTTAGCTGATATTTTTTTTTAATAGAGACACAGTAACTGGAATTTCTGCTATAAACAGTTTTGAAGGTTTTTCACAGCCTCATAGCTATAGCTAGTTTGCTTTAATTTTTTTTTTTAAATATAAAATCTCATCAATCATTTATCAAAATATAATTTGAATTACGAGGATACAACTCATTAACAGTATTTCCCTAAATATAATAAAGCAAACTTTTATTTATTACATTTCCCGTTTGAAACAAGATTATGGTGTGATTGTTTACAAACAAACCCACACCACGGCAATCTGCCTTATCTATAATGCTCAACCAAACCAGCTGTAATATCATCTTTACTTTACTGGCTATAGATACACTTTTTATGCCATTCACATGATGTCAAAAACTTTGCAGGAATCATACAACTTTACTATGGCTTTACATATTTTTTCTTTTTCATATCATATTCAATATTGTTGCTTTCTTCTTGCTTTTGCTTTCTTATATATTTATAGCAACAAAGTCAAAAGAGTTTCATTTTTATATTTAATTTTTATCAGGCAAGGGTCTTAAAAAAAATAACTTTGCACCTTATATAGTGAGAATATACTACTGAATATAACAATAATAAATATTTCAAATTTTGTCTGTTTTTAAATTTGCCACCTACAATTTTAATTTTATGTTTAAATAACTTGATTTTACTTAGACCTTAAAACAAGAGGCCCATGGGCCACATCGCTCACCTGAGCAGCATTGGCTTTATATGGGCGTACAACGGATATTGTGCCATATGGCCCCTAGGTAGATTAATAAAATATGAATATCCAAATTTTACACTAATTTTTGCATATACAATTAAATTCGCTTATAGTGAAGTCCTAGGGACCAATGGATTTAATTCGTTATATCCGTAATTCGTTATATTCGTGTAATGACTTCATGATAATAACTATTAATAGCGAAATCACTAAAGACATGTTTTCTTTAATTCACAAGACTACAATTTTTGCTAATTGAGGCTTAGAATGAAAATACACTCTTTTGATACCTTTTATAATCGAATGTAAATTGAAAAATTCATGTGAAAATAAATTCATTCAATCTATTATGTTAAATGGTAGTGCAAACTTTTTCAACTGTAAAGAAATTTGTTAAAAAAGTGTAAAATTTCGTCATTATTCCCCAAATCTCTATATCTATAAATTCGTTATATCTGTATTCATTATAACTGTAAAATTTTGCAAAAATTTGTAAAGAATTTTACTGGGCACTCGACACAACTTCGCTTTATCAGAGATTTCTCTATACTGTGGAATCATTAGAATTCGTGGTGGCTCAATTTTCGTGATATTCATGGGTAGTTCTCTCCCACGAATTTACATCCTCAATGAAAACAAATTTAGAAAGAGTTATCTTTCTTCCTGAAACTGAAAACCGACGAATCCACGAAATTAAATCCCCACGAATGAACAAAAAACCTACAATCTACGAAAATTGACCTCCACAAAATTAAATGATTCCACAGTATACGTGTTCGTACAATAAGTTTTACTGCACTTAATCTTTGACACATTTACCTTTATGGAATACCATTTTCACCGAAAATAAGAATATATGCAATATATATAACTAAATTTTCAGTAGGGGTTCACGGTGAACTTCAAGTTCCCTTTATTTTTGATTGGTTTAGACGCAGTTGACAATCCGTTCTAATACCCTCAGCGTTAGCAACACACTTGGCAACGGGCCGATAGAACGAATTGTTACATGCGCGTAGATTATGCGCGTACGGTTCGCCGTAGAACTTACGTCTTTTCTATATAAAAACATTCAAATTTGCTATAAAATTAAGACATTCAGTATAATAAAATAAATAGTGCCTGTTTGGGAGGGTACCAGTTGAAATTGACACACCTCGAAAACCATTGTCAACCTCCGCTTCGTGTCGGTTGACAATGGTTTTCTCAGGGTGTCAATTTCAACTGGTACCCTCCCAATCAGGCACTATTTATATAAAGGTACATTTTCTCCCTGAACTATTTACTAGTTATTGCAATATATTTTTTAAAAATTCCTATATGCGAAAGAAGAAAAGTGTACCTCAATGCCCTCAATTCCTGAAATTAAAATAATTCAAAAATGTAATTGGTCTTCTCCATAATAAACTATTGTTGTTTACCTGGCGTGAATTCATATCGTATGACATTTCATAACTGTGACTGATGAATAAACTTAACTGAAAAAGTTGTCACATGATATGTTAAAGAGCTACAATTCAAATCAATGTACTGGCAGGCATGTTGCTCTATTGTACTAAGGCCCACCCATTATTTTTATCTTTACAAAGCATCTTAACAAAACATGTTACATTAATCAACCATTACGTAGAGATCATACCGAGTTACATGCACCAATAGAATGAATAGTATTTTATAATATGTTGTTAAGTGCATCAGATTTTGCGCATGTACATGTAAACAATCGGCTGTCTGATTTACCGTTCCCCTCAAGTTAAAAAAAAGAAACGAAAATCAAAACAAGCTAAAACCACCATCACAAGTGAAAATGTCAACGCATATTTAAAATATTTAACCTCAATTTATCTCACAAAAACGGCACAAATATATTTTGGATGTTTCAAATATTCCCTTCCAACATAAACTGTTGCCTAACAAGCAAATTCATCTTTGTCAGTTTGACTGTTTATCAAGCGTCGAATATGGCTGATTCAAACAGAACTTTCGTTTTCGTAATATGAAATATCAAGCCCGAAGTTAAACTGATTGACCCCCATTCACTTTGTCTTATTATTATTTTCGTAAATTACTCAAATTTGAAACAGAATTAGCCCATAATTTTTGCAATTTATATTTTCTTTACCATAAGGATTATCTATGCTAAATTACGTTGAACTTGACTCAGTAGTTCTTGAGAAGAAGTTTTTAAAAATGCACCCCCCTTTTTGTACAGTTTCGAGGTTTTCTCTGCTTTGAATAATGATCGGTCTCTCATTTCTGCAATTTATATTCACCATACATTAAGGATTCTTTGTGCTAAATTTGGTTGAAATTGGCCAAGTGGTTTTAGAGAAGAAGTTCAAAATGTGAAAAGAATACAAACGAACGGACAGACGGATGGAGGGACAGACAGACGGACGGACAGACAGACAGACGACGGACAAAATGTGATCAGAAAAAGCTCACTTGAACTTAGCTGCAGAACTGTAGCTCCACAGAAAATTCGGGTTGACAGACCGTGGAGCTACAGGTCCACCCATATATAAAACTGTATATTTACGCGGTTTTGGACTTATTAAGCTAATTTTAGAACATATTCTGTAAATATTTTCATACAAAAAAAAAATCCTGAAAAAATTTACTACTGATTCGCCTCTTTACTTGTCCCAAACGTTTTCCTTAGCACCCTAACTGACCTTGGAAATTGAAGTATGCTAAATTCACGTCGGGATCAAGAGTCGCCATTTTTATGTGTAAACAAACCACACCATTTCACTTTACGAGACCGGTGATAGTGTTTAAAAGATATTCAGAGGCAATTAAGTTAAGCAAAGACATCTTAAGTAAAATGTCTCAGGAATTTTTTGGTATTGAGATTTTCACAGAATATATATCTTAATTATGTTAATAAGTCCAAAACCGTGCGCAACTATTTGTGCACAATAAATGTACAGTTTTTTTATATGGGTGGACCTGTAGCTCCACGGTCCATCAACCTGAATTTTCCGTGGAGCTACAGTTCTGCAGCTAACTTGAGCTTTCAGCTCAGGTGAGCTAAAATTAAGATACAGTCTCTTGGCCATCTCATTTCCCTATACTGTAATGCTATCCTTTAGTACGGTAATATCTGATAACAGAGCTAACGTTTTCATGTTGCTCTCTGTTGCTCTCACCTTGGGAACACTGTTGCTGATAGGGCTCTGCATGGCTGGTTGCTGAGGCTGCTGTTGCCTCATGTTCCACTGATTCTGTTGCTGATTAAAGTGGGGCGACATCTGAGAGTTGGGGGTGGAGGGTCCTGGTCTGATAAGCTGACTCAGGCTCGGGTGCTGCTGATGCTGCATCCCAGAGAACCTGGGTGACATGGGGCCAGGGATCTGGTTTCTCTGTGTTATAGAACAGTAAACATTAATTAGCTGATCAGGTGAGGGCATTGAGATTTTTATGAAAAACTGTCAAACATTGACTTCTTTAGATGAATAAAAATAAGTATTGATTAAATTTTGCCTTTTAATTCTTTATCTGCTGTCTAAAGCTGATGCCAGAGTTTCAAATTAACATTGCCAGGTGTTTGAATTAATAACAATTCATGAAAATACTTATTAGCTTAACAATCTATGTCAAAACGTGAGAATTACATTAACAGTTAAAAAGTTCATTTCTTCTAGCCTAGAATCCTACCTGTAGTGTGACATTAGGTACCGTCCCACTGTTCATCAGCTCGCTCAAATTCTCAGTGTAAGGCTGCATGGGACTGTTGTCTATGTTCTAAAATTCAGGAAATACATGTATATCAATTAAAACAGTGTCATAAATATGGTTCCATATACAATTTCAAAACCATCAAAACCAAAAATCAGTTCATTAGCTGTAGCCATAGCAACATACTGGAGAAAATCTCTGGTTGAACTGCTGGCCGAGTTGCCGTTGCATCATCTGGCGTTGCTGTTGCTGAGCAGCCTGGCGCTCTCTGAGCTGCTTCAGCTTCTGTTGCTGTAGGAGCGACTGTCTTACTTGACTGGCCATAGACTGGTATCCCATGGGCCTCTGCTGCTGCTGGGGACCCCCACTCTGTAAGGCACTGTTTAAGGACCCTCCTTGAAAATGATTTTAAAAAATCAACATCATTTAAAGATTACCTACTATCCATTTTAAAAACAACAAATTGTCATCATAATATATGTGTATTTAAAAATTACTTTTCAAATGTCAATTTTATTCATTAAACATGTAGCTAGTTGATCTTGAAATGCGTATACACAATAAAATTAATTCAAAATAAGACTTCACACACCTTGTGGGTTGGAGTGGCGAGGACCTTGGGGCAGGAACTTTGGCGCAACCTGGGGGAAGCGAGGTCCAGCCTGAGTGGGCAGAGGAGACTGCTGATTGGCCATATGCTGGTACTGAATGTCCATGCCCCCACCCCCTATTGGACTGGACATTGGATGCTGTGGGTTGCTGCCCATCCCATAGTTGTTCTGCTGTGGGATAGAAGCCTGGGAGGAGAGGTTTTGTCCCAAGTTGTTCATCTGTCCCATGGATGAAACAGCTGGGAAGGGGTCTTCACTCATCAGCTGGTTTTGAATTCTCCTGATGGCTGCCCGGTCATCTGACTGCTGGGGTTCCTGATCCAGCCCGGGAAGAGATCCAATGTTAAAGTTTGGGTCCTGTATCACCTGCTCTAGCTGTGACAACAGCTGCAGGTCCTCAGATGATGCCACATGATTTAAGTCGCCTCCACTGCCCCCTGACAAACAGCTCATGTCCGGGCCAAGATTTGGCATACTGTTACTTGTATGCAGGATGTGCTCCTGCTCCAAGTCTGCTGCTTGCTTCAGAATTTCTGCCAGTAGCGGGTCGGGGGTCCCTGAGGAGTCTATATCCATCCCTGAGACTGGGTTATTCATTGAATCACAATTCCCAATGTTGGACCCAAATCCCAGAATCTTCTGGAGTTCATCATAATCACTAGACACAGAAGTTACATTAGAGCTGGAACTTGGTATACTAATTCCATTGAATGAACTAGTGTTCACAGTGCTCATCATGCTAGATGCACAGCTGCTGCCCACACTAGTTTTAACCGAATTGTCCAAGTTTCCGAACTGGCTAGAATTAGGAAATCCCTGAAAACTATCTTTCATGTTTTCCTTTTCTTTTTCTGTTGACAAACGTTTTGAATCAATAAGTCTTAAGTTCATGTGTTTCTCTGGAACATTGAAGCGACTTTGTGGTGATTCACAAGGATCACTACTCACCAACAGACGGCCAGTGTTCACCACAGCCTCACTGGGTGTCCGCTTTGACAACAACTGAGCAAGTAACACATTTTTGTTTCTAAAGTTATTACCCATCTTTACCTGCTGTTGACTGGACATACCCAATTCCATGTCTGTACTATCAACACTTCCGTCCGTGCCTGAAGCCTTTCTCTTTCTGTTGGGCTTCGGGAGGGGGTCATTGTCCCCTTTTTCCCATAGACAGTTCAGTAGAGAGTTCAGTGCCTTGTCAGCGATGGCGTCCGATTTCTTGCCGGATTCACTTGGTGCTGCACTGATGGGTGTGGCTGGATGGTGCTCCTGGGAGTAGGGAGGCAGGGAGGGCTGTGGGAGGGAGGTAGATGGCGTTGTAGACTGGGGCTCCTGGGGCCCAGATTGATGTCTCTGGCGCGAGAAGAGATCATTCTCATGACTAGTGCTCTCCTGAAAAACAAACAATGTTATTAGGGTGCTTTCAAAATTTAAAAGTAAGTTTTGTCAATCCACACAAGCTAAACTGAAATGAGACTATTGAATCAATTGTCAGTTACACACAGAGAATAAACATACATGTATATGATAATGGAAAAGGTAATTATTTTCCCCACTTACAGCTGTGGCGATGACTGGAGATGACCCACTTTCTTCTTCATTCAGAAGAATCTGCAGCAGATCTCCTGAGGTTTGTCTTGAGCGGTCTCGAGATTTTCCATCTTTCTTTTCTCCATCATCACTTAGTAATTTCTGTTTATAAAAAGCCAATGAAATGCTGTTAAAAAAAAAAACCCAATGAAATGCTGTATATAAAAACCCAATGAAATGCTGTAGAACCATTTTAACAAGAGCTTGGACTTTAGGTAGTTGTGTCAAACAGCAATGTGACGTAGGCATGTCTATTTCATTGCTAGCCACTCAGCCATGGCTCTTTGAAATCAACAAGATTTGTCTGGCTTTTGAGCTAAGACTACGCAATCGGTGCATATTTTGCTTCATACCGCGTCATTTTTAGCTTGCTTTGACGCAAGAAATAGATAGCTACGTCCTAATGAAAGTCCAAGGTCTTGTTAAAATGGTTCTATATAAAAACCCCATGAAATGCTGTATATAAAAACCTAATGAAATGCTGTATATAAAAACCAATGAAATGTGAAACAAATAACCGGTGCTATATTCATCAGACTCACTCCAAATTTTGTTTTTCCTATTGAAATGTATGTTTTACTTTCACTCTTTTGCAATGCAACTAAAGTAAGTAAAAACTAAGGCAATGGGAAGCAATGTTAATGATGAAAACTTATGTCAAATATCTCCCATTCTTGCAAATCTAATAACTTTAACTAAATGTTATGAATTTTATTTCCTGTTGACAAACAAAAGTATACCTAATCTCACTGGATTACTGACAAACAAAACTATATGCAACTTTAGACTAACTTACTGACTTACAAAGTAGAGAAGATCTACCAAAGTGGTTTCTTAATGATTTAACACATTGGGTCTACCTTAATGATTTAACACATTGGATGTACCTTAATGATTTAACACATTGGGTCTACCTTAATGATTTAACACATTGGATCTACCTTAATGATTTAACACATTGGATCTACCTTAATGATTTAACACATTGGATCTACCTTTAGCAAAGCGTTTGAGGGTTTCTTTGGTTCGGCCTCATTTTTCTCCATGTCAGCCTTGCTGTCTGACCCCTTTGTGTCCTCTGTGGGGGCTGCCTCATTACATTCCTCCTCGTCATCATCCGTACTGAGCAGCTGCTTCAAGATCACATTCCTGTGGGCCTCTTTATCCGAGTCGTCCGTGTTCGTGGTGCTCTGTGGTTTCTCAGGGGGACTCTGGCCTGGCCCGGGCTGTGGTGACTGATGCATGCTGTCCGCCGGTGATTTGGTAACCACGCCCTCACTGCTGGGGCGGTCCTTGGTTGAGGACTGGACAGACTCTGTAGAGTTCCCTTTGAACAGGTCCGAGCCAAGATTACTCCCAGACAAGAGCTGACTCAGTTTCCCCGGCCGTGCTGACGACGGAAATGTGAACTCTCCGGACCTCCGTGGGGAGGGGCTAATTCCACCCCCCAAGTTCTGCAAGGCCTGATGGTGACCATCATTGGGAGGAGACATCATGCTACTGGTCGGTGTCTGTGGGGCCGAGAACTGTCCTCCACTGTGATGAAGACGCCCCCAGGAGTTCTGACTCACTACAAGAGATTTCATTCATAACTTCATCTAAATCTCATATCCTTTATGCAAGATATACCCGTAAATGTGCAATAAAATATTTGACACATTCACTTAACATAATTTACTCAAATTATTCTCCTTAAATTTGTTAAAATAGAGAATCCATTCTAAACATTGTACAAAGAGTTTAAGAAGAGGCCAAAGAAGAAAAATGGTTTGTTTCTGCTTTCCTGACCGAGCTTGAACCGACAACTCAAAACTTTTCTCAAAAGGATTTTCAAATGAAAATCATCAATTTTCATTTTTGTCTGATTTTGGATTTTGAAAAAAAATTAACCTAAGCCAAAAGCTTCAAGCAGTTTCTTTTCAAATCAGTGTAACTCAAACGTTATAAAAAATATTTTTAAAGATTTAAAAGAAATTCTGACCTACCGACCCTACTTTTTTCAGCATAAAGCAAAAACAAACCATTATTTTTTTTAGGCCTAATTATTCAAAAGGAAATTTGTTTTATTAAAATAAACAAAAAATAACAAAACTTTAAGCATGTATCATAAATATTAGATAAAAACTTGTTTGCAGCATAAATCCTCCAAAACATATTGAGAGAAAAACCCCAATTTTCTACCTGAAATAGGCGGGGTATGCTGCATGGGGTAGCTCATTACTCCAGCAGCTGGAGACATGCGAGGGTTCTGACCCATGCTGCTCCCAGGGCTTCTCTGACTATTCATGCCCATCGCACCATGCATGCCCCTCTGACTCGATGGAGGATACTGATTACCTCTAGGACTGGAAGCAAAACTAGGGCTTTTCTGACCTCCTCCCTCATAAGAATTACTTCTGGGAAAGTTTAACGACAGTTGTCGTTGTTTATCAGAGTTAGGCTGTGGCTGCATGTTCAACACATTCCGCACCAGATGCGGCTGTTGTTGGGAGTTTCCCATCTTCATCTGTGGCTGCATGTTATTCCAACTATTAAGATTGGCGGAATTTCCCGAAGAGAATCCATTGTTATTGTTATGGGAAACAGGAATAGCGCCACTGAGTCCAGAATTTCCAGGGAATGGAGGATCTAAAAAGTCCCAGCTGTTAGAGGAGGGATCAAACTGATCCCCAACGTCCTCTATAGCCTGGCTCAGAGAGTTCTGAAAAGGTTGGTTTATAGCACTTAACACTGCCATTGGAGATATATTGTTTGGTAATCCACGCACAGAGTTCTGTTCTCTTTGGTTATTGGGCACCGAAGTATTCGACTGTCCAATAATGGATTTCATTAAACTTGTGGACGCTGAGCCTTTAAGCTCAACGTCGGAGTCACATTCTCGTATGATGGAGTGGGTTGACATGATAAAGCTGTGGTCTCCATTGTTACCGTTTTCATAAAGCTGACTACGTGTCTGCACAAATACGTATCGATTGTCTTGTAGTTTAAAACGGTACACACTACTTGTATTACTCTTTGTCTTCAGCACTGTAAAAACAAAATATTTGTAAAATGTTTTTTATTTATTGTAAATAGTCATCAAACCCTTACACAATCATAGAAAGAGATAATGTGTAATATAATCTTTCCATTTCACTGAGATTCCAGATGAAAAATGTCCCAACATTGTTATTGTAAACCAACTTCTTTCACAGACTACTTTATATCTTAGTTCACCAATATCAAAGTGCTTAGTGATGAAACAATTTCCACTGAGGAATTATTATACAATAACATTAACATGCAGATGTCTGCACAGACAATAATTCACGTTTAACAAGTTCTTAAGAACATGTCACAACTATCTTTAAAACAAAAATTAAAATTGGTTTACAGATAACTTAGTAATGAAAGGTCACCATAAAATATTAGTAAGTTAATATACTATTTCTACAGACCTAGTTTATATATCTTGCAAAGGTTAAAGACTACCAGTATATCTAAAGCACATATAATAAAATTAGGTGCTAATTAAACTGTTATTTGACAATGCAAAAAATTCCATTATCAGAACCTTATACAATTCCAAATTTAATACAGTTCTTGTTTTTCACACCCTAATTTTTGAAACAGATCTCAAATTCATCATGAAATGTAAATTCCATATAAAATTATTCTCATCATATGTAACTAAATTACCCACCTTCTTGGAAATGTTTTGACAATGTTTGAACATCATTAAGGTGACAGAAATCTTGAATATTTTGTCCAGTAAAGTCTGGGCATGAATAATGACCTCGAACAATTCCACTGAAAATAAGAAAAACACATGAGTAAATGTATCAACTGAGTCATTGGTTGAACTACCTTAATCACGAAGCATATAACAAGATAAAAAATTAAGTGCTACATCACAACATATAATGTATCATGAGGAAAAAATCTAAAATTGATTCCTTTCTTGGCAATGGAAATTACCATAAGAGGAAAAACACAAATTGAGACCTCTAAATGCCCAGGACACGGTTCTGGGCAAGAAATATCAATTCTGAAGTACATTGTAGCCCAGAAATAATGTTTAACCCAATAAGCTGCCTCCACAAATATAGATATTTCTTCTTAAATTAGAACGTGATGATGGCGTTAATGAATGATACGTCACTAATCTCTGTTTCCACATGATCAGTGGCCGAGTTGAACAGGGTTTATATTACAATAAACACTTGTTTGTGACCATCGATGTAATTTTAATACACCTTGTTGACACTTGATGGTGCGGTTTGACAACCTTATCTCACCTGAAGCAATATGCCTCTGTATGTTTATGTACTAAATAAGAATAAACCGGTACCTTAAAAAGGTGCTTATTGATACAGGGGCTACCTATATAACACCAATTAAAGTTTCAGTTACCAGGTAACATACAATGAAATAAAATTTGTTGAAAGATTTAATGCACCCTAAGATAGTTTTTGACTGTATGTATATATACACATATCCTACAAGATAGTTTTTGACTGTATGTATATATACACATATCCTACATTCAATGCTGTACAGAAACAGTATCTTCTAAAATGGAATAGAATTATGAGAAAAAATGTTAGCACATAAAAATGCACCAATCAAAGCTTACAAACTATCATATACCAGTACATGTTAATTCTAGATTAGAGACAGTGATATGTGAGGAAAATATAACGCATACTGAATCTGGTCAACCTTACCTCTAAATTCCCGTCATAAAAACTCTCCTTACATTTTACCGAATGAAGTAAAACAGTGGGGACAGTGATAATGAATTCCTACAGAGAAGTGAAGTCCTGTCTTATCATCCCTGTTTACAGTCAATTTATGCAATATAGGAAAACCTTGGCTATACTGCATAGGTAAGACCTTGTAATATCCCATGTCTCAGGGCTACCCAACAAACATGTCAAAATACATCTACTTTAACCACCTGATCACCATAAGTCCTCAATTCACATACTTTCTACATTTCCTGTGTTATGGCAGTATATTGGGTACATAAATACTCTAATAGAAAGAGCCCTTCCCCCACCCCCACCCTACCACCCACTCCTCACTACAATATCTAATGCTATCATGAATCCTGACCATAAACATTATGTTCTGCAAAACATCTTTCCATGCTGATCAGATTTATTTTCTAAACAAAATTTTAAAGGAGTCAAATTTAAAATAATCACATCTTCTTATATTGATCACACTTCTTACATAAAGGCAAAACTGTCACAGTTAATAAATTTAAATCTTTAACAGAATCTGCAGCCCTCCGTAAAGGTGCAGTCATACGATACAATTTTCCATCTGATTTTCTCATCCGATTCGCTTTCGACAAAAATCGTACCGTGTGACCACCCAAGTCGAAAGTTGAAAGCAAAGTCTGAAGTCGATTGAAAATCTGAAGTGCGTTCGATTTTCAATCGACTCTCTGGTGAAAATCGTGACATCACAATGACTTTTCCCCATACAATAATATTGAATAGGTTTTTTATTAATTGAAAATCGATTGTAAACCTGTGACCACCTCAACAATCGACTCAAATCGACTTACCTGAGCAAGTTGATTGAAAAACAGATGAAAAATCATATTGTGTGACCACACCTTAATAAAGAGAAGCTTGCTAAATATTACACAGCCTATAGGATGTTATTGTTACCTGGTATTAAATATTACACTGCCTATAGAATGTTATCATTACCTGGTATTGACTATTTCACAGCCTATAGGATGTTATTGTTACCTGGTATTAAATATTACACAGCCTATAGGATGTTATTGTTACCTGGTATTGACTATTTCACAGCCTATAAGATGTTATTGTTACCTGGTATTAAATATTACACAGCCTATAGGATGTTATTGTTACCTGGTATTAAATATTACACAGCCTATAAGATGTTATGGTTACCTGGTATCGTGAGAGATTATTTTTCCATTGATATCCTGTTTTGTTGTAAACTGTTCAATCCCCAGCATTGTATTTGTCTTTTCGTTGAAAGAAAGTCGACGTGCAATACACACTAGGCATGATAGGCCTTCTACAACCAATCATCAACCATTTTATATACTGTACAGTATTTTCTAGGCATAGAAAAAAAATAAGGAAATTTTTTCTTGGTTTTCTTTTTTCTCAAATAGCAGAGCAAAACTTGACTTAAAGCACCAAAATAAGATCTCAAAAACTTCTATGCATTACAACATCTTAGAGTGCAGACTCTTATTTTTGATAAAATCAGAAAGAGTTATCTTTCTTTTTGGTTACCCGAGTGTTCAGCACCATCTGAGAATTTTTCCCCGGGTTGAGAGATGGCAGAGATCTGAAGATTTTCATACTGTGACACGTAAGTCTGTTTTGTTTCTACATCATCATTCTCATCATCTAAAACAAAGACACAGTCGTTATTATTATGTCATTTCGTTGGGTCCGACATCAAGACCTATTCTTATTATATCACCAGCTATGGGGTAATTCATTAATGATGGAGTTTTGGAATGGAATTACAGATGAACAGAAAATTATATATGTAATTTGCAAATAGAAACAACACTAAATCCAAAAAATAGTAGTTTCATACATTTTGCATTTAAAATTTTTCTCGAAATTGACATTGAACTCCCAGTTAACTGGTTGGAGAAAATACTAAAACTGCCAAACATTTATGTAAGGGTAAGATTTAATCAAACAGAAGTTTCTTTTTTGATAAAGCCTATGTAAATGTATTTTGAATTCAATAACTTGCAGACAAAAAACATAAAACGATGCAACAGCTTTTGTCCTGTAATTTTCCCCTTCAGCAATTTGCTTTGTTTAGATCTTTCCCAATCTTTACAAATTACCATCATCAGAAAAAGCATGAGAACAGAAGCAAACCATAATCTACGTGTTGTATGATTAAAAGCCGTCATCCAAATCCTGGATAATGACTTTTTTCTATGTGCTTATTTGTTTTAATTACTCACATGGGGGTTTAACGAGCATGCGACAATTAAATGTTCTTCCCTTTGCTATTGTGGAATCACTGGGCCATGGTATCAAACTCCCTGCAAAAGATGAAACACAAAATACCTGTTAAATCAATTTATGTTATCAGATAGGTGAATTTCACACAAACACATATACTTTCTTTGTGTTCCATGAAAAACGAAGTCAAATTGTTAGATAAAATCTCAATGGATCCAAATATATCTATGGATTTTGTTATCTGAAAATAATTTTATAGGTAGCTAGAATGGTTTCTATATTTCTGTCAGTATCATGCTAGTGTTCACTGTACTTCTGTTTAAACATCAAAGGGAAGTAATAATCAATGATGTTCCTATGTGCTGAATTATCTATGATATGAACCAGTTGTTGTGACTTTATTTGGGCGATAATGTATTAGTACATGTTACGTTCAAACACACTTGTGACGAGCATGGTCTCCATCAGACCTCTGATGAGGAACGTGCTCGCTTGTTTATCTGTATTGCCACATCAGCAAAAAGAGCTCAATTTTTGTCTTATCCCATTTGATCAGCGGAACAAGCTCATCAAAGTTTTCAGCAGCAGGTCCAAGTTTTACTGATGACATTGCTTATTTGATTTGACTGTACTGCGTGTTAACCTGTGTCGCTCTTCTAGCTGCCTGACTTGGGCTGCACTCTTACACTGTAGTGTCTAATTATACTGATTCCATCAGTCCTTTCAGCTTTCCCTCTTATACCAACACTTACAGCTGGATGATTACTACACAGGACGCTGACTCTAACATGTTCAAAAGAATAGGTGTGTTCTTAACATGTCTCAACCTACCACTAGCTTCCATGAAAAAATAAAATATAACTGAATCGGACACTTTAGATGAGTGACAGAATTAAAATAATTGAACTGAACAATTAAACTACAGGATGGATATATTAAACTCTGGTAACAAAAATGCATAATATGATGACAGAGTTTACTAAAGCATTCAGCTAAGACAATGTACTAAGCATTGTACAATAAAACAGAGTTAAAAGGAACAAGATTATAACAAATTCTGCAGGCTTACAGTGAAGTCAGTTTCATTCCCCTAAATTCCAAAATGTGTATTATAAACTGATCAAATGTAATGAATTACATCTATGAAATATCAACATTCCTTGTTCCTGGCTGTCACTACAACTGTATTATTGAAAATAGTCTGACAGTGAATTAAAACAACAAAGTACCCACCCAATGACATGGGAAGATAGCTGTAGTTGAATTGATCATGGTCACCGATATGTATAATGTTGTAAACACTTTTTCCAATCAGATCATCCTGAAAAAGAGTCACATATTACAGAAACATGCTGGACAGAGGATGAATACAAAAATTACACGTTTAATTCACAAACACATTATTATCATGACAATTTACACACATATTCTGTGCAATTCATACAATATCATAAACAAGCTATCACATACAAGACTGATATCTAATGATGAACATTGTATTTACAAGAGAATAATTGCTTTCCCTACTCCATAGCAAATGAACAGATAGTTTCACTAAAAGTACAAGAGAGTAAAAATTATAAATTAAGCAATTTTATCAGAAATTCATGCCTTTAAATAATGTTTTAAAGAGCATTTTGTATGTAAATTAATTTTATTACAAAATATCATAATTTTTATGCATAAAAATTTACCAAGGGTTAAAGCCTTTAATTATTCAAATAAGTAGTCCTTAAATATTCTTTTTCAAGTTCCATCAATCAATAATGGAGAACTGGCGAACCTCTATGGAGGAAAGCTGACAGGTAATACATGGCTATCCTTACAGGAGGATACAGGGGTATCCTTAGTGGAGAATACAGGGCTATCCTTAGTTGAGGATATATGACTATCCTCGTAATGGAAGATACATGGCTATCCTTATTGAAGGATACAGGGCTATATCGTTAGTGGAGAATACAGGGTTACCCTTGGAGGAGGTTTCACACACAGTTATCTTTAGTTGAGGAGAAGTTGACATGTAATACAGAGCTACATCCTTTGGCTGTATCCCGACACTTAATAATACAGGGCTATGTTTAGTAGAGGAGATCTGACAGGTAACACTGGAGTATCCGTAGTGGAAGATACAGGAATATACTTAGTGGAAGTTAAAGAGCTATCCTTCGTGGTGGATAATCAGACAATACAGGGATATCCTTATTGTAGTATACAGGACTATCTGTAGTGGAGGAAAACTCACAAGTAGAACCATTTTCGAGTGAAATATGCATAGATTGTGTAGTTTTAGCTATAAAGCCAGACAAATCTTGTTGAATTCAATGAGCCATGGCTGAGTGAGTAGTGAAGGAAAAGTTGACAATACAGAGCTATCCTTAACAGAGGATAAATGGCAGCTATCCTTTGTTGTGGAATATCTGACAATAAAGAGACATCCTTAGTGGAGGATACAAGGCTATTTTTAGTGGACGAAAAGCTAACAAGTAACACTGGAGCATCCTTAGTGGAGATACAGGGCTATCCTCAGTGAAGGAAAAGCTGGCAATACAGAGCTATCCTAAGTGGAGGATACATGGACATCCTTAGTGAATAAAAAGTTGACAGGTAATACATGTACAGGACTATCCTTGGAAGAGGACTATCAGGTAATTAACGGTATCCTTAGTGGAGGTAATAAAGGACTATCTGTAGAGAGAACTGACAGGTCACACAGGCAACAAACATTCAGCTTTCTCAGATTACTAGAATCTTTTGGTATGATCATTTTTCAATTAAAGTTACTTTCATCCACAGATATCAGAGTTTTTTAAATCAGCCGGTCCCACCGGCAAAAGTGGTAAATATTTCAAATGTCCGGTAATTTTCCTTATCTAATCGGTCAAAATGACCAGTAATTAAAAAAACTACCAATTCAAGACTTTAACCTCTTTACAAGCAGGATTTAAATGTTTGCAAACACCTTCAATTTGATTTAACAAAGCAATTCATTCTCGACAAGATCTTAGTTAACGCATTCATTGTAAGGGTAGGCTAATTAACGTAATAATGCTATATGGGATACTTGCGATAAGGTCTCGGACAGCTATTAAACGACAGCTATGATTTCAAATTTATTGCTCATTGACGAACTGTGTTTTAATTTCATAAACAAAAAATCATAACAAATTTTTAAACACCTAAAACATATTTTCAATGATCAAACTTGTAAACAACATGGCTCCTGTCAACCCAAGAAGTAGTAATCGCCGGTTAATTTTGACCAGCGACATAAATAACATTTTTTATGTCTCTGGTTTGTCTTTCACTTAACGAGAAAATTACACAGATTTTCAAATATCTGTTAAACATTTTCAGAGAAAAAAATAAAAGGGTATATATGCGCACTAAATAATAGATATTACTTGTTAGAATCTATGCTTACGTTTTCATTGTAAAGAAATTAAAAATAAAGAGTGGAGATTCAGGGAAATCTTCTTTACTTATAAATATGAATTTGTCATTTTTTAAATAATGTTTTGTATCTTTTATATGGAAATCAAATATGGACCTGTGAATATTTGTTCAGACCGGTAAATTTCATCAAATCACTGGTCCACTTGACCAGTGAATTTTTTTTTTATTTCAAAAACTCTGAGATATATCTAGATTAGGGCGAAGAAATGGCAAAAAAAACCCAAAACAATGCATTTTATTGCATTTGAAAGTATGTCTAACACACGATGTGATCCCTGATTGTGACTGACATAAGGGAAGGGTGGGTGGATGTCTAGACAGACCAGCAAACAAAACACACTGATCAAATGCACCAGAGATAGAGAGAAAGAGAGAGAGAGAGAGAGAGAGAGAGAGAGAGAGAGAGAGAGGTTTGATGTCATTAAGTTTTGATAGAATCTTTAATGCACGCTTCATTAACTATCTTTTCTAGAGGTGGTTAGATTTCAGTTCTCCTGAGAAATGAATTCAGTGTGTTACATACCTTCCGAAACTCTGTAGCCACCATTATAAATCCTCACTACATCTATACCCATGTGTAAACAATAAACATCTCAGAATCATCAACTACATCCTCCAAACCCAGCTTAGTGGGTTTTTGTTGAGAAAGAGAGAGTTAAAGAATTATCACACTGAAAGCCAGTGAGAGAGGAAGTATCTGCGGAGAAAACGAGAGTACACGGTGGTATATACACGTATAGCCATTATTGATTGTACAGCGCTGCTGAATCACAGAGCATTATCCTTCACAGCTCACATCCAGATGTATTTATATATATATATATATATATATATATATATCTACAATTTGTTTTTGTGGGTGATAGAGACAAAACACGTCCTAATAGAAGCTGGTATATTTATCAGTTGCCTTCTGCTGGTCGGGAGTCAGTGAGCTGGTTCCCCTAGTGGTGGCAGAGGGAGTACAGATTACAGCATGGAATTAGCTGCACAGACTGACCCACAAATCTAGGTCAGTGGGTCACTGGGTAATTTGAATATAGCACCTATCTGACAAGCATGGCAAGACCAGATGCATGTTCTTGTTTTCTGTACTGTTACATTGGTACATGTGTGTTAGCACTACACAGACAGTAATGATAATACAGAATGGCTGAAAGAAGGCGTCCAGGTGGAAATCCTTCACACCTGGTCATTGTTTGCTTTGATGCAATTAATTTAGGTAGCATATTTTGTCAGGTAAAATATTGCATGTGACACAACTATTGCCCAATTGACCACTGTCATTAATTTTTTTTTATCACGGATAACCGTCACTCGCAACATCTTTGAGTCCGACATGACAAACAGCAAAATGTGTCACCAAAGTATCTCAATATACCACAATTTCACTGCTCTCCGAGATAAATTGCATATATACCTGTCTGCAGCAATGAGGCATATTCAAATTAATCATCTACAATGGATCTACTACACCAAACCCCTGACAAATGCCTGTTGTGGTCAGATATAGTCTGAACTTTTTCTCAAGGTAAAATGTGGCCATAGTCCTTACATCTAAATCTGTTTTTCACTGTTTTTCGAAGAAAATCTCTTTTGACAGGAGTGGAAAATTCATACAACATGCAAGTTTATTCATTGAAGATGACTTTGAATAAGGGTTGGCAGCGTTAAGAAAATCTCTATCTACTAGTTGAATGTGTTACGGGTGGGTATTACCGTTACTGGGTGAATCACAACAAGGAACCATGGGAATCAGCTTACCTGTGAATATTGTAAATATTCTGTAACGTTGTCAGAAACAAATTCAATCTTTCCCTGGCTGTTAACAACAAAAAGAAACCCGTCCAGAGCCTGAAATCAAAGAGCCTAGTCTTTACAATAAATCATTACATACCCCAATGTCTGATAGTCAGTAAATCGTACATTCATTCATTACAAACTAACTCACAATATTCTACTTAATCATTGAAATACTGAAAAGGAGTTTACATTAATCTATACAACTTAATATCATTCTTAAGAAACTAAGATTCAACATTCAAAGAAAAAGTACTGCAGAGTCAAACTTAACATTAATGCAAACATTGGGACTTGCGATTACTTGAATAAATGTAAGTATGACGTTCACATAAAAGGTCCAGGACTCATATTTTTAAAGTTAAGTTTACTAGAAAAATCTAGAGTGATTTCTTCTTCCAAAGGTCTGGTTTTATCACTCTTGAATACCTTCAACCAATAGAAGATAGGATCTCTGTTGCAGGAACTTTTTCATGAAGTCTTAGAGCAAGTGATTTTACAGTTAGGGTCGATATACTATAGTCTGTCCCAAGATATTTATGCTGCACATTTGGACTATTTTTAATAAAAATACACATACCTGTGAAAGAAGTGCAATTGAAATCGATGAAAGGGAAAATTTCCAAGATAACTTCATGCATTCACACATTATCATTTTTCCTTTGTAAAAATTCACAGGAACGAAAACAGATTTCCTACGGAGATTTATAATGGGGAATGTTGACATCTTTTCTTCATTCGGAAGTACTTGAGACACCTCGCGCAATTTTTCAACGTTATCATCCGGGCATCTTCATCTTCTTGGCAATGGAAAATCCTCATAGACTTTATTTTTAGCCGTGTATTGATACCAGACAAGCTAGAGGGGGCATTTCAAAGGGGAAATCTTGGGATTTTTTCATACTACTGTAAACGTATTACATTTGGCTGTGTATTCTTTTTAGCGTTTTTGGCGGAAAACAGCGTCCGCTAAATCAAATACATCGCCAGATGTAAAATATATAAGTAGATAAATAGGTACATTCAGAAATGCGCTAAATCAAATCCACGCTAACTTGTTGAAAAATCATATTCCCCCAAATATTGTACACGCTAAATATAGTACGTTTACAGTATTTAATGAACATCATCTGAACCAAGAGGTGTTTATAAATTTCAAATAATTTAAGAAAATATGCAGCAAAAATATCTTGGGACAGACTAAAGACATCAAGGGATGTGACATGATTCAATGAATGTTATTTTTTTAACCTACCTCCAGAAGAAGAGGTCCGAGGACTTCAGTCGGGAGGACAGAGGGCTTGCTCGAGGACACTTGACTCTGCTGAACGGCGTCCGAAGACGCTTTTTCTGCAAACACAATAAATAATTTATTGCAATAAGCATGTTGCTGAACTAGTGATAGCTAGCAAAGGTTTGATCTCTCCAAATCTCATATTTAGGTTACCATAGATTACTATTTTTTCCTAACATTGAAATCCAAATTATCATAAACAAATAGTTTCCTGATGTTTAAAGATATCAAATCTTGCCTTGGGATGGACAACATTAGGTACACAGCCACAACAAACAAACTTAGATGTAACAAACAATTTCTTTATCAAATAAGTTTAAATTGAGTATCAATAATTTATTGGAAAATCAAAACTTTCAAACTATGGTCCATCAGAGCTAATGAGCTGACAGCAGACATGGCATGGCCATCAAATCATTTGTCCTTTTAGCCTTCATCTACAAATGCTTTAGTTGATTGTAATTCATGCTTGGTAACTCTTTGAAAATGTTTTCATTGATGTATTAAAAAACCCCAACTATCTGCTTGTATAGACAAGTCATTACTATTACAACATGTTAACAGTTTTTCGTTTCTATGGAACTGCTCTTAATTTCTCATCATTAGACTTTCTTTTGCAAAATTTACTGTAAATTATCTTTGTAACTTTTCTACATCTAAAACATTAGCCTGGCCTAGTCAGGGTCATATAACACATAATGAATAAGTTGATGAACTGGTCATGGTAACAAGTTAGTTGCTGGAATGGCAAGTTGTACCTGGAGAATTTCTTTTCTGTTAAAACCATGTAACATCAATTCTCAGGGGAATAAAAAGTGTAGTCAATCCACCCTACATGAAGTCTGCATTATCTTTAGGCAGTCAAATCCCTTCTATGCCCAGCTATCGTTTTTGTGTACAAAACAGGCCATTATTTAATCAATATGCAAGCTTTTACACTTTGGATTTGTAGTTATCATCATTTCAATCAGCTTCAATCAATATATGACTTGATGCAGACCTGCAATACTTCGTCTGTTTATCAACAAAAACACAAGTATTCATTGAAGTGTGTAAACTTATGTGAGGGGAAGGTAGGCCATTAGCGATTCTTGGCTTTTATCACAGCTGAGCCCAGACTGAGATATTGGCTATACCTGATCTTAAACTGCTTTTTTAACAACCACCCTCTGCACCAGCTACAAATGCTGTTTAACTTATTTACCATGCACTTATAAGCAATTCTTCTCCCTACCTATCTCCTCAAACAATACTTACTCAAATAGTGCCATGTGACTAAACAACAATTTTAATCACTCAGAATAAAAATTATATCACACAGTAGCTGCAATTATTCTCATCAGCTGTAGAAAACCTATGCAAAAAATAGTGTAGCTTTCTATCTTATTCTCCATCTCATATTTTCTAATTAATGAATGCCAAAAAGCTGTAATAAAGTCTATCTAAGTACTGAAACATAATGCTATAGCACAAGCTCAGGGATTTCTTTAGTTTGAAGTACATATTACACAAAAATCGATTCTACTTTGTAATAAATGAAGAGTTTCCTTTTTCAAACACATTTTATTACCTCATCCTATATATATATATTTTTAAATCTTATCTAAATGGCTGTCATTACATACTTTCATTAGAAAACAATGGACAAAATGAGAACTTCCTTTCTCTTATTGGGACAGTAATGTTCCTTCCACCTGCCTTTGTACTATCTATTAAGAACCATTAAAAAATTTCACTACAACCAACAATTTAAAAGTGAACATTTGGGGTTTTGTGTCTAAAATCTTTTTGTAAAAATAAGGTGGCCTTGAAAAGTAAATAAACCTTCAGTATTTCTGGTAAAAATAAGTGCAAAACCAATACAATATATCTCTGCATGACTCAGTTTCCAATGCAATATCAAACACAAAACACAAATCTGAGAGAACTACCTTCTCTTACTCAAACACGTAACATGTCTGCTTGCACTCTACAAGACATATGGATCCCTGAAAAAACTGAAGGATTGAAACCAATTTTTGCTTGCTTTTTCAGAATTAGCAACTGCTTAGCAGAGTGATGGAATCTGGTGTTATCAGTTGTAAAACAGAGCTGTCCTTGTTCCGATTTTGTTAACCTTGCGTTACACCACAAGATCTGCCTTGTACATGTAACACTGACAAGGAACACTAAAAGTGTATTACCAACAGAGGCACCAGACCCACACTTAAATGGGACAACATTTACAACACCAGGCCTAAATATTTATTTCATCTATAGCTTGATAGTGTGTTTGCTTTAAAATACAGCACATGTTTATGTAACAAAACTCTGTCATAAAATCAATGTCAGGTTTTTTCCTGTACAGAGATACCAGCTAGTCCTTGTAGCCCCGAGGCCTTGTCTAAACCTCTAAATACCAAGGACAATAACTCTGCATCATTAGGAATTGACAAAATACCCATTTCAGATGACAAAGCAATATAAAATAGACTGGGTGCTATCATTGGTAATTACATCAAATTATCTTCAAAGAGTTCTGGGTCAGCGAGTCAGCATATTAATATAACAAGGTCAGGTCATTTGGCTTGCCCTTTTTCCAAAGAATGAAAAAACACAAGGTACATATCTAATGACTGAGCTTATTCCCCCAACCCCCTCCCTACCCAACAATGTCACATTTCCTTTAGGCTCAAACAGTCCACTGAGGTATGATGATAACTTGAAAAGGTCATTAATGTTCTGACTATGATCTTTCCCAGTTTTACTGTCGGATAATTGAACTACCTCTTATACTTTCATTGGAACTTTAGCACTGACTTTTATGTTATAAAATACTGTCAGGGGATACTTTAATTGGACTATCTCTTATACATTTACTACAAGTCTAGTGTGTGCGATAACTATTGTCATGAGATACAAACTGTCATGGCTGCTGGCTGTGTGATTAAGTTTGGATACCATGAAATTGCATTGCTCATTTACATTTTTATTTCTCAATCTGCTCACAAATCGATGAAACCCAAGAGAGGCACATCCTCACCCCCTATCTAAATAATTCTTAAGAAATACATCAATCAACTTGACTAAAAAGACAAAGGAAGAATAAAATCTAAAATCCTTATGAATACTGCAGGTACTGGTTGTATGCAGTTCCCTGCATGTCAAGGTTTGACTGTACGTAAACATTGAGACAGGGGATCCCCAAGGTATTATATACAGATATAGCCCTGATAAAAGAGTAGGATTACACACCTTGTTTAAGTTGTTTGATTTTGTTTAAGCTTTCCTGTAAAATGGCACTCTTCTCCGGCTTGACTGAGAGGGCGCTCATATCCGTCACACTGGCCGAGATCAGCTCCGCCAACTCCTCGAAATAGGCGTTCTCCTGATCACGCCTCCGACGCTCATGTAGGCACTTGCTTCTGTCAAAAAACAAACAATTTTGTGTTAAACACTCTGGATATTAACAACAGACAACCAGCATAGATCTAAAGCACAAAACGCAAATTAATAATAAACATTTCAGCAAACTGTGATCCCCTTACATCTTGGGGGTAAGATAAAAATTATTATTTCAAGAAGTGACTTGCATGAGGTATTTGAATAAAAACTTATACTGGCAATCTTTTTCTAAAATGATATTTCCCTTCATTGACTGCTTATGAGTTTTTGCTATCTTAGTTTGGTCGATATTTCATAAACTTGACATCAATATGTCTGCATAAATATAAGATATAAATGTGTCATAGGAAGACTGATTTCAAATTCTCAACTTCAAATAAACACCTCTGACTACAATTTTTTTTTTTTGATACAAGGAAGAAATGTCAGCGATTACTGCATTACCCAACTTATACAAAATTCCCGATGAGATAAATATTTCAAATATGATCCCCCACTCACATTCATCAAAATATATGATAAGCTCATGCTACTCTGGTTTCAACCCATAGTTTGTGCTGGATTATATTCATTTATATTATATTTATTTGTATATGTGAAACACCTCCCTTTTGAATGCGATAATACAAGTCTATCTCTCTATTAATCAAGATGACATTCCTTGTATTTATAAACTATATGACTGTAAAGATACCATAAAGTGCATTGGGCCAAATAATAAGAAATGCTATGCATAAATCGATAAAGATTTGAAAAAAAAAAATGGGAATTAAGGCTCTGTGAGTGTCAGAGGTAGATGATTGTAAGAGTTTTGAGTAAAGACTTTTTGGCTGTGATCTTTGTGCTGCATGGTTGATGATGTCATTGTTAGATACCCATTGCTAGTCTCACATCCACTTACTGACCGTGTGCCAACTCATTGAGTTTTTCTCAATCTCATATATTACTTATACCCTATCCTGATTGGCTTCCTCGCACTTTCTTAAAGAAAATTTCACCAATTATGTTAATACATCATATTTTCATAACCTGATTCTCATATTCAATTGCCTAAAAAACTGATGAGTTTTGCTTTCTTGTTACATGTTGTAGCTAAAAGATTTATTATTAATCAAAATTTAATGAGAAAAGTTGAATGAGTTGGCACTTCCATAGTCAGATAGTATAATAAATGTAAGATGGTTGTTGGTTTCAGATAAATATAGGCTGATGAAAAATACAAGTGTATGTCTATGCTTAGAGATCTTTCAGATCATATACCCAAGGTGTGTATAGATCTGTATACCAATACAACCAATTGTTTTGTACAACCTCCTCTATTCAGAAGAATCAAAAACAACAACTAAATATGATACCTATGTACTCTTAAATTACATTGTATTCTTAAGATATTTTGCATATCTGGTTTTGTTAAGAAAACAAATCAATTCTTCACAAATCAGATTTTCATATCATTCCATGGTAAGAGGATTATTCTATTCAGAATGATTTTGTATTACAGAATATCAAACAAAGCTTACATTTAACTGTAAATGTATTACAGTTGATAGTGTATTCTATTTAGTACACTCTGCAGAGCACAGCTTACACAAAACAATAACATAATTAACATCAAATATGTACTTGATCACATAAAATGATTTTTTTTCAAATTCACTATTTACTTGCTGAAATATTAACTACAGCCAAACATTGCACATGCTAAGTTTAATTAAACATGCAGAACTGTAAGTCAGAAATATTGTCTTCATTAAGTGATAGAAATACATGTACTGAGGCATATGAACAATTTGTTCCAAAACAATCTCTTAGAATTTGAATTTCTTGAGTTACAAAATAGTTAGGGCAATATCTAGTGTTTCTCTTTTTTGGAGACACATATCTGATGCGACTCTAAAATCCATTTAAAATTGCGTGGAAAACAATCCCAGATGAAAATTTTATTTCTTACTTGAGATTATAATGACTCTATCCAGCAAAAATCAAATCATCATCTCAAAACATCTCAGTGAAAAAAAACCTCTCCCTGTATTCAAGTGGCTGCCATAATCAGTGAAAAACAATAGAGCCCAGAGATATCCATTCTGAGATAATTGACCTTAATTAGGCATTAAATTCATCCATAATAACAAGGTCTAATATCTCAACCATTTTCTCTACTACTCTTTAGACCCTTGGAGACAAAAATTATGCATGTATACATTTTTACATTGCTTGCTTTGCAATTTGAGACGCAAAAAATGTGCATTGATTAAAGATCAAAAAAGTTAATAAATGTCAAATTTTCCCTCCTAATTCTATGATGGTGGAAACCCACAGGAAAAAAAGAGATTGTTTTTACGGTATGGTTGAAATTGTTCAAACTGCCTGATTACTGTAACACAGGCTAGCTTAATGCAAAATCCACCATAAGTTGATGCATATTTTTTCCCTATTAAGCGTAATATCATGAGGCCAAGTTATGTAATTCTAAACAGCCAAGTCCTTCAAAAGAGATCTTATTACTGAATGCCTTGGTGTAATAATCCAGCCCAACTTCAAACACCTGTTCTTAATACATTGCCTACTTACCAATACATACACAAACTTTAAGAAACATACACAAAACATTTCAGAACAAACACATCGCCTGCACACACAGCTTCATCTCAGCTAGGAATTCCTCCTGACTCTCAGCTGGCAGTTGATGAAGGTCTGCATAATCTAAGGGTACATGGATACAGTATACCGTCTCTTACTGTGAGAGGATACATTCTAGACATTGCTGCTTTACAGAGTACAAGTGGGCCTTCTTAAAACAACACTGAGAGAATTAGTAAATCTTTCTCTTTCTCTCTCAAAAGGTTGCAAGATTTCTCTTGGTGATTTGACATTTTTTCTGTATAAATTTATTGACCCCCACCCCCTCCCCAAAGCTGTACATTATAATACAAGACCATTTACTTTCCATGGAGCAGTGAAAACAATGTTTTACAACCCAATTTGTTGTTGTTTGTTTTGATCCATCAGATATGTCAAGTGTCAGACTACATCAAAAGAACATGGGCAAATCAACCACATAAAAACTCTATAAAGCTAGACCTGATACATAATACTCTCTCTTTAAAAAAAGGGTCCACCACAAGAATAGCTCATGGACAACCTCTGAGGTCTCCAAATAATGCACTCAGTATAAAAGGAACACACACTGAGGAATCACTTCATGGCATGGAGACCAATATTCATTTTTTAAAGGTTCCTGTGGACATAACCTTGTGCAATAAATTCTATGAATAATGCATTTTATGATTTGTTGAGGATTTTAATTCTTGGGCAAGGGGTAACCACAAACTCAACAGGAACTAAACCGCCACAAATTCTAATGATGCCGCAGTAACGGTCATCCAGGCAACTACATTGACAATACTAGTCCTTTCTGTAGGACCAGTTGCGCTGTCATTGACAATACTAGTCCTCTCTGTAGGACCAGTCGCTCTGTCATTGTCAATACTAGTCCTTTCTGTAGGACCAGTCACGCTGTCATTGACATTACTAGTCCTCTCTGTATGACCAGTCGCTCTGTCATTGTCAATACTAGTCCTTTCTGTAGGACCAGTCTCGCTGTCATTGACAATACTAGTCCTCTCTGTATGACCAGTTGCTCTGTCATTGTCAATACTAGTCCTCTCTGTAGGACCAGTCGCGCTGTCATTGACAATACTAGTCCTCTCTGTATGACCAGTCGCTCTGTCATTGTCAATACTAGTCCTCTCTGTAGGACCAGTCGCGCTGTCATTGACAATACTAGTCCTCTCTGTAGGACCAGTCGCTCTGTCATTGACAATACTAGTCCTCTCTGTAAGACCAGTCGCTCTTTTATTAAAAACCACAGCCAAAAAATGAAACTATATACACAACAATGGATCAATCATGTTATAGCTGGTCTGTATATCAACAGTAAGGATTAGAATCTAATAAACATTCACCCTCAACTTTCAATCTTTAAGTGCTAGCAATAATCATTTAAAGAAAACCACAGTGTGCATTGCTCTCAACTTTAATATTCCATTTTTTAAGCTGTGTTTTATCCCATTAAGAATCAGCTGTTATGAAATCTTCATGAATTTCCACAAACCATCTACATATGTAAATGTTTAAGACGTAATTACTTAGTTACTAATGGTGTGGAAATTGAATAGTTACCAATTCTAATGTAAGGAAAATGATGAGTAAAGGTGCAAATATATTGAATTAAAACTCTTACAGTCACTCTAATTAATGCCAAAATTATACACACATAATGTAGCTCTGTCTTTTAAACTATTAATTGTCTGCAAGTGAAGCCAACGAAGCATTTACATGGTGGACAGAAAAATATGGAAGGTACTCGACATATTTTTAAAAAGACACCATAGACAGACCATTCATAGGAGCCTGGGATGCAATGTGCACTGCAAACTGTTTTTTTATGTTCTGGCTTGTGACAGCTTGCAATGCAAGGATTACTGTTACACTAATCCAATGAAAACAATTGGCAATCATGCAACAGGGGGAAATCTCAGCAAAAGGAAAAACAGAACCTTCACCATGGATGTAATTTTAAGCTTGAGGGCTATTGGGAAAACAGATTAAACTGCTAAAAATCAAACCATGTTGTGCTTGCTGTGTTAGATCGATTTAAAAATCCAGAATCAAAGTGTTGGATTTAAAAAACATGTAGACTGGCTATAATAAAACGTTAGCTAGGCCCAGTGTCTTCACTGATGTCATGTGCAGTCATGTCTGCCTACAAGTCAATGCATATCATATCTCATCAGCTGTCTCCAAAACGTACTTAACCCATTCCCAATAAATCAACAATTATATAGGAATAAAATACTTGACAAGCCACATATCTTTCTATTACATGAATTCTGCAAACAAATAAAGTTAACAACATTCTATCAAAATACACATTTTACTATATCCTTCACTTATGGGATTACAAAAAAAAACACCATTTAAACAAACTTCAGATCCTAAAAATAGTTGTTATCAATAATACACTGAAGACTTAATATTCCAGACCATCCTACAACTTACTTATGTCTGTATGCTTTGAGCATTCCGTAGAATGAACTACTTGAATACAGCCTACCTGTTAATGACATGATCAGTTATATTCCTGGGTAATTCCTGGCAGACAGTCTGCCTTAGCATAGATGGTCTCTAAATTCCCTTCAGAAAAACAAGAGGAGAAAAATTCATTGCATTTGAATCCAAGACAGAAAAGATCTAAGGATCATCAATAATGCAGACTAGTCTGTTGTAGCCCCACTGGGAAGCCTGCCATTTATTGGACTGTCACAGCTGTCCTGGGTAGGTGGGTAGCAGTAGTCTCTATGTGACAGCAGCCAAGCACAGCGCTACATCACTGCACCCCTAGAGCACACACAGGGACCGTGATTCTGGCGGAACAGGGAGTGAAGGAATATGGATTCCCAATGTGTAGAAAGGCACTTACTGGAAGCAATGAATGCAGAGCAAGTTGTTTACTGTACATACTGAACAAAAAGAAACACAGCGAGAAATCAATACTGCATTGATTTGTGTGTGCAGTTATCGTAACACATAGAATATTCAAGGCCATTTTCTGGTAATGAAAAAATAACTGCAGCCCGTAAGCAGGCTGTTCAATAAAGCTGTTTACACAAACAGGCAGGTTCATCCACACACCACTTGTGGTAAATAAACCACAAAACCTCCCTCCACACAGCTAGCTCCCTGCTGAGAAACCAACACACTATTTCACAGCAGCAGTGCAACTTTTAAAAGACAAAGCAGAACATACATCAATTTCTTTCATCTTAAAATCTTTTATCAACACACCCTCTAATTCCCAAACACTTGTTTAATGATCACAATTTGCTGTGGGTTTATCTTTCTGTTATGGAACATTATAGTTACTATCATCAAAAAGAGATGAATTTTGTATGCAACTGAACACCTTTGAAACCACAGCTTAACTAATATTTCCCGAAAGTCAATATAGTTTTCTGAAAAGCTGAGGAAAACTACTTACAAATAGCTTTATCTTCACCAAATTGCAAAAAAAAACCTTGATATATATATATATATATATATATATATATATATATATATATATATATATATATATATATATATATATATATATGGAAGGTTACCAAACACAAACTGGAGGAAAATCATACATATAAAATGTTCATTGACAACATCAAGCCAGTAAAAAAGAAATTATATCTCCAAGGTGCCTGTTACATACGATCCAAGATACCTGTTGCAATCCACCATCCATGTTATCAATTTCACTGAGGTTTGATGCGATTGCTTACAGATACATACAAATGACAAGATGTACAAGATGACAGCCTCACTCAATCTGCATTTCCTCTTGATGGCAATCAGGTTTGTTAACAAATGTCATAAAGTTACTGATGTGAAAACTTAGCAGTCTGACATGACAAAGAAGATCGGATATTGTCTTTGGCTTAATTTTCAGTCAACCTGTAAAAAACACACCTGTCTGCTAGTTAAACATTCCTATCATGAAACAGAATCATACTTCATACTTTAAATTAGCTGGAAATGCATGCAATTAGAACAACACATTAATGAATATTTACAGAAACTGAAGTACTTGAACCATTGGGGCCACTTCAGGCAATGTCTCATTGATGAGCTTCTTTAGAAGTACTGTCGAATCATCACTGTTCGTGGGGGACCAATGTTCGTGGCTTTCGTGGATAACCCCTGCCCACAAATTTACATCCCGCAAACATATATAAAGGCATTTGCTTAATGTTTATCTAAATTATCCTGAACCTGCTACCAACGAAATTACGTCCCCATGAACCAGGAAAATTTTGGCTGCCCACGAACATTGACCTCACAGTATTCCATGTCAGTCATTTCCAGCGATAACATTACAGTAATACATGTACTATTGAACTCTAAACAGAATAAAGAAAAATTATGTCAGGTTAAACTGAATTTGGAAACCGAGCATAAGAACACATTAGTATATTTAGTATTTTTTTTTTTTAAATGGTTATGCCGTTATATTTAATTTTTTTTCTGTCTATTCTTTCAACCTACAATAGGGTAACACCATGGATAAATTCACAATTCATATTATCAAGTGCCCTAAACCTTTAAGCATTCCTTCATCTTTATGATAATATCACTATCGATTTGATAAGAACCAACCAGATCAAATAACAATCAAACATGGTACTTACAATAACCTTTAAAAAAAAAAGAAGGTGTTTTGTCTTCATCACTAAAATCCATTTTTTTTCTCACATGTTTCAAATCCCCTACCTATCTTCTGACACCTAATTTACCAAGCCCAGCTTATGTAGTAGCACCACTGGCTGGTAGTGACATTATAGAAAGCCTCACCCAGATTTCTCAGAAGTCAGGAGATGTTTCAGCATTCTTAGCTCTACTACATTCCCTCTAGATGCTGGTAAAAAGAAAAAAATCCCCAATCTCACTAACACACTGGAGCCATCAGATCTGGAGGATTATCAATGTTTCTGGCAGGGGAGAGAGAGAGCTAAAATTCCCTGGAACCAACAACAGGAACTGTCACATTGGGCTGGGAATACTCCTACACGGGGGATCCAGTTATGTTCACCGTCATGATGCAGTGAATGTCAGTTGACGCTTTCACCTGTAAAGCCTGCTGCACTTGAGCAACATGGCAAGTGTATTAACGTGTACAAACACACAGCCAGCATAACAAGTCAGCTGATCTGGGCTATAAACAAAATGGCCAGATCATTTGGAAGAGATTCACCCACGAGGTGTGAAATGGCCGATCAAATTGCAGCCCGCAATACACTATTCTCCTGTTCAATAATTACTATTCAAAAGACCTTACAGTATATCTTGTGTGGAAAAAAAGTCAATCACAAGATTGTGGGCTTTTTTCAAGGGTTTTAAAATCAATAGTTATGTGTTTCTTCAATACATAGGCTTGTGAAACAAAACACGGCAGCCTAACAACTTAGCATGACATGCATTGCGACTGATGGCAGGCAGCTAAAAACTGGACACGTAATGACAACTGGGGCTATGTGTTTATCCGCTCACTTCAGTTTTATATGATATTCTGTCAGTGGTGACATGTACACAAGGACAGACGACATTCTGTTGCTATGTTTTGGTCTGCAAGTTTACAACTGTGTCAGTCCTTCTGGCTTTGGTTTTATGAAGCTTGCAGGAAAAACAGATCAATACTCCCATGTATTTCTAAGTCTCTGAAACGAATTTCCTATAAACCACATAGATCCAGACAGACAGTCTGTTCCACACTCAGCCATTAGCCTCTTCTGGGGTCTTCATCTCCTTAACAACGTTTCCCTCTTTCTGGCTCTCTTTGCAATATTAAATAACATCCACACAATTGCATAAAAACCAAGATAATCCAATTACGTTGGTATAATTTTCTTTGTGGAGAAGATCCTGAAGGTTTTTATTCTGTTCCTTTGATATCTCTGGAACAGGAAACGGCAGCCCTAATGGTATAGAGATCTTGTCCTAAAGGTTTCCTTTCCTAGCTTACCACAACACCTGCTCACAAGAACAGCGCACCTTGCTTCCTCAACAAAGATGAATTAAATTGTCATTGAATCTGAATGACAAAAGGTCCCTGAATGAGACTGCATATCTTGGGAGGGGGGATTTTTCCTGACCATTGTCCATTCAGACCCAGAATTGCAGGTGACCCAGCAATTTCAACATCCAGTTAATCTATTCATCATAAAATCTTTCAACAATTGCTTCTCGTTTTAATCCAGATCCTGAATACCACCATGGAATATTTTGTCAGCCGCCTCTTGAGACCAATACCAGTAGTAACCAGTATATACTTTGCATGCATCCTATAAGTTCATTAGGATTGAGCATGGTAATTTTATTCACTGTAGTTCATTTAGTTTACATAAACTTCTTTCCCCAAAAATGTAATTATCTCATTTATCAAGTTCTAATCAAACATTTTAAAACCTCATAAAATTGTAAATTGAATGCAGATATTTCCATAATATTTATGACTATATTTTTTGTATCTTTGATTGATCATGTGCTGTGATTAAATCTTACCTACACCTCCTTTAAACAATCTATAGAGAACTTTTTTCTACATGAGTCTGCTTTAAATGTTATTCCATTAATTCATGCAATAATGATGGAAAAGCTTCCCATCAACATGGCTCAGATCAATTTAAAGCAGCTTTAGTTACTGCTGTCTAAAACTTCACACTAATTGACAAAAAGAACATTTAAAATCTTCTCAATTTCGGTAATGGTGGTTCACATCTGATATGAACAACAGTAAAAAGAAAAATTGTCTCAGCATTTGATGAAAATGACTTTGTACCCATCAACCTTGCTTATAAATCAGAACAGAAATTATAAAATATGTTTAAATACCAAAAAGTACCATACATTTGGCAATTGTGTTCGTGAACAAAATGTTGACACTGTATGGTACATTTTTATGTAAATTACAAAGGCTTCAGGCAAAGTAAGGAATTTGCCCTGACACACTATAATATGTTTTTGGTCAAAATGTAAACAGAATTGCATTGAATATTATTATGACGCTGTTATAATTTGAAAAATTAAACTTCTGTAGCTTGATAAAGCAGACTGATCCAGTTCTAATCCATAATCTCTTCTAGAGTGACCAACTCTCTCATTGATTCAATGGTTGAGTGTTCGCACTGGAAAATCTTGTAAAACCTTAACACCTTAATACATTGGGACATATTGATGACAAAGTAACATTTAAATGGATCTTAGAAAACAAACAGAGCTAGGATATGGCTCAGTTTATTCACTTACTGAGGCACAGAGTATATTACTGTACTGAGGTTGTTTTTTGGTCACAATAAAAATATCACAAGCACCTGTTCCTATATTTAAAAAATTAGTACTATCTATTATCAAAATCTTATTAAAATTAATTCCAGTCCATTCACAATCCCAAATAAGACCACATATTCATGATCAAAACCTCTGCCATATTGGATTAAAACATAATGACATAGTCAGCTGTCTAGAGCTTACATGCAATTGACCTTACGGGTGAATGATAAAAAGAAGTTCTGATCAAACTCACCCCAGTTACACTTGAGCATGATTAAATCCAGTGTTAATTAGAAGTAATGCACATACAGTGTCCATAATCCACGCCAGCGAGCGGAATGTTGGCTATTACACATACAAATATGTGGACACGTAACTAGCTGCCCGGACAGACTTGAAGTCACTGGCCATAAACCATTGAATGCAAACACCAGAGTTGACTGACCTCTACCTGGCTAGAGATCATCGATACACCTGTATTGTAGAATCACACACACACACACACTGAACTCTCTCCCTCTAACCCACAGACCAGCAATACACAATCTCACAAACTGCACAGATTACGGAATATTATCAACAGACTCTCCATAAAGTGTTAACAATTTTCTGGTCTCGTCCAGCCATCCAGGTGTGAAGACCGGTCACATGACCCTTCAATTATGTAATCACCTGTCTGTTATCATGTCCTGGGGATAGAATCTCTCAGGTAAAAATCAACAATTGAGTTACTGTCCATTCAGCCTGTCCCTGCATGGCAAGTCTTCCTACATAGTGTCACGCTCCACAACACAGAAATTTCAATCTGTTTATATATAGGTTTGACTTGAAAAAATAACAAAGACAAAGCGATATGATCTATATTTTTTCAGTAGTTGGGCTAGCTCTATGAGGTCTAAATATCTAATGTTATCTTTCACAAAGGCCATCTCTAGACCAGCGATAATGGATGGGTCTCATGGTACATACACTGTGGAGGGAACTGTGGGTTGTTGTAGTAGAAGTGTGAATGGTTTCAGAATACCAAGAGAAGATCTAGTCAGTCTCTATTACCATTACAATGGAGGGGGCCCTTGCTATTTCACTCCTATCAGTCTCCTGGGAAAATTCTACTACAGTGAGACATTTTCATGCAAACTGCATTATCAAGGAAAATGCATTACCCCCCCATAGAAAAAGAACTTGTAACCACAGACTCCAATCTAACCTATCAATTACTGAGGACAAATTCAATAGATGTTGTTAATACTGACAAATCTAGGGTGCTATCTGATTCCACCAAAACCCAACAACCAAATTAGAAAGTATTGAAAAAGGAATTTGATGTTTAAACATGTCATTCAGGGCAATGCTTCACACACACACACACACACACACGATATTAAAAGTGTCACCTATAGTACCCACAACCACATACATTAATGGACACATAATACACACCAGCTTTTGTTACATAATCACGATCGTTCAACACATAATCCAAAATCCTCATAAATCCTTTTACAAATCATGAAAAAATTAAAATTCTTATTTTTTGATGCCCTGGCCCCAGGATGACATGAAGCAGTACACTGTCTTACTGTATTGTGGTTAAATACATCGAAAGAAGGACTTGCTATTAAAAATAAGTCTCTATATTTCACACTGATAGCTTCAAATTATAAAAATAAAAATTATATATATTAATTATTAAAACTTATGAAGCTGCATCTGATGTTGCATGAAAGTCAAAGGCATCTCAAGCCACTGAAAAATTTGGACTCTTTAGACAACAAAAACTAGGAACATTAATAAATCATTATTATAGCACATTTGCTGTTTGCCTTTGCATGTATTTGACAGTGATTGAAAACTGCATAAGTCTGCTTTTCGCAACTTGCCAATTTACCGTCATTATAATGCAGTACTGTCTACATATTGATATCATTTGATGACTCTTGATTAGAAGAAAAACACCAATGTCAAAGCCAATCATGACTTCCACAAACACTAATAAAAAGCAGATCAGCATTCAAACCAAATTAACATTGATTACATACAGGAAATCGGCATCAAAAGAGGTGCTACTGTATTAATTATATACTAATGACAAATTGGGATCCTCAAAGAGTGATATGATATGCATACATAATGATGACAGTGCATCTAATTTTAGTTATGTGCTGAAATATTAATTTCTAGTCCCAGCTAATTATAATCAGAATTCTGATCAATTTGATAATTTATTCAATGATTCTATTGATAATGTATTCAACAGCCCTACATTTAATTAAAAGACCATTTTCCCGAAAAGTCAACGTCTGAGAGCAGTTTTGATAGTCTTATGAATTTCTCTAAACAATTGTGAACTTGAGTTAACAATCGGTATTCATTCATACTGAGATTTCATCCTGATTGTTTCCTGTCCACTATTTGACAGTATATTCTACTGGCAATGTCATTTAAAAAGACCATTGTCATCTCAACAAAGGCTCCCTTACTTCACTGTATACAATGTATGTAAACATTAAGAATTCATTTTTACCATGAGAAACCCTCAAAAGAACATGGATTAGATCAAAAGTCAGAACATCTACCTTGATATTGGATCATATATACATGCATTAATAAGTTGGACTTGATTTCTTTTTCTTGAAATTTCTAACTGATTGGAATTTGATATTTTTGTCATTTGAATTCTCATTTCTTGGGGATGCTGATTTGCTAGCTGAAATGAGATCACATCATCTATTGCTTCATCAAGCCCTAGTTGACTCAAAGTTTATTTCAAATATTTTCATTTCCATCCTGGATAATTACACACCAAGGGTGCAAGAACACAGAAATTATGAGGCTGCAGAGCGAAATCCTGTCAATGACAGCCACCATCACAATCCATCTTCAATGGTGTGGTAATCTCATTTTCCTTATTTTCCGTCCAAATTTTCATTACATTTTTCTTTGAGCTGCTGTGCTCAGCAAGCGATGAAAATACAAGTAGGTCACTCGGAAAAAATGTAAAGAAATTGGATTTTGTGTCGTCCTGCTCGCCAAGTGAATGACCTGTCGACATTCAGTTAGTCATCAGCCCGTGTTGAAATCAAGGAATATCCATTATTGATTTATCACACATTGAAAATACATAATACAAGCTTATTAATCTATTGGTACATCACAAAAAAACATGAAGAAAAGAGAAGATTATAGCTCAATGGTTTTACTGCATTGGTTTGAGAACTGTATATTTCACATAGTGAAACTTCCTCTGAACTTTGAGTTTCTAGCTTAGTCCAGTCCCGAGGCAGTGATCGAGTTTGACCGAGTTTGACAATGAAAGCAAACTACGTCTCAGCAACTGAAATTGTCAACCACTTACAGAATTACAGAAGCTGGAGGATATAAACAGACCTCACTACATAATCACTCCAATACCAGTCTCCTAGTGCATGCAAAACACATGTATGTAAAATAGTTCAGATTTCCGGTCTGCGTAATTATGTTTTATAATGTAATCCCCCATCTGATAGTTACAGTAGTCCTAGCTGTGTCACAGTACAGAACCTCTGTACTCTAGATACAAGTCATTTCTAACACAGAAATATGTTAATGAACTACTTCCCTTTCAAAGATATACAAGTACTGTTCAGAACAACCTTGTCTCTAAATCAAGGAAGGATGTTTTCGGGGCCTCAAAAGTAGAAAAACAAGAGAAAAATTGGCAATTCATAGGAAGAACAAATATAGAACTGTAGATTAATATCACAGACAGTTTTCCAAGGCCCTTTAATCTGCTGCAAGTCTTAAAGTACTAGTCAAAGATGGTTTCTGTAAAGCTCAAGTTCTTTCCCCTACAATAAAACAAAGAAACTTGCCACTTCAGCCAACCATTTAAACTGTACATTACTTATGCAGTTACTTATGCAGTTATCACTTAATATATACACATTGCCAATTTAAAGAAGTTTGAAGTGTTTATTTTTATCATTCATCACAAGATTCATTATAATCACCTTAATAAATAAATGAACCCCCTGCCATGAGTCAAAAGCCTGGATAATTGTTCATGTTCATGTACACCGATACTTAGAGGGGAATAGATATAGACTGAACAACAGAACAAGTACCACTAGTACAGTTATTACACGTACAGAGAAAAAATCACAGATAGAACCAGGTAAAAACTTGCTATTTAAACAATTTCCATGACCACATACTGTAGATCAACTGTTATACGATAATTTTCTGGACCAATTTTAAGCCTATGTTTATTATCTAAAACAAATACAAAGGACAAATTAGGGCATTAGGTGTGAAATATTTGCGACAGTACACATGTTTTTGTGATCCTTGCTTAATTTTCTTGCATGCAAATAAAAGTTGGCTTAAAGTATAGCTTTTCAGATATTTACTCTCTCAGAAATTGAATAAACTAATATTTACTATGCCAGCTATGAATATAATTACATTCTCTGCCAGGAATGGGTACAGACCAAGAATACTTTGCTAGTACTCTTTCAGGAATAGTGTACACCAAGATTAACTCTGTGAGGAATAAAAATATACAATGATTTATTTGCCAGAAAATTGTATACCAAGAACTACTCTGCCAGAAATAGGATATTTCCAATGAAAAGTTATCGAAAACTGCACTTTGTAAGCACATAATGTTTTGCGTTATCTATCGTTATCTATAACTGACTGTAAAGTAAAGCCCAGAGTGAATCAAAGGTAACAATAGTTTATGAGTGGAACACAGTCCCAATCACAGTCATACACAATGCAACATATTCCTGAAGCATCCCTGCTGTTGCATCAATTGACCAAACCCCACCTGTTACCAAATTCAACAACCATTCTAGCTATTATAATGAGAGCTTTTTTGGTTAAAGTAATGTACATAAAAAAGAAAAACATAAATCTTTATCAGGTAAATAATGATAAAAATCAATACTACCTGCTACAATTAAGTCAGAAAGGAGACATAATGGTTGAGCAGATGAATAAAGGGACCTTGTCACTGAACGAAATTTGCACATCCATTGTCATACACAATCCATTCAGTTTTAATACTTGTGCCTTTCAAAGGTGGCTAGTGGTGTGCAGGAGGTATTGTCTTTTAAAAATATATAATTTATGAGGAAAAACAAAATCTTAGTGTACAGAGGGCTTTGTCTACAATTGCATGACCATGGCTTTTAAATTTGCCTGTGATTCATAATATGACTTGCACTTACAACTTAAACAACAAGTTTGATTGACATAAAAAGCACCTGTAACTAGAGACTCATCTTCCCTCTCAGCTTAGATATGCCGCGTCTTTTCTTTTTATTGAAGAGCTCACATTTATTTGAATAGGACTATTCTGACAGCAAAAACAAGACAGATCAAAATGCCTGAACACGTGTATGTTGCTGGGTTTATGAAAATTGCCCATGTAAACAGAAAGACTTCTGTAGCATGGGCTTTTCACATGTCAAAGTGTTTAAATGCTTCATATACGGTTGAAATGTTTTCAAAATACAACTTCAATAAACAGACAATCGCATGAAGTACTCTTGTGTTAGAACGCTGCTAAATTTGAATAGAGCATACACACGAAAAGGAAATATTGTGGTGAAATATTAATACCACATTTCCTACCATATTAGCCCAATGTTAAGTCACTTTGCATGCTCACGGAATTCAAATCTACAAACAAACATCTAAAGTAAAGCATCCGTCACAATAACTTCCCTGAATATTGTCAAAATAAGTCTGATATGTTCAAGAAAATCTACCATTTTTTCCTTGATATCACCCATATAGAAGAAGAGGGGTCACAGCCCCGAGACATACTTAAAGACATACTTAAAGCATCGTGACACTGAAAATTGTGACAGCACCCTCTCCCAATGTGTTTGGTCTTATTGCATTGTCATATAAAATAAAATTAAAAATAGACTTACTTGTTACATGACTATGGATATGTTTGTAAAATTCCAAAACTTAGTCAGAACACACACCACACACACACACACAGCTTTATCAGTCTCAGTGTGTGTAATACAGCCTAGATCACCATGCTTAGTTTCCCAGAGTTTGAGAAACCAGAAAATTCCTGCCTGTAGTAAAGTCCTCACAAAATTAGGGGACCAGTTATACAGAGAGATAAGTATTGATTACTGTTCCAATTAAGTCCACAGTGCCAGACTACACCCAAAAGAACTGAGATCCAATCCCTCCCTGGAAATCAGTCTGCTAAAACTTAAAACAGCTGAGCCATACTTCAGTGTCTTGGTGTGTTCTTGTTTATGTCAGTGCGCACAGCACACCGCGAGGGAGATACACATTTTCAAGGTCTGCGCTACGTCACAGTATACACACCAACACAGGCTTGTGTAAAACCTATCTCTCCGCTGCATAATAAGTTGCCGTATGGCTGACTGATTACTGGAATGAAGACAACTATTCAAGGCTTTTTAAATACTACAAGTTTTGTGTGTATAATGGCTCGCCACATAGCCAGGCTTAACTCTGTCCATTATTTATAAGAGGATTAGCAGTTGTTAAAATACTTCTGACTTGACAATATGCATAAAATTACCTCAGCATGTAAAAAACAAAAAAGAAAGCCAGCTGCTTTTAAATAGAAAAGAAAGAAAAAGATCCAAATTTCCACATAATATAATAAAATCAAATAAATAAAACTGCCCGAGTTTTTTGGCCTGCTTGATAAAACATGCAATGATCCATTTACAAGGGACTTGCCATCTGATTATAAGTACATGTGAATTACTGGTAAATTGAACCATTTACTTGAAATGTAATAGCCATTATTCCAAGTCAGTGTTGTAGACTGAAGCATTTAAAACTCAACAGGCTGAAAGAGTTCTTTAAAACTTCTCTCCACAACCTTCCATGCAGATAGAACAGAAAAGTGTTTTCAGTAAAAATACATCCATTATGTTGAATGTCTGTATACATTTATAAAATAAATTATTCATTTATAGCTAGGCTGGGCTGGTGATTGAAGAACTACTGCGACTTGCGTTAATTATACAAATATTAAAGACATGGCCATAAAAAGCTGTGAAGTTTTTGGTAAACATCAAGTGTTGGTTGAATTACAGTGGGTGATTGTCTGAATGCCTTATATTATAAATTAATATTTATTCACCATATGACAAAAGTTCTATAAGACAGAAGCTGAAGTCATCAATTCTCTTTTGTCAGGCTGTCAGTTGTTATATATGACGAAGTGTGAGTCCATGTGCATTCATCATTGACATTACCTGCACCTCTCTCTCTCCCTCTCTCTCTCTCACTGCTGTAATACTGGAGAGCTGACTTTTAACCATTGACATTAAGATTTCAATTCTTTCAATATTAGATTCTTTTTAATCCTCTTTTTAGTGTAAAAATTTAGTTCCTTCATGTAACATGAAACAATAATTACATAAAGCATTTTATGAATGCTCCGAGACAAACAATGGTTATACGATTACAAAATACTAGTACCCATGTTTTAATGAGTATAAATGATGTAGTAACATACAATCAACTTTTTTTCGACAGAACAACTTTCTGTAAGGTTACCCTTTCTTATAAATTTCAAAGTTCAATCATAATAATTCCAAATCTCTCGAGCAGTTCACTTATTGAGACTGTAGGAGTAAGTTAACTTAAGTCCGACATATTGCGACTCGCTCTGTAATTCACTAGACTATTCACTAATCAGCAACGAAATCCAAGTATTTTATGAGTGGTCCGGAGAAACTCTGTATAATTACACAGTATCGTCACTGTAGTAACACAGTATAGTCAACGACAGACGGTCTCTCAAGACAAAAACACTACTTCTGTACGATCTGACTTTTAACCTTGAGAAGACTTGATAAATGCAATGCAGTGTACTTTAAGGCAGATACATATATCGTACCATGCAAGTCCATGCAGTGATGGGTGTGAATAATGCTTTTTCTCTCCACCACCATCTTTGCAAAATTTGAGCATAATTCTAAAAAATATTTTAGAACCATTTTAACAAGAGCTTGGACTTTGGGTAGTACGTGACAAACTCCAATTTGATGAAGGCAGGGTCTACTCATGGTTAACTGTCCTGTCATTGGCTAACAGATATGAATACATTGAACGCAAACACTCGTCCGACTTCATCCAGGGATGTATATTTCGCTGAAACAGCGTCAATTTCACACAGCAGAGCAGATCTTGGCAAACAACTTTCCGATTTTGACAGTCTATGAATATTAATGAGCTTCTCTTAGCAAATTAGAAGAAAGGAGGTCAATTAGAACCGTTTTAACAAGAGCTTGGACTTCGGTGGGATGTTACTATCTAGTTTACTCATCAAAACAAGCTTTCAAATATTGACCTCCTTTCTTCTAATTCGCTAAGAGAAGCTCATTAATATTCATAGACTGTCAAAACCGGAAAGTTGTTTGCCAAGATCTGCTCTGCTGTGTGAAATTGACGCTGTTTCAGCGAAATATACATCCCAGGATAAGGTCGGACGAGTGTCACTGCGTTCAATGTATTCATATCTATTAGCCAATGACTGGACAGTAAACAACGACTAGACCCCGCCTTCATCAAATTGGAGTTTGTCACGTACTACCCAAAGTCCAAGCTCTTGTTAAAACGGTTCTATTTGAAAGCTTGTTTTGATGAGCAAACTAGATACATGTAGTAACATCCCACCGAAAGTCCAAGCTCTTGTTAAAACGGTTCTAGAAGTAAAAATTTGTAGACATCCGTTTACCAGCATAGACTTAATTTGACTTTAGCAATATTCAGTTTGCAAATTATTTGCCATAATTAAAAGAATATGCCCCTTTGTTAAAAAAGCTTTTACAAATTTACATAAAAGGTTTATATGATATCATAGCAACGAAGTCTTCTGCAAATATAACAGACCCTCTTGGATAGTGACAGTAAAATCAGCTTCTACTTTTGTTGTTATTGTTTGCCAATGGGATATTTTCTATTATTTATCTATTACGAAATTAGCCTAAAGGCATAGTTGACAAAGAGGTGTATGAGTGAGGCTGATTAGAGGCTGGATACAGTTTGGTTCTACATGTCTCTGATACAATGAACACTTTATTCACTGATGCAAAAAAACACCGTATCTTACACAAACAACCCCCTCCTCACAGGTACTATGCCAACCAAGAGAAAGCTTTACCACGGCTGCTGTAATTATTCAAAATGTATCTTTTTATTCCTTCTTGGAGCATTGCCATCTTTTTCCTTTCTCAGATGCCATGGAGTGCATATGTATATCATCTTCAGGGGGGATGATCTCTTCCATTATCCATTACCAGGAATAGGAAAAATTCACAATTCCTTTTGATCACGATGACTTTGGTTCTCTTCCACCGATCTGGTCACATGACCTCTGGTGACATAAGCTCTAAATACAATCTTGTACAGATAAAGGGAAAAGTCTGCTTTCACCCTCTAGGTGATTGACCCCATGTAAAGATTATATATGTGTGTCAGGTACATCTCCTGAAAAACCAGTCAATGATTCAATCAATCTTTATTGCAGACCCTTTTTTTCCATAATCTCCCGTCTTCTCACTTTCTTCTCAATCAATAACGACAAGAAACTCTACCATCAGCCCTGACTAGCTAGGCTTGCCTAGTTTTCTCCCTCTCTCTCTCACGAGGTATTTAATAAGCCTATCTTAAAAATCTTGACATAGATCATATTCTCATGAAATTTACATACTGGAAAAATGTGTGATTCCAGAAGAAATATTTGATGTTTTGCCCTTGGATAATTTCACACTGCTTTAGTTCTGAGTCATTTTTCCAATTTCAGATGGCCCCAGAATTTCTGGTGAGAGAGCTTGATAAGATGGTGCTGTAACATGCATTTAGCACTTAAAACAAGTTCAAGAGATGAATAAATTGTACCGTTTACATACAAAATGGCCTCAAAGGAAGGCTTGAGTAAGTAGGAAAAAGAAGGATTGAATATTCTTCTTGATTGATCCTCTTCAATGTTGGTTTATTCAGCATCAACCTGTTTCTTTATCCTCCAAACCCCATTCTATCCTGTAGGGTAACAAGTTAGTTTATAGTTGCATACATTTCTTAGCTCCTAGGCAAAACCCAGGGACCAATGCATTCAGACACCTGTTTCAGTGTTTAACAACTTCTCCCTGTAATGCAAATATTACCTGCATTAATTACATCTTTGAGGTGGATCCTTGCCCTTGAATAAGGAGGACATTATCTTTAATTTCTTCCATTTATTATAATAATGAATAGCATTTATTGCTTAAAATATCAAAGCTTTTTCTGTTATAAAACACTTATGTCTCTGCTACACCTCCAAATATCTGCAGCACTATTAGCACAGAATGTGTACTTTATAGGATTTTGAAATCCTGCTTCTACTTTATTTCAATGCTTACTCAGACAATAGGCAGGTTTTACTGAACAGCATGCAGCTGACTTTTATCTTAATTATCTAAACCAGCTTAATTACACTCACAAAGAGAAAGAGAAATACTACCTTAAGTCTTCAACATTTCCAGAATTTCAGTGGGAAAAAACCCTTGCTGCTGCTTCGTACAAACAACTATGGTTTCAACTGTTTCCCATGACAAGACTAGCGATTATTAATGAGGTGTCTTAACTACCTAAGAAATCATTAGTAAAACGCAACTTTCTCTACAGATCTCATTTACATTACATTAATATCAAGTTTTGATTGGGGAAATTTAATAATGTAATTAATTCAATTATTTTCAACAGGTAAGGAGCTCCAGGATTTTCTATGGAATCCAAGGCCAGTCCCAAGAGAAGTTGTTTTAAACGACAGTGTATGATTTCTAATAAACACTTCCACCTTGAAAAAAGGTCACATATATGTGCCAACATGGCACCAATACAACATGAATGAACCAGTTTCTATTCTAGCTTTGCGATGACTGTCTACTTTACATAAAAAAATCATCCCTTAGGTTCCATGTACAATTTGGTTACTAAGTGGAGTTTGTTGTTATGACAATCACACGAGGCGGATCATGGTCATCCTCTGGTCATATTTCTATTACAGACTTATAACTGTACTCTTATAACAGCTCCACAATGATAATCCAATATATAAATCATAAAAATAATAAATAAAAAAAATTGAGCCCACCCCTAAAAAAAAATAAAAATAAATGATTCCACAGTAAAGCTTTCACATTGATTAAAGTTGCTAACAAGAAGAAATCTGCTTGCTTGTACTGGACTATGGATCAATACACAACACCTCTCTTCTTTCTCTTTCTCGAACCATATCGCGTATCATATGCAACAAGTTCCAGAGAAACATAACCTTGAAGAAATCTTCATGCCCAAGTTAAAAATATTAACAATAAATCAAACTCCACTTCCTTCAGCCTTCCCTTCATCTATGTCACACTGGAACCAATTTCCGATCAACAGCCATTTGACAGGTTTAGATGGCAGCAAGATGTGACATTCTGAGTTTCGTACTGATCAGAGGCAATAATATCTACACGTCAAAACAATATGTAATTTCTCCTCATCAAAATGTGTGTCAAGCAATATGCAATTACCCTATCACAAAAACGATGGATATTTATACAATTCTGCAGTATAAGACTTGCAAAATGTGACACCATTTCCTAGGAAAACACAAAACCTACTGTGGATTCTGGTTTTAAACAGTGGAATGCAATATTAACGGTAATTTTATTCAGGTAACAGAATAAGCTAATTTTAAAACACAGATTGTATACTAGCTGGCTTAAAAACCTCAACCAACACCAGTCTTCATCAGAGCTGATTGCCCTTCTACTGAGGGTTGTTGCTGGTAGAAATAAATCCTGATGGCATCTTATAATTCAGTTTGACTTCTTAACAAAGGCCACTCTAGTGCACAATGATAAACTCTGCATCGGACAATGACTGTCTTTGTGCATGCTGGCAAAAGATATTTCATTAATACTACAGCATTCACCAGTGCTTGCAATTATACGGTCAACTTCAAACAGTTGAACAAGATGGGGGTAAAAAAAAAAAAAACTCAAACTAATAATGAATGCCACAACTGACCAGTTGCATTGAAGCATGACCTTTTTGCTTCAGGTCAGGTTGCCTTGTCTAAGATGATGGGAAAAAAAGAATAGTGGTGATAAAGGAGATAAATTGTCCCTGAGCACAAGTTACAGCTGCATGGGACATGAAGAAGTAACCAATGGCAGCACAGAGATACACAGTGCTGTCTACAACAGTCTGATAAACTGCATTACCTATCTACAATGGATATAAAAGACAAAAGGCTCGCCAGGTGATCTTTAATCAACATTAATGTCTGAAATAACATCAGCAAAAAACATGAGGAGCACATTAAACCAATGATTGACTATTAATTTTGATGTAAAACAAATACATCTTATCAAAGCAAAAAGCACTGCACATCTTACAACTGAGAGTATTCCTTGATACAGCTAATACATTACTTTTTACAACTTTACAAGCTTAAAGAAACTAGAAATCATTAAAAATCTTAAGAACCTTTGTATTTTGTAACCAAGCAACCACAGGCTTGTGTCCCCCCAAGGCATCTGAAAACTACCATGACTTCTGTTACTCCAGTTCAAACCCTTGTGGTGTGTGGATGATCAGGGCCTCAGCTGCACATATAGGCCTACTGATTAAATCCAAGCCACTGTGCTAAAGAAACCACCACAGAAGTCTTAGCTACCAGATCACCCAGCATCTTTAGACACATAGAACAAATGAAAACATGATATACTGTGGGATTGGTTTTTTTTTTAGGGGGCTCATGTTTTGAAGCCATGAAACATAATAATGCAACTATTCAATAGTCCATGCGAATAGAACGTGAACATGGCCAAGTTCATTTCAATTAAGAAAATATGGAAGAGTTCAGTGCTAAACATCAGGCTTTATATTGGCAAAATACATAAGTTTTTTCCCTTATTCATTTAAAACCAACCTATTGCAAAGAAAACAAAAAATGGAGGAAATATTCAAAAGTTTGACTCTTCCTGTATGTCATACTCTCTCTCTCCCTCTCTATCTCTCTCTCTCTTTCTCTCTCAACATTTCACAAATGTAATGAGGCACAAAATGACTTGTTTACTCTAGAGGAGGTTTTCTTGTACCATCATTATTGATCAAGGCAAACAAGATACATGAAACAACCATTTTAGACAATGACATACAATCCTTCCACACAGACCAGACCACTGAATGCAGTAATGTCTCCACGGGGATCACATGCACAACTTTTATAGAATATTGGTCCGTTATTATTCTTCCTACAAAACATTCTCCCAAATTTAGTAGATCCATGGATTTTATTCACGTGGCTTACTGTAAACCTACTGTTATTTGTGAGAACTTTTATTTCACAATTTAACAAAGATTTACAAAGTAGTTTTATGTTGACTAATATTCTTAATAAAGATGTAGAATATCTTGAAAAATATACATCAGAAACATTTATTTTGGAGAACGGTTATTAGCAAGAAGTGTTCGGAACACCAAAACTCTCGCATACCTTGCAAAAATTTCCCATATGTGAATAGAAAATGGTCTTATACGGTACCTCTTTATTAATGGACTATGTGGTTTTAGCACAGCTACTTCTTGGTTTAAAAATTGTTTGTCTCATAATATCAAAATGCTTGGTTAAAAAAATTATCAATTATCATTGTTAAAAAAAAATTTGTCAAAAATGTCTGACATTCGGATAGTTCACTGTTAATTTTGACCCATATGTCCACTTATGAAATTTGGTTCAATATTTGTTGTTTTTTTCCAAATTTTCATTTTATCATGACAACTTAATCAAACTAAGTCAAGTAGCCTTAAGGTCGCTTCTAACAGTATATTAAAGCAATGTGAGTCATATCATTCATGTAACAGTTGCCCTTTCTTTCAAAATGTTTCTGCAACATTAAATCTGCCAAGCGATGTTTAAAATCTATGATGTTAAAGTACCGGTACTTATTCATTTTACAAAAGATACTAATTATTTTTTAAATAGTACTTTTATTGTTTATTCTTACTATGAAATACACTATTTTGACCAATATGTCATGACACAGATCCTCACTCTATTCACAAATCAGGACGAAAAATGAAACATTGATCTAACATTATATTAAACAGTTAGGGAAATGGAGTTCTACATAAACAAAATTGTAATAAAACATAGCCATCTTATATATTCCTACAGACTGTGGGCCAAACCAACTCACTATGGCATCACAGGTACCATTGAGATGACCGAAAAACCAAGGTCCAAGTTGTTCAGTTTGGTTTTCCGTTTTTAGTTTGGATCTGAATTGATCCACATAAAAGAATCCTAAAATAATGAAGGCGGCTTTCATGTTTAATTCTTATTTACACTGGATTAAACAATAAAGTTTGAATTTCCAAATTGCTACAATCTGTTAGCATCATTCTCATAAGCCAATCAAATTGCTACAATCTGTTAGCATCATTCTCATAAGCCAATCAAATTGCTACAATCTGTTAGCATCATTCTCATAAGCCAATCAAATCCCTATCTACTGTATCAGTGTTCATCTTATATTCTGTAGATTTAAACAAACATAATTAAAATAGCAAGGTCTACCTCTCATTTGATAAGCTTCGATTTTAAATACACCAGTAAATTTGCTTCATTAATATTATATGTTTTCCTCATCGGTAAGAAGGATAATCAATAGTATCATAATTTGACAGTTTTACCTTTTAGCCAACAAATTTCATTATATTCTTAAATGTAGTGCTTTGTCACATATTCAAAAAATGTACCTTCATAATTTTTACTATTCGAGACAAAATGTTCTTAAATTAATTTTCTGACCTAATAGTAAAAGCAGATAAAATTCACTGAAAAAAAAAATCAGTATGTTTATTTTTTAAAATATGTCCTAGCTATCCTCCAATTGATAGTGGCATTACATTATCATTTTCTTTCCATTGTATTTATTTCTGAACCAAAATATTTGTAATGTATGATGTCTTAGTTATCCTCTTGTGCCATATATTTACATTGTCTGAGTGAAATGAACTTCAAAAGAAGAATGGATTTTTGCTATTTTTGTAATTCAATAAAAATGATTAATGTTTATGAAGAATGATCAAATCATATAACAATCAAACTTACCATTCAAGTAAGGTAATTAATATTTACTTGTGAAGTTAATGATGTCATGTTAATAATTATTCTTCAGAATAACTTAAGAGACAGCTAGTAGACAGTGTAGGTAAAATAACATTCAATACTGGTCAATTACAAGTATAACATTTTAGTTAATATTTGAAAACATCGTATACCATATCTAAGAGTCCACCGCAGTATACAATAATGCAGGAACAGTGCAATGTATATTAAAACAGGTGAGGTCTCGATCGATAGCAAATCTGAGTCTAAAGAGCTTTGTGTATTAATTGGTTAGTATACGATACATTTGATTACAATGATTTTGTCATGGAAATCCTATCATGACTATTGAATAAATGTTTCATTTCAGAAACAATATTTCATGAGAATAATAATTTCAATCTAATTAAAATTAGGCTTCTCTATGATATGCTAGTGTTGTAAAATCGGGCCAATTTTACTATCAATAATCAAATTGAATCGACAGCACACAATCGATTATAAAATTGATAATGTAAACTTTCAAATTCCAACAAAGGTTAAATTAATAGATTTATTGAATTAACTTTTTTTTAAACAAATTAAATTATACTCAGGGACCAACCTAGGGCAACTTCAAATGTTAATTTAATCAAATTGGATTAGAAACAAGTCAATAAAAACAAGAGGCCCATGGGCCACATCGCTCACCTGAGCAACAATAGACATAATAAAATCAGTTTTATGGAGCCATATACAAAATATCTGAACAATGTCGTATAATAGATCCTGTATAAAAAAAAAAAAATTCCCCTGCATATTCTTATGTTTATCATTGAGCCCCTTTGTAACAGGATGGTTTTACAGTCATATCACATATTGAGCACTGCAGTTCTCAAGAAGATGATCAGACTTAAACAACTATCTATATATGGATTATAAACCTGCATCAAATTTTGAACCCCTTGTGAGGTCGTAGAATTGTCCAGAAGCAAGAGTCTAAACAATTTTAAAGAATAAACAATATGTCGAAATGTTTGCATATAAGTAAAACCATATATAATAACATTTGAGTTTTTGTGAATAATTTTAATGTTTTCCTTTGTAAAATTGGAATCCCCCCCCCCCTCAATGTGGCCCAACCCTACTCCTGAAGAATATGATTTTGACAAATTTTAATCTACACTATCTGAATTGACTGAAGTTGGAGCTTTTCTAGATAATTTGTGTTTTAGAAAATGCTTTTTATTAAAGATTTTTCCCTATATATTCCTATGTAAAAATTTGACATCCCCCCCAATTGTGGCCCCACCCTACCCCCGGGGATCATGATTTGAAAAAACTTGAATCTTCCCTACCTCAGGATACTTCAACACAAGTTGCAGCTTTTCTGCATGATCGGTTTCTGAGAAGAAGATTTTGAAAGATTTTTCTCTAATATTATTCAAATGTGAAAATTCAACCCCCCCCCCTCACTGAAGCCCCACCCTACCCATAAGGATCATAATTTTATCAAACTTGAATCTACCCTAACTGAGGATGCTTTTACACAAGTTGCAGCTTTTCTGGCTGATCAGTTTCTGAGGAGAAGATATTTAAAGATTTTTCTCTATATATTCCTATGCAAAAATTCGACCCCCCATTGTGACCCCATCCTACCTTTGGGGATCATGATTTGAACAAACTTCAATCTACACTACCCCAGGATGCTTCAACACAAATTGCAGCTTTTCTGGCCAATCAGTTTCTGAGAAGAACAGTTTTAAAGATTTTTCCTTATATATTCCTATATAAAAAACTTGACCCCCCCCCCTATTGTGGCCCCACCCTACCCCCAGGGATCATGATTTGAACAAACTTAAATCTACACTACCTGAGGATGCTTTCACACAAGTTACAGCTTTTCTGGCTGATCAGTTTCAGAGAAGAAGATTTTTAAAGATTTACTCTATATGTTCCTATGTAAAATTCAACCCTCCATTGTGGCCCCACCCTACCCCTGGGAATCATGATTTGAACAAACTTGAATCTACACTACCTAAGGATGCTTCCACACAAGTTGCAGCTTTTCTGCACGATTGGTTTCTGAGAAGAACAGTTTTAAATATTTACTCTATATATTCCTATGTAAAAATTTGACCCCCCCATTGTTGCCCCACCCTACCCTTGGGGATCATGATTTGAACAAACTTGAATCGACACTACCTGAGGATGCTTCCACACAAGTTTCAGCTTTTCTGGCCAAATGGTTTTTGAGAAGAAGATTTTTAAAAAATACCAACAAATTTTCAATGATTTTTATTATCTCCCCTTGAAAGAGGGCATGGCCCTTCATTTTAACAAACTTAAATCCCCTATACCTAAGGATGCTTTGTGCCAAGTTTGGTTGAAATTGGCCCAGTGGTTCTGGAGAAGAAGTCGAAAATGTAAAAAGTTTACGGACGAACAGACGGACAGACGGACGCCGGACAAAAAGTGATCAGAAAAGCTCACTTGAGCTTTCAGCTCAGGTGAGCTAATAAAACTTATAAAAAAATTAAAAACTTATCCAATTTGTTAAATTTAATTAATTCATACATAACTGTATACATACAGTTTTATGATTATTTTAGCATTTATTTGGTAGAGTTATTAACTAATTACAAGTTACCAACTAAGGTAATTGTAATAACAGCACTAAAAGTAATAAACATTGTAATTTTCAATGCACAGTATATATGTGGTTGCATCAACCGTATTTATAACCCATAAAGAGAAGACAGTCGTGAATAATTAATCACAACAGGGGTTAAATGAGCTTGTGAAAATGTCTTTCAAAGAAGAAGGTACAGTTTATTTCAATATTTGCCCTAAAATTCAAAAGTTGTTTAAATCTCATATAATTGCACATATGCCATCTTGAATTTGTGTGTATATAAAGTACCAAGTAATAAACTTTTATCTTGTTTCAAAAAATAATTATGACTTCAACATTTTGATATTTCTAAGATTTAGTCAAAAATGATGAAAAATGGCACATTTTCTCATAGTTTTTTGAAGAGGAAAATGTGTCGACAGCCGTCGCCCACAACAAAATTAATATATTTTATGTGATATCACATGATATAGTTATAATTTGAGTTTCATCGTGGGGGACACCTGTGGACATAGTTTTCTATAAAAAAAAACCCACTGAAGAATTGGTATCTTCTGCTCAGTTTTATGAAAATTATGGGAAAATGCACTGTTTATGACGTCACAATTACCCTTGTGAAAAGTCTAATCATGTCACTATTCTTAGTTTAAGGTATTTTTGTGTTAATAAATGTTGCATTTCCATTTTTTGTGATATTTTTAAAAATCAATCTAAAACAGGGCCAAATATGACCGAAACTGTACCTCATTCTTTGATAATTATCATTTCATTGCCCTTGGGTTAATTTACAATTGATTGTGAACTCAGAACAGGGTGACTTCAACTTCTCTTTCGGAGGAAATTCCAGCAAAGTTACCGATCACAAAGGGAGTCGCTCCCTAGGTACGTCCCTATATAATAACAGTTCAGTCATCTTCTGGATACTGCTACGCAATAAATGGTTATCTGTTAAGTGACTGAATTTTAGTGACTATCGATGATAAAATTTACTATCGATTGTCGCCGACCTGCTGCCTTCAGTGACGATTTTTCGATATTCGGCAACTAACGTAACAACACAATGATACGTTATACAAGACCTAACAACATCCCATATGGGGTCATCTCAGAGCGCCCTTTTAAACAGCCAATGAAATCACTGCTGTCCAAATCTGGACATGTGTTTTTTATCACCAAAACATCAATAAACTTATTCCCAAGGTGTCTCGCATAGTAAATAAAGTCATGGCAAAGTGGATGTGTTGATTCCAAGTTCAAGGAAGAATAGCAGATCAGACGGCTATTATACACAATTGGAAAACTAAATAGATGACCAAGTATTGATAAAGCTTTTGAACTATTTTAAGACTTTATTATTAAAGCTTAAATCTGATTGGCTACCATTTTTATGTTTATTCATACTTAAAAGGTCGCTCTGAGATAACCTCTTATGGGATGTTGTTATATTTTGTATATATCAAAGAGGAGTGGTTTTACTTTTACAAGTCTAATTTTAATTAGAATGATAAATTAATATTTTAAAATAAATACCACTAATTGTAAATAACAATATGAAAAACATTGAACAACACTGTGAAAAACATAGTTTGCAAAATATTTTTAAATGGAGCAATAAAAGATGAATTATTTTTATTACAGTACCGGTATATACTAAGAGGGAGGATAATTAGGATATGGTGACAATCACAAAAGCTTATGTTCATGAACAACAATCTTCAGAATGTCAACAAGGTGATAACTATATGTAGGTAGTTTAATTGACTTGTAAAAAGTAGGTCAACAACAGGTCTATGATGAACTATAATATAATTCAAGGGGCAATATTGGTCACTCATATCGTCCAAATCCTGAGAGAGGGTCAAAGCTTTGTACAGAGATGATATAAACAGCATAGTTGTATTTAATGTATATCCAAAGAGATATCATCTTAGTGTACAAAAATTTCATACAGACCAAAACCCCAAATTCAACATTACCTTATTGAATTTTATTCCAAGAATTCATGCATATAAAAATAAACACTCTTAAACAACAGAATATATATTTACAATAGTTTTTTCATACTCTATTTAACAGTGTATATATTAGATGAAAATTTGATTGCTGCTCTGCATTTATATTTGTAAGTATCTATTTTCTTAAAACATACAGATGCCAATATCATTGTAGGATGTTATGTTTAAAGTGAAAGTAGCAGAGATAACTCTGTGTTAGCTTGAACTAAAGCAAATACAAAGTGCAATTCTCATGTTGCAAATTTTTATAGCAAAATTGTAATTATATTAAATCATAGAAAAGACACGATGGTATGATAGCTCACATAACGATTTAAGATAGCTCAATCTAAATTTTGTTCGAGGCATACAGAAAAGCTCCATTATAAATGTCACCAGTTTCAATTACGGTACACCTGGTTATATGTACATGTAAATCATATTCATGTTGGATTTACGTTGTTTTGTTGCTGTTGCATATATCAATAAAACAATAGGCCCATGGGTCCAAATCGCTCACCAGAGCAAAAATGACTTTATATGGGCATTCAAAGAATATTGTGCCATATGGCCCTTCGGTAGAATAACCAAAAAAACCTCATAAAGTATCCAAATTTTACCGAAAATAAGATCCTATGCAAGATATTTAACTAAATTTTTGGTAGGGGTTCACGATTAACCTCCAGTTCCCTTTATTTTAGCCCCCCCCCCCCACTTTCCTATACGTGAAAGAAGAAAATTGTACCTCAATGCGCTCATTCTCGAATCAAAAACATTAAAAAATTGAATTGGTCTTCTCCATTATAAATGATTGTCATTTACCTAGCGTGAATTCATCTCGTATGACGTTTCATAACCTTACTTGACTGATGAATAAACTATAAAACTGAATTATGTTGTAACATGATAATTCTAATCAATGTATTAACGATGCTTTTATCCTCATAATAATGTGTCAGAACTATGGCAACTGTTTATCGCAAATCTTACATGAAAGTATTCGCTACGACCGATGTAGCATTGCGTTGAGTGATGACACTTTCTAATCGGTGTGTATTTCAATTGCGATTCGAAATAAAGATTCTGATTGGCGCATTTATATAGACCCGCCCATTTATCAAATGCATGTTGAGAACATGATGCTAACACGTGGAAAGATATGTCGGAGAAAGAAAACATCTCATGAAGTTGTACTACCAAGTTAAAAAATTACATACAGAGTTATTTGATATTAAACAAAAGGGGCGATGTTCACGTACATGTGTAAATAATATAAATGAAAAGAAAAAGAAAAGTTCCCTAAAAGCAGGGATCGGCGCATATAGATTGTCAGTCACAGATTGTACTTCGCTTATCGAATTATGTTATTCAGTTTATTGTGAAAAAAAAAATCGCCAGAAACTGTTTAGTGAACAAATAAATTTTACGTTACCGTTCATAATGTACCATTTACTGTATGTATGGAAAATCGCATGAGTTGAACAGTTTTTCCTCACAAAAAACTTGTTGCAAAATGTAGATCCACGGGAAAATTCGGGTTGATACGCCGTGAAATCCATTAGACGTTTTACAGCATATATCTCACTGTTTTGTTTACAATAAATCTGTACTGAAAATCTTTGAAACATCGTCAACACCTTCGCAAAATGAAGAAGTGTGGTTTGTTTATATACTTGGGGAAAATTGCGACTCGATCTGCACGTGAATTTTACAATCCGAGGTCGATCAGCGTGTTTGAGAGAAAGTCAGTGTCAACGTCAGTCGTAAATATTGTGTGATGAATATCGAAGAACATATAATAAAATGAATGTTTCTACAGACAAAGTGAGTTACAAAATAACGTTTATCACAGATCAGTCCAAAATTGAACACGTTTACATGCCGTAAATTTCAAATTTTTGGTATGATTGAAAACACGTGCACACTTGTAGTTTTAAGTGTGTCATATTAATCGGTCAAAGTTCAATAAAATGCAATATAGGCTATGTAATATCTGTTGTGAATTCTTTGGAATAAGCTACAACAAAATAAATACTGCCTCATCTTAAATTGATGCGTTAAACAGTTATATAAAATGATTTGAATTTATCGATGAAGTATGCATTATATTGAAAAATGAATTGGGGATTGAACCTGTTTAAACAGCGTGTTTTTGACAATTGTTTACAAAAAAAAAGAAGATGCGATTATTGTGAGAACTCTTAGTCAATTCTTGCAGTGATTTAGTTTTTGCAGTTCAGATACAGAGTTAACGACACATCTGGCAGTTGGTGCATAAATTATCAATACCACGTTAGAAGGTAAGAGTGGGCGGGTACTAAAACGGCCAATGAAAATGCTTGTTTTATAACTGCAACTTGATATCCCAATAGTGTCGTCACTCAACGCATCAGTTTATCGCTCGCAGCGAATACACCCAAGTAAGATTTGCGATAAAAGACTTCGTTTTTATTTACTTGTGTTTAAAAAAACTATCAAAATTAGTGAAGATTATATATATATATATATATATATATATATATATATATATATATATATATATATATATATATATAATTCATCCTATAAGAAGGGGCACCAGAAAGTTATTACTGCATATCATCCTTTTAGCAAGACATTTCTATAAATGATTAACCAAAATTTCAGCGTGAATCATAGAATTATTAGGAAGATACAGACCTTGTTTTGAGTCATGTTTTTGTTTACATGCATGAATGTATTACATTCAACTTAAGATTTTTAAACTTGGCATTTCCTATTCAGCATTTAAAATATAAAGAAATTAAAGCATCACCTCAGCTCTTTGTACAAACATAGCATTGTGCACAAAGCTCTGTATCTTGCTTATAACTCTAAACTTGACTCCTAGATAGGTCAGTAAATTATAGAAAATTGTAAACAATGAAAACAAGAAAAAATGCACTGTAAACAAAGATGGAGCACAATTTATTTTTCATCATAAAAATACCTACCAGTATATATTTCTATCAGCGAAAATAATCTCCGTTTAGACTGAAAATGCTGAGCATCTTAACAAATCACGTTGCATTATTCAACCATTACGTAGAGATCGTACCGAAATACAAATAAAATGAATAGTGCAAATGAATTTTATTTTACGATATGTTGTTAATGCATCAGATTTTGCTCATTTTGCGCAGGTAAACAATCAGCTGTCTGATTTACCGAAGTCTATGTTTGATTTGATACGTAAATATTCCAAAATACAGGCGATAGTTCCCCTCAAGTTAAAAGGCATAATTAACGAAAATGAAACTAAAATCAAAACAAGCTAAAACCATCGTGACAAGTGAACATGTCAACGCATTGAAACATTAAACCTCAATTTACTTCAAAAAATCGGCACAAATATATTTTGCAAGTTTCAAATATTCCCTTCGCACGTAAACTGTTGCACAATAAGCAAATTCATCTTTGTCACTTTGACCAGTTTTCGTGTGTAAAACATGGCTGCTCTAAAACAAAACCTCGTTTTCGATATACGAAATACCGAACCCGAAGTTATTTAAACTGATCGACCCCCAATTTCTTTGTTATAATTTTCGTAAATTACTCAAATTTGAAACAGAATTAGCCCATGAGTTTTGCTATTTATATTTTCCTTTCCATAAGGATTATGTAGGCTAAATTACGTTGAATTTGACTCAGTAGTTCTTGAGAAGAAGATTTTTAAAAATGCACCCCCCTTTTTTTTACAGTTTCGAGGTTTTCTCTGTTTTGAATAAAGATCGGTCTTTCATTTCTGCAATTCATATTCGTCTTACCATAAGGATGCTTTGTGCCAAATTTGGTTGAAATTGGCCAGGTGGTTTTAGAGAAGAAGTTCAAAATGTAAAAGTTTACAGACGGACGGACGGACGGACAGACGGACGACGGACAAAATGTGATCAGAAAAGCTCACTTGAGCTTTCAGCTCAGGTGAGCTAAAAAATCAATGATATCTTGATGTTTGAAAGTTTTTCTATTTAAGGTCATTACCATGTAGTTACAAAAATCTTGAAAATCATGATAATTTAATGACAAACATCTATACATGCTATCAATCAGAAACAATAAAAGCTTTTATTTGATTGCTTATATTGTCCTTAAATATGGGGCAACAAAGAAGTGTGCACATTCCATGTTTAGCACATCTGTGACACGTTTGCATCACAATCTACACTGAACAAACATCCAATCTACTCACTTCAACACCTGCTTCTTTTCATCTGTTCCAGGATTTTCCGAGTCCTTCACCGTCTCTGACGACATTCTATGGTTTAAAAATCATTAACTTTGATTCAGCAAAATTATCAGTGATATTTCTACCAAAGATTTGCCATGGAAAGGTGGCTCTCAAGTTTAATAAACATTCACTTATTAGTCACAAAATATTCTATATGACAACAATCTGTTTAGTATTGATAACCATAGCTACACCTTCATTACAATGCTTACACAATCTTGACAGTCATGTTCAATTCATTAGCACCTATGAAAAAACTTTTAATTAAGGAGGAAAGCTTGTGATTTTGCAGTGAATATCGCAATTTTTAAATAACTCTTTGACTTATAGAGAAAAGAAAGAGAGAGAGAGAGAGAGAGAGCGCACCAGCAAACTTAACACCTTACCTAGTTCTATCTACCTGTCAGGCACTGCCAAGGACCCGAAAAGTGTGACACTATTGATAAAAAAAAAAAGGCAAAAACTGTACAATTTTATTTTGAATGGGAAAAAGCATAATATTCAATGATTACATATGAAGAATCTCTTAGGATTTGATATATGGTATATAGTTTTTATATAACAAGTTGTGATTCTTTTATTTCCCTGCTTTAGCAAGGGAATAGAAATGACACAAGTTGCATGAAAGTGAATATATACCGGTATGACTTGAATGTTTACTACGTGTAGTACCAAAAACACTACTGTGGTAATCTTCGTATATTTGGACACATTTCTGATTTTTTTCTACGCGGGACATGTCAACATCAACATCTCTGCAGTGCAAGCAGAAACAGCAAAAAAAAAAAGAGTGTGTCTAAATTAAAAAAATTCATATCTTTTTTAAATTCTCATAATTGATGATATGAAATTTTCTATCAGCTGATTCAATCATCCTTGATGTTTCACTCTTAATCCTCTCGATTGTTGTTGATCATTTAAAAATAGAATAATGTGATCAATTTTCTGCAATTATTGAAAGCATTTGTACATATTGTTAATCAGTCCAAAACTAGCGCAATTTTTTGTGCAAGTTTTTAACATGTACAAAACTGTATATAGCTACCAGGTCACATCAATTCAAATTTTTTTTTAGACCGGGAGCTAGACCTGCTGCTAGATTTGCAGGAAATTTATATCTTTACATTAGTCTTGTTAGTAGCTATATGAAAATGGAAAATATATATATCCCATACATACACCTTATAAATTCATGTGCATTTAATAACTAATCAGTAATCCCCATGAAATGGGAGAAAAATTTGTTATAATCGTATTAATATAAAAATTCTCAGAAAGTTTGCTTGTGAGCTGTTCATGCATAGAGGCATTTTAATTTCTTGTACATGGATAATTTATTTGAGATTTTTATAAATGTGGAAAAAAAAAATTGTCCATAAATAAAAACTGTTGTTAACATTCAAATTCAAATAACTACCTACTAATATATACCTCTCAATCAGATAAAATGTGCACTATGCATTGTAGCTAGATATAAATTTCACAGCAATAACCTACATATATACTTATCTTATATGTATGACAAATCCCGACTTTATCATATATATATGTTATGAAAAGCAACCATGAAAACTAAACAGCATGAACAGCTATTTGCCATTGGACAATGAACATAGTCTGCTTAAAATGACATGAATTTAAACAATGGTTGTATTAAAAAAAAACAACTGATGGATTCCATGACAGCTGGAAAAGCATGAAATAGCATGGTGACAGGGTCGACCTGTTAACAGCCTAGTACCTAAGGGTTAAATATCATAATTCACTTTGTGCCTATAACATATGTAATTTATATAAAATTATTATTAAAAAGCGATTTTTACAATTATTGTTATTTCTTATTTACATGAGCAGATCTAGGGTTATAACAACAACACCCCCCCCCCCAGAGAAACTGAGGTTAGATTATAAATAGAAAAGAAGAATGCAATCAATAGCATATGCATCTTTCTAAATTTTGGCTGCATATTTACTGAAATTGTGCAACATGAGCAAATTGAATGCATAATTTACACTTAATTAATAATTTCAAAGCAGGCTTGCATCATTGAGAGATTTACTTACTTTAAAAAAAAGGTAGCAAGAAACAAGTTTCTGATACATCATTTTCATGAGTAAGACCAAGCCCTAATTTGTGTACCATGCAGTCAGTGGCAGTGTGTCAATGTGTTCATAGATGACAATGCATACAGCATAGAAATTATATTGTTCTTGGTTTGACTTTAATTTATCTCTGAAGATAGTTAAGAAACTTAGAAACAGAATAGCAGTAAAGAACTGACTACCCAATGAGCAATTTGACCATTTGCCAAGACCATACACAGAAACATATCACATTTCAAATGAAAACCGCTGAATTCCATTAGTTGTCAGCATGTATTTTTCATATAAAATAATGCAAGTTTTCATATCATATCACTTTGTAGCAATGACTTAAACGAATTCTTGTGAAAATGTAGAAAAATCTCTATTTCTCACACTGACCTACCACAAAACAAGCCGCCATATTGGAATTGACATCATTTGCATATCTCGTAACTAAAAAAGCATTACATTACCATATATATGGGCGATATTGATGTTTAAAAGAACCTCAGATATTTTTACATACTGCTTCCATGTAGATGTCCAACCACTGGAAATACTGTTCAATGTTTTCAGTGTCCAAAATCAATTCTTTCTGTTATGCATATCTCATCTCATTAACTGACCGGAACTAGATCATGTAAATGTATGAAACAAACACGTGCAGTTCAAATATGGACGGTGTTCATCAATCCAGAGATATCATAACGATATCTTCAGTAAAGTTTGTCTTTTTGTTTAAAACAATGACGATTAAATTTTAAAAAGGGTCAATTAAGTTATTTTAAAAGATAATCATATTGCATGCACGAATCCAGAAATTTTTTCCGGGGGATTGGAAGGGGGCGGGGGGTCCGAGGCCTGATTTTATGGCAAATTTACTATGTGAATTTAGTAGGTTTAAAACTTAGAACCTAAAGTATGTGTAGTACTAAGAAAAGTAACAGTGTGAGATTCATTTCATTTTTTATGAAAATCTAACACGTGTAGTTTCAAAGTTTGCCTGCAACCCGTACAATTAATAGAATATAAAGCGTGATTGATTTAAGATATTCTTGATATTTCAAATACACATCAGTTTTATAGTGGTAAACTTACTGGCATTCAACATAGTTTGGTTTAACAAATCTTTTATTAATGCAAGTTAAACTAATAGAAGAATCATGCGAAATTGGCTTTTTAAATCACTTATGTTATTTCATGTTTCCATACATATACGACCCCCCCCCCCTCCAAAAAACAAAAAACAAAAATAAAACCAAACACAAAACACCCCCCCCCCCCCCCAAAAAAAAAAAACACAACAAAACAAAAACGTTCGATTTACAGACACCTGACGTTATCTATTTCTCTTACAATAAAAATAAATACCCTATATCTAATGATACAATGTATTATTAGATATAGGGTATTTATTTTTATTATGAAGAAAACATATAACGTCAGGTGCCTGTGGTTCGATTTTATGTTGTCACTTGGTAAATTTTTACATCTTATTACCCCTTTGTCGGTCGATCCTTACCGTTGTCGTGAGTAACTTTACACTACACGTACATTCCCATACACTAGTACTCTAGCTGATACCTTCATAGTGATTCTCAATATCTAGGTATAATATTCAATTCTACACACAGAAATTAATGTGAATGATCTTATAGTTTACATTCCGTTACCATGCCACATAGGTAACGATTTTCTAATATTATATAGATATATAAGAGGACTAATTTCAGGTGTATTAACGTTAGCTTCTACAGACATTGTATTATATCTTAAAATTGTATTATTAATTATGGCAAAAAAAAAAAATGAAACAAAGTATACAGCGAACACAATCTCTTGAAGCCAGGGGCTTCCGTGGCTCGCCATTAATACACCAAATATTATACTCATGGATCCGCCCCTGGACAGTAATTACCGCATCCGCTATTGTGTGGTGTGATTATATAAACATTATTGCTAATATCTCGTATGTCTTCCTTAATTCATATCCAATGCATATATAACACTACGTAAACATCGCATTATTGATTGTTAGGAACACAGATTGAAGAGATATTTTTGTTTTGTCCTCTGAGAGTTTTGAAGAAAATTGTTTAAAGTATGTTAGAATACGATGTCATTTGCCACTTTTCCATTAAACGAGCATCGGGCTTATTGGTTTTCGGCAAGGTAAATAAGTTTTAAGGTACATATAACCCGATTTATCCGGTAAGACAGACTGTATATATAGTATTTACAACTGAAAAGGGCTGCAATATAATTTGTTTGAGTAACACAGTAAAAGGTACTCAATTAATGTAAATGCAATAGGCCTGTATATATGATAAGCCAAACCATTAACAGAAAGCCCGCATAATTAATTTCGAGATCTTGATTCTTTGAATAAACATCCAAGAATAAATATTAAAATGTTACAGGTGCGATAGTAGAAAGCTGTTTTGAACCCTCGATCTTGGAATAAGTAATGTGACGCATGACGTGAAAGTCTGTTTAATTACAGACTCAAGTTAATAAAAAACATGTAAAAAAAAAAAAGATAATAAAATAGCGCACTCATCATGACGTATCTTACTGACCGTGAACATTATCGCGTCGGTTGACAATGGTTTTCGAGGGGTGTCAATTTCAACTGTTACCCTCCCAAACAGGGACTATTTATTTTATTATACTGAATGTCTTATTTTAAAGAAAATTTTACTGCGTTTATGTAGAAATGACGTGAAGTTAACGGCGAACCGTACGCGCATAATTTACGCGCATGTAACAATTCGTTCTATCGGCCCGTTGCCAAGAGTGTTGCTAACGCTGAGGGTAAGAGAACGGATTGTCAACTGCGTCTAAACCAATCAGATTTCAGTATTTAACATGAAAGTATAATACTAAAACCTGCCTGGCTTTCACTGATTAGGTTAATTTCTGATGCATATATCTCTAGTTTATTGCTTAATATACAAGTAAATAAAGAGTTTTCCTAGACAACTTAATAGTGTTATCGGTCTATAGTTCTCAGGATGTGTTGGGTCGCCTTTGTTCTTATATATGGGTTTAACAATACCTACAAGCCATTCATCTGGAATAAAACCATTGTCAAAAATAATATTATACATTTTGTTGTATAATGGTAGAAATAAAGAAACTGTTGCCGAAATATGTTCATTCAGCACCTCATCGTACCCAGCGGCTTTATTATTTTTGAGTTTCTTTACAGCATCTAATATTTCTTCATCTCATATGGTACTGTTAAGAATAGTATCAGACATTTCGATTACAGCATTTGATAAAAAATAGAGCGCATAATTCAATTACCAAAATAACACAACTTATGTATCAAATCTTCGACATGTCAACTGAACAAAACACAAAAACAACTTAAGTTATGAATCAACATTGCAACATGACAACTTACTTTATGTACCAAATTAAAGTACTTGTAACATAATTTACTTACTGAAACTCGGTATATAGATTTAAAAAACCTGCTGAATCAACTACCAACGGCAGAATACATGTATATGTCGTATCGCATCATAAATAACTCGTGTACAAGAAGTAAGAAATATATTAATGTTGCTGAAACAATTGTAATGAACTGTTCCATAAACTGTATAATGTATTAAAGTATATACGTGTAGAAGGATAGCGACGGTTTCAGACACCTGATGACGACTATTAAGTAGGCTTTTTCAAGCTGAAATTGGCCATACAGGATGGGACGTTTTGCACATAGAAGACTTAAAGCAATATGAGCTGCAATTTTCATGACGAAATTTTTTTTTCACGAAAATGTTATTTTCTCAAAAAATGATAAAAAATATCATGTTTTTTAAATTTCTGTTAGCCATATTTATATGGAAAGCCGTTAAGAAGCCTTAATTGGAGCAAAATTGAATTATTGTCGTCCTGTACAAAAATTGATCTGCTTATATATCCCTTAGAAGAGAAATTTTTCTTTTGACAAAAATTAATGATTTTTCAAATTTTATTTATCATAAAAGTTTAAGTTACATGCAGACTTATCAAACAAGCAGGTTTTTGCAGCAAAATGAAATTCTAAAAAAATACAGCTCATATTGCTTTAACAAACCATCACAAAAAAGAGTTTTCTATTGTAAAAAGAATTGAGATTTTGAAGTTACCACATCAATTTTACAACATCTTCACATGTTCATTCCGTAATCATAATCAGGAAAATTCAACTCGCTTTCATACTTATTTAATCATGTTTATCCATAATGGCAGTAATGACAGTAAAACCACAATCATCGAAGCAAACAGTTTAACTAACCACAGTATAATGGCCGATAAATTATATTTGTTGGGTACATGGTAGGTAGTTTTTGGGGGAAATCCTTAAAAAAAAAAAAGAATTCACACAACTTTGTCAATTTTTATCGAATTAAATGTCTATAGCTTACAGAAAATTATGAAATAATATATTTTTTATAACTTTCCCTTTCTTAAATTTTTATGATTAAGTGATAAGAATTCATGGATTTTTTAATGTTTTTCTGAGCACGAAAAATAACCAAAAACAACAAGGCAGGGAAAATATTGAACGTTTTACACATTTTTATTGTTTTATTTGATAAATAAAATGGAACAAAACACCCTAAGATAAATGAAATTTGTATGTATGATAGAATATGACATTTTATGCTCATACTTGTCACTAAACAGTTGAATGATTGAGGTTACAACATTGCATTGTTAATAAAGAAAAAAATAGTCTTGTTTTATTATGTACAGTATGGTAAATCAATTAAATTTGAACAAAGAGAGATAACTCTTCATTTTTTTGTTTTGGGTTTGGGACTAGGTTTCCAAAAGCTGGACAGTAATAAAGACTAAATACAAGCTATTTTGCTGTTAAATCATAATGGTTAAAATATTACTGTACATACACGTAATATGTTTTCGTACACGCTTTTCACGTCATTAGTATAATACTACTTTTTTTAAAATTGGGAAATGGAAAACTTACACTGTAAATGCCATATTTTGTGATTATCTCTTGGGAGTTGGGGATACAAATATTGCAATTATCTCTGAACTATGACGATATCCTTTTTTTCAATAGTTCAAAGCATTTTACTATACTGGCATAAGTTGAAATTGAGTTATAAATCTTCCCTGTTACACAATGCGTATGAAGAAAATACTAATCTTAGTCTATCTAATGTCAACTGTTGGTGTAGTCTATTTCACTATTAAAATTAACATTTCATTATCTGAGCGTAAAATATTCAAAGCCACATTCTTTAAACATCATACGTTTTTTAAATCGCATGATACAAGCAAAGCAAACGATATATAGATTCAGAATAAGTGCACTTATTCTAAATCTTCATAGTACTTAATTTGAAAGAGGTAGATATAAACTTGTAAAAAATAACACGGTCCCAAACTTCCTTTAGAAAGAAACACTAGGAAATGTTAGTTACGTAACAAAAATTGTGTAGAAGACGTCACTTTCTTACTGAATTATTTGAGTTATTTATAAATTCTTATTTATAAACATAGAAAGAAGAAAGAAAAACATTTTTCATTATATCTCCAGCCCCCCCCCCCCCCAAATCCCAATAATTATAAAATTAAGCAAATTTCTTATCAATGCTTTCACCCCCCCCCCCCAAAAAAAAAACAAACAAAAAAACCCCCACAAAACCAACCCCAAAAAACCAGAATGCCACGAAACCTTGTTTATCCAATCCCAACAATGCCACGAGACTTAGGTAAACTAGTGAAATACCTACATGTATACATTTCATGGTATCATCTTCATATTTGTATTAGCTATTATTTTTACTACTTATATAAAGTGCTATTGCTTCCCCTCGCCGTCTATGAAACTCGTCAACCCGATATCAACCCGATACATTTCCGTAATCAGTTAGTAACTAACCTATAACATGTGTATACCCAACTGCTGCTGCACGTTCATATACATGTGTGTATGGCTTATTTTTCGCTTTTTATCTTTAATTTAGGATTTTCTTTCTAATTATAATTGTAAACTTGTATGCCTTCTGGGAAATTTGGAAAATAGATTAAAAAATCTTATCTATTTATCATTTTTTTTTTCAAATTAACACAGTAATACAAAAAATATATATACAAATATTCTTGATGATCATGAGATAGTTTTGATAATTGAATACAATAAAATATAAGTCTTCTTTATCATGAACATTTTGCACAAAACTCATTGAAAATAAGAGAAATCATATGGTAAAGGGTGGGAAGAGAGGTAAGGGTGCGCCAGCAATGAAAATTACATTGCTGCACTGGATACAGAACTAAGCAAGATTTGTAGAAATACGTATGTAATAAAAATATTTACTTAATATCAAATAAGAGACTGGAGCCGGTGATGGAAAGGCCAAATAATTGTAATTAAAAAACAGATCAACAAATGTGGTTATTTATCAGTCTTATCTCATCTAATATACTACTTTCCATGCAGACTTAAAACAAATAAAATTATTATCATCATCATACGTCAATAAAATACTTAAATCAGTTCGAAAAATTGTTATTTAAGTTTATTTTTTTGTGCGTGACATTTACCATTGTTGTAAATTATACATGTAATTTGCATTAAAATTGTTGGTACCCCCTCCCCTCCACTCCACCCCTCAGCCCCCACAAAACAAAAACAAACAATTTGAAATGTTTTATACAATTTATACATTGTGTTTATAAGACATAGAAAAATCTCGAATCGCGACTGATTTTGTTCACAATAAAAATCTTAAGAGACAGAGACTGTAATGAAAAAGGACAATAACACACCGTCAGTCATCTCAAAAATCCATAAAACGAAATACAAATTCAAAGCAGAGCAACACGGACCTCAAAAAGATAGAGGTAGGATCAGGTGCCATAGAGGAGTGAGCATCCTCTGCTGACCGGGCACACCCGCCGTGTGCTCTTTGTCGTAATAGGGAAAAATCGGAGAAGTCCGTTGACAATGAGGTGATTAATTATGGTCTAACAATTAGTATGAAAAACGACAGTCAGCATGCGACCCAGTGGAGGATTGTATTTGCTGACAAGGTCGTTGTATCGACCATAGAACTTACGAAAAGAAGACTTCAAACAAGACTGTTGATAGTCCTGTTTTTTCAACTTGTTTGTAAGTAGCTTGCCTCGCTTTAGAAACTGTTCATACGAAGAGCATGCCCTTGCGTATCGCATTATCTGAGAGACAAAAACACCATAAGCAGGTGATGAAGGTATATTGCTACATAAGTAAGGAAAGTTGACTATAGAAAAATTGAAGTCATCGCGTTTTTCATAGTTTTGTTGTTAGGTTACCATCAATGTCCATTTCCAGTAAAATATCCAAATACGAAACAGATGACGCAGAAGTTTCTTGTAAGTTTCTTTCAAAAGTAAAGTAAAGTAAATAATTTATTTCAGTGACATGTGTATATAACATAATACATTGTTATTACAAAATTCCATTTACAAATATAACATCAATACACCCGGACCAACGGACCTACAAGTCACTTTTAAACTGTTACAATGTGAATAAATTGTACGTTTTAGGAGCAAGATGGCTTTCTCTAGTGTTTCTGTCTTAGATTGTATAATTCATTAATGAAATAAGCGGTTTGGCGGGGGAAGTTACATATTAGGTCAACAAACAGAGTACTATCATTTGTAATATTTTGACTTACAGTTAAAGGGGCATGGTCACGATTTTGGTCAAATTCTATTTTTCTGTTTTTATTATTTACAATGCTTAAGGAATGCATTTCCAATGACCAAATGAAATTGGAGAGTAAGTAGTGAAGTTTTAAGCAAGATACAGGGCTCACAATTCTTTGTCATGTAAACAAGGCTCGTGCACTGTGTTTGTTTACATAAGTTCAATATACCGGTAAAAAATATTTTTCAAGCAGATTTGTCATATTCTTACTCATTTTAAGCATATATAAACAGATCCTAACGTTTACAACATTCATTTTCGGTCTTAAACTGAAGTTTTTACTTCAACGTTCAAAATGTAAACAAAAGCTTTGTTTACATAGCAAAGAATTGTAAGCTCTGTAACTCGCTTATAACTCAACGAATGACGCTCAAATTTTGGTTGCCTATTAAAAATGCCTTACTGAAGCATTGTAAACGTTAAAATCGGGGGAAAAATTTTTGACCAAAATCGTGACCATGCCCCTTTAAATCATATCCAATTTTATAAAATAATTGACTTCTCTGGTTATTAAAGATTATTATGCCTCCTGTCAGTTTGTCGCATTCTCATCTATTTTCGCATAGTATACAAAGGGTTTATATAACGTAAGCATACTACGCCGAAAAAGAGCACGGCAAATGTTTTCAACGAAAATCATACAAGCGCCGACAGCTGGTTCCGAACACTCGACCCTGAAATCATTACGTTGGAAAGCTAGTCGATACTGTATATAGCGGTTTTTATATATATAAAACGTAGATACATACGATTGACATTAAACAATTAAAATTATTAATATTTCCAAAAACACCTCATTATTTCCGGTTCGTGCACTATGTATCAAACCCTGACTACTATTTAGGCATAGTACATGCACAACACAACACTATTATATAAATAGACAATGTAATAAAAATGCATTTCAGTTTCGATTTCGTTAAGATCACATAAGTTACGTATTCTGTCCTCCACCGGCTCTCCTCTGTAGCGACCTGTTTAAATTCTAAGGGGAAGCACACCACATCATCCACATTGCCAATTTTGATCTGATGGGTTTTGGGGGATCTAGCGTAACGTATTTTTCGACTGTGTAGCTGGATTTAAAAAGGATGTATGTACGAAGTTTTGGTACACTTTGAATATCGTTGTGCCATTCGGTTTCAATTTGTATGTAACTTTTCCTCTGCATAGTGTTAATTACAAGGAGGTATTTTCTATGTTTAACGATTCCATGGTATTTTTAACTTGAGAGCTCCAGTTAGAACTATTGTTTTGCTCACGGTCACAAAGAAACACACTCTTGATGATGCGTTCATGTTCCATGAAAATTAGTCGATTCCAAAGACGCAACATGTTCATTCTGTGGTGGCAATTACAGCTTAACCATAAGCAACGGAGTAAACTGATGAACACCGAGAAAATATCGGAGGGCTCGAGTTTGTAGCATTTCAATACAGTGATGCTTCTTGTGCCCCCATACCCACTGCTGTCATCAAGGACTGGGGCGATACAGTTGTTAAATAATTTTTCGTAGGTTCGGAATCCAACTGATTAGATTGCGTTCATTTTTGAGATGACGGATCCCAGGACAAGTCCTCCGGACTTGGCTAGGTTTTCAGCGTTCACTTTAAAATCACGTTTTTCGTCGAAAATCACTTCTAGATATGTGTAAGACGCCTCGTAGTCCAGATTATTTTCTCCTAAATGAAAGTTAAACTTGCTTCTATTCGATCTATTTTTCCTGAAGTGAACAAACTTAGATTTTTGCGAATAATTCGTAATCGCCATTTTCTGCACCAGGCGTCGACAGTATCCAACATGTGATGCAGGTCATTTTCTGAGTGGGTAATTAAAGCAATATCATCAGCGTATAGAAGCAGACTTATGTTTTAGTTGTCGATTTGGGCTCCGTTGTTAAATGTTTTAATTTCACGGCTAGATCGTTTATGAATAGGGCGAATAATGTTTGGGATAAATCGTCTCCTTGCCGTACTCCAACACTGCAGCGAAACCAGTCAGTGTACCTGTCGTTGAGCCGAACGCACGATTCTGTCTTTCATTTAATAATTGTCCATAAACAGATAAATAAGAGAAGAAACCTCAATAGAAGTTCACTGTGAAAATAGTTCTCTTCATAACTCTCTTGTATCTTCATGTACATGGACTAGTATATTGTGATCAATTCTGAGGAGTCTTTCCTTCATGTTGCTTTAACCTTTAACGAAACAGATAAGCACAATCTTCAAAATCGTCATTCTATTCTGATTCATGCGGAAAAGATATCCTTTGTCAAATAACCCTGAAGGAATTTGAAAACCCAAACCTTTATATCTATATAAACAATAAAATGCTTTCTTTAGTGATTCATGCGGGATATGAAGGTAGCGACATTGCAGAAAATATACATAACCCGCGTTAGCGTCGGTGCCAACTACATCATGCTTAGTCGATAAAACAAAGCTGTCGTGTTGAAGGCGATGGGGTGAAAAAATGCTAAGCTCATTACTTAATGCCTACTGCATATATCTGCCGAGTTTTGTTTTTGATTCATTGCCTACATTATTACATTATTACATTTTATCATCTATTCACACGTATGTGGACTATGGTTTTAAAATGAAATCGAATACCACTATCGTTGGATAACCACCCAATGCATCTTACAAAACTTCATTTCGAAATTCGAGTTCAATCTTTTTCAGCCATTATCATTACTTACATAAACAATACAAATAAATCGATTAACATAGATAGCAACCGAACACAATTAGTTGATAAACTTTATTTGCACACGGGTAAATAGAGCTGAGGCCCTGTATTCCGTGTATGCATAGAGCTTCCCTGTTGTTTGAGTGGGTCTTTGCTTTATCGGTGGTAGAGACCTTGATATCCACCATCAGAAATCATTTCCTGAACTCTGTGAGCTGAAATTATAAGCTTGGCGATGTCCTCTGGCTTGTTTTAATGTAGTTGTCTGTAGTACTCCAGCCGTTGAACCGTTTCACCACTGGTTTTCTAGGTTTTATAGACTTCGTCCCCATTGAACTTCCTCGGTACATGTTTCAGTAAAACGGACAAATAAAACACGTGTCTCCCATTTTATTGACTTAGCATTATTTGAACGGAAGATAAATTCACTGTTGTTTTTTTTCATAGAATGATCGTATCGATACTGGGAGGGATTTTATGTAACCCCGTGTTATTAAACTACTAAACACATCCTAATATGGAACGTTTGTAAATAACACACCAGTGGTATATGCATGTTTTGCAAGATAGTAATATCCGGTAGGTGACCGGTATTGTAGAATGGCTAGAGGTATATATGTATGTATGCCATTTTTTCATCAAAATTTTAAAAATGTTTTACATTATTCTTTACTTTTTAAGATTTAACCTCTCTGCAAATTGCAAATTTGGTCTCAATCGTGTTATAACTATATCAAGTCCACAGTTATCTATTTCCGACTTGAAAAAAAATACAAATACTTTGAATAACTCCGCCAAGGATTAATGTAAGTAAATTACTATGACAGCAGGGATCGTCATTCAGTAAAAAGTTAAAATTTTGATATATTCACAACATACACGTTTCATGTACGGCTAATTTACCTTTATAACATTGGAGTTTCGTGAGCATTTCTTCGACTTATCCACCACGAACACACACATAATACTCATATAATAAGGAGTAGGTTAAAACTTTAAAAAAATCAGCGTGCATATATTTTATAATTATCTGTCAAAGAATCGACCAATTTTAAAAGATTGAATTATCTATTTGCCGTGGATGATCCAGTAAAATGCCGACTCGATGAGATTGATTATCAGTCCGAAATATCCGAGAATGCCGCCTCCAGTTGGAGACGGTGATTTTAGTTTTCGTAATGGCGCCGATTCTGACGTTTTCCTGGCAAATAAAATATATATCAAAATCGTTAAAAAAGCCAGGAAAACACCAGACTAATGGCAATATGAAGTGCGTACAGATTCAAATTAAATTTTAAATAAAGGTTTATAGGAATCCGATGACATATGTGTGTGTATATATATATATATATATATATATATATATATATATATATATATATATATATATATATATATATATATGTTTGCCTCGTTTGGTAGTTTCAAATAAGTTTTCTAATATAAGGTTTTCAAAATACAATAGATATTCATGCTCCAGGATTATGAATTTAAAGATGGTAGACTTTGGTCAACATTTCAATCACTGGTACAAATGCTAAACTGACAAGTAAAATCTTTCGAAATCTTCTTGATAGGTGAACATTTTACACTTTATGCTTTGATTATAATACAGTAGAAATCTGAGTAAAGTCGAAGGCTTGTGTATGATCAAGGGTTCTGATGTCGATATTACCAAAGCGGAAGAACAATAATCTATCCTAAGTTGAAAGTCAATCCCTTGTTTAGGTGTTAAAGTTAACTTTTCAATTAAACATGCAATGTCCCAATAAAGTGCTTTCCGATGGTTTGAATCTAAATTTCAACCGTATTACTTGCCACACAAACTTACATTTTGTGATGTCTTACTTTCTAAATTGTGATAAGTAAGACATTACTAGTATCGATTTTGTATCTCCAAAATAAGATATAGTGAAGTTTGAAAATCCGGCGAATGTATATACCTCCAACAGTCAAGTTACGAACCCCCCCCCAAATAAAAACCCAAAAATGTGTGAACTAATTGTATCTAAAGTGATATTCTTAATGCTTATATAATGATAAGAATTCGAAGCATATACTGGGTATGTATAAAGTAAATATACCGGGGGATGCAGTATTGTTTTACTGATAAAAAGAGTTGGAAGAAAAATTTTCAAATAATGAAAGAAGTTTGATACACTATTTTCAGCGACTGCAAGATGTTGTAAAGAATATGTTTCAGTAGTTGACAGGAGTTTGATTTAACAAATCACAACTGCTGTAAATAGTTTATGAGAACATATTACAACTATTACATAGAATTGGGTAGAATAGGTTTGAATTAAACAAAAAAAAAAAAAAAAAAAAAAAGGTTAAATAAAATTTTTTCATAGTTTGTAAGGAGTTGAACATAACGTTTTCACATTTGATAAGGAATTGGATAGAATATGTTTACTACTGTCTAGTTGTGATGATTAAGATATAGAATTGGTCTTAACGTTCTAATGTATTCAATTCGCATCGAAAAACAACCATTTGATGTCGAGCGTCATCTTGATTCACTATAATAAAATCATACATATTCCTACTAATCATTTTTCTTTGTATCTATTTTCCAATCAACTGGTTGAGCTGTTATCTAGGCTTTAGTTGTTGTTCTTCCATCAGTTTTCTGACGGATCCGTCAATAAGTAAACAGCCCTCTCATTTGTTTCTGCCCCGGATCATCGCAACTACCAGAGGCATTTCAATCAAACCATTATATTTAGCAACTCTAGATTAGCGACCGACCGGGGGTCAGTGCTTCGGGAACCACACGGATTCCCGGATTACTATCAGAGTTACAGGTAGGAGTGATGTAAAGCATTTTTTGATAATCTTCAGGTAGACTTAAAATTGGTCCCCCACCCTGATGTTCCCAATCAATAAATCGATAAATCACATTTGCACGTGGATAATAATAACTACACGAAAGTGACGACTGAAGAATTTCGTGTTGATTTCACAGAGCTGAGGGAATAACAAAGAAGAGAATCACCCTGAAGTAGAGCAGAGCAAACGACAGGAGATTCATGTTCATGATAGACGAGCTACTTTTGTAGACAATGGTGAGTAGGATTTAATTAGAGATTACAAAGAACGAACCAAGTTTAAAATTGGTGTGCTAAGAATTGTTTGCATCATTTAAAAGAAAAGTTCGATGTCTAAGAAAGAGTAATTCATAATGTATGTAATTATGTGTAGATTCTGAATTATATAAAAGTAAGCAGTTTTATTTGTTTTATTTCATTTAAAATTACTGATATATTTTCTGCATGTTCATTGCTACGCATTTTTTTTATTAATATGCATCAAATACTGAACCAAAACCAAATAAGTAGGGGCAATGTTATCAAAATTGGCAACCCCACAGAATGAAATTATCAGAATTAAATTAGTTTCATATCCATAAACGGAACTTTACCACAGTTTTTTGAATTTTTAATTATAATCTGCAGATCACGCGAAAACGACTCTGGGTACCATATTTTATATAGTTTACACTCAAACGCTTTTTTTCTGTGCTTTCTAAAAACATAATGCGATGAAATATTTACTTTTATGAAAGAAAGCAAGCAAGTAAATAAGTACATGTTAAATTCGTTAAAACATATCTTTACATGTACACCCGACTCAACGGAACTCTTTGTCACTCTAAATATCATTTACATAATAAGAATTATTTTAGTATTTTTACGTTAGAAGTTCATGCAGTATCAATGAATAAATATAATTAAATGTTGTAATACATTTATTTTTTAAGGATGAAGTTTTGTCTGGATTCGACATATCAAAATATCATAAGTACATTCGATAAATGTCCAATGAAAGGATAATATTTTTCCCACATTCCCGTAATTATACCACTTGGCATAGAAATAGTTATCAAAGTTAACAATTTAAAAGGAACTATATTTTTGCCGGAACCCCTGCGTAGGAAAGAATGTGTTTATAAAGAGACGGAGGAACAAGATAGCGCAAATGCCCATTTGGTTTCGTCGTAAATTTTCAAATTTAATTTTTTTTTCAACTAAACATGCTTGATAATGTTAAAATACAAGTTTACAAAAGCACAATTTCTAACTATATTCAGTTTTGAATATTTTAACAAACGATTAGAATTTTTTTTTAAGTTTTGGTGGTATCTTACCCACAACCTGCGACTTCAACCACGAATTTACGGACTTGTATTATTTTTCTAAAACGTTCAATTGTTGTGATACAAAATGACATTTTTAAAGTATAGTGGGTCATCTCTCCACGTCTTCGTTGATTGAAATCGTTTAAACCTTAAACGACTATTACAAAAATATGGAGCTCAGACCCACTCTATTAAAGAAAAGGCATTGAGGTTCTAAAAATGACACTATTTGGAGGTTTTGACACGCATACGCCAGTTTAAATCAACCTATTCCAAATATTACACATATGTAAGGGTTATAAATCGATGTTATGGTAAATATACATTGTTTTCAATAATTTAGAAAGAAATTTTGAGATTTGTTGATATTTTAATTTTAAAATTTCTTATCTATTTTCATATAGGCAGTTTATACGCCTTATTCACCCATCTTCTTTGATTTTCCAATCAAATGACAATTTTTGTTTTGGCTTTTTTTATTAGGTTGATCATTCTCTGAATAGATTTGCGTAAAATAAAATAACTTAAACGGGATTTTCTCTCTTATTCAATGGTCAAAATATTAACTGCTCTGTCAAATTTTCAATTTCAGAAATATTTGAATATTTCTATTTCAATACTGTATGCAAAGAAAAATAATCAAATTATCTTCAAAATTAAAGAAAATTAGAAAAAAACCGGGCTTTGCATTATCAACTTTATTTTAAATACTTAATTAAAATCAGTAGATTAAAGTATGACCTGATAGACATTGTGTGGATTTATCATTTCATTGTAGTATACATGTAGTTTTAAACTTAGTATCTTTTAATAGGTGTAAGTGTCACATTTGTATAACAACATCTATTCTTACACTCTTGAATTTGAGAGAAAAGATAATAACCTTGACTTGACCTTGCTGCGAAAATTGATTAAACTTGTACCATTACTTGGTATTGTTGTCTGTATGACTGTATGAACGATTCACGTCTGTATGACTGTATGAACGATTCACGTCTGTATGACTATATATATATGAACGATTCACGTCTGTATTAAAATAACTGTTTACTACTAATACTGTATGCTCAGAGCTAATTACATTGTGGTTATAGAATTTTTGAATGATTAAAATATTAGTTGATTGTTATAAGTATAACTAACACTATATACGTGTAATCTAGAAAATCATCATGTAAAATATGCGCATTTTTTTTCAAATAATTGAACTATCATATAGGTAATCGTGACTCTATAAATGATAAACAGGTAAAATTGGATCTGAAAGCACGAAACTGTCATGTTGTAAATTCTGAATTTACTGGGAGGGTGTAAATACAAAATTTACAACATGACAAAACCACGAGTAAAAATGCTTGAAATTCAGGCGAACGCTTTTTCGCATACCGTGGAATCATTTTTATTCGTGGGGGTCAATGTTCGTGAGTAGCGAAAACTTTTCTGGTTCGTGGGGACGTAATTTCGTTGGTAGTGTAATCGGGATAATTTTAATAAATATTAAACAAATGATTATCAGTGTAAATTAGGTTCGTGGGGATGTAAATACGTGGGCAAGGGTTACCCACGAACATTGGTCCCCCACGAACAATGAGGATTCCATAGTTATAATCTTCGAATTTTTGCAAGGCATAGTTACCAATGAAATGTATCTTAAAAATTTGATTCTTGGGAAAAAAAGTGAATCAAGTTTCCCATGCAAATACTATACACAGATTTGGAAGATTCTTTTAGTGTTATTTGTAAAACCAGAATTAAGATTTTCTTCAAAACGTTTCTTTTCTTTAGATCACACGTTCACAAAAGATGAAAATCATGCAAGATTTTATTTATGAAAATGTTGCCAACGACGAAAAGGACTTCTTACATTACCGACCAAAACGGGACACACGCACTCTACAAGAGCAGAAAGAACTGTCACGTGACTTACTGATCGCTGCCATCGCCATTGGAGCCGTGCTTGTTTTGTTTTTCATTATTGTCGTGGTAGTAAGAGTGAGGAAGTACATGCAAAACAAAAAGAAAGTGAAAAAGCAACCACGTGGACACGGACAAAAGGAAAAGTTTCAACACAGTCGGAACAACCGCCATTCTATCAAACACGGCCGCGAGGAGAAGGCGGTACGCAGCCATAGGCCACAGAGGTCAAAGATGGAACCTATAGCAGAGTCCGAAGCCTGATGATTGACGAATGTGATATATTGATAGCAGTTACTTATGATTCATTCTACTGAACGATGGTCCGAGTGAATGAAAAAAACTACTCAAATGAAAGGTTATCATTAAAATACAATTCATCTGATTTTGTACAATTATACCCCTGGAAAGATATCATTCTTTTATTGATCATTTTGCTTTGTTAAATGAATTTATCTAGCAATATAATTGAATGACAAACTTCAATGCAGAACAACTAGACAACTCATTCACTGATATGGAAGGTGTGATTAATCATTTCCAAAACCAATTTCTAAATGCATGAACTTGTCGAAATTGTAATCCTAAACAAACAAACCTGAAGTTTCTGTAATAAAATAGGACAAAGGATTTATCTTACCGATGTGTTTGCATCTACAAGACTTCCCACTGACAATTAATGGTTTTGCATTGATCTTTGCTGTATTTGCGTAATTTTAGATTATTTGATGTGAGGTTAAGCAAGAGATAACTTGTAGATCTATTTCATAAGCCTTGATCATGGCCTTGAAACCTGTGTACTTTAAAGATATGCATGTGCCAAAAAAAAGTAAATTAAAATAAAGACATCTATAACAATCTCGAATGTATTTATTCATAACACGATAAGTAATTATCATGTTTAAATGTATCTAGTGATAAAAAGGGACGAGATTCAATAAAGTGAAAAAACTTCAAACAAAATGTTTCCATGTATATAAAATTATAATGTAAATATGACAAAAAGTCCAAGATGTAATAAAGCACATTATACCACTCTAGTTTTATTGCGTCTTACGACAATCTGATTTTATTTCACTTTCTTTATGACACGCACTCTCCGGTGATGACGTCACAATTCCGCCGCATTCAACCCTAACTTCCTCTTCGTCTCCGTGCGCCAAGAATCTAGGCCCAAATATCCCCATACACGTGGCGCCGACCGGGGCGCAGATAACGATTGCCAGGACGGCGATGGTGAGGACATCTGTACCCATGCGTATAGCCTCCTGATTATCTCCCTCTAACGCTTTGTCAAGAGCGAGTCCACCAATGGCGGCCTATAGCGTATGTAACGATAGCAAATACGGAGTTAAGAAATGTAACCAACAGAATGTAATTATAACAAATAGTAATAAGATAATATAGCAATAACAAAACGATATGAAATTAGAGAATGTTATAAAGGGAATTATAATAGACTGTATACTCTATGAAAATCCCGGTTGTAAAATAATAAGCCTTTTCGTGATAAATCTCGCACATGCGCACAAACGCTTCCGGACGGCAACATCCCATTCCTAAGTAATGTTTATCTTAACAACACAAGTGTCAATATGTCAAAGCGCGAAAGTTTACTGTCTTTCGGAAATCTAAAAAAACTAACCCCATTGTCCCTTGCCCTTTCGCCCTGGCGATTAGTACACTGGTAAAAAACGCATTGAATTACCATGCTATTGCTACGTAAACAAAGAATGGAATGCGGATGTAGGCTTGCCGTCCGGAAGCATTTATACGCATGCGCTAAAAACAGGACCGCAGTTAACGTGAAAAGGCTTATAAGACTTTCTTTACCACCCACAGTTTGTAGAATCCTACCAAAGTCTAGGTAAACTCATTTCATGTTGTATTTTATCGGGCGAAGAATTTTGAAATTAAACACTCAGTTCAACGTTGAATTGACCATCAAACTAATGTATTTTTTCACAACACGGAGGTCAAATATAAAGATTTTTAAGTTAAATTAAATGTCAAATCTCTAGGATTGTTTTACATGTACATTTTTTATATTTAAACTCTCCGTAATTGATGAAACATAAAGCTGATTAGTTTTAAGGATTTTCAACAAAAAGAGAGAGGAACAAGCTGAACAGTATTTAGAAATTCTAGCAGCTTTTTCTCCAATGTGATATGGATGGAATATTGTTTACAAGTATAATATAGAAAATACCTGTACGGTAGCCTTGGAAAGCCAGGTAAGTGTAATGAAAATTCTCTCCTTTAGATTGAATCCGGTTCCTATGGTGACGCTGAAAGACACCGCACTGCGCACACACAGACCAATGAATAGAGTGGCGATGCCCATCCCTAAAATATCAATACAAGAATATAGTAAATGGAATGATGAAATTTTTTTTGAAAGATAAATACACTTACGCGACAAAATTATGTCAATTGTTTTTCCCCTATATATTTCATTGAAAACAAGACTTATTTAAAAATTATTTTCTGTGTTCTATGTTCTTTTGGCCAGATTTGGAAGAAATTTATTGTTTTGATTATTGATTACAATAGATTCATAGTCCTTTGACAACTCATTTGTAAAATTTGGTATATAACACAACACTATGATATTTTTTAAGAGCTCTACTGTATATCTTTTGGCAATGTGAGAGCCGAAAATTCTTATTTTGGATTGTTTTAAATACCAAATGTCAGGAACAGATGGTTGGAAAAAATATCTAAATACGATGCAAAAAACAGCTAACGAAATTCTGAATTAATCAATCTAAATTTTGAAAATTGGTCAACGGATTACTTTATAACAATTCTTTGAAAAATGTTGGTTTTCAATAATATAAATTTTGAAAAAATGGACATACTTTTGTCACCTGAGTGTAAGCTCAGATTTTTAATGAAATTAACAAATTTGTTATCAGTCGGTCGATCCGTAGAAGGAACGCCATTTTTAAAGATACATGGTCTAAGTCATACCGGCCGTGTTGGGCTGAATGCTGCTGATGTCAACTGCTGCTCCAATCAACCCAAACAGGAAATGCTGAACAATCAACCACGCAAGCGCAATGACCCCACCAAGCTCATCCTGTACCATACATGTAGATAAAACAACGCAGTTTACATTAAATTATACATTTTCTTAGCCATGGGAAACCTTGAATCTAGGTATTAAATAATCTTTCCGGAATTAAGGAGATTCAGCATACCGGTTCTCCTGGTTGTTTTTGTTGGCGCCATTTGTAGGCAGCGACGGTGGCGGTGGTGAGACAGCCAAGCGGCCCCGCCCCGGACAGACTGACCGCCGAACTTCCGAATATAGCAATCAGTCCACATCCGAATAGGAGCATACCGCGGTAGAATAGGGAATTACTCTGCGGAGAAAAGTTAAAGTATTAGTCCGTCGTCTAGAACATTAGACATTTACGCCATATATCAACATAGAAAGACTTTTTTTGTTCATTTTTTTCTCCAGATACAATATGTTTAAATTCGGTCTATCGTCAATATGTTTCGGCTCTATACCGAAAACAAATATGATATTAGTCATATAGGACTTACCGAGTCTTTCCCGGGAAGGTACCATAACATGATACCCGCGACAAATCCATAAACAATTCCGAGCAACGCTCCCAGTGGCCCTTTTATTATAGTCACAGCCATATCACCTTAACAGAGTGAAACACCATTTGATTAAGTAGTCCTATCCTTTGCATAGTTAAGTTTAATCATATCAATGAAATATATATTTACTTTGGTCATCTTCTAGAATATGTATAACGGACCGTTGGTTTTTTAAAACTTACCTTCGGAAAAAATGATGCCCACAAAAACAGCAAACCCGGTAACACAAAGAACATTGTCCAGTCCCCCGGCAGCCAGGCACATGGTGGGGATACCTTTAGCGACGCCATAACGGCGGTCTTGAAGACTTACGAGGGAGGGTACTGTAACAGCTGGGGAAAGCGCTCCCAAGATGCACCTACATGTAAACACAAATAGTAGCAGTTTCATTCTATATAAGTTTTGTAGTAACCTTTTACACGTAATCATGAATCACATGAAGGAGGACTTATTTAAAAAAAATTCAATCGTTTGGATACTTTTTTTTGCAAAATAATTACGGTTTTACCCCAACATAAAACTCCATGTCCAAGGAAATCCTAGCAGAAAATGGGACACAATTCCCACCGTAATGGCCTCACAGAGGCAAGGCGTGAACGCAAGGCGTAATACGGCAAAGGACAACTTCCGTAGTTTCACTATATCCAAACCGAGGCCAGCGCGGAGTAATATCACAGTCAAAGCAAGTTTTCTAAATAAACAATATGTAATTTTAGATGTCATTTGAAATGAAATGATAAAAAACTTCAGTTATGTGATAGAATTTCCCCCAACCTAAACTTTTCACTAATTTAAAAAAAATTTATATAAAAACTAACGTTACAATCTGAGAAGAATTTTCATAAAAAAATTTGGAAAGGAAATATTTTGTTAAAGCTGAACACCGCTCGTAAATAGGCACTGTCCGCCATATTTCTCTTTCATCACTGCTGTCCCTACAACCCTTATATAAGGGGCAGACCTCTAAACAGTTCAAGTACTTCGCTGTAGAGGTCTCACCTGTGTGGACGTTACATCTTGCCTCGCCGTGTTAGTCGGTCGCGATGAAATTATCAAATTTTACGCTCTTTTTTCAAGATAAGAGAATACTAACATCAAATTAATTGGTAAATTCATTATTTACAAACAGAATATGCACATAGTTTAAGAAATAAATGCATAACATCCAAAGACGACGAAAGGAATACTACATGTCGGCCACGAGTTTCAGGTGTGCAATCGGGTGTAACGAAATCGAAGGGTTTATATACCAGGTACCTGTGTGACGGTGCCTATTTACGAGCTTTAACCATGATTTTCGGCGAAAACAAAAATTTCTTTTTGCATTGGTACCTTTGGGGAAATAACTATCTGGGACCACTATGCGTTCAAGAGGAATTTTTTTTTGAAAATATTAGTTTAAAGTCTGAGAACGCCTATTAGAATGTGCCAATATTTAGGTTTGATATTTCTGCAAAATCTTGAGAAATCACTTAAATCACTGAAAGTGCCGTTTTGCTGTTTACCTGAGATGCCCTGACCACTTTGCGTCAATACTTTCGCCAACAATCTTTATTCCTGGTATGTTTCTTAGAAGGACACCAACTATCAACATGCCTAAAGTTATATCAAAATAAGTAAAAAAAATTATTTGAATCTTCGCAATACAATAGGGAATATGAAAAACTGTCACATTTTGTGGGTTTTTTTTTGTTAGAACGTTACAAGAATGCATGTTTGTATATAAAGATATAGATATACCATGGTGTTTTACCTAACAGTGGAGGAAGATTGGCCAGAGAAATCAGACGTCCCCCAATAACACAGAGAACGAAAAGAACAAGCAGGGAAAAGAAATTCCCACCAGGCATTGCTTCACTTCCGGTTATCGCGGCAAGGATACCCCAGATTTGTAGACAGATAATGGTGATTTGCAAAATGAACCCAACAATGCCCTGTGGAGGAAGCAAAAACATGTCCTTAATTTTGTCACACACTGTAGGGTTTTCCGGTAAGGGATTGGTCTTTCTCAGACACGGCCGCACTGTCTGTTTGAGGGCGGCCATTTTAGAGATTTTTGTCTTTGACACTGTGGGTTTTCCCTTTATTTGACCTTTGTCCTTGCTTTGAGCTTCTGTGTCCTTGACCTTAATTGTGTCCTCTGTTGTGTCATTAACTCCGTTCTCTACTTTAACATCGTGTAAGTAGTATATGCGTCTGTATATGCCCTGAAAACAATGGGGGTCTATTGTTTGGGGGGGAACAAAAGAAGAACAATGGGGGGTGGTTGACCTACATTTGGGGACAGGTGCCCGACACGAGACCTGTGCATAGCAACAAATCAAGACTAATTATTAATTTAGACTGACGATTACCCGACCAAGAAACAGCGTAGCAACAAATCAAGACTAATGATTATTTTTAGACTGACGATTACCCGACCAAGAAACAGGAACTTCCGAATCACAATTGGGTATTGAATGGAGGAATGCGTCAGTGACCTTTAAAAAGAGTTAAGGGGAAGGAGACTTGGTTGAACACGTGTTTGATAAAAGATCGACCCTATTGTTAGACACTGGGTAGAATGAATACCTGAGTGTAGTAAAAATCGTGTTTAAAATGAAGATAGGTAAACGTCGAGAGAAAAATACATTTTGGTGTTTCTTAAGTATGCCAGTATAAATGACTGTTTTTAAAAAAACAAACGTGTTCTGTTAAAATGAACTAGATTGAGAGACTTTTTAAATGGAAAAATCAGTCAGTTTTAACTGATCACCGTATAGAAATGACACCCGTCCTTTTAAATAAAAATGTAAACACAAACGGTAAGTTAAAGTAAGGACACAACCATATAGACGAAATGGTGTAAAGACGGATTTAAATCGGTGTTTATTTTTTTTTTACGAAAACGCATTTGTATGTTTGATGCGATACTATCCATTTTATTTATTTTTGATGTTTTTCAGGTTTTAAAAACGAAGTAAAAATCGTGTAATTTTCTATCAATTTATTCTGATATAAAAATGCATTAAATTATACACATACATATGTAGTTTCTACATGAAATTTAAATAGCACAGAGAAAATAAAGTAGAACATGATAAATGACAAAGCTTGGAGAAAAAAGTGTTGTAAATTTACAAACAATTTTTTTTTCAATAGCGTTTTTTAACACTGTTTTTTTTTACCACTTTGCGAAATCGTTAGGGTTGCAAATGCTGCATTGGAGCATTCCCAATTGATTTTGATGATCATCGCGTTCTGAACAACATTTCACGTTTTTCAATTCCGGAAGGCAGTTTTCGATGTCTACCAGTAAGCCTTTAAAAACGGTGAATTCAAACGGTCTTAAGCAGAGCCCTTTTCTGGTAGGAACGATGTCTGATTCTTCGTTGGGTTTCCAGTACTGTCGTATATCCACGCAAGGGTTGTTTTCTTTTACATGGACGTAAACATTGTATCCCAGATGCCAACTTTGTGCTTCGTTCTTGAGGATTGTTTCTTGAATTGAGTCCATGGCCGTCATCAAGGTTTTTAACTGAATTATTTTCAGACTAATACCTTTTTTCGTTGGTATTTCCTGTCCATCACAGAGTTCGTATTGTCTAAGATCAAGTCTAGGTTCCTTTTGCCATTCGGAGACCTTAACATAACGTCCGTTTTGCAAAGGTTTGAAAAGACGTGCAGACATCATTCTTTTTTCTTTGAGTGTAAGAGTTAGACTGACGAGAATGTTAATTTGTTTCACATATATCTGAGGTTTGACGTCACGAATAATCGTTGGAAAATAAGCTCCTCAGATTGGTGGAAAAACTCAAAAAGTTTTGTAGGAAACGCATTGAACCTTAAAAAACAAGCCCTGTTGCACAATCCACTTCGTGTAAAATAAACTATTCTAAATTTAATTTTTTTTATTGTTAAATCACACACAGGCCAAACATTGAATGTCTTTATGGTCTCAAGACTGTTCGAAAATAAATGGATTGATGAATCCTTCCGTCGTGTCTGGATACTCGGTGTATGGTGTTTCCTCATATCCAAGATGTTCAGTTCTGCAGATTTCATCCCATACAAAATCATGATAGATATTTTCCCAATCATCATACGAAATACGACCGAATCTCGTTATTTTTAAAACTTCTGCAACAGGTAAGGCTTCACCTTTTCTCATGTCTTGATCAAAGAAAATATCCTGTGCCTTAAGCACGAATTTAAGCAATTTTCCATCATTCTGCGTGGCTTCCAAGGCAAGTCGAACGATGCATTCAGTTTCATGTACCAAAGAATTGCGCAAAACATATTGTTTTTTGCAAAATTGGCATGATGTATCATCGGAGTGGTACAGGTTGTAGTTGTCAATAAAGTTTTTGACACAGGAACCCCGTTGCAAGAATCTAAATAGCCACATTTGTCTTTCGCTGGTTGGGTCTGGAAAAGACAGCATGGTGTTTTTGCAATGTAGTGTTTCTGCTCGAGTGTGGTTTGACAAAATAATCTGAAGTAATACTTTATGCCAGAATGATCATGTGATTATTTAGAAACACGCCTACTAATTGAAAAGAAGGTAAGAGAGGACCAATCACCATGTTAATTAAATGTAATTTGCTATTCTAGTATATGATGTAGATCACATTTTATTTTCAAGAAATTTGATTGGTAATCATTAGAGTGAAAAAAACAATTCGATGTACGCAAATGACTAAAACAGCTATTTCATGCTTTTTTTTTATCATTGCTTCCCTCGAACCTTGACGAAGCACGATGTCGTCTATGGATTCTAGACTGAACATGATTGAAACGGATTCCTGTCCTAATTTTTCCTCGAGCAGTACTGATGCATGTTCCTTAGATTGTTTACCATCGACATCATGGGGAATGGATTCCAATGCTAACTTTTCGTGGAATTTGTCGGACTCGAACAAAGGGTTTAAAGAAGAAAAATTGAAGACTAAATATGTGACTCTGCCTGTGAAAAATATTCCTCCTCCAACTTTGAACAGTCCTTCTCCCTGGCAATATCCCGAATACTTGAATTTTTCGGAACGATTTGCCACGTTTAACGACTGGCCTAAATATTTAAGAGGTCCGGCGAAAAAGGATTTGGCTCGAGCGGGTTTCATTTACACGCGCATCGGAGACAAAGTCACCTGTTTCTCCTGCGGAATGACCCTAAAAAACTGGGAACCACAAGACGATGCCTACAATGAACACATACGATGGTCAAAGCATTGTCCGTATGCTAAGATGGTAACAGATGGAAAGTTGGCAAGAGGATAGAAAAGGAAACATCAGACTATTTTTATTTGCATGAAAAGGGTCTCATTGTAATGAGTGAATGTTTTGTTTGCAATTGAAAATGACAATGGTGTGTGTTTTTTTTTATGTTTGTGATTAAAATGTTGATATATAACCAAATGTACAATAAAAAAATACTTGCTCACTTTTCATTCATTATTTTTTTTATGTTTTGCAATAAGGATATTAGTATGCATGGGTAAAATATTTATGCTAAGGATACCTCAAACAGGTTCTGGGTATAAAAAGACTGATTTTTTCAAACTAAACTTCATTTAAGCATTTGTCCTTGGAGAGATAGTGGAGATGGAGCAGTATTTAAAGAAAATATGGTATGATCCGCGGCACCCTGGTTCCTTTGCTGGTGCAACTAAACTATACGAAATTGTAAAAAAAGAGGGAATCTATAATATTGGTTTAAATCGAATCAAAGAGTTTTTACAAAATCAAGATGCATTTTCGCTGCAAAAAAAAGTGAGGCGCCGATTTAAGAGAAGACGTGTGATAGTGCAGGGAATAGACTATCAGTGGGAAGCAGACTTGGCCGACGTGCAAAACCTCTCCGAGAACAATAACGGAATAAGGTATCTCTTGGTTGTCGTTGACGTATTTTCTCGATTTATGTGGGTGAGACCTTTGAAAGATAAAAAAGCTCAGTCGATCATTGATGCATTCAGAGACATTTTGAGTGGTCCTCGACAACCCAAAGCTATCCGGACGGATAAAGGGTCGGAATTTAACAATCGGTACTTGAAACGATATCTACAGGAAAAAGGCATTAAAATTTTTTATGCCTTAAACGAGACCAAGGCCAATTTTGCCGAAAGGTACATTCAAACGTTAAAGAAGAGATTGTATAGATATTTTACGCATACTCAAAAACACAAGTACATAAACATTTTACAAGATGTGGTGATGTCTATCAACGAAACACCCAACCGCTCCCTAAACGGAAGAGCTCCAGCCTCTGTCGACGCAGAGAACGAATCGGAAGTGAGACTGGATGCTTACTTGGTGAGACGAAAAGCTCAGAAAAAGAGACTGAATATTAAAAAGTCGTCAAAACGAAAACGCACAGCGTATACCCTTAAGATAGGCGATCAGGTGCGCATTTCTCACTTAAGACGCCAGTTTCAACGTGACTATGATCAGACTTTTACCGAAGAAATTTTCATTGTGAGCCATCGCTTCGTTTCACAAGGCATCCCTATTTACAAGCTTAAGGATATGATGAACGAACCAATTCAAGGTAGTTTTTATGCCAGCGAACTTCAGAAGGTATCCAAAGACGAACAGACACAATGGAGAATCGAAAAAATCATCAGGAAACGGAAAGTACGCGGAAAACCGGAAGTACTTGTACGTTGGTTAGGTTGGCCCAAGAAATTCGACAGTTGGATTCCAGAAATCGATGTCAAAAACATTTGACATCCCGATAATGCTTCATTTATCATACAGATGTCGCTGCGGATGGTTCTCAAGTCTTCGGATAGTGCCTCTACGCACTCCGATAACAAACCTTGGAATTTTAGAGTTCGCCTACCAAGATCCTTACCTCTGACGGGGGAATGGACTGTCGAGTTGACGGAATTTTGTAACAACAATATCAGAGGATTACCCAAGGAAATATTTGTCTATTGTTCGATTTGTGAGGACACCATCATAGGGGAACGACAAGGACCACTTCTCAGACGGATTTATTTGACAGACTCTAAAAATCAGATTTTTCTTCGCCCTTACCGCATTCCTTTACGCAGTAATGACCTTACCGATATGCACATCTATATAAAGGACAACAACACCGGAGATGCGTCATTTTTAACTGGAGATTCGACTGTAACACTTGTGTTTCGACAAATGTGAAATCATGGCTGGACCAACGTACATATCGAATCCTGCTCTATGGGCGCAATTTCATCACACAGATGAGGGGGAAAACTTTATACCGATGATTCGGCGCAAATCGCAGAGGGGTGGTGGAATACTCAACAGAAGAAGGGCTTACATGATTCCAGTTCGGGCTCCCTCTTTACCAAAACCGGACATTCAACAAGTGTCACCAGTAGCGGCCGAGCAAGAGAGAGCCATGTCCGAATTAAAAGAATCCATGCGTAACGACGAGCCCCACATGCCTTTGAAAAAAAGTATAAAAAGAAGAAAAAAACGAGCAACTACCAGACGTTCGTCAAACACCAAAGGGAAAGGACGCTTTAAGAAAAAAAAGAGACAAGGACGACAGAGGATTAATTCGTTGAAAAAAAAAATTAAGAAAAAAAAGACTCTGAAAACAAAAAAGAAAACGGCCAGCAGCAAAAAATCTAGTCTCAAAGGCACACCTATTTTTTAGTTAAACCATGTCTTACTTAAGCGAATTGAACACAACGATGGCAGAGCCCTCTGAATTGGCTCTCTTTTCCGATCCACCAAATCAAGTAGCAGTGCATAAGATTTATTTTCAGGAAACCAGACCCATTTCGTCATTTGACTTAGATACTGCACCTCTGGAATTTTCCATTCCGGGAAACGGCGGAGAATATTTAGATCTCAGAAAAAGTCGACTCTACATTAAAGCAAAGATCACCAAGTCTGACGGCACAGCCTTAGCAGCTTTGGAAAAGACAGGAATCGTTAATTTACCTCTTCAAGCACTGTTTTCTCAGATAGATGTCTACATGAACGGAAAATGCGTCTCGCAAAATGCCAACAATTATCCCTGGAAAGCTTATTTCAAAGTACTCTTGTCTACAGGAAAAGGCGCATCTGAATCGCAAATGCAGACACAGATGTACTGGCCTGATGGAGAGGGCATGAATGACCCGGATGCTGCAGCCGGAACGAACATGTCTCTGAGAAAGAGATATGTATTTACCCAAAAATCGAGAACATTTGATCTGGAAGGTCCTCTATACGTGGATTGTTTTTATCTCGACAAATATCTCATCAATGGAGTAGATATTCAACTCAGGCTGTTTCGTTCCAAGCCCGAATTCGTGATAATGAGTAAGGAAGCCTCGCCGAGCTACAAGGTCACCATATTAGACGCCGTATTTAAGGCCTGTAAAGTTAAAGTCGACAGCGCCATTCTGGTGAATCACACCAATGTCATTCTCAAGTCCCCGGCGAGGTATAATTATCTCAAAACAGATGTCAAAATGACCACCATTTCAGATAAAACTAGCGAGTTTTATTGGGACGACGTTTGGAACGGAAAAAGACCATCAAAAGTGTTTGTCACTTTTGTCAAACAGTCGGCAGTGAACGGTGGTTACACCGATAATCCGTTTTATTTTGAACACTTTGATCTGTCCGAGATTGTGTTGTACGTCAACGGAGAACCGACACCCATTCGACCAATGAAGCTAGACTTTGGGGAGAACAATAATTACGTTACTCCTCTCTGCAATTTGTATCAGTCCTCTGAAAGGTGGCTCAAAGACGAGAGCCTCGTCATCGATAGAGAAAAATTTGGGACTGGATATGCCATATATGCCTTTGACCTCGTACCAACTGATCTCGGAGATGGGTATATAAACCTGGTACATCAAGGAAACGTCGGTGTCTATGCTCGTTTTTCTAAACCAACCACAGCGACCATCAGCGCCATAGCCTATTGTGAATGCCCCGGTCTTCTTTTAGTTGACAATACCAGAGAAGTGAGACAATTGTAAATAATAACAATAATAATAATGGATACCAAAGAAATGTTGGGCATTGTCGATATGCTAGCGGACCTTAAACCGTTTTTCCGAGGCATATTTGCCTCCAACTCTCTGCCAGTTCGTGTGACTCGATTTCCTTCTGCTGTAGTGTGCAACACAGATCCCATTGAAGAAAAAGGTTCTCATTGGATTGCCTTTTGGCTCAGAAACGAAACAGAATGCGAATTTTACGACAGCTTTGGAAGATTACCGGAATACTATGACATTCGATTGAGAGAATTTATTGATAGAAATAGCTTTGTTTGTGTTTATAATAATGTACAAGTGCAACCAGATTCGGCTTCTACTTGTGGTTTTCACGTTTTATATTATTTGTATCGCCGTGCGCAGGGGTTTTCAATGCAAAGCAGTCTTGAATTGTTAGGTCGTATGAATTCCGACGACTTTGTACGCAAATTTGTTTTGTCAAGAATTAATCATTACAAAAGCCATCTGCTGTCTTTTAAAGTCGGGTAATGAGACACATGTTGATACTTGTAAAAAAAATAAATAAAAATCCTCTTACACTTGGATCCCGGAGACTTGGACCCCGGAGACTTGGACCCCGGAGACTTGGATCCCGGAGACCGAGGTTCCCGCGCGCGCGCGCAGGCTTTCCCCCTCAGTGATGAAGGGATCGTTAAGAGCGTCATTATCGTGTCTCATTACTTTTTTTAATGAATGCAGTTAGAAAAAAAATAGTTGTGTGTTTTATAGATGTGTCACTTGAAGATAAAAAAAGTAGTTAATTAAAAAACAAAAAATATTGCAAATGATGTACAAGTGAGGTGTACCTATGTCAGTTTTGTTTTATGAAAGAATATATTTGGATGAATACAACTAGCCATGTATTGTTTATTAAAATGATCATGTATTTTATTGAATGCAGGAGATAGAAGAAATAAAAATTAGTTGTGTGTGTGTGTGTGTGTGTGTGTGTGTGTGTCGTTTGTAGAAATAAAAAAAACGATCTTGAGAAAAAAAAGGTTTTGTTTTTTTTTTAATTTTTTTTCTGCACTAAATTCATTTTAAAATGAACACATTATACAGTTGGGAGTTTTAGTGAAAATTTCTAATAGAAACAAAAATATCTGATAAAAAAAATATGAGTTTTTTTTATATCTGCGGGTTTCATGTGCGCATGCGTAAGTTTGTTTAAATCTTGTTTGGGGGGTGTCTTCATAATAATCAGAAACAGATTCATTATTTTTCATTTATTCTCAAGACACGAAAAGATTCGGCAATGAAATTTAAAACCCCCACCTCGTTTGCAGTAATAGGGGGAACTATGTCGGGAAAAACACATTTTGTGTGGAATTTACTGAAAAGTGGAAGCGAGATGTTTGATGTTGCACCAAGCAAAATTATATATTGTTACATGGAAGAACAGCCAATTGTAGATGACATGAAGTCGAGTTTATCCGATTTTGATACTTATAAAGGACTACCTAGCAGAGAGGAAATTAAGGAATGGTCTGAAGATTACCCTCACACTGTAATTATTCTCGACGACATGATTCATTTAGTGACGAAAAGTTCAGATGCTCTTCATCTTTTTCAGACCATGGTGTCGCATTCTAAGGTAACGGCTTTTCTACTGTCACAAAATCTATATCCCCCCGGAGTTTACGCTAAAAGCATCTTACTGAATTGTCAACACGTTATTTTATTTAAAAATGTGAGGGATAACCGACAGATCATTACCTTTGGTAGTCAAGTTTTCACGGGGCGCTCGAAATTCTGGATGGACGCTTACGCCAAAGCCGTAAGTCGCCCTTACGGTTACATACTGATAGATCTGACCAATCACTGTCCGGAAGAGAGGCGTTTACGAACAAATATCTTACCAGGCGAAGGAGAAACGATAGTGTACCGACCTAAATAAATTGAGAGTGTAATTTGTACACTCGTTCATTTACGTCATCATGTCTCAAAGGACAGGACGTCAGACAGCATTTCTTCGTTTTTTATTTCTTGCTGATAAAACTCAACGAAAAAAAATTATCGAAATGGCCTCCGAAGAACAGATGAAGGCTTTCAGGGAGATAACTCTAAATATTTACATGGGTCATCTGATCATTTCCGGTTATTATCGGACAAAACTCAAGAGATATAAAAATCTCGTTCAGTCTCTATGTGATCGTCGTGTGAGCAACATTCAGATAAAACAATTGCTGCAGAAAACCGGAGAAGTCATTCCCTTGATTCTTAGACCTTACTTTAAAGAAGATGGCGGAGGAATATCTACTCGTCAAAAAAACAATCTACGATCGGATGAAGGAGAAACAGAGTGAACAAGAAAAAAGTCAATCAATGGATCAAGGTGTGAACACCGAGGAGACAATGTCGACAATTAAAACGGACCCCCCACAATCTGGATCTGGTCTTATTTACGCGGGAAGCAAAAAGAGAAAAGCGACTTCACCTCCTGGCATACGCTCACCTAAAAAGAAAAGGACAATGTGGCTGACATTTTAATTGTAAAGGGTGGGGAGTGTTTATTCATTATTATCTGTAAACAAAAAAACTATAAAAATGAAAAAAAATTACATTGTGAACACATATCATTTTATTTTATTAAAAATGTTCAAAAATCTGTATTTTTGAATGTACATATACTAATAAACAAACAGTCTAATACATGAGATATTGTTTTAATAACCATAAGGAAGTGTTGTCAAATTTGGTTGTACGACTCGTTTCGTATACACAGATGCATATTTCTTAATTTCCTCTTGGCAATAAAGTTCGCTATGAATTTTTTCTCGACTGATTTTGTTGGGGTTGACTGTGCAGTAGTTTCCCGCCAAGGAATTCTCGCGATTGAACATGGCGTCTTTCATGCTGTTTAAATTAAGGATTGTCGAATTGATGTAATTTAGGGAAAATCCCTTGACTTTGCATGCCTCCTTTCCTTTATGCGTTCTGTATGCATAATTTTTAGGACCATTGCACACAAACTCGGTAATCCAGTCGTCCTTTTTCAATTCGTTTGTAAGTTCACCCAGATAATCACCAATGGGGGGTTCTATTTCCCCCTCCTTTTGGGTATAGATTACCGAGTCTGTGTCCCAGTACAGAACGCGAGTTTGCAACAAATCTAATAATTCGTACAACTTAAGGCGGGCCCAACAGGTAGTAAATGAAGCCAAAAAAACATTGCTGTGACCGGGGTCGCACATGTCCTCCGAGGCACGTTTAGTAGACAGCATGAGATGGTTGTCGTCTATGATATTAAAATCCTGAATTTCTATAGTTGGATTGGCCATCTGCTCAAACAACACGTGAGCTTGGCTGTCGTGAAGAATCTGCGTTTTGCAGAGGTTCATTCTCTGTCCAAATTTACCCCAGAAACTATTCAACAGAAGCTTTGCCAGGCTACGTAGACCCGGATTGTGTTCAATATTGTCGGGGTCTAGACGAATACCTTCTCTCTGCTCGTACATCTCGATATATTGAGCGAGGTCATCCTCCGTCTTGATCCAGTCGGGTCGTCCACTGGCCTCTTGTTTAATTTTCAAAAACATGTTGATATAAGGCGCAAATAGTCCACCCGTCTTGGTTACAGAGTCGTACTGAGTCGATTCGCTCCAATGGTAGACTTCATAGATTTTGAGGATCTTGTACCCCTTTTCGACGGCTTTGAGAAGTTCGGGTGTACAGTAAGTACCCGTCAATGCTCTGTCCGCGTCCGAACAAGCGCAAGGTTCTTTCTGTTGGCGCTCCACACACGATCGACATAGCGGAAACGTTAACTTTCCCTGCGAGCGGTAACCGAGCACTGGGTGAAAAAGTCCTCGAGGCGGGAGAACTTTTACCTTTGCCAGTCCGAAATAATTCGAGATATCGTCAAACTCACGAGTGATGATCTCGGGATGTCCGGTCGGATATCGTGCCGTCTTGTTAACGAAAGGGTACAGCGAGGTAAAATCGACATATTTGATTTTTGTATCTCGTGGCGCTTTTTTGTACAACACACATCCGTTTGTACGTCCACCCATAAGACTATCCCGGGGGTCTAGACGCTCAGTCAAATCCAGGTTTTCGACAAAGGTTTTGGCGTCAGGGTCCTCCTTAATCATGTTGTCATATTCGTGTTCCCAGATGACGACAAGTTTCATTCCCAGACTCTTTAACTTTCTTTCTTTATTACGGGTGCGTGCAAGCAACTCGGATGCAGTATACTCGGAGTTCGGAAGTATAATATCACCTCCTTTTTTGAAGCACGTGGGACATCCGTGAAAACGACAGCCGTGAAATTCATAAGCAATTCCGGCGGGAAATTCGGTGGTAGGTGCTACGTAACCATCTAGTCGATAGCGAGTTTCCGGTACTCGGTACTCCCCTCTTCCGTTTAATGCATGGCAAATATCCAGGTGTTGACCGTTTGTGCGTGCGCGCTGCATTAACAATTCGAGCCATGCTATGGATTTTCTGCTGAATGGTATGCGAACCTGATATCCGTTCGGCGGTGGACGAGCAATGGGGGACTTCACGAAAACTTCCTTGATTATTTCCATGTTCATTTTCTTAAATTCGTTCCAGTCTATCCAAACGTTCTGATAGAGGACAGATGTTTTTCCGTTTATTTTTTTAGCATCTATTCGGATCTCTTGGTCGTTTTCCTTGACGATTAATTGCCACTGCTCTTCAAGAAATTTTTGCTTGTAAACTTCCATGCAAAGAGATGCTATGGTACAGGAGTCAAATGCGTCAATGGCGCGACCTCCGTCTCTGCTAGTCGCTTCGTGTAGAAGGTGTTTGAATTTTATACAGGCTCGCCGCAGTATATCGACGTCGCTTCGACAGTATTTCACCATTTCGCTATGAAAATCAAACACTTCTCCGCTGTCAATTTTTTCCCGATACCACTCGTAGAATTTTTCCCGACCTTCGATTGACATGCCATCGGGCCCGTAAGTCTCAGGCGGGGGATACGGCCCCACGTATGATAAATTTTCCCGACACGTAAAGAAGTGCGGGAAATATCCTTTGGCTAATGATTCCAGTTGGAATGCTCCAGGTAATTTTGCCAGGGCCATGGGTAAAAAATTAAATGAATCAATCACTCTGATCTGTAAAGCATTCACGTTAAACATTTGCACTTTACTACCTCTGTAGATAATAAAGGAAGGTCGTATAGTCTGCGATATAAGGTACTGAAGTAGAAATTGACCATCGTATGACAGATTGTGAAAAACGACCGTATACCCTCTGTGGTTTTCGTGGAATATCCATCTACCCAAGTCGTACAGAGTCTTAAACACGCGCTCTCGGAATCCACACTTTCCGGGACAGGGGGTTCTGATATATCGTTTGGTCTTTTTATCTCTTTTAGCACAACGATTGCACCGATCTCCGCATTCATTGCATGTGCTCTCTGGAGTCATGTCATTGTTTTCGCACTTTGTACAGGCGGACTGACAGACGGCTAAGACAACAGAATGCCTTGATTTTCCGCAGTAAGACTGGAGACAATGCTGACATCGACGGCAATCCAAACAGGTCTTTTCCTCTTGAATACATTGAGCGCAGTTTGTGTCAAGGCGAGGGGCATAGCCCCATTCACACTGCACTATTTCGTCCCTCTGCGATGCCTCTATATCGGCAAAAATGTAGCGTCGCTTTCCGTTGTCGGAAGGGGGGTAGCTTCTCGCGTAACAGAGATGTTCCGGTTCTACATACTGAAGGCATGATTTACATGTAAAATACCCGCACTTGTGATCCTCAGGCTTCATCTCGCATTGTTCCACGATTTTGTGACAGGTCGGACATTTGTATACTAGCTCGCATGGCACACTTCCGCTTTCGGTACGAATTTTATGCCTCTTGTAACACTCCGCAGATCTGCAAGTTCGGTGGCAATCTTGACAAATCCATACCTGCTGCTTTTCACAATCATCCGACAAACAAACGCTGCAATGATTCTTACAAGCATGTTTATGTTTATGATCATACGGGGTCAGACACGAAGAACAGAAATACGAACTTGAAAAAAAGCCGCATATTTTAACAATGGCATGAAAGTGTCCCGAATCCTTGTCTATGTGGTATAAAAATATTTTTTTTCTTTCCTCATCGCAGTTTTGACTGATGTATGAAAATGCGTTACTCAAAGCAGAGCTTATTACGTAAATGTTTACATTGAAATAATCCTCTAATTTTGGGATCAATGAGTACGTTAACGGTTGGTCTTTCGAAATGGCCAATGAATGACACACAGACCGAGTGAGGGTGTCCTGCTTTTGATCAGTATTTTGACACACTTGTCTATAGTACCACTGTGGGCATTTCTCAAACTGAATGAGAATTTCGGCTGGGGTGAGAGTAGAATGCAAATTTTTCAATCTCCTGTATTCGTCGTTGCTCGTTCTACAAGCACCGCAAAAAGCCACAAGAGCAGCTCTTAACAGACATAGATTATCGGTATTTTTTATCACCACTATGGATTTTTTTTTAATGATATCTGCATCGATGTTGGTCATTTTTGAACCTTTACCACCGCGCGGATACTTGATAGCTCCTATATCAATACGACAGGTGGAGTCAAACGGAATGTCCTCGTTACTGTTAAGAACATTTACTAGACTCTCCATCATGGCTTCGGCGTTCATCTCTTCCATCGGACGGCATGGAACATAGATAGGTAAGTCTAGTTTTTCGTTGTGAATGGCAGCCCTCATGATGTCGCCGGGACGGAGGTTTTTCTTGACGTGTTCGATCATTTTTTCAAATGCATCACGAACAATTTCTTTGACTTCGTTAAGTTTCTTTTTTTCGCGAAAAAACTTGTTGTTGAACGTTAGCTGGTAATTGACGTCGACGGCCTTCATGTCTTTGAGGGTTCTCTCGTTGACTAGCTTTATATTGTAGTCATCTTGGCCCGCGCCAACTTGATTTCTGATGAGGTCATCGGCGAGGCGTAAATCGTCATCCAAGGATAGATTTTCTATTTCGCGAAAACTGGAATCGGCAATGTCGGAAAAATCCATCGATTTGCTCGTACTGTCGTCCATCAGTAGAGAACGATCTCCATGAAACGAAGAATCTGCTATGTCATTAAAATCAATAGTTGAATCGCTGTCTCCTTGACCCACAGGACTTGTACCGCTCGGGACTGAATTTTCATTACTTGTCAGTAATTCGCTCCAACTCATATCTTCAATTTGTTGATATAAATTCTGTTCTCGAACTATTGAACTAAACGAAATAAAAAAAAATAAAATATTAGACAATAAAATATACCGCTATAGATTTAGACTAATTAATTATTAAAAATCTTTGACAATTTTTACTGTAATTCACTATTCGATATTTCAATGAATTGACAAAAATATTAAAAATATCCTTGATAACGCAATACCATACAGATAACTACTATTTGTTGTTGTTGTTTTTTTTTTTTTTTTACCTAAGGGTACATGGTATTTTTTTTAATAAAAAGGTTATATTCCTTACCTCTTGCAAATATGAGAGAGAGAGAGAGAGAGAGAGAGAGAGAGAGAGAGAGAAAACTTTTATTGTAATTCACTATTCGATATTCGATTGCATTGATCAAAATCTGAAATATCCTTAGTGTAATAACCTACAGATAGCTGCTGATTTGTTGGATTTTTATTTTTTTACCTGAAAGTATGAGAGTACTTAAAGTTTTTGAATTTTTTAACTAAAAAAAGTTATTTTGTCCATTATCTCTTGTAAATATGAGAGAGAGAGAGAGAGAGAGAGAGAGAGAGAGAGAGAGAGAGAGAGAGAGAGAGAGAGAGAGAGAGAATTAAAAATATCCTTGAAAACGCAATACCATACAGATAACTACTATTTGTTGTTGTTGTTTTTTTGTTTTTTTTTTTTTTACCTAAGGGTACATGGTATTTTTTTTTTTAATAAAAAAGTTATATTCCTTACCTCTTGCAAATATGAGAGAGAGAGAGAGAGAGAGAGAGAGAGAGAGAGAGAGAGAGAGAGAAACTTTTATTGTAATTCACTATTCGATATTCGATTGCATTGATCAAAATCTGAAATATCCTTAGTGTAATAACCTACAGATAGCTGCTGATTTGTTGGATTTTTATTTTTTTACCTGAAAGTATGAGAGTACTTAAAGTTTTTGAATTTTTTAACTAAAAAAAGTTATTTTGTCCATTATCTCTTGTAAATATGAGAGAGAGAGAGAGAGAGAGAGAGAGAGAGAGAGAGAGAGAGAGAGAGAGAGCGAGAGTTATCCCTCTTGCATTGTAAATTAAGCGGTTAGCTTGCACACAAAACGTACACATATAAAAAAAATAGATCAACATACCTCACATTGTTTTCGTGTACTTTCTCATGGTTTGTCATACTATCGTACGAATCGAATATCAAATGGCAAAATCCACACTGATACATCTTGTTCAAAGCTTAACAGAGTTTGATAAAAAAAGTTCCAAAAATGCCATGCGGACACTAAGTAAATTAAATTCATACTACAAGGAAAGAAAATAATCTTGAACTTATCGCAGAAAATCTAATTCTTTCATTGGTTATTACCTTTGGCGACTGAAAAACATTTCAAATTGTTCATATTGATTGGATTTTAAATAAGTGGGCGTATACAATTATTCATTCCATTCAAAAATATCGATTTTCCCCTTGACTCTGTCATTGTTTTTTAAATTTTTAAGCTAATTATCAAAAATGTGTCTTTGCAAAATCGTTTAAATATTGACCATGCTTTTATATCTTGAATTTTTTAATATAATGATCTGTTTTCTTTTTAATTCTACTCAATAGACTGTCCTTACGTCGTTCAGATAATTGTTTGACAAACAGGAGATAAATACCGATACTAAATGGTCTTAAATGTTTCCTCTTTGATTACTTGGACCAGTTTCTTTAGACAAACTTGTATACCATCGTTTCATTTTTCAGCTGATCAAATTGCCTCAGGCATCTTTTTTTTTTTTTGCTTGAAACTTTCATACAGTTTTTGAGACGTTAAGAAATATAAACATTTTCTTTTTTAAATTTCTAAAATTATAATATAGTTACCAAAAAGAAACAAAGAAATCAGCAAAAAAAAAATGCAGATATTTCTTTCGTCTCATCTTATAGGAAAACAGTGGGAAAAAAAAACACCAAGCAAGTTTAAAAGTTTTGTTATCGGGTTTTAATCAGATGCATTACAATGCAATCAACTCATCCCTGAGGTAGGGGTCCTTTCTTGGGGAGATTACTGGCATGGACAGAGTCCGGCGACAGGAGCGGGGGGATGCCGGTTCCTGTTTTATGGCGTGGCGGAGTTCCTGTGCCGCGGCCAGGGTGCAATGACAGGAATGGGGTGTCACCGGCTCCTTCTTTATGGTGGCCAGTGTGGCCGCTTCCACTTTCTGCGCAGCGGCCAGGGTTCGGCGGTATGAAAGGTCTTCACGTGGCGCCGCCGTAATGCTGTCCCGCCTCCCCCTCCGCAAAATGTAGTTGCGGTATCTCCTTAGGAGATACCGCAGCAAAATTCCCAGGCCGATCAAACCGGCCATGATTATGGCCGTAATAGCGATACTGAAGGCTTCGTTCACTAAAAAATTGTAAAAAATTCATTACTTCACTGTGATAACAATGTAAATCATTTTAAGTCATATCAATGACCCCCATTAAAAATTACATTAAAAAATATTAGTTTATTTCGATGAAAATGTATAATTATTCATGTCTGATTTTTAAATTTTCATCAAACGTCATACTTCATAAAATAAAAATGATTTTAACTTGTAAAAGGTTTTTAGCAATAAAATTACTTACTTGCATAATTTCCATGCACAGCTCATGCAAAAAAAAAAAAAAAAAAAAAAAAAAAAAAAAAAAAAACAACAAACAAAACAAAACAACAACAACAAACAAACAAACAAACAAAAAACAACTACAACATGCATGCAGTCATATTTTTTGAAATAATTTTTTATTTGTGTCTCATTTCAAACATCATTACTTCATCGGTATCATCATTTTCACGATCACTGACGTGCTGAGTTACATGTATGTGTTTTCGCCTACGATTAAAATTTCTTTTAATGATATTTATAATAAAACATGCCAATATTAAAAGAGGTACACAAAATAAAATGTAAAGCAGTTGGTCGTGATTCGTACCGAGGGACTCAGTGTTTTTCGTTCCGATGGTGGTGATGCGTGTTTGTATGTCAGCAGTCGTCAAGTCCGTCAAATTTGAGGTGACAGTAAAATAATGCGAAGAGGAAGTAGCTGCAGATGGTAAAGAGGCATTTGTTGTCATGACAGAAGAAATATTTGTGGAGTGTTTAATAAGGGGGGTGGTCTGTTTTACTGATTGCGTAAGCGGAGTACTGTCATGCATAGTGGCTGTGAAATCATTGGGAGAAGTTATAGGAAACAATGCCAGGGATTCATTTTCGGACGAAGTAGTTTCATGCGGGATTGGTGTACTATTAAATGCATAAGATTCATTAATAAGTGTGCTTCTGTCAACATGCTGTTCGGTTACGTCAGTCGTCGATAAGTTATTGTATGTCCTGGACGAATCCCTTCCGAGTGTAAAATCTAAATTTAAGGGGAAAAATCACATTTTAATTTGCAAAATAAAAAATGGATTCTGACATGTGCGGATCCAGAATTTTTTTTCCAAAAGGGGGGGGGGGGTGGAGGGGTTCCAAAGGATAATTGTTTGCCCCGGGGGGGGGGGGGGGGGTCCGAGGCATTTTTGCAATAATTTTACCATATAAATTTAATTATTTTTCATTTTTCAAATAGAAGGGGGGGGGACCCACCTCACTCCCTTTCAGATCCGCACATGCTCGATAATATTCAATTCCACTCACACGAACAGAGGAGTGTATACACAACATCAACAATAAAAAGTTGTCCATAATTTTTTTTCATTTCTTAACTTTTTCAATCTCTAAAATAAAGATATTTCATTTTTACCCTGTTCGTGTGCGCGCTAGATCAAAACGATCGAACGCGTGGGAAAAAACAAAAACTGTAATGCAATGTTAGTTTTTCCCACGAAACTTTAACAGAAATCTAAAACAAAATCGCCCAATTAACGGTATTAATTAAAAAGAAGATACAATGGCAAAAAGAAGAGATTACTCACGCTTCTCGCTGGTGATTTCCAACAGCCCCGGTTTCATCGTCGTGGTCAAATCTACAGATAAAGTTTAATTTTCCACTTCATTTGCATCAAAGATTTGATATTCAAAAAAAAGCGTTTAAACATTTGACATAAAAGACAGAATTTTACAATGATCTGTGAGATTTAACAAAATGTCTGTACCTTTACACAACACACGCCCGTTCATCAGTGAGCACGCCATGAGGGAATGACTGATAACGGTGTCACGCGTCACACGGGTGATTGCACAGAGAGGAAGGTCCGCAGATTTGAGAAAAAAAGAAGAGGTCATGTGACCAAAAAAAGTTTTATTCCGATCGAATAGTAACAAAATTTTTGAAATCCAATTTCTTGAATTTTTTTTAATTTTTTAAATTTTTTTTTAGAATTTATTTTACGCAAATTTTCATAAAATTCAACTCTGAAATACAATGACTGTTTCCGAAATAGGTCTTCAAATTAAATTACTTACACAATAAATCGAAAATATCACCTTAACAGATAAATTAACACTCGAGTACAGTAATTTTGCTTCACCAATCACACTTCAGTTTTTTAAGTATATAATTACCTGAACAAAGGAAACTCTCTCTGGTAGACCGCAATACTATTTGCTTAATTGCATACATGCACAATCGCTTGTATACCGACATGTTTCTACATTCCCCGTGGATCATTACTTGGTCAAGCGATGTGTTTGCTTTCAAAATTATTTCAATTATCGCACATTCCACCTGGGCAGTTGATACAAATTCTGGACATGCCCGTACATGGCGACAGTAGGCAATTCCCAAATCGTTTTGACAGTCACAGGGTGGAGTGTGCTGAGACAAACATATCCCGAGAAATACATGTAAAATAACTATCACAAACATTATGAAAAGAAAATGTGAATAACTCCAACTGTTCCACTTGGTAACTTTTTTTTTGCGGGAAAGAGAAGAGAAAAAGTTCCTACGATTTATTTATATCAATTTTATTCGACTTTGATATTTGTCTTTCGACAGTGCATACAATAGGTGATTCGTTTTTGTTGACCTAGGAGTTTATTCTGATACCCCCATTACTAATGTCTGAAACAATGTAGTATTGTTCTCTACCCACTCATGACATAATCTATGGCTGCAAATTAATTATTTGCTCTCATTATATATGAGAGGGTGTTGTAACCCCCTTATTCTAATGAAAATCTGACAATCTAACCCTCTGCGCAAAAAACAGAACGCACTAACTTATTATCAGGTGGTGAAATATTTATGGAAGGTGAAGGGGGGGGGGGGTGAAGGGGAGGGGGGGGGGGGTGAAGGGGAGGGGGGGGGGGGGTGTACAACACCAAACATTACTTCTTCAAGTTAAGTTTATAGCTTTCTGCATTCACCCGTAAAACAGATCTTGGGCTGGACCCTCTTATCCAGTGTTTATGTTTTATCCCCCCCCCCCCCACCTCTTCATACATCCCATCTATTATACACTTTGAACCAATCATATCCAGGCATGAGATTTCTTTCTTTGGAATTGAACTATAAAATCATTGAAAAGCATTAATTCTGTCCCCTTTCTAAGGTCCTTCATATCAGCTGAGGTTCATTATTTTTATTGGATTTTTACTTTTAAAAACTATGGCGAGGTTAGTTATTTATAATTAGTACAGCAGTTAATTGCAATTAGTGTTTCAATTTACCCTTCATCACTATAACTCATTTTTTTTTTTTTAAATTAAATGTTTCAGTCAATGCATCTGCAACTGTAGAGTTGAAGTGGTCGAACTTCTCGACAAAATAAGAGATCTGTTGGACAGCTGTCCTTGCCCGTAAGTTTTTAAACTCGATAATTTAAAAAGATATTTAATCTTCCTGAAACAAAATACACTCAATCTAAGTTTTTTTTCATATCAATATTTGTACAATTTTGAAAACTGAATATTTGATAGAAAATGATCATTTATTTTAAAGACACAGCAGAAGGGGTGGAAGACTAGAATCAACCCCAGACGTGTAGGTTACATTATATTCTTATTTTTCAAATGATATTTCAAATTGACTCTAAATCTTCACCTTCAAGAAATTAGTTATTCTTTTATCGAATAATAAAAGTCATACTCTTTTAATTTAGAAAAACCCCCAGCGGTGAAAATGGGTTAGTAATACTAAGTTATACTTTTTTCTGCTAATTATAAAATAAAAACGTTACTCTAAAATCTCTTTAAAGCATTCATTAGTGTCCTTTTTTTTAAAGCCCAACAAAAACCCCTATGGCACCGAAAAGAGATCGGTTAGTATAATTATAGATCGAATTCATTTGGGGGGGGTATTAAATCGTGACAATTTCTAAATTTTTAGCAACAATTTTTTTTCAGTAAACCGAGAAGACTGCTACAGGCAGAAAAGTCTCTTGAGTGGGAAATTTCACCCATAGGGTTAGATTATTACTCATTCATAAGTTTATATTTCATGAAATAAAAAATTCAAATTAAACAAAATAGATTGTTCTACTTTAAAAGCTGAATTTATAAAAAAAATCACTATCCATTTTTTCCAGCGGCGAACAGTCAATCATCCTAATCAACTCCTCGTAGGTTTTTAAAACTTTTCTTACTTCGTTTTGTCAAATTTAAAAAATCCAATATTTTAGAATTATTATAAAATTTGGGTTTTTTTCTTACTTTTTTTCAATCAGCACTGAGGAGTCTAAATTAGGAATTCCTTTGTAAGTTTTTACCAGTAAAATCTAAATAGACCGAAAATGTTTTCACTTAAAATTTCCGTTCTAAAACAGTTTAATTTTTCGTCTTATTGCAGCGAACTGTCTGATGAATCGGACATAATCATTCCTCCGTAAGTTCATTGCCTTTTATCTTGTGATCAAGGTTACGATTTTTTTATTTTTTTTTTTAGATTTATTACTCATGGTGATTTTTTCTCTCTCCAAATTTCAGATCCCAGTTCCATATGGACGAGGAGAAGAAAGAAAAAAAATATATGTAATTTGTACTATAATAAAATAAGAAATGTTTTTTAAGATTTGTTTTCTTTGTTTTTCTTTTATCGTAAAAATTTATGGATTAAGCGTATTTTTATCGAATTTAAGTGATTAAATTTAAAAAGAAAATATGTGGAACACCCCAATTTCTTATAACCTAAAAAGAAATTGGATGGAAAATTTGTCTGCGTTTTTTAAAATTATTTTTTACCAAATCATACCGTGTTCATTTTTAATTCCTTGAATTAAACCATAAATACCAAGCTTTCTTTTTAATATGAAATTTATTGGTAAAAAAACAATGAAACGGTACCATTGGTAAAAAATAAGTTTTATCAACGTTGTGGATTTGTGTTTTTTTTATCGAATATAACAAAAAATCAACTACGTGGAACACTCGATATTTTTACTTGTAATTGGAAAAATTAATTGTTAAGAGTTTTTCTTTCCCCATGTATCGTATTCATTTTCAAACCCTTTCAGTTATTCCAAAGATACAATTTTTGTAATTTTTTTAAATAAAAAGTTAGATATAAGGGGAAAAAAATGAAACGATACCTTTGGTAAGAAATAATATAAATCAACGTTTGAGAACACCATCAGTGTAAAAGAAGGCAACTTTTCGAAAAAATTGGTGGCCGTTAAAACGGCCGTTTTTAAAAACAGTCATTTATACTGGCATACTTAAGAAACACCAAAATGTATTTTTCTCTCGACGTTTAGGTATCTTCATTTTAAAAACGATTTTTACTACACTCAGGTATTCATTCTACCCAGTATCTAACAATAGGGTCGATCTTTTATCAAACACGTGTTCAACCAAGTCTCCTTCCCCTTAACTCTTTTTAAAGGTCACTGACGCATTCCTCCATTCAATACCCAATTGTGATTCGGAAGTTCCTGTTTCTTGGTCGGGTAATCGTCAGTCTAAAAATAATCATTAGTCTTGATTTGTTGCTACGCTGTTTCTTGGTCGGGTAATCGTCAGTCTAAATTAATAATTAGTCTTGATTTGTTGCTATGCACAGGTCTCGTGTCGGGCACCTGTCCCCAAATGTAGGTCAACCACCCCCCATTGTTCTTCTTTTGTTCCCCCCCAAACAATAGACCCCCATTGTTTTCAGGGCATATACAGACGCATATACTACTCGTGTAATTCGACGTCTGTGAAACTATCCTCTACTTCCGAATATTCTAACAAAGAAGAAACATTTAAAAATACAATTCTCCTCCTATTCACATTTCTATCTCAATTCATATTTTAATATAAATGAAAGTATATCATATTCAATTATTAATTAAGTTAATTATAATTTAATCACTTTTTGATATTTCATACTTTTCAGTATTTGACCATAACATCTAATGCATTTTAAAAATTCTTTTATACAAATACGCATACATACTGCTCCGGATAATTATGCCAGTGCAAAGGTGGCATTTTTGCACCCGTCTAAGCTGCATTAATCGAAAAATTCAAATATGTAATATGATAGACCATTGCTTAAAGAGTTTACAACCACCTTTGTTATCAAAGTATCTCACTTGTCAGGTGAGTTATTTACCTTTTAAAACTTAATTCCTACAGGAAAATAATTTTTTCCCATAGGAAAAACAGTATTCCTATAGGAAATTAGAAATTTCCTATTGGAATACAAGAACTTCTTATAGGAATTTCATTTCCGATATGATTTGATAAAATCCGATAGGAAATTTTAATTTCCTATAGGAAAACAACTTGTCTGAGTCAAATTCCTACAGGAAATAGATTTCTCCTATAGAAAATATAATTCTATTGGATTTTTAGAAAATCCTATAGGATTGTCAATATTTCCTGTAGGAGAATCGTTTCTTTTTTGGGAATTATCATTTTCCTATGGGATATTAATCTTTAAAGTTAATTATCTCACCTGTCAGATGAAACACACATTAAAAACAAAAGTGTTTATATACTCTCTAGACAATGGTCTATCATTTGGTATATATGGACTTTTCCGAAACTGCATCTTAAGCGGGTGCAAAAAATGCCACCTTGGCACTGGCATAATTATCCGACACAATGTTATACATCAACTGGGCTACTCTGTTAATCATTATAATAGTGAAGGGAAATATATAAATATATATATATGAAACTACGGTCTTAATTGTTAATTTTGAAAGAAAATGCATCACAATATGGAGACGTCCCTTTATAAGTTCTGAATATTTCTCATAATTTTTTTTCAATGTTTAAATAATTTAAGTAAATGAGTTTAAGACTGGGCATTTTTAGATAACCTATTTATAGCTAGGCTAAGCTATAAAGCCTAAGGTCATTGTCTGATTTACTTCGTGTGTACTCTGGCTGGAAGCATTGTCCTATGACAGTTGATAGTATATCGTCATCAAATATCGAGGTATCTTGGTTTCACTAGTGTTGTGCCCCCCCCCCCCCCCCCCCGAGTTCACTTAATCTGATAACTGAATTAAAATATCTATTTGAATTTATCTTATTATACCGCAATTATTTACATTTTGGTCAAGTAAAGTCTTGTACTCTTGTAAAAATGCTTTATAAAGTGAAGCTTTTATTTATTTTAACTTTAAAGTTGCTAACATAACTTTTTACAAAATGCTCAAGTGCAAATAAATTTTTTCTTTTGAATAAAGATTAAAACACAAAACACATGATTATTACACATTATCTCCATATTAGCAGAGTGAATATATTCTGCAATAGTTGCGTTGTATATCAACAGTAAAAACGTGCAGGCCCGAGGCTTACACGTCCTCCGATGTCATGCTCACCTCATAAATGTTTAAACATGCTTTGCAGTCGTAGTTAATTCTCTAAATAAATTAAGTCATTTCCACAAAGTTTACACGGAACTTTTTTATTATGATGATCATTATGATGTTAACGTTTCTTAAATTAAAGTACAGCGAGGTTTACACTACAGTAAATAACCAATTATTTATTAATCGCTAACGGTATTGCATTGGTATAAACGAATAATAAATCATTTGATTTGCCACCTTTTCAATAAAATTTTCCTTTCAGTTTCTCTTATGAATATATATAAGAGCGATGTATAGCTTCGCCTTTAAGGTACAATGAGTGTATCTTTTAAGAACAAGTCGCTTAAAATTAAGTGTATTAATGTATAAAACATTTTGATGTTGGAAAAAAGGCCTGTGAAATTTGGCAATCTCTTGATCATTTGTTCTATACAATATCAATGAAAATTTGCGTCATAATGATATTTAAATAATTTTGCATCTCGTGTTTTTGAGAAAACTATATGCATTATAAATAAACAAAATCGCAGCGAGAACTAGAAGTATTTTATAAGAGAGACTTTGCTGTTGCATTAATTTAAATTTATCAACAAAAGTTAACTTAAATATTAAACAGTGACATTTTATGTCAAGGTAAAACTTCTCATGGTAAAATGCTTTTGTATTTGATAGAAATGTCAATATTAATAAAAGATATCTCTATGACGTACAGAGGTCGTAATTCTGTCCAAAAACTGACAGTAGTCGTCCGTCAAAACAAAGAACGATTGTTTATCTTCAGGTAAAACAGTGACTGGACAGGCAGAGCAGCATACCTGGACACTATAGCGACCTTTTACAGCATACTAACGCTTTGTGCATTGTTCTCACCTTGGGTCGTAATTTTCAGTAGAAATTGTGCTATTTTGCAACAGCACGTTTGTATTGTCAATTTCAAGGTTTAGTTAAAGAATATTCTGAAAAAACCTAAGCCATATACACCCAACTTGAAACGAGTTGCTGTCTTGCCGTGCTAATCTTTTCTGACAACTTTACACATCTTTTCTTTTTTGTGACAAGTTTTTCTTTTTTCTGTCCGGTTTACAATTCATTAGGGATCCATTGCTAAGTGTCATTAAGATTCCTTGGTCTGTAATGGCCATAGGGGCTCTACCTGTTAAGGAAAGTAGGGCCCACAACTAACATATCAGCTCTCTCTTGCTTTTATCTGACAGAAGTTTTTACGTTTTACTACGCAAATAAAGAAAACTTGTAGGTGATGTAAAATTTAAAAAAAAAACTTCGAAATTTAAGTAAAAGAGATCAATCTTACCAGGAGGGGGGTCATTTGCTGTCATCTTGTCCAGTTGACTTTACGCCTATTTTCTTAAATATTGATAGAGTACTACAAAGTACATGTATATAGCATTTACATGGAAAACAATCTATCATATATAATTCATTAAACCAAAACTATTATTCAGTAAATACATATAAGTATTTTTTAAAGAGAAATACCGTAGTAATTGTTTGAATTTAAACCAAAAATATCTAAGACTTAATTACTTCACATACATTTATTACATTATGATAATAAAAGATTAAACAGCCTTCTTACTTTTCGAAAATCAAAGTATTCCTATATTGCAAATACACACAATCGACGTCAAACTCTGACAGAATTGTCAGTGAACATGAAATAACGGGATATCAGGCACACATTACTACTACTTGTTGTAGTAGAGAAATCTTGTGACGTCTGAAATCGGCGCGCGCATGCCCATTACAACCAAGGCGCGATGTTAAGGAAAGTTTTTATTTCAACTAGATGATATCCCGCGCAAGCGCGGGGATTAACAATAATTCACATATTATATTTACATATCATATTATAATACAATGCTTTTAAATATGTTGAACCAGGCTTTTATTGTTCATTTTTCTATGTATTGTGTCCGAAATTTGTCATAATTCTTTTTCTTAAAATATTCTATAAAATTGAAATAAAAAAGCAACTGCGTGGCTGAAAATTTAGAGGAGAGGACAGGGATGAAAATCTAAGCTGAAATGGAGTATATACACATGAACATGTACATGGCCTTAATTCTTTTTGTTGCAGCTGACTGGAAAAAAAATAGACTATTATCTTATTTCAAACCAGGGTGTGGGTGTATAGTGCGTGGTATCTCTTTTTAGAACTTTGTTCTTTATGTCAAATTTTACTTATTATTGTCCAAAATAAGAAATTTAGATAAAACACTGTCAACAAATTAATTTATAAGGTTTACTACCAATCAGTCGTGGTATAAAAAATGGATATGTTATTCTTTTCGCCATAGTGTTAATTAGTCAACCCCATTTTTTGGCATCCCGTTCTGTTAAGTTCTGTTAAGTTCTTTCCATCAAAAATAAAATCGCGTCTATTGGCCCATTTTATTTATTAACTTTTTTGTATTAACCAGATGTCCGATCTGCCCACAAAGCATGGTGACTCATCCTACATTCTCCAACATGACGTTAATTAGTCAAACCGCGTTCTTAGTTACGCAGTACAGTTAAGGCGGTCAATAAAAATATCGGCGAATTTTTGTAATGAAAACACGTTTACTTTAGTTCATCGGACATGTCCTTTTTAAAATCAATAACAGTCGCTCAAATGCAATATATTTCTGAAATATATATATAATAGTACAATATTTTATGTTCATAGCGGTCACGTGATATGGCAGTCGCATGGTACAAGCAGATGTATTTGTGGTTTTGAGGTCATTTAAAAATGTGAATATTGCAAGGGCATAATCATGTCAAAATTCACAACTGAATTATAAAATAACTTGATGTTATATAGTAGATTTTAAAAAATGCTGTGAACTTTGTAAGATAATATTATTTGTTAGAAAAACCATAATTTATAATGCATATGTTGAATAATTTTGAAGGTCACAGTGTTAATTTCATTAAAAAATAATTAATTTGTGAGATTTCACAAGGATCTTAGAAGTTTTTAAATTACATAGCATATTTTCAAATTTACATGTAAAAGTTTGTCATGATCAGATAAGTGTATGCCCTTGCAATAAAGTGATTTATTTAGGCACCCAGCTTTAAAATATACGATATATTATACAAAACCGAGGTTGCCTCTTAATACCGAGCGCAGCGAGAGGCGGGCGAAGCCCGCCTCGCGAAGCGAGGATTAATGGTAACACGTATATGTAAGAAAATCAGTGAAAAATGAAAGTTGAATCAGGGGTACTAAGGCCAAAAATAATTTCTTCCAGCCCTGGGCGCCGCCATATTGGCAGCCATTTTGTTTTTAAAAGTTAGTTCGATCATTGATTGACTGGTACTTATCGATGTTTATTGCCTCTGAACTCGATTAAATAAGTTCCAGTGTTTCAATAGAAGGTAATTTGAATCAAAGGAAATAAAAGAGGACATCAGATAAGTTTCAATAGTGCTTCAATCAAGAAACACGACTGGTTCTATGTATGTCTTATCAAATTATCAGATGGAAAATAAAAACATTAACTTCAAGGAACTGATCTTTTAGATACTAAATAAAGTATTAAGTTTTTACAGCGGCATTTATATGAATTAAATTGATAAACAATGAAAGAAGAAATAAAAAATGTTCGGCATAACGTAACTCTCTTCAGAACTTGAACTTGAACGTTTTACGTATGAGACATGACGTCATAATGTAGACTGAGCACGTGACGTTTAGTTTAACTTTGACGAATGATTTGAGTAGGCAACCATGCAGGCTGATCCTACTGTGTGCGTTTTAACTGTGTTAAAATTGCGCTCGGTCCAACGGTCACACCGTTTACATATTACGATGCATAATTATAACAAATTGAAAATAAGACTATATAGGTAGCATTCTACTAATAATAATGTTAAACAAAATATTCATTTATAATTTTCCGTTAATCTATGGAATTTATTTTTCATCGCTAAAAAACCGCATGATAGCCTTCAATGACTTAACTTAATGCGTCATTTTGAAGCATATGACGTCATATTTTGTAGTACAGCGAGAACGACCTCTCGCTTATTTTTCAGTGTGTACGATATAACAGACATCGAAATTGTAAGTAATAGCATTCGTTGTTCTTAATTAAAAGAATAGTATAAATTAATTTTGCTAATAAATGAATTAATTAGTACTTTCGAGGTTTGTAATATTCTGTGATGTCATAATGCACATTTCCCGTACTTTTTGTCTGAACGGAATTTATTGACAGCCTAACTGTGCTGCGTACTGCAGTACCCCGTTCTGGAAAGTTCTATTCATTAAAACAAAAATCGCACATTCAAGAAACGAATTGGCTCAATTTATTTATTCAACATTTGTCAAATCTCAATTCTTATGTATACCCGAAATAGGTTCCCAGGATATATATTCACTCTTTACATAATCATTCAATATTATTTCATTGTAAGTATATTTTTTGATGCAAACTTCGACCGACTTGGATCCGCCAAAGCGTGTCCACCACCTTACTCAGATATTTGCTATTTCGGGCTGGTTTATCGAAAATGAAAGTAGGTTTTTAATTTATCTTATAATAATTACTTATCAGGTAAAATTCAATTATAGCTTACGGACATCAACTCACACATGTTGAAATGCCAACGGTGTGAGCAGTTACTCGGGTGCAGGCATTTCGAAGTTTATTGGCAAAATGCCTTAATTTATAAGTATAGATGCACAGGCACGTAGTAAATGGAGAAAGGGGGGGGGGGGCACCCACTTTTCCTCTCAGCAAAATATTTTCGAAAATTTACATATAAAAATCAAATTGTCCAGGAGTTGCCCCCACCCCCTCTTTTTTCCGGAGGACGTAAAAACTGCAAGTGAATATAAAGAAATTAACAGTAAAATTGACATTATAGGTATACGCATCGGATTAGGATTATCATGATTTGCCGTAATTGTTTTTTGCGTGTCAAGATTTTTTGGACGAGTTTGCCCTCTCCTCCCCCTCTCAAAAACGATGCTATGTGCCTGGTGCAATATGATTTTTTCTTTCTTTAAAATATCATTTTGCTGAAACTTTTAACGTTTTATAGATATTGAATAATTCGGTATGTAAATGAAACTTGAATGCTATATAAAACTAAAAGTATAACAAATCATTTAAGAGGGCTCGCTGGTCGTAACCATTCTAAGACAGCATTGGTCTACTTTAGAAGAAGAGCTTTATATATAAATATATATATATATATATATATATATATATATATATATATATATATATATATATATATATATATATATGGATTTCTTCTTTATTAAATACTTGTTTATAGCTCAACAAATCCTATCTTAAATCTTAGGTCGACCTGATGGTTGAGTTAATCTTAGGTCGATCTGATGGTTGAGTTGTAGACCTTCCAGCATCCTTAATATCATTAGAAGAAAACGTTCTATGATGAAAAAGTGTGTCAAAACAAAGATATATAAAAGTTTATAAACATTCATGGAACTAATATTTAAAAATTTTACAATTCACTGATTGATCATATCAACAAAATATCTCAATCTTAAGAATAAGCTTTTATAAACTTGAGGAGAAATTGTTATTTCTAATACAAGTTATTTTGATAATTCAAAATGGCTAACGCATCAACAGGAATACTTTTAAAATATCAATAAGATACCAAACCTTGATCGCTCAATATATTTCAATTGATCAGTATCAACGTATTATACGTACTGAGTAGATCAGAATTTGATTCTACTATTATAACTTAATCAAAATTATTTGAGAATGGCTTTGAACAACAATCAAAGAATCACGAAGTAGCAGCAACAAACACTCGATCAGTCAGCTTGATATCGATGGCGAGAAAACACATAGGGAAGATTATCAAGCACTAGCAACAAAATCTAACTCAAACCTATTACTCAATGTTCTTATAGACTTACTTCATATTTATTGGACGATTGATGATGTTGAAGCAGCCTTTACGTGGAAAATAGAAAATGGTACGCGGAAAATAGTAAATAATTGTATTTATCACAAAATATACATGTATAATCATTATTTCTTATAAATTATATAATTGAAACTCTCATTATATAGATAAGTTGTATAATGCTAAGGTCTCGTGACAGAATCGACATTTGAATTGAAAATCGTTTTTACAAAGTATGAGTATGAGTGATGTGTTAAGGTACACCCAGTGTTTTAGAAATTTGTGTCAAACCAAACTTTTTTTTTTAAATTTGAACAGTTAAAACAACTTATAAACTTACTACAATGTAAAGAGGCCAAAATATTTATATCTTTGCACGTTTTTTTTTCCTACAGCTCACAAGGTCCAAAATTTTAACAGCCGAATTTTAACCAATGAAGCATGATTTTATAATTTATAAATGCACCAAAATACATTATGTTAGGTTATAATTTAAGAAAATCTTATGATAGTCCTTAAATGAAAAAGTTTTTTTGATTTTTTTACAGAAAATATACGAATAATATTAAGTGTATTCTTCATACATCTTTCCAAAAAAAATCCAAAAATTTCATATTTTAAAAATTTCTCCAAAAATATAGTTTACATATTAATTTTATTTAACATTTATCAAGAGTTATATATTTTGTTATAAAAAAACCCCACTTAGTTTATCTAAATTGACCAACTAGTATCTTGAACATCTATACCCCCATATTGTTTGATTTAGTTTTTTGAAAACATTGGAAAAAATTGAAATGTACCACATAGACATAATTTAGTAGTCACTAAAAAGTATATACTCATTCAAGCTGTATTATAAATAAAAAAAATTTGGTCCTACCGGCACAACCGTAGAAACAAGTGCAGTAGTAATCCCCCTTTTTCCGGCAAGTAATTTCCCACCAAGTTATTTGACATATTTATGGTTTTACTCTCCTTTTGAAAAATATAAACAAAATATTTGTACTGAAGCCACCGAACCATACTTGTTCAATACTTTAAATCAAATACATGTCATCTTAAATAATCGTTGATGCGTCCAAAACTATATCCGGAAATACATCACGCTGAGTAAAAAAAGAACCAGACACAAAAGCCACTGGGTCTACCTTAAACTTAAATAAAATGGTTACATGATATTGACAGAACTGGAACATAATTATGTTATAAAAGTAAAATTCATCAAACATACCAGTCATAGGCTGAATAGAAACATCTAATAAACCCAACACTCGCTAATTTGAATGCGTATTGTTGACATTTGCAGGTCCGATATAACATTTGAAGCGGTTAAGCTATCGGGGTATGATATATATCTTGATCACCACCATGCCCGTAATCAAGTGAGTTATAAATAGCCCCAGAGGCAGCATTGATTGACGAAGTATGGTCATACGTGTTCGAACCGTCGTCCTCAACCACAGCTGCCCCGTACTCACTCTCCACCGCAAGACCGAACGACGAGTGGTCATAAGTGTCGTCCTCTGGCTTTTTATGGAAGCCATATTGATCGTCTGTCATATGACTGTATACGTCATCCTTTGCTGACGTCTTAGTGTCGTTTGTCGCATGGAGGTGATCATAATCCCCCTCGGTAGTTTTTTTAGTTGAGTGAGTTGAATGATGAACTGGGCCACTTTCAACAGGCTGTTGGTTGACGTAATAATCTTCTTGGTCAGGGCCTTCATCAGAGTTCTGGGAATTTTTTGAGTATGTCCTTTCAACGGTGATAACGTCGTTTTGGCGTTCATATGTTATGTTTGTCATAGTTAAGTTATTCATTCTATGTTGAGTTTTCATTTTCAGTTTTCTAAAAAATATATAGAAATTACAGGTAAATACTGTTAAATTTTTTTTTTATTTATTCAATCTATATCATGCATTTTTACATGAAAACTGTTTATATTTATGTTTACCTTTTAAAGATAATCAACACCACGATAATAAATATGATAACCACCACAACTGCTACCACGATCCCGATTATTATGTCTGAAATGATAATTTAAAGAAATAAAGTTTTTGGTTTTCAAAACTTTTCTCAAAATAAAACAAGAGACCTGCAGGCCTTGACGGTCACCTAAGTGCCATAGCCCTTAGACTGATCTGTCAGAGGGTGCCTTTTTCCATTTTAAATTGATTTTAGAGTCTAAACTCTTATCCAAAACTCTTCTGACTGTTACATCTGCAATTTATAATTTGATTTTTTAAAAAGTATTTATTCATAAAAGGGATAGAGGAGGAGGGGGGGGGGGGGGGGGGAGAGGAGGCAAGAAAAAAAAAATGTCGGATTATCTACAACCTACATGTAGCTCCGAGGGCCAAACACACTTTAGGTTAAAAGAGACCTGTAGGCCTTAAATGGTGATATGTGGTGAAAACGAACAGTGTTCAAATTCAACAGTCCAAAGGAAAATTACAAAACCGGAGCAGAGCAAACACGGAGCTCTTTAAAAAATAGAGACAGGATTAGGTGCCATGGAGGAGTGAGCATCCTCTGCTGACCGGTCCCACTCTCCGTGTGCTCTTTGTCGTAATCGGCAAAAACGGAAAAAGTCCATACACAATTAGATGATTAATTATGGTTTAAGTATGAAAAACGTCATTCAGCATGCGACCCAGTGGAATATTGTATTTGCTGACAAGGGCGTTGTATCGACCATAAAACTTTCGAAAAGATAACTTCAAACGAGACTTTTGATAGTCCTGATTTATCAACTTGTTTGTCAGTAGCTTGCTTCGCCTAAGAAACTGTTCATACAAAGAGATTGCCCTTGCGTATCGAATTAATTGAGAGACAAAAACACCATATGCAGGTGATGAAGGGTTATTGCTTATTTCGCAAGGAAGGTTGACTATAGAAAAATTTAATTTCATCACGTTTATCATAAAGTTTTGTTGTTAGGTTACCATCAATGTCCATTTCCAGTTAAATATCCAAATATGAAACAGATGACACAGATTCTGTGGTATCTTTTATATCAAGTTCATTGGGATATATCGAATACAAATATAGGTCTGCAACAATGAGGTACAATTAGTACCCATGGAAATTCCAACAGATTGTTGGAAGACCTGATTTCCAAATAATACATAGATGTTGTCTATCAGACACTCAAGCATATTTTTAATGCCAACTTCAGAGTACTTGTGTGCACAATCCGAATGACTTTTAGCAAAACAGTTTTGCAAATGACCGATGAGAAGGTAAATAAATTTGTGTGATCCATTTTAATTAAAAAAGCAGCTATCAATAATGTCAAAAGGACGGGACTTAAATTCATCGTAGGGATGGATGTTAAAGTGTAGAAAAGTCGTAAGTTTAGATGCTATTGATTTTGAAAATATTCAAAACTGACATATGAATTTGAAGAATTTTTTCCTTGGAAAGAGATCTATGAGTATAAGTTGTATTTCCACTTGCGGAATTAAATCCAAGCCTTATCTAATATACAATTTATATACTGAGCCTTACAAACAAAGACAACGTTGTTTCCTGCTTTGTCAGCAGGGACTAGTACAAACTGGTCGTGTAATTTATCTAGTTCTTTTTTTCACTTAATATAAATTATCAAATATAGAAAGATAGATGATTTTCATAATGCGCTTTAGTCGCTTAATACGCGAGTTTAACATGCATGGTCGTTCTTTCACAATATTCATTTATAATATTCAGTTTCATATTTAAAATTGTTTACAGAGATCGTACGACCAACGGCAATAGGTTATCCGAGTGTCTCAAGTGACCTTAAAATAATATAAGTTCACTATAAACATGTAGCCACATTTGTTACCCCCCCCCCCCCCCCAAAAAAAGGAGAAAAATCTCAAACCCTGCCCCATTGGCAGTGAGTATCAGTATTTAAAAAGGTGACATTATGAACATAATAAACAATGCATTTAGTTTAACTCTATTGACAGTGAAAGAACATAAGAAAATATTAAAATTTTAATAATTGTCACTATGTTGTTAATTGGCCCTACCTAAACCCAAAGGACATGAACCCCTGACCCAAAAACCATAAATTTAACAATTTAGGTAAAGTGCGTCATATCATTGCATTTAGTGTTTTTTGAATATATATGGGAATAAAGAAAAAGATTTTTTAAGATTTAAGATGAAATACATTTTAACCATATGAACATATTGGCTCTGCGTTAGAGCCTAAATCCCTGACCTAGGAGCCATGCATTTTTAAAATTTAGATAGAGGGTTCAAAGCCATGCATTCAGTTTTCTAAAATATATATGAGAGTAGAGAAGAAGATTTATTTATGATTTAATACATTTTCACCAATTGACCACTTTGGTCCTGCCCTTGGGCCTGAATCCCTGACCTAGGGGCCATGAATTTCACAAATTTGATAGAAAGCTTCATGGACTTCATAACCATGCTGTTATTTTCTCTTAAATATATATGGGAGAGGAGAAAAAGAATATTTTTTAAGATATAAAACATTTTCACATATTGGCCCCGCCCTAGGACCTGAACCCACGACCCAGGGGCCATGAATTTTACTGTGAAACCACTAAGCCAAGCAGTTTGTTGAATGCCTTACCATAATATTAACACTGCAAGACTAATTAAATTTGTCTATATAAAAGGCAGATTTATGGTACGAATAAAATAAATCCTGAGGATTTAGAGTTATCGAACATTGCTGAGGATCGGAAATCGTTAATCCATTTTCACTATATGGACATATTGGTACCGCCATAGGGTCAGAACTCTAGCTTGATCTAGGAGCCACAAATTTCATAAGTTTATTAGCAGGCTTCAGGGACTTCATAATCATGCATTTAGTTTGTCTAAAATATATATGGAAGAGAATATTTCTAAGATATAAAATATTCTGGCCCCGTCCTAGGGCCTGAACCCCTGACCCTGGGGCCATAAATTTCACAGATTTAGTAGAGGAATTCATGGAAATTATCATGCATTAAGTGTTTTTCTTACATAATTGGGAGTAGAGAAGATTTTTTGAAAATGTGGCTTTTTTTTTGCATATTTGGCCCCGCCCATGAAGCCCCAGGGGTGGTAAAGTCATGGATTCCATAATATAGATTCCTCTTATCATTGAGATACTTCAAAATAATAATAATAACAAATAACAATGTTATCAAAAAGAAGTTAAAAATGTAAAATTGTTAACGGACAACGCACGACGACAGACGAAACAGTTAGCAATAGGTCAACTGAGTAGCTCGGGTGACCTAAAAGTACATTTATAAACATGTACTGCATCCAAATTCGTAAAATTGTTCGTGGAAAGGCAAAAGATAGAAAATAAAGGTAGATAAATTAATGTGTGTCTTCATAAAAAGACTCCAAATACAAGACAAATGATTAGAAAAGCTAAATAAGATGAACTTAAACTGATACATTTGTTGATTTGTTTTCGACATTAATGAAACTAACAATTAAATCTAATTTATTTATAAACTATTATGATAAAATGTACAATTGTTTCCCATCTAAGTGTGACTATGTTGGCAAAACCTTAAGCAAATGAAAGTAGTTCTAAAATAACATAATCCTAAAACGTAAATATTGAAGGATATGACATCCGTTCGATGAATTTCACGATTTTACACAATTTGGAACGAAAATAATTGAATGGGTCGGAGGTTACAACAGAGTAATTACAAAATACTATTTTACAAAAATGTGAAATCTTTTTTTCTGAAAATTATCTGTTGAAAAACTTATTTTGTTTATTAACAACAACTACAAACGTAGACTGAACCAGAATATGCAATTTGAAGATAAAACCATATTTCTGACATCTAGAAATGGTAATATATTTTGCTTATCAATAATAGTTTTGCAAAATTCTATCTCTACATTAACTACTTGTATACACATGTTTTGTAAAATCTCATTCCTACCATCTATAGGGTAAATGTTACGAATTAAGTGTTTCTATCTTTCTTATTATCAATATGTAAAAGTTTACAATTTATTTACTTCATACAGTTCTGCATTAATGAACTATTTTTTGCCTAACATCTATCTCACTTATATTATCATTGTCATTAAGATCATATAATTTCGTATTATATGGAGTTTTAAGAGGCTAGTCGGGTTTTGAGCTTAAATTTATTTTTCTGTTGTTAACATTGCTGTATTAAGATAAATTGAATATGTAACCGACAATTAGACGTTGTCTGTCGAGTTATATGCTATATTGACAGTTTGTTATTCTCATTTTTCATGCTAGAAACAGACCTCACAATTCTTTGTTTTGTAAACAAAGCTCATGGGATCTGGGAAAACTTCCTAAAAATCAGTTTTTTTTCTATTTAATTGTTAACTATGCATATCATTAAAATTTTAACTGTTTTCTACATCTCATTGTGTTCAAATTCCAGCAACCTAAATTTAAACAAAAACATGGCATAATCCTTGTCTACTTAAAGAATAAAATGCTTTCTTTGGTGATTCATGTGGGATATGAAGGTGGAGACATTGCAGAAAATATACATAATCCGCGGTAGCGGGTTATGTAAATTTTTTTCTGCAATGTTCAAAGATCGCCACCTTCATAACCCGCATGAATCATCAACGAAAGCATTTCATTGTTTATATTTACATCTTTCTTTTAACAAATTGATAAATTGATTGTAATAAGCAAGTTAAATTAACTAAATAACTGTTAATGTACATCAGTACGCTAGATTAAAGAAACAGCCAAATCGTCTACTATGGGAATTTGAGTCTAACATCATCATAATAATTTCGATTCGTACAGTCCGTGATTTTTCCAAAGTCGGTGTAGGCTTCGACCAATCGATAAACGGGGCGTGTAGATTTCACCCCTGTCCAATTTCCTGTCAGTTTCAGCTGTTTTGACCAATCGATAAACGGGGTGTGTCGATATCAGTCCTGTTAGTTTCTATTTAAGCATTGAATGCTTATTTTTGATGTCGTCGTTCCTATGACACACCAATGCGGTGCAGACAAATTGAATAGCGCGCGTTAGCGCGGTATGATAATTTGTCTGCATCGCATTGGTGTGTCATAGAACCGACGACATCCAAAAATAAGCATTCAATGCTTATATTGTATTCATACTGATGGTTTTTTGTGTATGAAACATATATGTATCGTCGCTGTAAAGCCTTAAGTTTATATACGCTCTCAGTCAGGGATATGAAACATACATGGAACAACCATTAACATGTTATCAAGTACGCTTCCACGGCTAAAAATATAGTGTCATAAACTTTGTAGAGAAAAATCTTTTTAATTAAGGAGTAGATATAATTTAATGTTTATTTTTCAAAAGTACATATCAAATTAGTTGCGTAAGGTTGAACGTTTCATTTAATCTTACAAAAATAAATATATTCAAAACACGTGGTGACGTTTATATTTGTGCTCATGACGCATGAATAAGCAAAGTGTATTCATAGAAAATTGAACGTCGCAGATTTCCAATGCAAACATAAGTGGAAATATACACTGAATGTAAATATAGAGCTATGAATTAACTAAAGTTTCCGTAAGACATAGAGGGAATCATACTCGGTAGATGTAAATATATAACAAAGAACTATAAGCTCTGTATCACGCTTGAAACTTGACAACTAGCATTCAAATTTTGATTGACTATCGACAGCGACCCTTGCTTAAGGATATAAGTCGCCGTTAATTGACACCACTTGTACTTTTTTTTATTAACACAATGACAGAAGATAGAAATACTTATCGAATCAGATTCGATTTATTTTATTAGATATTTTAGTAATCTTTAATGACACCATTGATTGCTTCAGAATTGGCACATCCTATAGAAATGTGACAGTATATCATTTACAAAACGAAACAAAAGCAATGATTAACTAATATATGCAGAACTTGTAGTGGGATTTTTAGAACCATAGATGATTGACAAGCTTTATTGTCGTTTTAATAGTGAGATTATAAACTTATCTATGTTTTTGCGCGCTGATCCTGGCAATTATACATACCCCTGTCATTTTTGGTTCGACCACCCAGAGGTGGATCTGTTTCGTGTCTTATCATTATGCATGTGTCCTTTTCTGACGACAAGTTATATTCTACAAAAAGAATTTTTTTCAAATGTAAAAAGAAGAAAAAATAGCTTAGAATTTCAAGTTATGTAAGCTCGAAGTCGATCTAGGTTGTATGGTGGCATCTGCCACCACTTGTCAGATAATTATGTCGACTTGTCAGATAATTATGTCGACTTGTCAGATGATTATGTCGACTTGTCAGATATTTATGTCAACTTGTCAGATCTTTATGTTGACTTGTCAGAAAAAGATCATGTTGACTAGAAACACAATATTTTGTTGTCAAAGCGTGTTAGTGCCACCAACTGCCATTAACTTGTCATCATAATATCTGACAAGTCGACATAAAGATCTAACAAGTTAACATACTTATTTGACAAGTCAACATAAAGATCTGACAAATAAACATAATTATCTAACAAGTCGATATAAAGATCTGACAAGTTAACATAATTATCTGACAGAAAAAATAAAATGGCCACTAGTTTAAAGAAAATTATCATTCATATTATAAGTCGACTTGTCAGATAATGATGTTGACTTGTCAGATGTTAAGTCGTCTTGTCAAATAATTTTGTAGACTTGTAAGATAATTATGTCGACCTTTCAAATAATTATGTCGACTTAAAAAGATGATTATGTTTACTTGTCAGATCCTTATGTCGACTTGTCAGAAAATATTATGTCAACTGAATGGCACAAATTGGGCGTGGACACATTTTAGTGTCGAATTTTTTAACACGTGAATAAGTGACAAGTCGACATAAAGTTCTGACAACTTAACATAATTATCTGACAAGTCGACATCAAGATCTGACAAGTCGACATAATTATCTGACAAGTGGTGGCAGATCTATGCCACCATAAGGTTGCCTTCAACATAATAAAAAGATAACGATAATTTAAATATGTGACTAAATTGTTAAAATTATATGAGGATTTAAATTTCAACGAGCTGTTTAAATTATGGTGTCCGGATAGAGCCATTTGCGTAAGAGCGACATCGCGTTCAGATACACGAGACATCGCGCTAACACCAGACTATGAATTATATTATAAAAACCACTTGAAGAGTATTTTTTCATACAATATGTGCATCACAATATGTTTATGTAAAGAGTAATCGAAAGTAATCGAAAAAGTAATTATAATTAAACTGAACTTTTTGGCTGTAATGGATTAAATTACGATTACAAGTAATCAAAAATCACTTCGATTACAGATTACTGTCGATTACTTGAAAAAGAGAAATCATTCCAATCGATTACGATTACCCGATTATGATTACCCCATGCATGGCTAACACACTGCACGCCGTCGCGTTAACGCAACTTTGCACAACACGCCGTCGCGCTTACAAAACTTTGAACACGCCTTCGCGCTAACACACAACACGCCGTCGCGCTAACACAAAACACGCCGTCGCGCTGACACAATTTTACACAACACGCCGTCGCGCTATTGCAACTTTGCACAACACGCCTTCGCGCTAACACACAACACGCCGTCGCGCTAACACAAAACACGCCGTCGCGCTAACGCAACTTTGCAAGTTCCACAGTCTAGTAGGAAGTCGTGTTCGGTAATATCAGATTGCGCATGTTGATTGTAATTCACGTGTTAATCAAATTCTTAATTCACAAAAATATACACTGTTTATATCATTATTACATGTTACAAATACAAATAAGGTGCTCTGTCTATTATTGTGCAAAATTGCATTAGCGCGACGGTTGTGTGTTAGCGCGATGTCTTGTTTATCTGTACACTAACGCTAACGCAAAGGGCCCTATCCGGACTCCATATTAAATAGTTGTTACATACATAATATTATTTATTATGACAATCTCAATGAGTCTAAAATATAATCTATAATAAGTCTTAAATATAGTTCTACGGATTGCAAATGTTATAATTGCAAGAAAACCATCCTAAAAAATCAAATGATATGAAAATACTATTTTACTTTTGGCACAAACAAAAGATTTGATCATGGTGTTACTAAACGGCTCCCATACAAGTGCTCCTTCACTAACGATGTAAGCCTGTACCCAGGTCGGACTTCTTCCCTTGGCTGAATTAATGAAATAGACACAAGTCATAATTATATAAGATTTCAGCCATAGTATAATAATTACAATAAGAATTAGGATTAAACTAATATTTTAATACATCCAAAATCATATTCTGAATTTCTATCTTCTCGACGACAATGGTACTTTCTAATATTTAGAAAAGAAAATATAAAATTTTAGCTAAATTTTAATTCTTTTGATGATTTAGATAAATATAATGGAATGCAACGCAAACATAGAATTTGTCCAACTGTGATTTAAAAGAGATAGAAGATTAAATGCTTTCTCTCCATTATTTTCATGAAAATGTCATGTTCTTAACAATGCGTTTTAGTTGATTGATTTTTATAATTGATGAAAGATGTTGATGCAAAAGGTAAACTATTCTTAGCATAAACTCTATGTTATTGATATTTTATGTTGTTTCGATTCTGCAAACCCAACCCGTATCCCTAAAAATACACTTCATTAGATTCTTCGTGTCAATTTTTCATTTTTGGTAAACACTTAAAAAACTCAAGACTCTGGAATATGTAAACGTGAGGAAGTCAAACATTTAGTTTTGCTTATGTGCTGTGTGTGTCTGTGTGTGTGAAAGTGTGTGTGCAGGAAAGTAATCCATCTGGTCTTAGGATCATGAAGCATTTTTAGACTTCAATCCAAATTTCAATCATGTATAAATTTATAATTTGTCATAAAGTTACACTTAAAATTTGTAAATACCAACATAATATAGAGAAACATTTTAAAAGCATTTAATTTTTTCGATGTATTTAATCTCAAGACAATATGACAGTGTACAAGTTTTGACTTAAGTCTAAGATTGCTTTATGATCCTGCGGCAAGGTCTACCTTCAACTTTGACATTTGTTATTTTTGCCTTAAACTAACAAAAAGTGAAAATCCAAATATTAACTATATATATATATATATATATATATATATATATATATATATATATATATATATATATATATATATTACCTCCTGCTAAATTCTAAGAAAATCATTGGCTGACAGCAGTCACGTGGAGACCATGTATATTCCATACATAGTCAGTACACAGTACAAACATTACAGTCTCTAAGCATTAAGACGTCATTTTAGAGCATTATGACGTCAGGTTTTGTACTCAAAATGAAATTTGTAATATTATTATAAAAGCTTCTTTTTCATTGTTTTATTTACTGTTTATCATTTTTATCATTAAAACAAAGGCAGTCGGTAAGATATAATCGTTACATGGTTTGTAGTTGACCTTATATAGTTAAAGGGGCATGGTCACGATTTTGGTCAAGTTTTTTCCCCCCGATTTTAACGTTTACAATGCTTCAGTAAGGCATTTTTAATAGGCAACCAAAATTTGAGCGTCATTCGTTGTGTTATAAGCGAGTTACACAGCTTACAATTCTTTGCTATGTAAACAAAGTTTTTGTTTACATTTTGAACGTTGAAGTGAAAACTCCAGTTTAAGACCGAATATGAATGTTGTAAACGTTAGGATCTGTTTATATATGCTTAAAATGAGTAACAATATGAAAATCAGCTTGAAAAAGATTTTTTACGGGTATATTGAACTTATGTAAACAAACATAGGGCACGAGCCTTGTTTACAATACAAAGAATTGTGAGCCCTGTATCTTGCTTAAAACTTCACTACTGACTCTCCAATTTCATTTGGTCATTGGAAATGCATTCCTTAAGCATTGTAAATAATAAAAACAGAAAAATATAATTTGACCAAAATCGTGACCATGCCCCTTTAATACATGGTCAGTAGATTCGCTCTCGCCCCATATGGAATTTACTGATCATGTATATTAAACCATATTAGGTCAACTGCAAACCATGTAACTTATGATACACACAAAAATAGGCCGACCATCCAACCCCTTAAAAATATTTTGAATAATGCAGTCTCCAGTTGTTTATTTAGTTTGTCATTCAAAATAACAGGTTTATCAACTCAAATAAATAAATCTACTTTATTTTTAACATTTTAATCTTCTACCCTCTTTCGTCTCATACCTTTCATGTCCGCGGATGTAGACTTTTGGTGGGCTCGTTTTATCCCTGTCCATTTCTTTTTGCTCTCAAAGAACGAACACTGTGTGCTAACCAACTGTGTATGAGGGATTGGATAGGACGCGACTTTGCGAATACATTCCTTACTGCTGTTCAGCCACGTGTGAGGGTAATCTACAGATTTTTATCAATATATCAATTTTTATAAAAGGATGGTAAAAAATAAAAATGCAAACTATTTTTCACAAAATTACACGCATTCCTTTAATGCCATTATTATAGATTACAAAAATATATATGAAATCATGATTTTACATAGATTTAATTTATCTAGTCAAAAGGTCAGATCAATTTACAAGATTAACTAATTGCAAAGGACAATGAATGTAAATTTCTCTAACATTTAAATAAAGTTATTTAACCAATATGAATATAACACAATTTTATGCAAACGTGCACTATTGGTAATTAAGTATTTGAATCTCTTAGCTTCGTGTATTGTGGCGTCGTTAAACAATATTTTTGAGATGGTTGACGGTTTGTTATTGTCATTTTTTTCATACAATTTATTAAAGACAAAGTTGGGTGATAGATAAGCCTATGTTTTTTTTTACATCCTCAATGTAATCCATTGCGTAAAGAGGCATGACTCACCAGGCTGGTTGACCTTGATCTGAATGTCATCAATGGCGATATCTCCAGCGATATCTCCCTTTCTTTCATTTACGTCTGCGGATATAAACAGCTGTAACAAAGAAAGGTGTTTAATAAAAAGGTCACAAATAAATTAAAATTATAAATTTGCAGGTTGTTATGAATAATTATTTTTTTTTGTAATTTTTTAATTGTGTTTACGGATAAAGAAATATGAGGATCAATGGACATTAACATTGTCAACAATTTTGAATTAATTTGACACAATTTTCCTCTTCCAATGTCTTACTTTTTGAGACCCTTTTATAAAGGTTGGTATTGAAATATGTTTCCATTCTTTACCCTGAGATCCAGTCTCCGTAAATATTGGATTTTTTTTGTTTTCTTCGATATATATTTCCAGAGTATTAATATCCCTACCATACATATTGTAAAAGAGACTCATTGTGATGTTGTTATCTGAAAAATTTCAATCATACTCTTATCATGTATACATATGAAGCATCATGTTAAAATTTGAAGATAAAATTATTTGATTATTTTAAATAATTATGAAAGGATACTAGTAAATAAAGATTAAACAAAATATCTGATCCAAATGTTTCACTACATTGCAAAATGATCGCATTGTCGCTAATACACCGTCATTAAGGTCTTCCGTTTCCAACGGAAGACCTTACTATTATTGCGCTGGTTAAGATTATTAAGGTCTTCCATTTCTAACGGAAGACCTTATTACATTTTGTGCGTACGTTCTCGGAAAAGGCTAGGTCGATTTTTATGAAACGTTTAGATCTGATAGTTGTTGATCTTAACCTTTTTGGATTTTTTTTATACTGATGACGTAATTTCCGTTTCTGAGATATTGACCATGTAGTGATTTTTAGAGGGTCCGCTTGTCCATTGAACTCATCTAAACGGTAAAAAATATTAAGTTCACATTTTCAGAGATGATAGACGAAAGATAGTAAATACATCTAAAGGCAATCATAATGGCTGGCCCAAAGAGCGTCAAAGTGGTTTAAATTAATATATCACATGTGGTCATGCTGTTTTGAAAACAAACTACGTAATTAAGGTAAAATGCGCACTTAAATTTAAGAAATCGTATTTGATGGAGGCTGACATTAAGTACAGCTCTTTTGTATTAAAAAAAATTATTTCGACGTCCCGCTATCAATTCCGGTTTGGTTTACATATACATGTACAATGTACACAGTGCTCTGAATAAAACGCTGGTTTTCTGTTACTCAAGTAAACGACTGAACAAAATTGATAATTTATAGGTTCACACGTCAATTTAAAGAATTAATACATGTGCATAAATATATGTATTTTTATTAATTAATGACAGTTGTTAACTTGCTGTCATTTAAAGTTGAAAATGATCTCGTATAAATGTTTACTTCTCTAGATATAAACGTATGTTACAATTAGGATGTTTAAAATACATTCTCTAAGTCTGAAAAACCATGTCGGAATAACGTCGGGAGATAATTTCTACGACATTTGTCATCCGTTTCCACAACAAACCGGAGATTCCTCCGACACTATCTTCTGCTTTTAAAAAACGAATATGCTCCTTTTGACTTTGATTTGTAATTTAGTGGAAGGTCAAAGATAAGAGAACGGTCTCAAATCCATATTTTTTTTTCAAATTTCCACAACTGGTCATTTAGAGCGATTTGCTAATACCATGCTATGTAGGTAAAACAAACAGGAAACGATGATGTTAGTTTATAGATTAATGTTCAATGGCAGCTCCCATAGCGGCAAAAAAATTAAATTAAGCGATTGATTTCCTTGAGTTATTCATTGTTCCGAGGTTTTTAATGAAAAAAAAATACGATTTACAATTATAGTAGATGATAATTAATTCATTCATTGTATAACATATTTTTAGTTTCCTTCCCCTTTAAAACCCAGCAGAATATTTTATTTATATCTGGCTTGTCGAAATGGGAGATTGTAAAATTTTTAGCAACTCTGAAATAGTTAAGAACAGATGAAATAATTTTTTGTGGCTTTCACTCCAACTTATTATTTATGTGTATGAGTCTATTAATTTTTGTTTCATTATATAAATAGTGGATTTTTTTTCTCTCTAACTTAGAACTGTAGAAATTCTGTATCTTTACTTGGAAATCATTTCGTGATACAAATGGACATATGTCAATGAGGAGAGTGAAAATGTACATACAACAAATTAGTCAATACATGTATCTTAAAAATTTCAAAAATTTCAAAAAATCAAAGTATGAATTACTCATACGTTCTCAAAAACAATATACATGTAAAGACAAAACGCATATAATAATTGTTTGTAATGAAGAAAAATAAGAAAGAATTGACAGTATTCAAGATAAGGTAAAAAATAATGAATTTTAACATAAATGAGTTTCCATAGACAAATATTTACAAACGCACGTTTATTTACTAAGAGTGACAATGACATAAATGGCGTTCCATACTTTTAAGAGAGAATGAGAGATTTACTTACAAACTACATATAAATGAATAGCCGCGTATGTAATTTAAATCAACAGAACACTACTTACAGTGAGTGGCCGCATACGGATACAAAAAACATGTTGGGTGGACTGAGTATCCTTATGTGGTCAAACAAACAACAAAACAGGAAGTCAACAATTAGGAAAAGTAACTCTAAATTTATATTATGACACGATAACTCTAGGTTCAAAAAGGAAAGATAACTGCAGAAAATACATATGAAATTCAATATGATAAAAGAAGATAACTCTTAATTTAAACTTTAGCTAAATACACATTACCAAATCTTGTAAACATTAAACTTGTAAACTTTGGTGCTGTGTCCACTTTTGTAGAATTTGAAGTGTGGTCAAGTATTCTTTGCGCCATCTTGTCCTGAAAAGGTCCGCAAGTACTTGAACTCTTTTCCACTGTGCTTTGAAAGTGTCCCGGTTGTCAAATAGTCCAAGTGGTTCTCCTCCTCTGTCTGTTTTCTGGGTCAGAAGGGTATATGGAGTAAGAATGAATGGGTACTCTGGATCAGTTGAAACTGGCACTAATGGTCTTGAGTTAATAATGGCACTAGCCTCAGCTAAGAATATAACGAGGGTCTCGTGGTGTGACAACTTCCTTGCTGTACCAGTAATCATCAGAAAGTCTAGAATTCGTCTTGTGAGGCCTATCATCCTCTCCCATGCGCCGCCCATGTGGAATGAGTGTGGAGCATTAAATATATACAGCTCTGTTATCCAACAGAAACTCTCCAACAGGTCCATCTTCTACATTAATGGCGTTAATTCCTAGACTTTCGGTTGAACCCACAAAGTTCGTGCCACGATCCGATTTAAATTCCTGTACTCTGCCTCGTATAGCTACGAATCTTCTCAGAGCATTAATGAAGGACGAGGAACTCATCTCTTCGACCACTACTATATGGACAGCCAGTCCTCCTCTGGTGCGACGTACAGCGACTTCCCAGGGTCCAAAGGTATCCACTCCCACGCTTGAGAACGTAGGTCCTGGAGATAACCGATCTTGAGGTAAGTCAGCCATCATTCGATGCTCAGGTATTCTTCTCATCTTTCTGCATGTCACACAATTGTATATTATTCGCTTGGCTCCAGTTATTCAATAGCCGGCTGATATAATCGAGCCTTCGGTGAAGTGGCGTTATTGATGCTTCGTGAGCTGATGGTAATGGTACACCAACAGTGTAGCAACGTGATGTTTCTTAGGAATGATGATGGGGATCTTTTCATGGTTGCTCAGATCTAACTTGGATAATCGGCCTCCAACACGTACGATACCATCACTATCTAAGAAGGGTGTAATTTCAAGAGCGATCTTCCTTTGTTGAGATCTTTGTTCTCTCTAATGCATCTACTTTCTTCTTGAAATGCTTCATTATGGACCTCTGTAATGATGTGTTTCTCTGTCTCAAGATATAGTTTGACATCTTTTGACTTATCGCAGAAATGCCAACCTCTGCACGGTGATGTTCCGCTCCAAACCCTAGCGATATGTTTCATGCATGCGATTCCTGCTACCATACCATTCAATGTTGAATATTTAGTGAATCTCTCAGTTTCTAGAGATGATTCTCCAATGTGTAGCTTCTTAAAGGGGCATGGTCACGATTTTGGTCAAATTCTATTTTTATCTTTTTATAATTAACTTTAGAAATGCATTTATTATGATAAAATAAAGTTATTAGCAGGATACAGTGCTCTCAATTCTTTGTCATGTAAACAAGGCTCGTGCCTTGTTTTTGTTTACATAGGTTCAATATACCATTAAAAAAACTTTTTCAAGCTGATTTGTCTATATTCTTATTCATTTTAAGCATAAATAAATAGTTCCTAAGGTTTAACGCATTCATTTTAAGTCTAAAACTGGAATTTTTACTTCAACATTCAAAATGTAAACAAAAGCTTTGTTCACATCACAAAGAATTGTAAGCTCTGTAACTCACTTATAACTCAACGAATGACACTCAAATTTTGATTGCCTATTAAAAATGCCTTACACTTACACTGAAGTACTGTAAACATTAAAATCGGAAAAATAATTTTTGACAAAAATCGTGACCATGCCCCTTTAACTGTAAGTATTGGTCGAATCTCTTTGTCACTCTCTGAGTTGACGAGTTCGTACTCTAGTTGAACTATTTCATCAGGAGAAGCTGTCTTAACTGTGTTTTGGTCTTGATGGAACCATTGTTTTGGACCACAAAGCCATGGACTGTTTTTCATGCTTTCAACTGGGATTGGCATGATCGCTTGATCTGCAGGGTTGTGTTCTGAAGGAACATAGCTTCATTGTTCTGGTGAAGAAACTTCATGAATCTTTTCAACTCTGTTGCTAATATAGGTATAAAATCTTCTGGTTCTGTTGCAGATATAACCAAGAACAACTTTGCTGTCAGTATGGAAATGTAATTCTTTGGGATCAATATCCAGCTGTTATTTGATGAGTTGGGATATCTCAATTCCAAGCACTGCAGCGCATAACTCTAGACGAGGGATGGTAACTGCTTTCTTAGGTGCAACTTTTCCTTTTCGCATAATGAAGCCGCAATGTAAGTTGTCATCTTGGTCCTCCGCTCTAAGGAAAGCAACTGCTGCAACCGCCTCTTCAGAAGCACCTGTAAACACGTGGATTTCTCCCTTTACAAGCTTCTCAGGTGATACCGGGAGATAAGGACGAGGGATTATAGGTTTTATAGAAATGGTAGCTGATGTTTCCACTGGTCCCATTCCACTTGATACTGTTCAGTTAAATGTTGATCCCAGTAAGTAGATTCTTCAATCAACTTTCTAAGTAGCAGTATACATCGAACGAGAACTGGGGCAACAAATCCTATGGGGTCGTAGAAACTGTTTATACAGGAAAGTACTCCACGGCGTGTATACGGCTTCTCATCTAAGGAAAATCTGAAGGTTAATGAATCTGTTCGGAGATTCCAGCTTATCCCTAAACTTCAATGTATGGGAAGATTGTCTTTAATGAGATCTAAAGACATTAAGTCTATAGCTAGGTATTCAGTAGATAAGTGGCTCATAACATCACTGCTTTGTGAAGTCTAAGCCCTCCTTCCTCAAGTAGCGCTTGCTTGTTCTTTCCATCAAGCTGACAATTTCCTCTGGAGATGACATCGAGATCAAACCATCATTAACATAGAAATTGCGTTCAACGAAACTGCGAACGTCACTTCCGTATTTATCTTCGGCAATCTGTGCAGTCCTTCCAAGTACATTTGTCGCAACTGCAGGTGATGGACTGTTGCCGAAAACATGAACGCACATTCTGTATTCCACAAGCTGTTTTTGTTGATCGTAATCTAAATACCAGAAGAAACGTAGATAGTTTCTGTGGTCTTCTCGAACTTTAAAACAGTGAAACATCTGTTGTATATCAGCCATGGCACCGATGTTATCAAGTCTGAATCGCAGTAGAACACCAAGTAGACTGTTTGTCAAATCCAGGCCTGTGAGAAGAACGTTGTTCAGTGACACACTATTACACTCAGCTGATGAGTCGAACACCATACTAACTTGATCAGGTTTCATTGGGTGGTATACGAAGATAGGTAAGAACCAAAACTCTTCATCTTCCTTTAAAGATGGTCTAGTTGTGCATGTTCTGCATCAAATATACGTTGCAGAGAGGTGACTGCATGTTCACACTTATTTGGGTTCTTCTTCAGGCTAACATCTAGTATCATTGCTCTTTTCAATGCTTGCTATCTATTATCTGGAAGTCTGTATCTTGGTTCTCGGAATGGTAATGGGGCAACCCACTGGCCACTTTCATCACGATAGAACTCCTTGTCCATATGATTAAAGATTCATTGTCCTCCACAGAGTCCAGGTTTGTTATCATCATGTGATGTTTGGAAAATGTTATGTCCTATTGACTGGTTTCTGTGCGAGTGTTCTTCGTAGAATATGTCACAATGTCTCTGCTTAGGTACGTTCTCCTTGACAATGATACCGTTTGGACATGGGGTAGCCAAAGTATTCCGTCCATCAGACATAACTGAGACTTTGTTTGCAACAACATCTGGTCTGTGAGTTCTTCCGAGACAAACCTCTCCAACAATCACCCATCTGTGCATGCGGAATATTGGGAGGTCCAATTCTTTGGTCAAGAACGTGGTGTACATCACCAAGGTCGCGTCCGATCAAGAGAAGAATTTTGACGTCTTCATCAAGTGGTGTCAGAATAATTGCTATGTCCTGTAGATGAGGGTAGGTGTCTGCTACCTCTGGGGTTACTATCTCTTGTGGATTAGCAGGAACTTCGTCACACACTATAACTGTAGGAAGATTGAATCGACAACTCTCATCTATAGATTCCACCACTAATACGATGACTTTTCTCCCACTGCATGTAGATTGACCACTGCATGAAAACAGGGTGTATGCTTCTGATTCAGTTTGGATGTTAAAGAAGTCAAATAATTCGGATTTAGCAAGTTGCTCTGTCCGTCGATGATTGCGTACACCTTGATAGCGTGTTTCCTTTCGCCGGAAGGATAAACATTCACGGGTAGAACTTTTGCACATGATCTACCACTAAAGTTAATGTCACAAAGTTCTGTACATTTATTCGAAACATCAGTTCTCCTTGCAGTCCACTCCCCGCCGACAACAACTCAAGATCCTGATTCCGTCTTTCCGTGTTCCTTCTCACATCCACCAGCTGCTTTGGGTTCTTTCGGTCAACATGTAACTCTGTGACACGACGAGAACTTCCACAAATATCACATTTAATGGTAGCTGCACAGTATCTTGACAGATGTTTAGAATCACAGCATTTATAACAAAATTCAAACTCCCGCAATAGATCCTTTCTCTCCTGTATAGGTCTAGCTCGAAAGGTTCGACTGTGGACGGGAACTAATCGCTACGGTTCATAAGTTCTTTCTTCGCTGTAGTTGATGTAGTAGAACCATCAGTTTGAAAGGCTGGATCGTTCTTTACGATGCTGAGTTCCCGGATGAAACTCACGAGGAATCTGAATGGGGGGAATGGAACATTGTAAAATTTTTTGTACTTTGATGCTTGAGACACCCTCTTTTCTTGAAGATTTGGGGGAAGCATGCTGATAATAGGAGTGATACCAGATGATGAGCCATAGTATGAGAGGAGTTTAGTATACTGTTCGTTCTCCTTCGTTGATTCTATCTCGGTCAATATATCAAGCAAATCAAACAGCATCTTTGGGTCCATCATGGTTATCTTGGGAAATTTGTTGAGTTTGTTCTTCAGGGAGGATTCAATCATTTCCGGTCTTTCGTAACGCTCTTATAAACGTTCCCATATATAATAGAGTCCTTTCACTGGGTCGTTGATGTTGAATCCTCTAATGCTGCTTGCAATCTCTTTGACTATGGTCCCAACCATTTTAATAACAAATCCATTTCTTCAAACGCTGAGATGTTCAGTTCTTTCACTATGCTTGTAAAGCTGGCTTTCTAAGTCTGGTACGAGTCAGGTCTGTCATTGAATTGATTAAAACGTGACATCAGGAGGTCTTTCTCTAGGAGAAACTGTGTCAAGTTTTCGACTTCTCCAGGATGTGAAATTGGCGAAGTTTCCTGTCGCACAACGTTTATTGTTATCTTGTACACTTACAGATTTCCTTGGTATACTGTTTCTAGTGTTTCTATAAAGCTGATCACCTAGGTGGCTCTGCTTGTCAAATTCCTCAAATGATACGTAGTTGCTTTTCGGTTCACTCGGGACTGATTGTTCACTAACATATTTCTCAGTGGATTGTTGTCTTACATGTATCCTTCTTGGGGACTCATAGTTACTGAGAAGGTGTTGCTTAGACAATGGCACATGTGATCTATCATCTTCAAATTCCAATTGTTACATTCTTGCTTCAATTAATTTCTTTTGTTTTATAAGTTTTTCTTTTTTGTTGAAAGATACTTAGTCTTTTCAGGTTTACGTGTAGGACTTTTATGTTTATTCCAGAATTCCCTTGATGTGGTAGTCGAAATGGATGCTTCAGATCTTGTATGATATTTAAAACTCTCTGTAAGAATTTCAGCCGCATCTAAAAGAAGGCCTTCAAGCTGTCTTTCGAAATTGTTGATAATGCCTTAACATTTCTGGTGACGGATCATCTGATTATCCAGCTCCAGTTCACTTTCATTGGTGCGTGTTCGATTTAGAAAGGAAATGAGTGACTGATAGCTATCCATATATCCATTACTGGCCATCTCCACTCTGCTTTCAATGTTTCGTAGATATTTGATGTCTGTGCAAGAATCATCATATTCGGTCAAATTAGTTTCAAATTCTCTCCAACCCTTCTCGAGATTTCATAGGTAGTAGTCCATATTTGATTGGTACATGGCTTGACCTCCAGGAGTCAATGTCCGCATCTTTCTGTCCATGAACACTTTTTTTTACTATTCTGCCTATGCTCGCAGATAGTATAACCAAAACAACAATCCATTGCTTTGAATTTTTTGTGTGTGCGGTAAAATACTGAAACAAAAATCAAAGTATAAATTACTCATACGTTCTCAAAAAAAATATACATGTACCGACAAAACGCATATAATACTAGTTTGTAATGAAAGAATAGAAATTTATTTACTAAGATTGACAATAATGGCGTTCCATAGTTTTTAGAAAGAATTAGAGATTTACTTATAAACTGCATTTATATATAATACAACACATTTAACATATTAATGAATAGCCACGTATGTAATATAAATCAACAGAACGCTACTTACAGTGTGTGGCCGCATACGGATACAAAAAACATGTGGGGTTGACTGAGTGTCCTTGTGTGGGTCACACAAACAACAAAACAGGAAGTCAACAATTAGGAAAAGTAACTCTAAATTTATATAATTAAAGGATAACTCTAGGTTCAAAGAGTTAAGATAACTGCAAAAAATAAATATGAAGTTCAATATGATAATGGAAGAAAACTCTTAATGATTTAGACGACAATTAAACTTAAGCAAAATACACATTATAAGATCTTGTAAACATTACAATGATATACGCTTAGTTTGTATCCTGTCATCAGTTGTACATAAACGTATTCATCGTTTTGATTTTCTGGTTGAAATAATTAAATACATGTACATAAACGTGTAAGATGTGTGTTTAAGTTAACATAAATTGATATAACCGTGAAATAAGTTAAACGGAGAATTTTTTCCTGGTATGAAAATAATACTTTGAAAGTGAACCTCGTTTTCGATTTTCTTAACTATTATCATATTGGCAATCCAGTCTAATGAAAACCATCCCCTTCTCCTTATACTCTCCAGGGTCTGATAGGTATCGATAAGAGGTCATCTTCGTATGACCTCTACATTTGCACACAATCTAAATATATTCCCAACTTATCACAGACATACCTTTATCTGTTTTATGAGAGGTGTAACTCTTCAATACTATACAGTCTGGAGGTTACATTAATACATAGAAAAGAGGCATAAATTCAATTTTCTGTCTCCTTTTGAAGAGTTCAAATTGATTTTCTAAACCCCTAATGAGCCAGAAGTTAAGGTCGTGTGATATGACCTTCTATCAATACCTGTCAGACCCTGACAAGTGTAAGGAGAAGGGGATGGTTTCATTAAGACTGATTGACTATACTTTCTTGACTTCAAGCTGTAACGGAAGACCACCTCGTTGCTTGCAACGAGCTCAGCTCTAGTTGTACTTCTCATTAATTAATTATTAAAAAAGGTTATACTTTCTTATGATTTAACACGAAGAAATGAAAAGAGTGAGGCAAAGCACCTTTTGAATAAAAAATCACAAGAAAATAGTTTATCTAATAGATATTTTGTCTCTATCAAAATTAAAAGATTTCATAGCGTGTTTTGTGACAAGCTGAAGTGTGAAGTCATAGTAAAATGGTGATATCAGCGTTTGAGGCGGCGCACCGGTATTTAATAAATGTAAAGATTCTCAAATAAATTGATTAAAATCGCTTATTGAACTGCAATTTCTGAGTTTATGTCAAGCAACATCGAATATAATTGGACGAGTATAATGCCGAGTAGAAAAAGAGGCCTATGGGCCACATCGATCACCTGAGGAACATTAGGTATGATAAAGTCAGCTAAATGGAATCATAATACAAGCTACCTGGACAATGTATTTGTGATTTGAACATATTTTATTGTGTAAATTACACAAGAGGATTGGAAACAAGTTCTTACAACTTACATGTTCCTCTCCTAATGATAATAGATACAATATAAACAATTGTCATAGTCATCACCTGTTATTTATAGATGTTGACTTTATAATAGTAATATTCATAAATATGCATTTATAAAGTAATTGTTAATATATATATTAAGGTAGTCCTATACTCGGCACTAAATGGGCTCAATCATTAAAAGCTTAGCTTTAAATGGTAGATGTACATTCTAGCAATACATATATAAAAGAAAATATGTGTGTTTAAATGCTAGTTTATTTGTTATCACCTCTCAGACGGGTGTACCCCCTTGCAAAAATTATTGACAATGATGAAATTTGCCAGACGCCCGTTTTTCCTAAATATAATCACCAATTTTAGGGAAATTAGAACTAGACAAACAAAATAGAGTATAAACATTTATTTAAGCCATATCTAATCAATAATTTGGCCCAAATAGTTGTAAGTAAGTACGCTTTATGGACCTGATGTATCAAAATAGAATAAAAACTAGAGCCGAGCTCGTTGCAAGCAACGAGGAAGTCTTCCGTTACAGCTTCAAGTCAACATAGGATTGTCATTCAGTCTTGATAAAACCACCCCCTTCTCCGTACACTTGTCAGGATCTGACAGGTATTGATAGGAGGTCATCTTCACACGACCATAACTTCTGACCAATCAGGGCTTTAGAAAATAAATTGGACCTCTTCAAAAGTTGACAGACAAATTAATTCATACCCGTTTTCTATGTAACATCCAACTGCAGAGTATTGAAGAGTTTCACCTCTCATAAAACAGATAAAGGTATGTATGTGATAAGTTGGAGTGTATTTAGATTGTATGCAAAAGTAGAGGTTATGTGAAGATGACCTCTTATCGATACCTATCAGACCCTGACGAGTGTAAGAAGAAGGGGAATAGTTTTCATCAGAATGGATTGTCAATATGATAATAGTAAGTTCAGAAAATCGAAAACGAATCTCACTTTCATAGTATTATTTTCATTACAGGCGAATTCTCCGTTTAACTTGCGTCACGGTCATATCAATTTATGATAACTTAAAAACACACATTATAAATGTACGTGTATTTAATTATTCCGACCAGAAAATCAAAACGATAAATACGTTTATATACAACTGATGACAGGATACAAACTATACCTATATCATAGTGTAACGAACTTATCAAAACCAAATCCACTGCGCTGATACATGGACAACATTGTTTTTATGTTTCATAAACATTTCCATTCCCTGTACTCATACTTATATCTCTACCGCTAGCACATGGAATAGTTTATGTAAAGTGCAGTGTTAAATTCAATAGATTGAAACGAACACAATCTGTAAATAAACGAGGTCACCTTCTCCCACCTGAGGGCGCGCTATACGAGAGGTGCTCAGTGGGAGGGAAAACTCTCCGTATGCAGGCACTCAGCATCATTTTTGAAAGAATGAGCATATTTATCGGAAATCTTGACAAGCAAATAAAAGGATAGATTCTCAAATCTTCAAAATCTTAATCCGTGTGGGAGGTAGGGGTTGTGAAGCAGCTCTTCTATTTATTTTAATACGATTTCGTTTTAAATATGCCAATAATTTGTTTGCCTTCATCTACAAAGTGTGTGTGGAGAGGGGGTTTAATTTTCTAAATGTAAATTTCAGGCAAATTGATTGCAAAAAAAACGTCCGCGGAGTCAGGGGGTGGGGGGGGGGGGGGCAGAACTCCCACTGGATCAAAAATCCTTTTCGCCACTAAGAAAGACCTATGTTTTACAATTATTTCTATCATATCACATATACACATACATGTTACTTACTTCTTTTACTTGTATGTATATTTGGCCTCTCCTTATGCATTGACATGTGTCTATTTGTATCACTAAATGATTTCCAAGTGAAGATGATGAAATTTTACAGATCTAAGTTATAGAGAACAAAAACACTTTTTATATAATTAAACAACAATTTATGGACATTCACATGAATTAAAGAAGATGGAGTGAAAGTCACAAATACATTATTTCTTCTGCTCTTGACTATTTCCAAGTGGGTATAAATTTACAATATCCCATTTTGACAAGCCAGATGTAGAAATAAAATATTCTGCTGGGTTTTAAGTCGATTAAGTGTAACTTTGAGAAGTGCATATATTTTTGAGAGGCAAATATGTCTCTTTTCTGTTAAGTCAAGTGAACTATGTTCCAAGGTGTTTCAAAGAAATAAGAAAACCGTCGACACTTGCAGTACTCTGATGATTTCTATGGCGACCGACTGTATTGCATAACGTAGTCAATAACTTTTAAACATGAAAACAAATTGTAATAAATTTAAGATCTTTGACTTAAACCTTTAAACTTATATTTAAACAATTGACCACTGCAGTGAAAGCACCCTTCCAAGTGTTTTAAATTACACAATTACCTGTATGTCCAGGGCTGTGCATGTGCACTAAAGCGACACGAGATTTTCGGTCAGACGCAGTATTGCAAACGCAACTTATATTCCATGACTTTAAATTAGTATGAGGTCATTTAAACACGATTTTAATAAATTTAAAATTTAAAAAAAAAATTAAATTTCATCCAATCAATTTGAGAAAGGTGTCATCAGACGCAGAATTGTAAGCTCAACTTAAATATTATGTTTTAAAATTAGTATGAGGTCAGTTTAACACGATTTTAATTAATTTAAAGTTTTTAAGAAATTTAAATTTTATCCAATCAATGAGAGAAATATGTCATCATACGCAGAATTGCAAGCGCAATTTAGATAGCATGTTTAAAAATTATTCTGAGTTCATTTTAACACGATTTAAATAAGTTTGAAAATTTTGAAAAATTTCAATTTCACCCAATCAATTGGAGAAAGATGTCATCAGACGCAGAATTTTAAGCTCAACTTAAATATTATGTTTTAAAATTAGTATGAGGTCATTTTAACACGATTTTAATTAATAAAAGAAGTGAATGTGAATTAATTAAAAAAACTTTTGTTCAAGCCTATTAAACAGTAATTCAAATAGATTGTTTCTTGTATTTACATACAAAGAAAAAGTGATAAACATTCTTCTTTGACCACAAATACAATTAGGTGATTCAATAATGTTTCTTTTGTACAGATCATAATTCAATATACAGTTGTGTCAATGTAGTATACTACATGTTAAAATCCCCTAGCCATGAAGGCGCATAGGGCAAGTGCTTATCTCCGGTTTCTGTGGTGCTAGCGGATGAGATTCATTGACTTCCCGTGGATGGGACACCAGTCCATCGCAGGTTAACTCCCAGCTACTGCTGGTACTAATTTCAGCCGGGTGGACTAAGACAATGTACATGTTGAAAATTATTTTGTCTAAGGGCACAACACACAACATCAAGTAACCACAGCGGAGTTTTACCATTTCGGTTAATTTCGGTTACTGGTCTAACGCCCAATACCACTGAGCCAAATGCTCCAATTAATACATGTAGATCCTGTATAAATAAAAATTTATTCCCCCCTGGATATTCTTATGTTTATAATCAAGTCCCTTTTCTAACAGGATAATTTTATAGTCATATTACATGTTGAGCATTGCAGATCTCAAAAAGATCCTAAACAATTGTTTACAAATGGGATATAAACATTCATTAAACTCTGAATCCATTGTGAGGCCCAAGAATCGTCCAGGGGCCAAAGTCTAAACAATTTTAAAGACTAAACAATATCTCAAAATGCTTTCATGTGAGAAAACCCATATATGATAACATTTCAGTTTTTGTGAATAATTTAAATGTTTTCCTTTGTAAAATTGGATCTCTAATGTGGCCCAACCATACTCCTCAGTATTTTGATTTGAACGAATTGGAAACTACATTATCTGAAAATGCTTCCACTAAAGTTACACCTAAGAAGATATATAAAGATTTTTCTCTATATATTTTTAAGAAAATGTTTGTCCCCCCCCCCCCGTTGCGACCCCATCCTACCCCCGGGGATCATGATTTGAACAAACCTGAAAACACCCTACCTGAGGATGCTTCCACACAAGTTTCAGCTTTTATGACCAATTGGGTTTTGAGAAGATTTAAAAAGGTTTTTTTCTATATATTCCTATGTTAAAATTCAACTTGTGGCCCCACTCTACCCCAAGGGATTATGATTTGAACAAACTTCAATCTACACTACCTTATGATGCATCCACACAAGTTTCAGCTTACATGGCTGATTAATTTTTGAGGAGAAGATGCTTAAAGATTTATTTTCTATATTCCTATGTAAAAATTCGATACCCTATTGTGACCCCACCATACCGTACCGTCTGAGGTCATGATTTTCACAACTTTAATTCTACACTACCTGAGAATGCTTCCACACAAGTTTCAGCTTTCCTGTCCAATTCGTTTCTGAGAAGATTTTTAAAGATTTTTCTCTCTATATTCCTATGTAAAAATTTAACCCCTCTCATTGTGGCCCCACCATACCACCGGAGGTCATGATTTTCATAACTTTGAATCTACACTACCTGAAGATGCTTCTACACAACTTTCAGCTTTCCTGGCTGATAAGTTTCTGAATAGAGGATTTTTAAATATTTACTCTATTTATTTCTATGTAAAATTTCGACCCCCATTGTGGCCCAATCCTACCCCCGGGGTCATTATTTTCTCAAATTTGAATCTAAACTACCTAAGGATGCTTCTACTCAGCTTATTTTGTCCAAGTGGTTCTTGAGGAGAATATATTTGTTTCTCAAAACTTTCAATAATTCCTAGTTATTTCTTTTTGAAAAATGGCCTGGTCTTTAATTTTAATTTTCACAACTTTGAATACCCTTTGTCTAAAGGTGATTCGTGGAAGTTTGGTTAAAATCGGCCTAGTGGTTCTGGAGAAAATGTTGAAAATTTGAAAAGTTTACGGACAGAGGGACAGACGGACGACAGACAAAATGTGATTAGAAAAGATCACTTGAGCTTTCAGCTCAGGTGAGCTAAAAAGGAAACCCCGACCGATAGAAATGGACGGCAAAATTTACATTTAGAGTTAACAGACGTTAGACAACAAGTAATAATTGACATGTTTTGAGTCGGCAGATCGTTTGTACTTCGTAAAATTAAAAGAAACCTGCATACTGAATGGGTACATGATTAAGGGAAAATATTATTCTTCAAGTCATTTTCGGAAATAAAACGTAATATTATATAGACAATGTGAAGAGTTTAGCAATGACGTGACGACTTGACATTTTCGAGGTCGCACATTGTGGCGCCTTGCAAAATTTGTCGTTTCGAAAAAAATATTGGTTTTGATTTTTGTGGTATTGTTCGACAAAGTGTCATGGAACAAAAAACCTAATTATAGTTATAAGTATTATTAGTAGTATAATTAAATTTCAGTGAAAAGATTTTAAGTTTTGTGTTCAGTCTACGTAATTGTGGGACAACCCTCGTATGTATATATTAATAATCATATTCTTCAACCTATCAAAATATTTATCCTCATTATTTTTAGCTCTTACCTTTCAAATCAAATTTAGAAATCAACACAGCTTTATGTCCTTGTTTTTGACCATTCGCCTCAACATAACTAAAATAGTTTCCTTCTATATTACTCGATGGACCTGTATCGGGCGTAGGTGTAAGTCCAGCCTTACAAATAAAAATATCTAATATCATTTTTCATATTTATTTCAATATATAATCATTTATGATTGAATTGTCATAGATTGACATGATAATATCAATCCGAGAGTACATGTATAGCATATACCTAATCTTACTTTCATTTAAAAATATGAAAGTCAAATAAGTTAATCATCCTCGCGACGATGTACTTTTATAGAAGTATCAACAATTATTGTTATAAAACAAATTATTTTGATAGAATCCAAATATCCTAATATGAGTTATCGTATAAATAACTACACATGACAATGACCCTGCACATTGATTCTACAATATCAATATTTTATTGACATTGAAATTGGCAGAAATTGGCAGAAAAATTGACAGTAACTAAAAGAGTAGAGATCTGTTTACTTGTTTTTATAGCTTTTTAAGAAACGTTTGTATTTATTTTAAATTGGCGTTTAACTAGCATTTCATTAGGACAAATGTCTTCAAGATACTTTGTAGAATAAGCTGACTGGTGCACAATGACTGTAGACGGCTAAGAGGTGAACGCAACTGTTCCAACAGTCGATAGAAGAAGCAGGTTTATTATACTTTCATGTTAAATACTGAAATCTGATTGGTTTAGACGCAGTTGACAATCCGTTCTCATACCCTCAGCGTTAGCAACACACTTGGCAACGGGCCGATAGAACGAATTGTTACATGCGCGTAAATTATGCGCGTACGGTTCGCCGTTAAATTCAACTCATTTCTACATAAAAGCAGTAAAATTTTCTCTAAAATTAAGACATTCAGTATAATGAAATAAATAGTGCCTGTTTGGGAGGGTACCAGTTGAAATTGACACCCCTCGAAAACAATTGTCAACCTCCGCTTCGCGTCGGTTGACAATGGTTTTCTCGGGGTATCAATTTCAAATGTATTAATATATATAAACATGTATTAATATACATGTTTTAAGACAACCAGTAAGAAACTTTTAAACGTCCTCTCAATGAAAGCATTTATATGCAGGATTAAAATTTAAAAAATTAAACAATATGTCTGTACGCTAATTATTGAAGTTTTTGAAGATTTTGTATACTTTGTTTGCTCTTATAAATAAAAGATTAAAAAAAATAAAGAAGAAAATATGTTCAGAATGATATATTTAAAATTTACATCGATCAACATTTCGATAAATGGCCCCGATAAGAAGATAACGGTTCTGTCCCTAAAACATTCTTTTCCAGATATTTCAAGAACGGTAACTAATTTCTAAACACTTGTTGAAATAAATCAAAAGACCTTTTTTGATATCAAGAAAAAAACCGACCAGCCTCTCAAATAAGGGACCAATAGAAGTAAAATATTTTCATGCATTGCTCTTATTTCACATTTTGAAAATTGGCTCGGAGACCTCATTGTTGTTCGAAATGAGATCGTGTCTACTGAAACATCCTTCTATGTACGTCTTCACCTGTTTTACTAACACTTCTTACAATATTTACTGTAAGGAAAAAAATATACAGTCTAGTATTCTTATTTAAATGTTAAAGCTGCTTGGTTCGATTATTTGGTTATTACAGTATCAAATAATTTTCCATGCAAACCAATTATCCTTGTATTTTTATTTTTAGCGATGTCAAAGTCGTAATACAACCATACCCGTCTCGTCGTCAGAGGTGAATTTTAATGTTGCGAAATAATGCGATACCCTTTTATGCCGTTTGTTTTGTTACAAATTTTGTACATGATTTATTTTCATTGAAATTTTGCTTAATTGACCGGGAAACTACTGCAATGTTTATTATTGTACACATACTTAGCATTACCATTGTTTAAAGGCGTACACAATATTTGATATAAAATCAGACCAAGCAGCTTTAACCTCATAAGAATATTACCCGCGTAATGGTCCAATCGAAATTGTCTCCAACATCTTGTTTAAAGCAAATATCCTGATTTCCTTCAAAGTCACATTTCAGCCTACCCGTCATCTGGAGAACCTTTGTCAGTGTGCTATCTAAAAGGAACAGTAAATATTTATGTATGTACATGTAACTTCTTGTTTCACAAATGTAAAGCGTGTTTTTATAGGTTTTATCATTAGATATTGCTGTGTTTTAAAATGGTATACATATGCATATGCTTAAAATGTAAAAATAACTCAACAATGAGAGATAGAGAGAAAAAGAGAGAAAGAAAGAGAGAGAAACATTGTTTTTTAGAGAAAGAAAGAATATCCCTTTGATAACTAAGTTCTATTAATCGGTTTTTAAAAGTACAGCAACAACACTTTAGCTTCTTTTGAAGGAAAGACTTTGTTTTTAATATATATTGTTATTGCTAGATCTTTACCGCAGATTCAATTTAAAAAATACAATAAAGAATATTAAAACTTAATTTTAAAGTTGATCCATCATTTTGTAGATTTGGTTCTTTATCTCGCTCGATTATTAATCTTTAAAACACCAAATACACTTCTTTTAGATAGTGTAAAGTTCAAGTTACTTTTACTAAAATTAATAATACTGAAGTAAATGTTAAGAAAATACCTTTCAAAAACGAGACAAAAGACATTTGTTGAGGCTAAATCTAAGCCAGTATTTGAAAGAAGTGTAATATTTAGACAATGACAAGTTTGAAGCCAACCACGTCTTTGCAAAGATTGAACGTATTTAGGTGTACCAGTTTTGAGAATGTTGCAAAATAACCTTTGAGGTCAAGAAATGTTGTTTTGAAATACAAAGGCCAAGGCGTTAGCCGAGGCATTTATATTTCAAAACAAAATTTCTAAACCGAAGAGGTTACAATGTAATATTCACGACAACAAGAACTTTATTTTTATTCTACTAACATCTTTGATTTCTCACCAACTGTTTCTCCTATAGAGAAATGAACTAATTCATTTAGACTGCTGTTCCGTGTAACCCCAATTTTTTGTTAGTATATCTACAGGCTACCGATCAAACTGACATTTTATTTTTGTTCGATATCAAATGCACCTCCCTTATTTATAAAATATCTTTGAATCATGTTTCCTTATATTTTAAGGGTAATTTTATTTGCTAGAAAGGTCCTTGGAATAGCAGCATTGAGCTCTGTGAAATAAGCAATACACATCGTTTTGATTGGAACTAAGATGTGAAACTGTCATCTTAAACATAAATGACCTATATAAATGACCTGTGTCAGGCTCATAGATATTTCTGATCTGATAGTTAACTGATGACTTTCGTGGGTATTGGAGAATAATGTCCGCTGCATCTCTTCGATCACGGCAATAATTATAGTAGAATAAGTAATAAATGATGATTCCTTTTTGTGTTTGACATATTTGCGAGTTGATGCTTACTTGGATAGTGTCTGATTAATTGTTTTAGAGCAAGAGAGAAAAGATGAGTGTTAGTAGTTACATGTATACAATCTTGTATTTACTAAACAATTGTGTGTTTAATTACATAATTTTCAATTGAAGACACTGTACTAATATCCAATCAACCATTGTTCACTAAAATAAAAGGGGAAAAGTCTTTAAAAACATCGTCTACCCCTTCCCCTTAAAAAAACATAAAACTATGGAATGTTTGTTTAGTTTAAGGAGATTTATTAAACATTGCAAGAAAAAGGTTCAAGTTACTATTTATCCCAGAACCTTGAGGGGTCATAAGAAGTTCAAAAGAGATTCATTTTTAATTATAACAAAAATTATACCAAGAGTATAAAGAAAGTATATTTTTAAAATTTAATTTTGAGACAGCTTCGAAAAATTGCCTGGTAATCCACAACCATAAAATACACAAAGATAAAGTTTAAAAAAAATTGTTTTCAATAATGTGAGGCAATTCTGTCTGATTTGCTAACTAGTTAATGTAGATACGTTGCTTAATTCAATGTGTTGAAAAAAGACCAAGATGGATCGACATTTTTACAAGTACATAAAATGTATAAGTAAAACGTTTTCCGTAAATAAGTAATGCAATTATTTGTTCAATTTACATCTTGGAGGGAACAAGTTGGTATTCATAATTCAAACAAAACCAATAGATTGAGACTTGAGTTAAGTAACAAAAAATAACATCAAAAGTATTTAGATGAAATCTTAAATTTAGTTGGATGGTTTAACGTGATTCATTCATACTTATATGATGGCTAATGCTATAGAGGTGGCCTTTCGGTCAATTTTGCACTTTTTTTTCAAAACCTTTGTATTTTCCCCCTAAAGTTTATATACCAAATTGGGTCAAGCGTAAGAGGTAATTATTATTTGTATACCATTTGCACTTTTGTTTCTTCTTCTTCTTTTTTTTACAAAAAATAAAAAATTATTTGTTACCACATGTCCCTTGTGTTAATGTAATATCATCTAAGGCAAAGTTGGATGTTTCTTCACCTCTGATAAACTCAAACAGAATCTGAAAAGGCACCACCACGTTAAATTATGATGAAAAAAAACCCATCCAATTTGAAAGCTATACTAATGTTTTCCCTCGGACTGAAACGTCACAATTTCATTGGTTTAAACGTGAGACGTGACTGCCGGATATATCACTCTATGTCCGTCTGGTGAGAATTACTATTCGGTAATATGGTTGACGTTTCGCCTAATTATCTCGACATTTTCATTATTAAATAGAGAACATGCGTTTTGTAAAATTTCAAAATATTTGGAGTAGTTGCCCTTTGGAATTACTTTTAAAATTAGAGTAGTTGCCCTTTCAATTGACATCACATTGTTTTGTCAGGAGCAGAATAAAATGGCAGCGTTAAGATTTGCTCAAAACTCTGGACGGAAAATTTTATAATTGAATAGCAACAAAACATTGTAAGTAAATAAGGGTGCTTCAAAAATTTTCTATGGTATTTGAAATGTGAGAATGATTATTTTGAAGAGTTTAATTAGGTAAAAATGGACGAGATGTAAGGCCACTTTTACATGGATTTGCGAAGATCATCGCTTTTTAACAATAAATTTCTCTCTTGAAAGTCCTCGGGAAAACAAAACACTTATAAGGTTTGTTACTGACTTACTATAGAAATGTATCAGATTGATCAATCTCATAGATGGCGAGTCGAAACCGAGTAGTATATGAGATTGAACAACCCGATATATTTCTGTAGACAGTCAGTAACAAACCTAATAAGTAATAGTAATATTCCCGTAGGGTCTAAAACATAATTGACAGCTCAGTGTGGTAAAAGTTAGCTCAATTTCACTTACATACGACTTTTCTTCTTTAGATAGATCAATGTTAAGTTCTGTATAATTCCATTCTTCGAACATCCCAAGTACAAATAATGTATCAAACATGATAATGCCATCCATAGTTCGTGCACTGACATTTAGACTGGCGTTTATGCTGACGTTTCGAAGATAGTATCTGAACCGAAGGCACCATTTACCAGCTGCTGGAAGAATATGAAATGTATTCTGCTTACAAAAAAAACCCACAAAAAGCCCCGTATAGCTCCGTTAAAAAAACGAATACATAAAATAAACAGAAATCTTGAAAAAGTTTCTGAATATTAATATCATTTCTGAAGAATTTGAGCGTCTGTATACTATTCATTTTGCACACGTTTATATAGTATCAGTATTATTTATATATTTTCTTTTGTATTTATTCTTAGCATTTCCATTATTAAACTGCAAACATTTTGTAATTGCAATTTTGAGTACCAATAACATACAGTGTAATTTATGTTATGATTTGTTTCGATTTTTAGAATCTTTGTCAGCAACTTGAGAGCTTACCATGTTTAAAATGACGTTATAAATAATGATTACGACTTTAAAATGACATTCATTTTGCAATGTATAACATAGAGAAGTTGTTTATTGATTGATAAACAAATAACGTTTTGAGATTACAAAAGTCAATCTCCCGATATATTTTCATCTAATTTTAATTTTTTTTTTAAATATGAAACATTGTTTTATCGTACAAAGTAAAGCAATGATGGCGTATTAAGCATTGAATTCACAGGATGACGTCCTCTCACGGAAGAAATAAAAGAAGTCCTTCTAAAGAGTGTTTAAATATGTAATAATTAATGATACGATATGATAGGTACTTTTACTTTATGTCAAACAAAGACAAAAAAGCAACAGTGTGCCTTCTTTTTTTCTAGGAATATAACGGTTGCAATCATTAATTATATAATTTTATGTTTGAAAAAAACATGCTATGGAGTTTTTTTGGCATTGTCCTGTAACGACTGCAAGCAGTTAATTGAAAAACAAAATAGGAAATATTTTATTGTAGAGCTGTGTAAAGTTTCAATATACCACTTATAATGATATTCGAACGGAGAGTTGCCTTTTTTCCTTGTGAAGAATTTCTATCGTCGTTAACAAACGCGAAAAAAGATCCCTGATATGCTTTTTCGGGCCCGTGTGTTGTTCTATTCTGCAATTGAACAAAAACAAACAAATATATTCATTGTATTCTAAAAAAGAAAATCAATTCAAGCAATGCAAAGAAATACATATTATAAAAGATAACAGCTAAACACAAGCTGGCGATTTGGTCATGGCTTTTTTATTAATTAGCAATAAGTTTAACAACCGACCTGTCACCCACTTGATGAACAGGTATATGGCTGCACAATAAATGACTTATTTATTAATTAGCAATAAGTTTAACAACCGACCTGTCACCCACTTGATGAACAGGTATATGGCTACACAATCAATCAATGAATCAATCAAAATCAATAGTTCAACAATCAAGTTTTTCAATCAATCAATAATCAATAATCAAAGTTCAGAAGAAAAGGATGTTGAACCCGATATTAATCAGGTCAATCTAACCCGATTGATTTGTTAAAGCTAACTCCGTCAAAATATTTTAGTGTTAATATAATTAGTTGCTGTTACTTGTATAAATGAATTTATCCGTAGGGATAAATTCCATTACTTTTGTTATCGTCCAATCAAAATCATCTTCCTGACTTTGAAATAGGAAACATGGATCCCCAGGTTCAAATGTACAGGAAAAAAATGTACCTATAATAAAGCAATGAACACTACGTTATCATCTTAAATCAATGTGAAATACTTTTATTGTGTTTCCTTCTTGCCGAGTTCTGTACTTACTACACGATACTTCTATATCTTTATCTGTCTGGCAGTCCGTCTCCATGTAAAGTAGATTTTTGTTAATACACTGAGTGGTCACACAGGAAGTGAATGTAGTCTTGTTTCTCATGAAAACCCTCCCGTTGAAAAACTCCTTCTCAACTATAATCATATAAAAATTGTTTTTGTCATTTTGTATTTATCTCATTATAAAATATATATGTGGAACTCTATAGTATTTCCGTCTGTTTTCGTGTAAATATAGGATTCCCCTTATACACTGAGTGGTCAAACAAGACGTGAATTCACTTTGATCTCTCTGGACTGCTCTCTTTTCGAAGAACTTTTTCTCAACTATTATCATAAAAAATTATATCTTGTATTGAAATATTTGTAATATTTGTATTAAGATATATAAAACTCGATTTCATTTGCATGTCAACTTCTTTCCTATATATTCGAATTCGATTTTTTAAATTTAATATTTAGTCTAACTTTTCCATACTATTAGCATTGATTTTTTCTCTCCATTTTTTCCCTGGCTTACCGATAAGTTACTTTAAAATTTAGTCTAACTTTCCCATAATTTATTCATTGAACTTTTTATTTGAAAATATTTTGTTATTTACCGGTGACGTAAATGTTTATGACGTTTTTCCCGCCACAGTAAGTGCCTTCACAAATTATGTTACATAATTCGGGATCCACTTGTTCTTCCAGAGAAGACAAATTCTCCAAACAGGCACATTTTGTATCCTGCAATCAAGCAAGATCATTTACTTAAGCGATTATCTGTAAAACATATAATTTCTTAATTAACATAGCATTGCAATAAATATCAAAACAGTTTATAATTTCTCTTAGAAAAAGTTAATTAAAAAAAACAATTCCTAGTTTTCATTGATGATGAAATTTGATTTTGGGAACAAAGAAAAAAAGATTTACCATAATAGCAAAAGCTGACGTGTTGAAACACCGATATTGGCAACCAATTATAGATCGGACGTTTATATCGTGAAATTCTGTTTCTTCTGTCTGTTCAAAGCAACCTATATATCAATTATAATAATTTCATTCTTAATTTGATTAAGTTAAATAATGTTAAATCATCTGTCATTGTAAAAGTTATTTTAATAACAATTTGAATAAATACTAGCAATTTAATTGAAAAGTAGAGATAACTGTTTCTTTTATCAGTATGGTGCATAACAATAACGTGTGCAAAGAACCGAGAGAAAGCAGAGAAAAAGCATAAACCTGGAGATCTCGCAAACTAGCATTACTTCAGTTTAGATCCCAATCAATTGTTTATATATGTAAATCTGCTACACATATTCTGCACTATTTCTTAAAATGAGCACATATGCACATATTCTTATTTGCTGTTCTTATGGCGCCCGTGCGCTGAGGTATCGAAAATACAATTGTTTCTTGATATACAAAAATGTAAGTAATTTACGATGGCAGTAAAATTCACACTCGGTGAAATGTTTAATATTGACAAAAATACGTTTGTGCACCGATGATCGTGGTCATTTTAGACGATATTTATTCCCTTTATAAGAGAGCTTTGAAGAACAATATGTGGAAATATACCGTTTAAAAAGCTATTAGAAATATCTCTTTTAAAAACAATAATTTATGGGGAAAATGATATTTAAAAGCTTAAGGTAGATCTTATGGTTACTTTTTTGGACATCTTGCCTTCTTAAATTATTTCAAATTAATTTTTTTAGCCCAAATAAAGGATATAAACTTGTACCCTTATATACATTGTACTATGGTCCCATCGTAACATATATGTTTTTGAAAACTTACCGACTAAAGACACGTAAGGAGTCGCATATATTATTGAACTCGTCCATAAATCTCCCTCAATATCAGGACATTGTTGCACAGCCGTCATGTTCCTAAGGTCGGACAACTCTGCTCCGCTCTCTGTACAGAATTTATCGGCATCCGACAAAGTCATTTTCTTTGTCACATATTCATAATGTATGGCTGTGAAAATAAAGCTTGAAAACGTTTATGTGTATATAAAACAAAATCAGAGTGAAAACCAAGGGCTCATTTAAAGATTACAAAATACGTGTTAAATGTACATTTTATCCAAACTTACCGAAGAAAACTAATATCATGTAAAAAGATACACTATTTCTAAATTGTGATCGAGAACATGCAAATTAGGATGATAAATGTTATATAGTACGGAAATAACGCTTCAATGTTTTCATTCCACATCAATTAGTTAATACGTGTTTGGATAGGATAAATGCCACATTTAAATCATTTGAAGTATTAAAAGGTTCTCGTTTCCATCAATTTTTAATTAGCATGTAGATATTGTCACGTTGTAAATTTTGAATATATCGGATGCAGTAAATACAAAATTCACATGACAACTAAATTTTGTACTTACTGCCACCCGTTAAATTCAAAATTTACAACATGATATTTATTACAATTTTTGTGTCTAAGTTAATCATACCAAGAAATTTCAATTATTAATCTTCGTAAGATAATTGTGTTCATTCTATTCTGCCTGCTAAAAGGAGGGGGATTTGAACGAAAAAACATTGGATTCGTTATTCTAATCGACTTGTAACTGGTAAACTAAGCACGTGACACGGGAAATATGGCCAGACTAATATTTAAAATGAATAAAATCCCTTTTCAGTCAATCGCTCACGTGAGCAATTATTGCAAAAACTTTGATAAAATCAGCATTATAGCATTTGATCAAAATATCTTGACAATGAAATACAGTGGGTCTTGCTCAAAAAAGTTAAAAACAAAATCATTTAACTTTTCTACACACATTTTTTGGTAAAACATCAATCCCCTCTTGTTGTTTCAGAATGTGTGAGAAGATTTTTCCTTAATCATATTATTTCCCCCTCCTTAGGTCCCACCCTTCCCCAGGAAATCATGGTGTAAACAAACTTTCATCTGCACAACATATTCTTTCACACAAGTGTCAGTATTTCTGGGTAAATGGTTGAATCTACACTACCTGATAATGTTTCCACAAAAGTAACAAGTTACAAATGTTCTGGCCAATTGGTTTAAGAAAGAAAATTACTTATATTACTACGTAAAAATTTGACCCCCCCCTCCATTGGGGCCCTACCACAGCCCCGAGGATAATGAATCAATGATTCGAACAAACATGAATTTAAACGACCCGAGGGCGCTTCCATTCAAGTACATGTAACAGCTTTTCTGGCTGAATGGTTTTTAAGAAGAACATTTTAAAGATTACTTTCAGTCAGCCATTTTAATCAGAGTGTATCCATACTGTATTCATACTAAAACAATTTGAGTCTGTTGAGAGTTCTGTCGTGTTTTATTTTCACCCGGTAAGTTCAAAATTACAATATAAATATTCGATGTATGAATAAAATTTATGTATGAAGATATTCTGTATATGACGATGATGATTTGTATTGTACACGTGCATATATAAATGTGTGCGATGTAGACAATGTTTGGAAATTTCGTAAGAATAGTTCTGTACAAATGCCGTCAACAGTTAAAAAAGAGACAACATTGATCCCCCTTTAAAATTTTATTCGGATTTCTGTCATGCATATTAGACATTATACTTATGAAAATCAAACGGTAATTCAGTTTAGTGCAATAATTATATTATACAAAAATATTAAGTCTGTGCAATCAAATCATTGAGCTTTTGAAAATATCATCGCCAATTACGCCAAGATGTTAATGTATAACGTTACCGCGATCTTTAATGTTTTAATGTAAAAATTGTTACACGATCGAATCATTGCCATACACATTTTTATAATTTCTAAATCAAATTATGACAGGTTGGGATGGGTTGGCTTTTTTAAACATGTAATCTAAAATTAAAAAAAAACCATCTGTCTACTTCGTTTTAACTGTTTAAGGTTATAAGACCATTACAGACGCGTGCTCCTATTTACAAATTAGTGTATGCCACATTGTCGAAAATATGAAACAAAACATGTTTCCTTTTAAACTATTTTACAAAGCAAGTTCTGACACCGTGGGTAAAAAGAAGTGAATATAGTTTCAGGCACAAAGCATCGGAGACCTCTCCCCCCCCCCAACCTTTCTCTCGCAGCAAATGTCTTGAATAATCATGAAGTTGCCCCCCCCCCCTCCTACACTCTTTGGGGAGTATGTAAAAAATTGGAAAAAAAATAAGGAAAGTAAGGTTATAGGTAAACGATTGTTTTCAATACAAGACCACAAGATATATGAGCCATACAAATACCATCTAAAAAATTATACATGAATTTCAAAAAGTTGACAGTATAAAACAGAGTGAATATTTCATTCAAAAATGTATTGAAAGAATGTTTAATGAAAGGGTTTGGGTACTAACCAAAAAAAGGGGTTTCTATAAAAATAATTCTCGTTCCAGACACTTGAAAAACTATGTTCTGATAATCAATGAATGCATTGATTTTATCAAAAACGGACTACAAACTAAATTATACAGATTATATAGAGAGTGACATTTATGTACACAGTTCAAACACATCCATGATTTGATGATTTCTTGCATATAGGGATCTTGTGTGGAACAGTTTCAAATTATTGAGGTTAAATGAAAGTAATTGAGATAATTTAGGAATCACTCTTTGATGATATGAGAAAATAATAAGGGTTCGGCATAATTATTACTTTCATGATATTTGTTTTATCATGTTTTATTATGTATCAACCGTAATGATCTCTCCATTAAAGTCAAATCATTATTCGATCCTTATAACCTATGTTTACATTTTATCTAAACTATTTAGTATAATCTTATTATTAATTAATCAATAGAACCAATGTAATCAAAGGTTGGTAAACCAATCAATATCAATATTTTTATGACCGACCATCATTTTAACTGATGATTTTGTGTCTATAAAGTGCATTTTCCTGATTAAAAGAATTCAATTTGATGTTAAAGATGTACATTTATCTCTCTCTCTCTCTCTCTCTCTCTCTCTCTCTCTCTCTCTCTCTCTCTCTCTCTCTCTCTCTCTCTCTCTCTCTCCTTTTGTTTAAAAACAGCTAGCAACTTCTCAATTTAATTGTTTACACATTTATAATTTAAACTTATAGTTGAATTCATTGTGTAGTCACCTTCTGTTATTTCTAGCTACTTGAGTGCAACGTCAAGCGTTTAAATAATAAAGTTACATATTTTGTTACTGTTGCTATGGTGATGTGTGGTTGCTAGGCAGTATGTTTATAAAAGTAAGAGTTCTTTTTGTTTGTTTAAAAGAGTGCTCTATCATAAAAGAAAATATATTTGTATAAATGTGCGTATATTTGTCATAATTATGGGTTTTTTTTGTTAGTTCACATGGATGTGTGTTGCTAGGGAAATCAAATGTTGCTAAGGTATTTTTTACAATAAAATTGATATCTTTATAAAGAATTCGGCCAATTGAAAGTTAACTATATAATTGAATTTTTTTTGGCTTTCTTAAAAATTGTGATAATATAACAATAAATCAACTTGGTGAGTAACTAATATGGCTACAACAGCTGATTTCGGACAAAATGGTTGCTAAGTTTTTTGTGTTGTTTAGCAACATAAACAATAAGCTGAAGTGTTAAAACATATTTTTTCTTGGAAAGCAAGTTCCGTGGTACCCACACTATAGATATAAATAAATTTGATGATGGGGCCAAATTTGGCCCTTACCCTACCTTGTTCTACTCATTAATGTTTGTATGTAATGATGATCATGCACGGATATACACTGTACACGCAATGGACATATATTATTGGGAATAGGTATTAGAGAGGAGAAATATTTCAACACATTTATTTTGAATAAATGTTTAACTATAACAGATGAATATATTTTCTTTGTCGTTCACACTGACTTTAGAATTAACGACCATTGCAACAAGTATTCTATAAAATAGTACACTAATGCGGGTCATTACCATTTGTGTATTTAAGGTTTCTAAAGTAGATATTTTATTTGATGCCTCAGTAACCACAAATGATAGTCATCTTGAAGAAAAACACGTGTATAGCGAATTTACTAGACTTATCATTAAGAATTCGTTATTCGAACAAAAATAAGTAAATCCACGGGTCCCTGATACTTTGCTATAACCGAGTTTTTCTGTTGTATTATTATGTAGGTATTATCTGGAATGCATATTATCATTTTAAAATTACCTGTAATTTTTGAGGACGATGCCATTTAATGGCACAATGACATAATTTCTCTCAAAACACTTTTTTATTCATACTACTGATCCTGTTTATTCTTTTCATTAAATACGTCGTTTTGTTTCTCAACTGTGGATCAAAATTCGGTAAATGTATTTAAGGTCTATAAAATAACTATATTCGATTAAAGAGGAAATTTTGAAATCTTGTGTAAAAAATGTGATACACACACTTTTCACTGATCCAGCTTTTAGTGCGCTCAATATTTTGTTTAATTATAGGTTGCACTGTGACTAAGCATGCAATTGCGTATTTGTTTCGGTTACATGGTATCAAGCGTTCAGCGTATATGCTTACCGCTTAAAAAGCGGAATATTTATATTTCCGGTGATGCATAAACTGTAAACCAACAATTATTTGCGTGCTAAAACATTTTGCGAGGTTATGAGAGCCTCATGAGAATATTTCCCGCCACGAACCATTCCTTTTCGTATGGTTGTTACAAGTATAACAACACGGGTCTGAATAAGGCTTGGTCGCGAACATTAGTCACCGCGAAACAGTTTATCGGAAGTTAATCGCGAAATTTTAAAGTCCCCGCGACTATGAACATGTGGAGTCGCAAGGTCTGAATCATCAGAGAGGTTAAGCATTTGAACGTGTACGTCTACGGGTACGTGTGGGGGTACAAGCATGTTTACACGTACACGTACCAAAATTTGGGTTATGTTTAATAAACTGTACGTGTAAGTGAACGTATAAAATAATTAGATTTAACATTTTCAACATGTTCAGTTTACTCTCATCCTTTATGAAATAATTCTATGAATTTAATGAAACCAATAGCACAGTCGTCCTCAATTTATCGTCTGCTTTACATAAAACAACGTTTGATATACACAAAGTCTGTATATCTATTTGAAAATGCTACAAGTATTCACCTCCGTGTACTTCTGATTTTACACGTTTTGTACAACTTGTAGAATTACGCGGTATGCAGAAACTATGACGTAATACATATAAAATTAGGGGATTCCCCTAGTTACACGTACTTGTACACGTACACGTTCAAATGCTTAACCTCTCTGATCAAACGAGACGCGAAGCGAAGCGAAGTTACATGTATTACCACCACTCTCTGAAGCTAATGATGTAGTACGCAATAATTTTTTTTTACTTGCGTTTTTAAAGTGTTTATTTGAAATTATTTGTGTTCAATAAATATAATGGTTTTGTTTGGGGTTTTTTACCTTGTGGAAAGAAAATAAAGAAGGTGTTGCAGTTCCTATGCTAAATTTCCCTAAAGGAGTTGCAGATAAAATGGAAAAATCATAGTTACAGAATTTGATGTAAATCTTTTTTTTCATGCAACGTTGTACATAAAGAAGCGTAGAATTTTATTTGGAAAGATTGTACTAACTTACTTAAGACCATGAAATAAATTTGAAAATGGTTACACAGACAAATGTGGCAGAATTCACGCTATATAAAAGGGGAATCCTCATCATTGTGAAAATCTGCCTCCTTGAAACAAAATTAATTTAATCTTTACGTTTAGAGTAAGACATTTTCTCAAAAACTGCCATTTCCAATTTTTGTTTCAAAGAGGCATATTTTTAATAAATCTGACTTTTGGAAAAATCATTGAAACCTTTGAAATCTAAAAACGATGTTTTAAATTATTTCCCCTCCTTAATTCATTTCTTGAGTGGTCGAGTGGTAACGCAGTTAGAACAGATGATTACCGTGTCTTACATTTTTAACTGGGTTCGAATCCTGAAAAACTTGGAATTTTAAAAACATTTTATTTCGTTTAACCGCAAGATAATGTATATAGATAATTTAAGAATAACAGAATAAAGTTATTTAAGCTCTTATTAATGTAATATTTTGCATAGATGCTTATTTTTTTTCAACATTACTGTGTGAAGTCTTTGTTATAAACTTGATAAACATTTTCTTCTGAACAAGAGATTTTAAAACAATGTACTAAGTATGCATCAATGTAGAAAGTTGATTTTTACCCTTTTTATGAAATAACCGGGTATGCTGATTTCAAAGATACATGTAGATGTTGCTAAAAGCAAACAAAATCATTTAAAAAAAAATGTGAATCGGTGATGAAGCAATAGGTTAATGATAATATGTACGGATAAATTTGTTCTACATTTTTATCTAGACTTAGGGTTTATTTAGATACTATAGAAACATAGGATGATTATAATTACAACTCTGACGGTTTTGAAGAGCCAGAATCAGATTTATTCATGTATCTCAATTTATATATGTAAACATCCGAATGCAGAATATATGGTTATCTTTCTAATTGTAATTAGTGGTTGCCGTGTTCGATAGAAATGCGCGTAAAATATTTGTTTATTTTGCCTACATACGGAACATACCCGCTGTGTAAATTTTATATAGTCGTCTGCGTAATGTGTCTATATTTAGATATGGCTCTTAAGCGATACGGATATTTAAAGTTGACATGAATTCATAAAAGCATTCGGTCGCCATATTAGTTTCGATCGCTCCTCAACAGTCACTGGGGTATATATACCGGTCGATAAAGTTACGGTCCGTTGCTTCCGATCGAGGCATTCGGGTTGCACGAACTTCTAAATGCATGAACTACACATTGAAGTAAAATGTTTGTAATTAAAGAATAAAGGAATATTTAGATTTTACATATAGCTGTTACAAAAAATGAAAATAATAAATTTGATTTTGGTCATTAAAAAAGCGTTCGGTAGTAAAAAAAAAAATGCCTCTTTCATAATTGTAGTTTTTCCATTTTTTGTCCATGACATGATAAAATTACGGCGGCATGGAAGGGCCAGACGAAAAAAAAATAATCTTATGTAATCGGACGAATAACGATTTGTTCGAACGAATTACGATTTGTTCGGACGAATACTAGTAAGTTATTTGTTCGGACGAATTAGGATTTGTTCGGACGAACACTAGTAAGTTATTTGTTCGGACGAATTAGGATTTGTTCGGACGAGTAAGTTATTTGTTTATATGAGAAGTAATTTAGATCTATTCTGGCAATGATGTAGATGAAAAGAGAGGGGGGGGGGTCTGTGATCAAGCCACTCCTTTCCTTCAAATGATAAATTGCTACTCGTATGTGTTTTATTAACTGACATTTATACAATATCTAACATATTTTGCTGTCATGCTCAATTCTCAAAATCTATCATAATTTTGCATGTTTTTTTTTTATATAAGTATATAAAGTAATATCATTATTACAGAACTTTTGAAAGGTACATGTAATAATAAAGATCTATTCTCTGTAAATATCAAAATTCGGTGGTAACGCATAGTCACTTCTTTCTTCACATAGTTTCTTCAGGTTTCGTATTTTGATACCTTTGTACTGGTATATAAAGATGCAAGACAACCTTGAACTGTTGCCATGTAGACCGGTCGTCATGGTAAGACTAACAGAGGCAAAAGATTGTATGTATTATCAGTTGAAGCTGCATTTTAGCAAAATAAATGGCCGTTGCTCTGACGTTTTGAACAATTTAGAATTTCTAAATAATTTTCGTTAAGTTTTCGTTTAAGTTTAAGGAGAAGATCCAGTAAGTTGCAATAACTTGTATCTAATCCTTTTGAGTTTGTCTCATTAAAATATGTTCAAAACGTAAGGTTACATATTTCCTTAGCAATGGCAATTTAATGATGCTCAATAATGCATGTATATATTTGATATATAAGTTAACGTGTTTCCCCAAAATAGCAACAAAGAATGGTTCTAACTTGTATTTAAAACAATCATTTTCGCTTTACAGAATCACTATGGTTTTCTTCATTTTTTTAAAAAATTTATAACCTTGTTACCATATTCACCCCTGCGAATGTTATTGTCATTTAAATTTAGACCACGTGGTTTTATTTGACCTTTTCAGTTTCGCAGTAAAAATCATGCCTCGTGTTATAGTCTATTTCCTACAATCTAGGTACTTGTAATCAAATATAAAATCTAGACGTTTATTGATTTTAAACTTTATCTTTATTAATTGGTGGATAAATGAGTTCAAGAAATAAATGTGACAATAGTAAATGTAGGATTTTTTAAGCTGTTGCAACATTTAACATGCATAGTAGCGATCCCCCATAAGGATTAATTTTCGATCCGCGCCTGACCTAGTAATAGCATCAATAGTGAAACAGACTATATTATTTTATGCAGAATGTTACTTGAAAATTGCTCGATATACTAAGTTTTTATACAAAACAGACACCAATTCATTATTTGAAAAGCATGGTATTGCAAACCAAAAGCATAAAACATGGCTATGATTTTATCAAGCAACCCAATGTTTACATTTTCAACCACGTGTAGAGTGGTTGAACACGAACGATAACTCTTTTCTGAATATCATCGTTTAGTTTAAATAACCGCTAGATGATGAAATAAGACATATATCTTAATAGATTTTCATGTTTTAACATAAATCCAAGTAGGATATGATATGAAATACGGCCAGTACTTACGTATTTTGAGAATATTATCCGAACACTTATACTTCCGCTCGAATTTTTACAGGAACTGAACAAATCTCGGCGAAGTCTCGTGAACTTTTATTCGAGCACCTCTGGATTTATTACATATTTAACAACGATAAAGAAAACAGTCCGAACACATTTGCAGGGGTGATATTAACATGTTTGAATTTTTTATATGACGTGCATATTTTAAATACATTCATACATCTATTAGTTTGGTTCAATAATAACTTCTATGGTATTTATAAAATACGAAAATATGTTTTCAAAATAATTTTCGCTTTCCATGGAAACATTCTCTAGATGTTGATTAGCCCGACAATGTTTTTCCATTTTTTGAAAATTGACCAAATAGTTAAAGGGACTTGGACACAATTTGAGCTCAATTTTTTAAAAATTTATTTTTTCATCTTTAATGTCTAGAATGATCAATATCATGGATGTTTTTATTGCTCTGTCAAAATTTGAAAGTCAAATATCGAGTTACAAGCGAGTTACAGAGGTTAAAATTCTTTGTTTTGTAAACAAAGCTCGAGTCCTGTTATTGTTTACATATGTCTTGAATTGGTAAAAGTTTCAATATAATGTTGCATTTTGTTGTTGATAAACTTATTTATGAACACATTTAATAAGTTTATCTTATTTCGACAAGTTATTTTTTCAAAGAAATGGTAATTTCTTTACTTTACATTATTTCTAAACAAATATAAGACTCGAGCTTTGTTTACATAACAACGACTTCTTTCATCTGTATCCCGCTTGTAACACGACTTCTAACATCCAAAGTTTGGAAAATCATTCAAAATACACAAGTAAACTATTTAATACATAAAAATCAAAAATAAATTAAAATTTTCATCTGAAATCGTGTCCAGGTCTCTTTAATTCAAAATGTTTACATTTCATAACTTAGATAAGCTAAAATTACTTTTTATATTGCTTTAAAGTTGATAAGATTTGCCATTTTTTTTATCTTTGGTCTCCGTTACCATGACAACGGTAGCCCTTAGCAACAAATTTATATTATCTAGCTTCTACTTACATGAATATGTATTATTGTATGCAATATAAAGATAATTGGTGACTATGCGTGCCGGTTTCATATAATATTTTGAACCCCGCGATATATTGAACCCGGGTTCAAAATATCGCTGCGATATATTGAACCCCCCATAAAATATTGGACCCCGGGTTCAATATATCATGGCCGCGATATTTTGAACCCCCCTCTAATTGTCATTGCTATTTGAGAGGGGGTTCAAAACATTATGGCTGCAATATTTTGAACCCCTCTCCAAAAGCACTGAAAAATAGAGGGGGGTTCAAAATATCGCAGCCATAATATTTTGAACCCCCTCTCAAAAGTGTATTGGAAATAGGAAGGGGGTTCAATTTATTGCAGCCATAATATTTTGAACCCCCTTCCCAATAGATATGAAAATTAGAGGGGGTTCAATATATCGCGGCCATAATATTTGTTTACCCCCTCTCCAATGGGAATTGGAAATAGGTAGGGGTTTCATTATATCGCAGCCATAATATTTTGAACCCACTCTCCAATAACACTGAAAAATATAGGGGGTTCCATATATCGCAACCATAATATGTTAAACCCCTTTCAAATAGGAATTGGAAATAGGTAGGGGGTTTAATATATTGCAGCCAAAATATTTTGAACCCCCTCTCCAATAGCAATGAAAATTAGAGGGGGGGGGGGTTCAAAATATCGCGGCCATAATATTTTGAACACCCTCTGCAAAGGGAATTAGAAATAGGTTGGGGGTTCAGTATATCGAGGCTATTATATTTTAAAACCCCCTCTCTAATAGCACTAAAAAATAGAAGGGGGGGGGGTCAAATATCGCGGCCATAATATTTTGAATCCCCTCTCCAATAGGAATTGGAAATAGGTAGGGGGTTCAATATATCGCAGCCATAAAATTTTGAACCCCCTTTCCAATAGCACTGAAAAATAGAAGGGGGTTCAATGTATCTCATCCACGAAATAATAAGCTTACTCCGCAATGCCCAAAGAAATTACAAAATTAAACTTGCTAACCAACTTGTTGACAAATCTATTCCTCCTGGTAAATGGTGGCGCATTGCTAAATCTGTCACTCGGCTAAAAAAACAAAATCCTTCTCCTCCTTCAATTGTTTGTCAGGATGGTAGAATACTTGTTCATCCCATTGACAAGGCCAATGAATTTAACTCTTTTTTCTCAAGCATATCAAGTCTTAATGATGTCCCAAAGCTACCTGAGCATGGGCCTGGACCCCCTGATCTTGAATTTAATGATATTAAAATAACTGAGCAAGATGTAATTGACCAATTAAAAATACTTAATGTAACTAAACCTCCAGGACCAGATGGTATTTCTCCAAGAATTCTCAAAGCAACTTCTTCTTCTATATATAAACCTCTCACTAAACTATTCAACCTATCTCTTAGTAAAAAATGTCTACCATATATCTGGAAACAAGCTAATGTTACACCTGTATTTAAGAACAAGGGCAGTGCTGATAATCTTAATAATTATAGACCTATTTCTTTAACAAGCTCATTGTGTAAGATTATGGAAAAAATATTGTTCAAATATATGTTTAATTACATTAAAGACAATGAGCTACTATCAAAATTCCAGTCAGGGTTCCAGCCAGGGGATTCAACTGTAAACCAACTAGTAGAAATTTATGATAAAATTATATCAAATCTAGATAGAGGAAAAGATATTCGATTTATCTTCTGTGATATTTCTAAAGCATTCGATAGAGTTTGGCATCTTGGTCTTATTCATAAACTTGAGGGACTAGGTTTTGGGGGTAACATATTAGGCTGGATAGAAGATTATTTGACTCATAGGCAACAGAGAGTAACATTAGAAGGATTTACATCTACATTTCAGATGTTAGATGCTGGGGTTCCACAGGGTTCAGTACTTGGTCCTTTTCTATTCCTGCTATATATAAATGACATTACTAATGGCATTACAAACAATATTAGATTATTTGCAGATGATACTTCTCTATTTGCTATTATTGATGATGATGTCATACAACAAACTTTATCAATTACTAATGACCTTAACATAATAAAAAATTGGTCAAACACCTGGGCTGTAGATTTTAATGCAAATAAAACTGTAAATGTTGACTTTACGAGAAAAAATATAAACTATCCTGCAATTCTGTTTGGATATAATGGAGAAATCATAAACAATAAAAAAAGTCATGTACACTTAGGCTTACATCTACAGTCTGATGGTGGTTGGTCCAATCATATTAATGGTATTTATGAAAAGGCATGCAAAAGGTTGAATATATTAAGATTGCTCAAGCATACAATTGATAGAGAAACACTTGTTAAAATATATATGGCTTTTATCAGACCTATACTAGAATATGGTGATGTTGTGTGGGGCAACTGTACCAAGGAAAACTCTGCATTGCTTGAAAAGGTACAAATAGAAGCAGCCAGAATAATAACAGGGTTGAGAGTTAACTCCTCTAAAAGTATTTTATATAGTGAACTTGGCTGGGAAACCCTACAATCTCGAAGGGATAAACACAAGCTTATTCTATTCTACAAAATAATTCATGGTTTAGCACCGCAATACTTGTTAGATTTAATTCAACCATACTTTCCAACTGAACATGCATATAATCTTAGGTCTAATGGCAATTTTTACTCTCTGCCACTATGTCGGACCACTTCTTATTACAATAGCTTTATTCCGTCTACAATTAAATTATGGAATAATCTTGATGCAGAAATAAAAGATTCATCATCTTTGTCTATTTTTAAGTCTAAACTCAAAAACCAAAATATACCCAAATCTTACAAACATTACAGCTTTGGCAATAGGAAAGAAAATATTATTTTATGTCAATTACGGAATAAAGCTAGCAATTTAAATGCTCATTTATTTAAGGATTTTTTAATTAATGATAGTCGATGTACAAACTGTGGTTCTGAATCTGAAGGAAATATGCATTTTTTTTTCGAGTGTCCAAGATACACTCAACAAAGAGTTCAACTTTTTAATCAATTTAATGACATTAGTGTACCTTTTCATATTAACTATATTCTTTATGGTAGCTCTGACTTTTCCTACAACTTAAATTGTAAAATCTTTTCTTATGTTCATAGTTATATCATAGCTTCTAAGCGTTTTTGACTTTTTTTTTTTTAATTAGTACTCTTTTAATTAATGTTTCCTTCAAATGGGCTGGATCATGAAAACTCTATACTTATGTTTGTCTGTCGGTATGAATGAATGAGGTGATGGGTTTATAAATGTAGGTATGAATGTGTTCTTATATATGTTAAACAACAAATTACGTACAATCTATACATGACAAATGTAAAGTTTATTAATTAATATCCAATTATCCCTTGTCTTGTACACTAAAAAGATCAATAATGTATCACTCTGTAAACTGGCAATACTATATTCTATAGATTATTTTATAACACCATTACTTGACTTTGTATTTTGGAGAGGGTTTATATAGGCTTTGCCTGTTGCCTAATCCATTTGATTACTCAATAAAATATGTTTAAATTAAAATTAAATTAATCTCATCCATAATATTTTTTTACCCCCTCTACATTGGGAATTGGAAATAGGTAGGGGTTCAATATATCGAGGCTTTAATATTTTGAACTCCCTCTTCAATAGCAATGAAAATTTGAAGGGGGTTCAAAATATCGCGGCCATAATATTTTGAACCCCCTCTACAATTGGAATTGGAAAAAGGTAAGGGGTTAAATAAATCGCGGCCATAATATTTTGAACTCGGGTTTCAATATTTATAGGAGGGTTTGAAATATTTCGCAGCGATATATTGAACCCGGGATCATAATATCGCAGCGATATATTGAACCAAGTCTCAATATTTAGCGGTATCAAAATATTATATGACACCGGAACTCCTATATACAATTTTGATTTTTACGTAGAATTGATCTTAAAAACTAAAATTATGATTGTTGAGCAAATTGAAGAAAATGAAAATATTTAATTTCATTCATTTATACAATTCTGTATCATTAAAGGGTGGAACTCCAACGCTTAATGATATAAAGTGTGTATCATTAGCGGTTGAGGGTGTCGATATTTGCTTGTTCCATTAAGCGTTAAAGCTGCTGTACATTTGTGACGCTTAATGATACAATTCTATCATTAAGCGGCGATTTATCATTAGCGGTTAAACATGTCAACTGTAAATGCAAGAATTTATAGCATTTAGCGTTGCAATTGCAACGCTTAATGCTATTTATATCATTAAGCGGCGTTGTATCATTAACGGTTGTTACAGTGCCAAGTTTGGTAAAAATTGGTCCAGTGGTTCTGGAGAAGATGAAAAGTTTACATCTACGTTATGTTTATAAACTTCTGAAAAATTGTTTAAGGACATGCAAACAACGATGATAAAACCTTTAAAATTTTTTTTTTCATATTTCCTTTCCTAGGTCAACAATGGCTGATTACTCGTGTATGTTTTAACCCTCTTGTCGACGTCAAGTAGAACTGCTTGTTGATAGCATAATTAGCACGCGTAAAAAAGATGACACTAGAAAGTGAGACATAGACACTCCATTTTAAGCAATTAACGTGAAAATGCATCTAGAGTGAATACATCAGTATTTTACACGGTTTTTCAACTATCGTAAAGAAGGCTGCATAAAATAAAATTGTAAATGATGTTAAATCGTTAAAATGATTTACTTCTCGTATATGTACACTATAGAAAATATTCATTGGAAATTTAATCTACCACACTATTTTTCCTTGAATTATTCCCTTTCCATCAAAGAAAGGGCTTTTATTGAATGTGTTTTAAAATACTCTAGCAACGGCAAATTGCAAAATAAATTTGTTGCAAACTTACCTGAGGCAGTTTGACGAGTTAAGATGCTTACAGTCAAAATACATGACATAAATACTTTCATCTTGTTGGTGTCCAATAAAGGACGAGATTCACTTGGAAAAGTTCAAATCCAAATTTATAAATAGTTTTGATGAATCGTTAAGACTGTTCCTCATCTCCTTCCCTGTTTACTTTGCCACTTTAAAATTGTGTTTCTTGAACCTTGTAGTAAAAACAGCTAATTGCACTTGTGAATCTTCCGGCCGATTACAGTACAGGAAATAAACACAAACGCTTATGTTGTGTTAAGGAAAATTGTGCTGTTTGAATGCAGTGTTTCAAAAAGCCTCAAAAGCTTTGTATGGAGTATTTAGAAAAATAAGATATTTTGATTTATCAATCTACTGTCAATTTGATATTTATAATAGTGCTATTATCCCAATCTTAGTTTATGGCTGTGAAGTGTGGGGCTACGAAAACACAGATATTTTAGAGAAAGTTCATTTAAAATTTTTTAAAATTTGTACTGCAAATTAAGTCTAGTCCCCCGAATTGTATGGTTTATGGGGAAACTGGGCGATCTTTATCAAGGTACGAATGATTACTTATTGGGCTAACCTTTTAGTGGCGCATGATTGTAAACTTACACATGTAATGTATCGCTATTTTTATAAATGTTTTCTGAGGGTTCGTTAATGCACCCGTAGTTGAAATATGTGAGAGATATACTTAACTCATGTGGTCTTTCTTATGTCTGGATTAAGTTTTTTTTAGTATCAACTGTTAAGGAAACTCTCGCAAATCAGTTTTTACAAGATTGGTTCAGACATGTAGAAAATTCATCCAAATGTTTGAATTACAGAACCTTCAAGAAAAGCTTTGGTCAGGAAATTTATCTTAAGAAACTTCCAAACGATTTAAGAATCTTATTTACAAAATTTAGAACATGTAACCATAAATTATCAATTGAAACTGGAAGATGGAGTAATATAAAAAGATTTCATAGAATTTGTTTATTATGTAATAAAAACACTTTGGGTGACGAATACCACTATGTTACATATATGGAATGTCAGGAATTTTCTATATTCCGCAACAAATTAATTGAAGAAAATATTCATCAAATGTTAACACTTACAAATTTGGGGAGCTTATGAATACCATAGATATCGATTCATTAAAAAAATTGTCCATATTTGTTAAAAAAAATATTTGCTCGATTTATTTAATTCCTGTACTCTTCCTAACTTGACCTTGCATTTGTACATTTGTAAATATATTTGGGTTTTTTTGTACCTCATGTACCATTGATATGGTTTGAGAGAAATAAACATTCAAACATTCATTCAATCTGTTAAACAACTGATTGAATTATGTTTAGATATTTACGGTTATGATTGAACTATATAAATTATACGTTTTATGAAGAGACGTAAGTTTGACTTGTTAAAACACTGATGGCTTATAATAGTTTTTGATTAAGTGTTCAGTGTAAGTGTACATGAGATATATAAGGATAAATTGTTATCCTTCTTCAATTTCATATAGATTACATATAAGTTTCAATTGGGTGTCAGAAACTCTGATAATTCTGTTGCATGTAGCGACCTTGCTCTATCAACGGGAATAATAAAAGTGGACTGCAAGGTTTTAATAGTCCTTTTAAGCTCGAGTTAATAATTAGATGATATACATAGTATCTTGAAACATAACTTTTTTGTGTTTCGTAGATCTACTCGTTCATAACTTTTTTTCCTAGTCACCTAAAACATTTGACACACACACACACACACACACACACACACACACACACACACACACACACACACACACACAGAGAGAGAGAGAGAGAGAGAGAGAGAGAGAGAGAGAGAGAGAGAGAGTGTGTGTGTACACGGTGTGCATCACGGTCGTCTTCCAATATACAGGTAGGTAAAGGTCTATTGATTCTTATAGGGACAAAAACCGTTCAATTCACAAAGAATATACAAGAAACTAACACGTGTATACACGTGTATAGGTAGAGCCAACGATCACCAATCATCTTTGGGTATGTAGCCCCCCCCCCCCCCCCCCACACTAGCCCAACATATTACAGAAAAGGAAATAATGAGCAAGGTATTTTGTAATTAGTACATGATTTGTAGAGATAAAAATATATTAATCTATATGTTCTTGTTCAGATTGTGACAATGGTCCCGCTTCCTTTTTTAATTTTTATTATTATTTTTTTTTTATTAAACTCTGCGTGTAACCCGTTGAGGGAAAGTGAAGTGAATGATTGTTTGTCGTATAAAAAACATCTGCACATGTCAATTAATACATGTATATACATTGAATAATCAATAATATTTATTAATGGATGCATTGTTCTTGAATTTTTTTTTATCAAATGCAAAACATTTCTCGACCTTTGATTCATTCTGTTCAGTGTGATTCATTTAAATTGTCGGAATGACATTTTAGTTTTCGAACATTTAGAATGTGAATGTTGCAGTGTCGACACACTTACCGACTCGCTACAAAAATAAAAAAATTATGTCTATCAGTTTAAAAATGAATGATATATTGGCACAGATTTTGTTGTGCATGTGGTATAGCTATTCATTTTTTTTTATTTTCCTACACATTCAATCCCGTTTGCTTGATAGTTTTCTCTATATTTTAATTTTATTGAAAAAAAATACATGTTCTAGATCAGTTAAACGCAGGTTCAGCTACATAGACATGTATAAGTATTTTTTCTCTCGATGTTTGTATTGTTTTTTCGTTCATGAAGAGAGAGAGAGAGAAAGAGAGAGAGAGATGGACGGAGAAGACGGAGAAAGAGATGAAGTGAAAGAATGAGGGAAGACAAAGAAAGAGGGAGAGAGAAAGATATGCATGTTTATAGATATACATATTTGTATACATATACGCTTGTATGATTCTAGTATTATGAAAAAAATCGATAGATTAAGAAGTCGAAAACATTGATTTTAATAGAAAGTTACTTTTTACATATACATGTATATACGTATGTGTTTCTATAGGTTTCCGAATAAATTAGGGGAATATAATGGAATCTCAAGAAAACAGCTTGATTCCTTGCTGAGAATTGACAAGCAAACAACTATATATGTACACGTTTTCAAAGCCTTCTCTTTTATTATAATGGTTTCCAATATACGAAACCACTAATATGACGATCTCTGTTGGTTTCTATTTTTTGATACACGATTTTTTATCCATTATGTAGAAAAAAACATTTAAAACAGGGTTGGTCTACATGTATAGACCCAAAGATCGTGGAACAGTCTCGTGAACGGTAAGCTGCCGTAGACTAGAATGTTCTTGCTGACAATAACAATTTAATAACAAATACATGTATATGTTAGTATATCACTCATGAGCTTCCATCAAATAATTATTTGTCACCATTCATTAATATTTTGGAGTAGATGTAAGACTTTTTCTTTGGCTTTCTAGAAGATTTTAACTCACATACCTTTCATAAGCTGATCTATATGAGATTCGGAGGAGGGGGTGGAGTACCCCACCCCTCGGAAAAAATCAAATTTCTTAAATTTTCATTGTAAAATTACCAAAAATATGCCTCGGCCCCCTCCCCCCGACAAACCTGAATATCCCCCCTCAAAAATACTCTGGATGAACGCATGGTTCTTATTACGTTTTAATATTATAAAAAATCTAATGGTTATTTGTTGAATCGTTACTTGGTTAAATGAAATCATGATCACCCATTTTTGCGTCAGGCGAAAAAGTTATGATAATAATTAATTGTATATCTCTTTGAAACACAATACATGTAATTCTTATTGAATTCTTATTCATGTATACAGTTGATTGAAAAAAAAAAATAATGAAAAAAATCACATCATCCATTAATATAGGTATTCGACACGGGTAAAAGCGTACATATGTATTTAAGCATTGAATGCTTATTTTTGGATGTCGTCGGTCGTGTAACACACCAAGCGGTGCAGACAGATAATTTGTCTGCACCGCTTGGTGTGTTACAGGACCGACGCCATCCAAAAATAAGCATTCAATGCTTGTATTTATATTCATACTGATGTCTATTTTTATGAAATATATGTTTATTGTCGCTGTAAACCTATTGTATACGCTCTCAGTCAGGGATATGGAAAATACATGGAACAGCCATATTAACGCCATATTAACGTTATTTAGTTCGCTTCCACGACTTAAAATATAGTGCCATAAACTTATAGAGAAAAATCTTTTTAATTTTGGAGTAGATATAATTTAATGATTATTTTTCAAAAGTACATATCAAATTGGTTATGTAAGATTGAACGTTTCATTTAATCTTACAAAAAAAAAAAAAAAAATACTCAAAA